>JAVBHV010000007.1:0-1200000 GCA_033992175.1 Spiraea crenata | reverse complement strand
TCAAAATTAAGTGGGGCCAAACATAACATTTAATGGGCCGCAAGGAATAAATGTGGTTTGAGAGGTCATTTTGTATTATGAAACATAATTGGACCTGTACTATATGCAGCAGGTTCAACACTATTGCACAGACAAAAATCAATTGAAATGACAGTTGTTAGTCAAACGTTTAACAAAAACTTTCAAGATTCCGATTATCCGTCAAGTTAAACCGTCCATTTTGTTTCTGCATATGAGTGACTATTGAGTTGATTTTCAACAGTAATGATATTTGAGCGGGAATCTCAAAGAATGGTTTTGATTAAAAATTTAAAAGGTAAATTACAATTCCGTATCCCGTGATTTGGGTCAAATTTCAAAATGATACATGTATTTTTTTTCTTGCATTTTAGTACCATTTACTTTCAAAACCTTGCAATTGTGTTTCACGGTTTGTAGAATCATCAATTTTTGGCTGTTCAATGATGACATGGACACTGTGGAGCCCACACGTACACTCTTCCCCTGTCATTTGTGGTTTACAACCGGCGGTAAAAGTACATCGAGTAGCTTCGAGTTTTTTGGAGAATGCAGCCTTTAGTAGTTTTGACACCATGATTTTTGCTGCAGATACACAATCCATTTACCCAAACACCATTTAATCAAACCCAGATAGTTCATATCATCTCTAGACAGCCGAAAATTGACTATTCTACAAAAGATGGAACACAATTGCAAAGAATTGAAAGTGTAGGGTACTAAAATGCAAGAAAAAAATATAAGTATCATTTTGAAATTTAACCTAAACCACAGAGTACGTAATTGTAATTTACCCAAATCTAAATGTCAAAAGTTTGGTAATCACCAAGTTTATGGATCGAATAAATTCACTTGGGGGAGGGGGGGGGAGGTGAATCTAAGTAGTGTCCTACTGTATTTTGCTTAATCTAGTGCCGTGAGTTGCCTAAAAATTTGTAATTTTGGAACTACAGTATCGTAATGCCATGAAAATTTTGAATATTACATTAGTAAATTTTTTTTCTTGTACAAACGATAGTGGGGCTAGAACGGTAATGAACTATGCACTTTTCTAATATTGAGAAGAAAAATAATAGAAAATACTGATAACATATAGCGCCTCACCACTGAACTTGACCATATGGTTGCTAAGTTGCCCAACAAGCCCTGTCCCGTGGCTACACATGGTATTATTATTACCACGATATGTGCTCATATTTAGACGTACATCTTTACCCGGTGTAAGGTCCATGGAAAAACAAGGTATACATATATATACGTGTTTGGCTCGTGTTAGAAAACTGGTAATTTTGAGCTCATCCAGATGCACAACCGGTGGTACTCTCTTCCGTGATAAGTTGCAACCTTACGCATGTATATATAAAACCATAAAATTGAACAAACAATTGATCACATTATTTTGTCGGCCTACCTATTTGAGCATTCAGGAGAAAAACTTTTGACGAAACCATATAAATGCAACTTGAGAAAACTTTCGCCATCTTTACCCAGGTATCGTTATTCGAACAAAAATCAAAATGTAGTCTGTAGGTAATAAAATTCCAACCAACCCAAACTTACCACTTCCTCACAGGCCTGCATAGCATTAATGTTTCTATTTAATGTGCCAGCTTCTTTTTTGGTCTACCAATTTTCCAGCTGCTATCTTCTCGTATGAAATTATGAGTGCATGTGTAGCTACAAACCCACAACTTTCTCCCCCACCTCTAAAATATCTAGATTTGGATCCTCGACCAGTAGATGATCCAACAAAAACTATTAAATAAAGGCGTGGCCGGGGGAGAGCGACAAGCACGACCGAACAAGGCTCCCCTAAAAAATCTCGACACAGTATTATATTTATTTAGCTTTTTTGTTATGTATACAGCTAGTGAAGTATAATGAATATATGATTGTTCTTCTAAAACAGCTGGGTATGTATATCTTCAATTTGTTTTGCAATATGAGTTCAAATCGCCTTGCACGCATTTTCTTGTGCTATTTTTCATTGTTATTTTTCTTCGTAGCTCCGAACTTCTTTGTATTTTTTTTATTTCCTTTCTATTCATTGTATTTTTAAAAAATAATCACCTTTACGCAAATTCATAATAACGTTTTTGAACTACTTTCTTAAAGAATGTTATGGGCCTAGTTCGATTTTGCACATGACTCTCAAAATCTCTGTCTCGCCATTACTACTAAGCTTTGCACGGCCTACTTGGGCCATCAAGTTGGTAGGGCTATCAAATTATATCTATTATATAAAAACCTATTATGTGACTCTATAAAATACCTATTTACCATTAACATTGTTTTATGCCAATTATATCTATTATATAAAAACCTATCATGTGACTCTATAAAATGCCTTGTATCTTTCAATACACAGTTCTTATGTTCTTTTTGAACTATAAGACATCGGAATAACTTGCGTACGGAGTAAAAAAATCAGGAATCAGAAAAGTATTCATGTTATAGACCATAAAAAAATCAGGAATCAGAAAAGTATTCATGTTATAGACCATAATCATTCTCTAAACAAATAAACAGGATAATGGAGAGTTACGCGTCAGAGGAGAAAATTACCCAATACAGAATTTATGGTATGTCGGGACAGGTGGGAGTTTCTGCAGCCATGTGGAGATTTTGGGTGTCATGCTCATGCCCAAAGAATACATGGTCCGTCCAATCCGGCGTCGTACCGAAATTTATTTATCTTGAGTGGGGGGGAAGTTATTGCATTTCTTGCTAGCACTAAATGAGATGTCTGCAACTGTATCGTTACAATTGATAATTATATATGCTCTGAGATATTTCCATCCTTTTCTTGTGAGCTATTACGTCGTGGGTTCGAAAGGGATATATTGTAGTATATTTTAACTTTACTATTACCTTCTCAAAACAAAAACAAAAACAAAAACAAAAAGCTGTACTATTACTAAATATAGTTGTGGATGAGAAAGTTATGACAATACTTAGTTTACTTGGAAAGATGGTTCTAATGTTTAGAACTTGTTAAACTTATTTTTGGCTATATTGTGTTTGTTAGGCCTCATGGCATTTAATATTGTAAGGTGGTGATGTTGAAAGTTGTAACGACTCAAACCGTCTTCATTATTTTCGTTTGCTTCCTTCTTTGATGTATGATACATGAAAATGTATACGATTTTTATCTTTTATTTGCCATGTTTGTTTATAAATGTGTACTAGAGTCATAATAATCTATTTCCTTGGTCTCTCAAAATCACCATTTAAGACATTTGGTTCTTATTTCAAGGTTTGAATCTATTTCCTAAATGCATATTTATAGAGAAGTTAATTTTGTTACTGATGCAATTGTAAATCATTACTATTTGATGGATAATATAATATATATATTTGGCAAGATTCAATTCCTGATGTTGCTAAAAATACTTTTCTTTTTTATGTTGTAAATGCTGGATGCTCTAGGGCTTCTCTTTAATAAAGTTATATTTCAAGAAAAACAAAAAAGAAAGTCATAGTAATTTATTCCATAAATATCATGGATCAAGAGTATTCCATTGGCAGAGAGTAGGTAGACTCGGCAGGTCCCCTAGCCTAGATACACTTTTGCCAAAATGTTGGTATACACGAACACGATAATAGGCTTTTTTGTAGCTATAGCCCCTGTGCTCTGTCACATGTCTAAATTTAGTCCCTGTGCTCTAATGTGTCTCACGAGAGGTCCATGTGCTCTAGTGTGTTCTCACCAGAGGCCCCTGTGCTCTAATGTGTCTCACCAGAGGTCCCTGTGCTCTGTCACTGTCTCACCAGAGGTCCCTGTGCTTTAATTTTCAATCTCAAGTTACTCCAATTCGTGGGATTGAAAATTAGAGCACAGGGACCTCTGGGTGAGAAAGTGACAGAGCACAGGGACCTCTGGTGAGACACATTAGAGCACAGGAACTAAAGCTAGATATGTAACAGAGCACAGGGACCTCGGTGAGACACACTAGAGCACAGGGACTAAAGCTAAACAAGTGACACAGCACAGGGACCTCTGGTACAAAAAAGCCACGATAATATGACTGTAGCTACCTCGTCAGGTGGGGCGTCCATGGTTCTGTTTTTGTTAGACTGGGTCCTACGCAGGCTGTATTGAAAGAGAGTTGCGCAACTTCTGGCGTTCCTTCTCTAAACTACTACGTTTTGGTGTGGTCTGGTCGTAACACTGCTGATGCGATGTTACTAAATATACTAGTCAAGTCAATAAAACGCGTATATTTATTTTTATCAGATTGGATTTCAGGGCATGCTTACCAATATTGAATGGGGAAGTCAACAAATGGGGCGTAATGCGAAGAAGTCATTTTCATTACTTTGTTTATCCATCGTACTAAATTGAGATCCGATTGAAAAATTCGATCAACAACTCCTTCATTAGATCAAAAATAATATTGGGGAAAAATTTTGGAGAAAAAATACATAATTTTCTAATATGGAAAGGAAAAATAAGGGGGAATATTTTGAGTATATGGGGAAAATGGTGGGTTGCAGTTTTTTTTTTTTTTTTTAAATCAAAGGAATGTGGTTTTATTTAGTATTGTGTTTGGCAATGCACCAAACTAGAAGGAGTACATAGTCAGATGACTTTACATGAAGACCGGGGGCCTCATTAAAAACCTTGCATTGTGCGAGGAAAAGAGTACCCGATACTCCTAATAAAATGAAAGCATTCAATGGAAAAACCATATATGGACACAATATTTAACCCTAGCACGAAACCCACTCCATTTCCTTACAGTATAGCCATCAGGAAACAAGGTGGAGATCTAGTCGACCTTTTTACGGCCAAACCATCAGAGGGAATTAGGCCCAGGCTAGAATCAAAACCATACCCATAATGTTGCAGTTCGGTATTCATCACCGCCTCCCATATGAGGATGGGCGAGCCGAGCAAAACCGGCTCTATTAGCAGAAAGAACACAATCTCAACAGTTACACCTAACACTGTGTCAATGCGAACGTGAGCCAGTAATCCGGGTGATCTAAATAAATGACATGAATCGATGGGATGACAGGGTCGAAGGCGATTTATTGATGCAAAATTTATCTTGTTAATTAGCGGGTACTTGCATACTTCCTAGTACGTAATTGGCACGCCTTTAATGGATTGCCACACTAGGGTTGTGTACTTCAAAAACATTTGCTTTATTGGATTGCCGCCATGCGATGTTGATCAATTCATGTTCTTTTTTACCTAAAGAAGTCTCGGAATTTTAGGCGCCAACGTCACGCACCATTAACATTAGCGATATTATTCTCAACTTTAATCACTTATTAAGTGCACCGTAAAAAACCTAGGTAATATTAGGTGTATAACCACCCATATAATATAGATATTTTTTCTTATTTATCCTACGTGGGATTCTAATCTTCAACAGTCCTCCTCAAACGCATAACTTGATGAATGAAGAATGCAAATTCAAGTTCCAAACCAAATTCCGACGCCAATGCCAGATTCAAGCCCAACGAACTCATGATAGAAGTGGAGGTGGACTTGAGCCAAGACAGCAAAGGCCGTCGTCTTGGGCCACCGATTGTATATTCCTTACATATCTCTTATATATATAACCCACAAAAGACCATTGAAGCAACTCGGCGGAAGAATAATTGTGTTGCGATGCGAAGAAGACGACCTATTTTTGCTGAAAACGGCATCGTTTGGCTTAGTTCAATTCGCATCGTTGGCTATATTCAATTCGGCGTCGTTTGGCTTTGTTCAATTCAGCGGCGTTTTGGAGAGTCAATCAGCCCATCTTCATCAACAGCCGCGAGCAAGCCAAACAAAAGCCCAATTTCAAAGGACGGCGACGGCTGAGGCACTCCATGGAAGCCCAAGTTCCTTTGTGCCCTTGGAGGTAATTCAATTTGATTTCACTCTGCTGTTTCCACACTTGATTTGAAGATACTCGAATTGGGTTTTGTGGGTTATGGTTTGATTGATGTTGGGTTTGCTTCAATTTTGGTTCTTTAGTGAAAAATCAGAGGTGCTTCAATTTGGTTTTGTGGGTTATGGTGTGATTGATGTTGGGTTTGCGTTCAAGGTACTCGACTAGACTCAATTTGTCTTGAGCCGGGACACGCGAACTCCGTTTAAGTTCACTCTTAGCCAAGGTGATTGCTTCTTGGGTCAATCTTTGAGCTTGATTAAGTTTTCGGGTTGATTCTGATCGAAATTGTGCTTAGTTGGTATCTTAGTTTTGCATAAAAGTTATATGATCTTGTGAAGTGTAGCATATGGTAACCTTGAGAATGTTCGAATGGGCGTTTTAGTTTAGTGGGACTAACATGAATTCATCGAAAGAGTAAGCTTAAACTAGTATTGAATATATGTCTAGATAAAGTCGTGTATGTTAGATTTCCTGAATTGGTTTGTTAGTTGAAATCGAGGGCCACATTGTTAAGCTTTGTCTGGGGCCACCAAATTCTAAGACCGCCTCTGGATAGAAGGCATTAGAAGAATAGCCAGTTCCGATGCCCTTTCAGAACTTTAGGCCCCAACATGGCCCACCATGCTTCCACTGCGCCACTTTGATGCTCTGCCGATTTGCCAATTCTGATTAAATTAATTGGTAGATTAGACTGTGCCAATGCACCCATATATTCTGGTCAAACAAATATTCCGGTTGGAGTTACGGAAGGGAACCAATTGTATTATGTTGCGAGAGGTTATCCGGTTTTAAATTGTACCAATTTTATTATGTTGAGTGAATTTTTAGTATGACTGTCACTAGATGTTGGAAAAACCAGCGACGGCCAATCTCCTTTATTCTCAATTCGAGGGCGCGGGTGGAAAAACCAAAGAAGGTGATAGGTTAGTCTGAATCCCCGTTTCTAATGCGGGAATCGCTTATTCCTTTGACTTGGATTTTGTTGACATCGATGGAGACTCCCAACTCTATGTCTCCGGGCCGGTATCCAACGTGATATGGATACACCCTTCTGGCGCCTCTTCACACTTAACACTTATCTGAAATACGTATGGTGACCATATGGTTTATTCAGAGGCAGAGTGCTTCCAAGTTGGAAATGAGCATACGGTACTTATCTGAAATATGGTGGCCTTTAATACAGATTTGGTTTATTCAGTAGTGAAGTTAAGATATTTTCAACTCCCAACCCATCTGTCGTCACAGTGGAGTAAACTCGAAACTGGGACATTTAATTGGTTATGGGACATTTAATTGGTTATGAAGTTATCCATCTAGTATCTTCTATCCTGACAAAGACCCACACTTTTCAATAATAATATAATATTAGTTTTCTTTTTTGGGCAAGTATAATATAATATTAGTTAACTACTTCTCTTTATGAAATAATATAAAATTATTTTTCCCCCCACCCACACATAATATAGTATACAAATTTTCTCTCTGCAGGACTTTAGTACAAGACTTGTGTAGGACTTCTAATCTCAGCCGTCAGATCAATATTAAAATTTTAATCTGACGGCTGAGATTAGACGTCCGGCACTAAGGTCCGGAGGTCCGGCACTAGGGTCCGACAGAGAGCCGGACTGATATAGTATATATATATATATACAAGGACCTCACTATTGTCCAAACTCAAAACTCATCTTCATAGAGTTTACACAAATGGGGTCATGGGTGAAGCTAGTGATGATGCCCTGCGGAGAATTTCTAGGCAAAAAATGGAACTTACAAGACATAGTAATAGCCAGTGTTCTTCTATCTATGCATTGCCTTGCCTTGTTTGCACCTTTCTATTTCAGCTGGCCTGCATTTTGGGTTGCCTTTGGACTTTTTTTTCTGACCGGTTTGGGAATCACTTTGTGCTTCCATAGAAACCTTTCTCACAAGAGCTTCAAGATTCCGAAATGGCTCGAGTACTTGTTCGCCTATTTCGGGGTTCTCTCACTTCAGGTACGTGTACAAGATTCATCTTTTAACGGTTTTTCTTTTCTCTTTTCCATAGGCTGTATATTTGTATTGTATACGATGTTTGTTTCATGGTAATTGTGTTTCGGGTTCGCAGGGGAGTCCTTTAGAATGGGTGAGCTCGCATCGGTACCACCACCAATTTACTGACACAACAAAGGATGTTCACAGCCCTATTGGAGGTTTTTGGTATAGTCACATAGGATGGATCATCGATAGCAATTCCCGATTTGGAAAGGTAAAAGAAAAAAAGATCTACGTACGTAATGTCTATGCACACTATATATATATATAGTGCATGTTTTTTGGTTATTTAGTTGTAGACTAACTAATGGGAAAAAACTTGGCAGTATGGCGGACTAAGGAACGTCGAAGATTTGAAAAGCCAGCCGTTCTATATGTTTCTTCATCGTACTTATGTTGTGCATTCAGTTGTTCTAGTGGGAGGTCTACTCTATGCCGTTGGCGGACTTCCTTTCTTGGTTTGGGGTCTGGTGAGATTTCTTCAAATCCTTTAGATCTCTTGTTAATTAATTGGCATACACGTATGTAAACAACATTTATATATTTATTGTCACAAGGTAGGTACGTATATATGTGTCTTAACGTTTGCAAACCAAATTAAAGTGATCTCTTAATCCTTTGGTGGCTTTATCCACGTTTGATTTCGTCCACTCCAATATCGCTATTTATCAACTAATGAATTAATTAATGATTGCAGGGATTGAGGGTAGTGATCGTTCTCCACGGCACTTTGCTAGTAAATTCGGTCGGCCACGTCTGGGGAAAACAAGTATATTACACTGGTGATAACTCGAGGAACAATTGGTACGGTCATATAAAGTACATCTTTCATTAATTGGGGTAAAATACATTATTAAGTGTTCCTTGTCTACATATTAATTAATGGACTTTTAATTACTTGTAATTAGGTGGTTGGGGATAGTAGCACTTGGAGAAGGATGGCACAACAATCACCATGCTTTTGAGAACTCAGCTCGGCAAGGTCTCGAATGGTGGCAATTTGACTTCACTTGGTCCGTGATCCGATTCTTCGAAGCAATTGGATTGGCAACCGATGTGAAACTTCCAAGTGAGTCCCAAAAGCGACGAAAGGTTCTTAAAAGCAAGATCGCCGCTAATACTCTAAATTAGGCTTCGTACACACATATATATATATATTTTTTTTTTCTATGTATGCTTCGGTTCGGTATTCCGATGCTCGACAGATTTTAATTCTCCTCGTGTTCAGTAATTTCGGTTAGACTATCATTTCTTTAACAAAAAAAAAAATTAGTATGTACTCACATTGGAGAGCTTCATTAATGATCATTAATCACTGGAATGGTAAACTATTTGGGCGGAATCTATCTTTACTCTTATGAGATAATCAAGAAAATTGTCTTTATTCTGTGTGTGGAATAAGTTTTCACTGTGAGATTTTTAACAAGATTTTAGTTCTATTTTCCCTTATATTTAACTCTTTTATTTATTTAGTGCGATCCCAAGTCCATATATATGTATGAAGTTACAGTTCTTTTGATGAAAAAAAAAATTTGTGTAGAACAAACGTAGGAAAGACATTTACTTCTCTTCAAGAACACAAAAAGTTGTTGGATTGGTTCACAAAGTGTTTTGCCAAAATTTTGCATGGCTTCCTTGTCAAAATAAATAAATAAAGAAATAATTTTACATGGCCAGTGCCCGAAAGTTTAACAAACGATTAGTGAATGGAAGGGCCAATACTTGATAATTAATGGGAAATCATCTATAATAGGCTAAGAGCAATTGCCATAGATAAGACAAATTTGTTGTTTGATGGTTGATGTGGTATGTTTTCCCTGAAAATTTGCCTTAGCAAAAATCTGTCTTACAGCAGATAAGGCAAAACTGTTAAGGCATATTATTATTTTATTACTTTGATATATTTGATATATTAAAATATTTACATATACTATTTTAAATTAAATAATTAACTCAATAAAATTAACACTTATTCAAGCAAACTATTTTTTTAATCTCACTTATTTGGTCAAATGCCCTCCGCCACTCATCTTTGGTTTCACCTTGCCTCCTGCAAATTAAAATGACTCATTTTGCCCTCTATCACTCACTCTGTTGCCTCATGTTACCCTCCGGCATTAGTTTTTGCTTTCACTTGCCATATGGCAGTTTTTTATTGGTTGCCAAAAATGGTGGGGCCCACTAAAAATCAAATATCCAATTTTCTTTCTAAAATACAAAAATTAGGATTTTTATTTTAATAATACTCACTTAAAACACTTTTTTTTTTTTTACAAAACTTCACTAAAAATTTGTCAAATGATTTCAACATCATATCCATTATAATTTTCTTCAAAATCATAAAAAATTATCCCAATATTACATTCATTCCATATTTTCTCAAAAAGCATATCAAATTCTCCCAAAAAAATCAAATTCTAAGAACTTGTGTCATTCAATCCAATACAAATGTATTTTTTTGGATAATATAACATTGAATAGATTTTTTTTTGGGAGACTTTGATTTTTTTTTGTTTTTTGAGAAAATATGGAATGGATGTAATGTAATATGGGATAATTTTTTATGATTTTGAAAAAATTTATTATGGATATGATGTTGAAATCATTTGACAAATTTTTAGTGGAATTTCAATAAAAAAAATGGTGTTTTAAGTAAGCATTATTAAAATAAAATTCTTAATTTTTGTAATTTAGAAAGAAAACTGGATATTTAATTTTTAGTGGGCCCCACCATTTTTGGCAACCAATAAAAAACTGCCATGTGGCAAGTGAAAGCAAAAACTAACTGCAGAGGGTAACCTGAGACAACAGAGTGAGTGGCAGAGGACAAAGTGAGTCATTTTAACTTACATGATGCAAAGTGAAACTAAAGATGAGTGGCAGAGGGCATTTAAACAAATAAGTGTTTTAATTTTCATGATGTCTTGTTTGACAAATGTTGTCACTATAATTTTTTACTAGTTACCCACAATTTTTCGTGCTATAAATTACAGTTTTCTTCTGGGTTGATGGTAAAATATTATGTTTTATTCTTGGTTGATCATGCTCTTCTTTAACTAATAAGCCTCTATCATGTTTTAGTTTGGTTAAATTAAAGGGAATTGTTATTCCCACTCCAATTTTTTCAAAATACACTCCACTTTCTCTTTATTTTTTACACATAGATGGTGTGTATAATGAAAAAAGTGGAGTACCAATAACATTTCCCAAATTAAAAAGACTAGTATAATTTATTGCAAACGGTTGAAATTTTGTAGACAATGATATTAATTTAGTTGTAAAAAATAGTGAGCCAAAAATTGTGTATAGAATGTAAATCATTAAATAATAGTTGGGATACATTTTTTAACCCTAAAAAACATTTGCCTTATAGATTGAGATAAGGCAACTTTGCCTTATGGATGGAGATAAGGCAAAGCTGGCTCAGCATTTGACTTATCTGACTCAGCATTTGCCTTATCTGCTGCAGATATTTTTGCTGATGTGACGCAGCAGACCTTATCTACCGTAAATGCTCTAATGGGGGAAATTTTGTTCCATATTGTTGGGTCAACACATTTCATTCTCAAATTAGGCAAACGTATTGCCTAATTGCACTAGAAGCCCCTTCACCAGTATTGCTTAATTACACTACAAGTCCTTCATATCAAAATCCCAGAATTTCCTCTCTGTGAAAGTTCGTTTCAATTCGGTGGCGTGACTGTGACGGAGAAGAAGCCCAAGGCCGAGAAGAAGATCTCAAAGGACGGCGGCGGAAGACGACGAGACGAAGATCCCATAGGACGCCAGCGGAGTGGAGACGAAGACGAAGAAGAAGAAGAAGGCGACAACCTACTCAAAGACCTACATGCGTAACCAGAAAAACAACACCGAATAAATTGGTGCACAAATCCGAGCAAAAACACGACAAACTGAACTCGTTAACATCGGGTATCAAAATGAAACTAATAGACTTCCAAGCTTATGTGTTTCCCCAGCTCAATGGAATCAAACATTCCAAATAACCAAATTGATTTTGATGGGTAAAATTGTTTCCTTTTGCCCTCATGTTAACCAAATTGAAAAAAATAGAATCAGATCATTAATTACGCCTCCTCCAACTCCACACAAGCCAATCAATTAGCCTTCGAATTGGAAGCGATTGCCCCTCCCCACATCCCTCCAGCTCCAATGGTAGCTCGGCCACATGGCCATGTTCCTCCATTTCAGACCCAACACCTTTACTAACTTCGAGTGGGGCTCTGGCCACGTTGACCCCTCAGTATTCAACCCAGCCCAACTCAACGCAACCTAGTGGGTCCAAGTCACCAAAGACTTAGGCTTTTCGCTGGTGATTCTCACCATGAAGCACCACGATGGGTTCTGCTTGTGGCCCACTGAGCACCAACTACTCTGTGAGGTCTAGCCTGTGGAGGAGCGGAGCCAGTGACGTTGTCGGTGAGCTCGCAGCGGCGGCGAGGGGAGCTGGTATTGGGTTGGGGCTTTACCTTTCGTCGTAAGATTCGCATAAAGATTGCTATGGCAAGACTTTGGAGTACAATGAGTTTTATATGGGGTAAATGATTGAATTGCTCGCAGTAGGTGGAAAGGGCAGAACAAAGGGGAGTTGCAGAGGCTGCCATTGTTGCCTGTTTGATTTCACGAAGATGGCAATGGCGACAGAGTTTGGGGGAGAAGAATGGTGTGAAATTGCCGAGTTATAGAGGGGACAATGAGAATACTATACGAGACTATGTGTGTACTATAAGAGAGTGCGTGCATACTATAAGAGACTATATGCACATTGTGAATAATAATTTATTTTTTTTCAGAAATGGACTATGATCACACTATGGTGGACTACGATCATACTATGGTGAACTACAACTACATTATGGTGGACTACGACCACACTTTGGGTACGCAGGGATTTAATAACAAATTATGAATAGTAATTTATTTTTTAGAAATAGACTACTACCACACTATGATGGACTACGACCACAATATGGTGGACTACAACCACAATTTGAGTACCCAGGAATTTAATTGCATATTGTGGATAGTAATTGCTTAGTGTAGAACTGCTTTCTATTTTGGACTAGAATTTGGCCACTTTGCCCATATTAGATAATTTCCCATAATTAATTGTCAAGCCATCTATTTATGAGAAAATGAAAGGAGAATTCAAATTTACATTTTCAAATCCGCCAAGTACAAATATATGACAAAAGCAATTAAATGAGCCAAGTACTAATATATGACAAAAGCAAAAAAACCATAAAGTCTAATCAATAATAACATTCTTATTAAAAAATCAACCATAATACTCTTATTAGAATATCAACCATAAGACTGGTGGGGGTTGGAAAACAAATGCTGAGATCATAAATAGTGCATTGACTTTAAAGTTTAAACCACACTCCACCACATGTATATGGCGAAGAAAAAGTATATCGACGGTGTGGAAAAACCTGCAGCAGCAGTCGCATTATGAAAAGCAATATAAAATAGGTTTCTTTGTCACCGGCCCAATTTTTTAATCCTGACAGCCTGTATGGTATTTAATTTCGGACCCTCTTAATTCAAGACACTGCATATACTTACCTACCCAACCACAGGTTCGGTTAATCTGCATTTTGAGTATTTGATTATCCTGGGGTGGAGAAAATGATTCAGCAACAATTGATCCGTTTACCAACGCTGACTTCTTTTCAATTTTTCCGTTCGACTCTCTTCTATATTTGTTGACAAAAATTTCACTCAGATTTGGAATTGTTGAAATTTAGGTGTATCTGCTTGCTTTAAGGCGAAACAAAGATACATATATGACATAAATCCGTAAAAATTATTTTATTTAAGTTGAAACCCACCATATTTTTTTCTTTGTAATTGAATCTCATTACTAGATTCCACTTCAGCAACTTTCTATATTATAATTTTTGTTTCCTAAGTTGCCCTTATTAATTTTCTGAAGTTTTTTTTTTTAAATGTAACCAATTTGTTAAAGATCAATGAAAATTAAATTTTTTTTTTTAATGTCGTGTTTTCCTTCTCCACCTTCTTCATTTCCTTCCTCTACCTCGCATACAATGAGAATGAAAACACGAAAGTGGAAGCCACCTAAAGCTCTCCACCTAAGAACGAAATGGTAGTTACCTTAACCAATCCACATTACCCCTAAACATACCCAAATTAAAAATACTTTAACCAATCCACCTAAAAAAAATGTAAAACCATCTAGCTGAATACACCTATGAAGTGAAACCACTTGTTATAGTAGAGCCATTCAGCAAAAACTTAAAGAACCTATTAAACCAAGTAACATATGTACAAAACTATTAGTGTAAAACCACCTAACCGAATACTCCTATGAAGTGAAATCATTTGGTAAGTAGAGCAATTCAGCAAATAAGGAACTTTTCTCTATAATTAATCACTTTTCATTCAATTGTTTTGACCAAATAAAAGGATTAATGAAATTAAGTTAATATCTTAACCAATTCAAATTAATTAGAATGACATACTTGTAAATATTATAGAGAGACTTGGCTATTTTCAAACCCTATGTGGCATCCATATTCAAATTTGAATTTAATTCGATAAAAAAATATGCTTGGGTATAAATCTAATCTTTGACACACAAGGAAGAACGCGGTAGGAAGGAAGCAGCCCCAGCCTCTGTTTGGCTGATCATTCCGCTGGCATTTGGTGGTATTTTATGGGGATTTTATCTATTGCTGTAGGATTCCTATTCAAGATTGCTACCTCCAATTCCTTGTATGTTCGATAGAGCCAAAGATTCTCCCCCACTGATCGGAGTACTCTGATTACCTCCCGAACAGTACAAGATAGTTACCACCTATCATAAGTCTTTCTAACTTAACTTCTTTTTCTAGTCGTTCCGCTCTGTCGATCAATGATAGTATAAGAGATTTGTAACTTCCTGAAAAAAAGTAGCGTAAAAATAGGACCCAGCCTATCTAAAAAATCAGAGAGGAAGGTCCAAACAGAAGAAATAAATTATGAAGGGACTCTACCCCAAAATTTTATTGTAATTTTTTTTTGATAATATCCCATTAACCCTTCTTTTATACACAAGCGACGTTTGAGAGAAGGCAAACAGAAATGGTCAGTATTCTCAATCCAATGAACTACCAATCTCTTGCATGTTTGATAAATAATATAATGTCCTCACTAAAAAAAAAAGAATAATCATGGATAATAGAGACTCAAGTGTTCTAATTCTTTTGGTCATGAAAGTTTGTTCGTTTATGCGAAGCAATGGATAGCCTAATAGTATAGTCTCATTAATATCTTGATAGGAAAAATCAGAATAGGACAAAATTTTGAACAAGGAAAATAATTTGTAATCATACTTCGAAGTGTAAAAATAAACATTAATAGACTGATAAATAATAAATTTCCATTAATTAGGATGTTCTTTGAAGTGAAATTAGTTTAAAAGTTGGCATCGAAAGCATGGAAGTTTTTTTTTTTCTTAATAATTTTTTTTATCAAAAGGAATGCGCTTTATTTCAATATAGGTTTGGCATCGCACCAAACAAAGGAGCACACAGTAATACAATTAAAACATATAGACCCTAGGGCCTTGTTAAAAACCTCGCAATACACGAGGAAAAGAGTGCCCAGTACTCCTATACTAACCAAGCACGCATTCAAAAAGAAACAAAGTAAGATATGCATAGAGCTTAATCCAAAACTCGTCCTTTCTCCCTACGGCAAAGCCATCAGGAAATTGGATGGGGACCTAGTCGACCTCCTTACGGCCTAACCATCAGAGGGAATTAGGCTGAGATTAACCTCTACACACATCCTACTAAACCCTCATCTCTTTATATAAGACTTCTTCGAGCCACGGTCAGGGCCGGCCCTGAGATTTCGGGGGCCCAAGACGAACTCTCAAATGGGGCCTTAAATATTTTTGACTCTTCATTCATTATATGTTACAATAAAATGTTATAAAAAATTATTTTCTACCTCTTTTTTGGCTTACAAAAATGAATACAATAGAAAGAAAAAGCTATACATTTTCACTTGATACTTGCATAAAAAAAGTTACATAAATCTTATTCGCCTTGTGTTTTTAGATGCAAATGTACTAATTAAATTTACATAGTCTAGTTGTTCTACAAAATCTTTCTCAATTGATAATATTGCTAACCCATTCAATCGTTCTTGTGACAAAGTAGAACGAAGGTAGGACTTGACCAACTTCAACTTTGAAAAGCTTCTTTCTGCAGAAGCAATTGTAAACGGTATTGTCAGCAAAATCCTATAAGCAATCCATGCATTTGGGAAGCAAATCCCCCATTTGTTTCAAATAATTCAGCACTCCCATTGCCCCTTTAATTTCTTTGGGCAAAGTTTCTTTCAAGATTATCAACTCTAGAAATAAATCATTTCCATCAACATCCAAATGCTCTCCATGTGTTAGAAACCTTTCAAGATTGGCACAATAGCTCTTCAACCTACCCTCGTCCGCAGATGTGAACTTCTTTAAATTAAACAAAAATCCAAAAGTCTATTCATATATCTGGAATTGCTCAAATCTACTCTTCAGTGATGTATGAGCTTGATCAATTATGTAGATGAAGTACTCAATGGTTTTTATAATACGGTTTTAATCCTTTTCATGTAAGGAAATCTATTCAACTTAGTAAAAGGAAACCTACTTAAATTGGGAGAAGAATACCTTAATGAAAAAGGGAAAAAAAGGCCTTCAAAATAGAAAGTTTAAAAAAACAAAAGAAAACACTAGAAAATGGCTCCAAAAAGAATTGAACTTGGGTCATGAAAGTTACATACACAATAACTTACCACTACACCAGGAAGCTTTCAATGTAAAATAAAGGGCCTACAACTATTTATATATTAGATATAACATATATAATTTTTTTTTTCGGGGGCCTTTTTCAAACGGGGCCCGAGACGATTGTCTCACCCAACTCTCCTCAGGGCCGCGGCCACGGTGGTCCATTACCACCCCATAAATTTGCTTCACCCGTTTCTGCGGCCTTCCATGCTAGTACGTGTGCAACTGTGTTCGTCGACCGCGGCTGTTGTTTGATCATTTTCACCCCAAGTGACACACACAACCGGTGAATGTAGGCAATAGTAGGAGCATGGGAGTGCCACTCATTATACCTCGAATTAATACAATTCACTGCCTCAGAAAAGTCCATTACCACTTCCGTAGGATAGGTCCTGCTCATTGCACACATATACAGGCTCAACCACAAACTCTTGAGAGAGATGCACTAGTCCAGCCTTCATCGCTGCCCACACCAGCTTCCCCTTCTCGTCACGAAGCACCGCCTCCAAACCACTTTTTCCACATCCCACATCTGCCACCCCGTCGACGTTAAGTTTTAGTCCTCCTCGACTTGGTGGGTTCCACGAAGCTGGATTAGGACCAACTTTGACATCCTTGATTCCCCCAACTAGCTCATATTCCTTTAGGGTCATGAATAGGGCCTAAACACGAGTAGTACCACTCGCTTGTTGATTAAAGTTGCAAGTGGCTTGGGAAATGATGGTGAAATTACCAAAAGTAGCTGCTAGCCCTACATCTATGAAATAGAGATGATTCATGGTTTTAATAACCACTGATCATGTAATACATATAAGATATGATACGGAGTCCAAAGTGATCAGCTATGTGTTTTATGGGGGGTGTTTTGGGGGATATCTCGATACAATAGGTATAGGAAATCTGTTACAGCTAGAATGAATGAAACTATGTCCAAACTTTCATAGAAAATTTTCTAGAAGTTCAGCTAGCACACCCGATTTATTTTCGAATTACCAACCAACAAGGTTCTCAAGCATTGAGCCTCCATCCGTATTGATATACCAATCACGAATTGTGGCCGCACCTGTTTATGTGGCTCCATCGTGCGCGATTATATATATATATATAATTTTTTTTTTGGTTCCAGTTTTTTAGAACTTTATTGGTTAATGTCCTAAAAGAAAGTG
Source organism: Spiraea crenata (assembly GCA_033992175.1). Taxonomy (NCBI): domain Eukaryota; kingdom Viridiplantae; phylum Streptophyta; class Magnoliopsida; order Rosales; family Rosaceae; genus Spiraea; species Spiraea crenata. Next base: position 1,182,076 of record JAVBHV010000007.1, on the reverse strand, counting down.
ATTTTCACATACTTTTTTTTTTTTTCAACTTTAGCACACACAGCTCTTTAATCACATCTGTTGATTCCACTTTTTCATTTCAACGCCCAAAGTAAAAGAGGTCGTGCGCTAGAGGTCAAAAAAGTGTTTCAAAATCAGCTCCTCACTTAAAAGGAGAGGGGATGTACCAAATAAAGTCTACTAAACTGTGACCAAGTTAAGGTTTCCAGGTCTGAAAATTTCGTATTCATAATATATAGTCTTAAGACTATTGAGAAGACCAAAAATACAAAAATTCATCACATTTTTGTACTAAATTATCAGTGAGCATACGCGTCAATATTGTGTTATTGGTAACGATACAGTTCAAAGTGATACAAAGAAATGTTGAATCAATCAAGAACACTTCCACGCCACACTGCCCCCAATTAGGTACTCCCGGGAAGTCAAACCTACTTACTCTTGACAAAAGAAGCGAAGCATTAAGTGCTAGATTGGCAGCTGGGAGACCAAACTGGCCCTAAATTTTGCCTATATATATATATGTATGCAATGGCTCCAGTCTTACTCCAAACTCAAAATCATTTCCTTACGTCTCTTGGTTCGAGCAGATACAATTAATAGAAGAAGATCAAGATGGGGCTTTATGTGAAGACTGTAATGTTTCCATGTGGAGAATTTTGGGGCAGAAAACGGAACTTACTAGACATTGTCACGGCGTTTATATTCTTGGTGCTGCATTGCCTTTGTTTAATTGCACCATTCCATTTCACTTGGCCTGCATTTTGGGTGGCTTGCGCACTCTATGCCGTCACTGGCTTTGGAGTGACTCTGTCCTTCCACAGACATCTCGCTCACAAGAGCTTTCGCATTCCCAAATGGCTCGAATACTTGTTTGCCTATTGCGGGGTTCTATCACTTCAGGTATGCGATCCTTGTAGCAACATTACATGACATATTGGTTAAATTTTCGGGTATTTAGTTGTGTTGGGATTTGGAAGAGTTTTAAAAGGGTTTTAGATTTCAGGTGTATTCAATTTGGATTTTAAAGTAATTTATAAAATTCTAGGTGTATTCAATCATGAGTTTTTCAAAATCCATCAAAGTTTAGGTGTATTAAAATTTTTGGTGATTTTAAAGGATTTCATAAATGGATGGATTTGAAGGGATTTAGAAGGATTTCTATAGTTTAATTTTCTCTTGAATAAATTCCACCTCAACCCTTAAGATTTTGATAAGATTTTTATTTTTCCCTCATCCCCTCTTCATCTCACCATCTTCACGCAAAGCCACCATTTCCTCCACCACCACCTCACCACTACTACCATTGTCACCACCACCATATCACCACCACCATCTCCATCATGAGCATTGCCACAAAATCAGAGCCCTTAACTCGGGAAAGGATTTTTATTTTGCTCTCATTCCCTCTTCTTCTCCACCGTCACCACCCCACTGCCACCCCCACCACCATTACTACCACCATCTCACCACTACTACCATTTTCGACACCACCATATCACCACCACCATATCTGCCATGAGCGTCGTTGAGAAATCGGAGCCCTTTAACTGAGGAACGTACGACGCTTTCGACAATCTTGATGAAATCATCGAGTTTGGAAGCGAGGTTGGCAAAATATGAGGTGGGTTTTGTTGAGCTCCCACTACCACGCCATCACTACCACCATTACTGCCACTACTATATCACCACCACCATTACTGCTGCCACCAATACCCCTACCAATCACCTGTGGCCACCAAAGACATCTCCACTGCCACAGGCCCACCACAGTCATCGCCACCTCCACATCACCACTGCCATTGTATCCAACATTAGCACCACAATCAGTCACCACCACACCATCACCTCATTCCAGTAGCTACCACAACCACTACCACTATTTCCCGTCCATGACCACTGACACCAACCACCCCCATCACCCCCCATCCATTACCACCACCAGCTACCACCACCATCACCTTGCTGCCTAATAATGACACCATCATGTTAACCTTGAATTTGGTATACTCAAATTATTGTTCACAATTTTTTGAAACCTCAACTTGTTTCTGATTCATTGTTTACATAAGATGTTAGTTTGAAGTTGGTTAGATATTATAGTAAGTTCCATTAATAATGACTGTGGCGGATTATATAATTGATATTTATCATAATAAATTGAACATTGGCCAATGTCATTATATATTCCTTGAATATAATAAGCAAATAAAAATCAAAGATTTTGACAGTTTTTTTTTAAAAAAAACTGAAAATCCTAGAGGGTGTATTCAATCTTGAGGTTTTTAGAGGATTTCAAAGGATTTCAAAGTAGTTGGAACTCCTCAAAATCTTTTCATATCCATGATAAAATCCATTAAAATCCTTTGAAATTCATAGTCAAACTTCTTTAAACAGTCTCCTTTGAAATCCATAGAATTTGAAGGAGTTTTAACTCATTTAAAATCCTTACAAATCCCAATTGAATACACCCCCATAATATTAATGTTTGCATATGTTGATTGTATATGCGGTTTGCAGGGTAGTCCAATAGAATGGGTGAGCTCGCATCGGTACCACCACCAGTATACCGATACTTTGAAGGATGTTCATAGCCCTATTGAAGGTTTTTGGTTTAGTCACATGGGTTGGATCCTTGATAGCAGCTATCGGTTTGGAAAAGTAACAACACAGTCAACAAGCTATATATACACTCCTTTTCTCTTCCATTGATCAATACAAACTCATTTTTTTACACTTTTTAATCGAGAAAAAGTTTGCATTTGCAGTATGGAGGACTGAAGAACGTTGAAGATTTGAAACGGCAGCCCTTCTATCAGTTTCTTCATCGTACTTTTCTTCTACATTCGATTGTTCTAGCTGGAAGTTTACTATATGCCATTGGAGGAGTTCCCTTCGTGGTTTTGGGAATGGTCAGTAGTGTCTTACCCTACCCTCTAATAAACGTAAAGAATGTATTCATGCAGAAACAAATAAAATATTATCACACATTAATGTTGATCAAAAACGTTGACACAATATAAGTTCGTGCTTCTAATCATCTCTAGTTTGTAAGAGTTCAAAATCTTTGGCTTTTGCAGGGAGTTAGGGTGGTATGCGTATTCCACTCTACTTGGCTAGTGAATTCGGCTTGCCACATTTGGGGAAAACAAGTTTATCAGAGTAGTGACAATTCAAGGAACAATTGGTACGTCTATTCACTAAACCTAATTAAGTCAATTAATTAATTCACCTCTTGTGGCTACTTATAAATTAATCGAACTGAATCTTCTACTTATAATTATCTATATTTCAAAATGTTGTTGATTAGGTGGGTGGGATTGTTTGCGCTTGGAGAAGGTTGGCACAACAATCACCATGCTTTCGATTACTCAGCTCGACATGGTCTCGAATGGTGGCAGATCGACTTCACTTGGTACATTATCCGATTTCTCCAAGCAGTTGGATTGGCAACCGACGTGAAAGCTCCATCCGAAACCCAGAAACAACGAAAGGCTTTAAACACCTTAATCACAGCTAATCATCAAGATTAGGAGGCTATCTCTCCATTTGCTGAATATATTAATTAGCCGTCACTTGCTAAATTAAATAAGTTGCTCAAGCTATATATATGTGTACGTGTGTTCATTATTATTTGTATGGTGTGGTTCTTCATGCTATATATATATATATATAGGGTTAGGATCATGAAACACACTATTTTGACACACAATTTGAAACATCTCTTATATATATTAGCCTCACCGCACACGCTTACGGGTGTGCGAGAGGCTTTTTTTGCATCATGGGCGCTGCACGCCACAGCATGGGCGCTTCGCGCCATATTTCAACGCTTTCGGTATTCGTCTCGCATTTGCTCGGAATATCTTGAAATTGAAAAGATACGCCTAGCAAACACGAGATGAATACTAAGAGCGTTGAAATATATCACGTAGCGCCCGTAATGTGGCGTACATCACCCATGATGCAAAAAAAGCTTTACGCATGTGCGGTGAGGCTAGTTACTAAATAATCTCTAGTTTTTAGACCCTAATCACATGGTTTTACTTTTTGAAAGAATATTTTATCACCCATTGAACTTTTTACACAATCCAGAATGGGAACGGACTTATGCTTGATGATGGGCCGCTTCTTATTTTTTGAGTTCTGTGGATTCTGTCAAAGAGATAGCAAAACTTCGTCAACCAAATGAAAAAGAACCAAAACAGCCTACAAAAGAAAGAAGTGTATGCTCCTGCTCTACTCCACTTGGTAAACTGATTATTTGAATGAATACTAAACCCAGAACAAATAAAAAAAAGTGAGAAATCAAGTTCAGGTGATTCATTATGCTGAGGGGAACCTCATACTACCACACTCGTCTTTAAGTTTCTTGTGGCGAACTTGCAAAACATTAAGCATTTGTTACATCAGCTACCATCTAGGTTGGGGAATCAAGTATGGTAATCTTTAGAACAATTTGAAATGAAGCAGCTGTAAAGAATTCAATCCATCTGCAGCAGTTGTAAAGAGTTCAAATCCTACCCGCTTAAATTAAGTTAAATAAATTTAATTACATCTCGAACCTCGGAAGTTGGTGAAACTAATGTTCTGTAGCAACTTTCAGTTAATGGCCACTGATTATCCTTTCCCAGAAACACCTCGCTTCCCTCATCTTTCATCATGAGATAATTATTGAAACAGATAAAACTGATATACCCATATCTTTTATCACAACATCGCAAGCAAAGGTCAATCAAGATTTGCTTTTCTTCATCAACAGAAGCTACCGTGTCAAATTAGAACTCTTGATTACACAACTACAAATCCGTACACATATGAACAGATATCACATCAGATTGCGAGTGGCAAAAAAGTTTCCGTACGCTATATGCACGCTGCATTTCCCTTTCCGTTTCATACTCAACGAAAGCATAGCCGCGCGAAGCACCAGTTACTGCAAGAAAAAGTACCCGGCAACTTATAAAGGTGAACCTTCATAGTATAACATTTTGAAAAACAAACGGCCTATGCAAATAAACATATCCATATATGGATCTTTACTCATATTCACACCATTAGCATGGTATTTATGCATATACAGTTTCGAATTCCAAAGCTTCCCTTCGCAATGAAAATGCATGTGTGGCTACAGAACCTAGACTAACAAAGTATTCAAATTTCACTACGCTAAAAAAGGCTTTTTACGGCACGCAAAGCACGCCGTAAAAATGTTTTTACGGCACCAGGCTGCGCGCCGTAAAAGGCCGTGCCGTAAAAGCCAAGTATCATTTACGGCGCACATTTGTATGCCGTAAAAAGATTGAAAGCACGCCGTAAAAACCTTTTTCAACATACAATGCACGCCTAAAAAAAGTTTATACGGCACACATTGCACGCCGTAAAAAAGCACAGAATTGAAGGCATACATATGCATGCCGTAATAGACATATACATATCGTTTTTAGGGCATAAAATGCACGCCGTTATTGGTTTTTTTTAATTATTTTAATTTAATTTAATTTCTATTTCTTGTACATTCTATATTCAAAATTTTTTTATAAAATCAAGTAAAATGTCAAATAAGATAGACATAAGTGTTCAAATACATCACATTCATTCATCCAAAACACTAATATCAAGTTCAATTGTTTGAAAAAATACATAATACATAATACTAATGAAGTAAAACATGTCCATGATCCTCTTTACATGCATATTCAAATAGCTAGGTCTAACAAAAGCATCCGCTTGCCTTCAAGAACTTGAACTTGATCAATTCACCTAAACCATCAAAGAAAAAGGATCGGGCTTGAGGACGTGTGGTGCCAAAGAAGTACCAATTTCCAAGGCTGCCTTTGCAGTCTGATATCCTCAAGCTTGATCTTGATGCAGACAACTCTTTAAACAAAAAAACAGAAAAGATGGTAAATTTTATAGATAAGAAACAGCAGAGCAATCAGAATCACATTGACAACATTATGTATCCAACCAATAAACGAAACTGATAGCAAAAGGACAACCTACATGAACTCCTAAGTTTCATGTATATGATAGAACCAATAATGAATTTCATGAACTAAACATACAATGGCTTACTTATGAACACTTTGGTTTGGAAAACTCAACCAATCACTGCAGTTAGATGATTAATTTTAGAACTTATATACCTTCTCAAGAAAGTAAGGCAGGGATGCAGCATGATCCAAGTGAAAGCTGCAACCAAAAAGTACGACCTAATTTCAGTCCAATCAAATAAAGAGTCCAAAATAGGAATTAACAGAAGATTAAGACATCTTTGCATGTGACGGCAGAAAAAGGTAAAAGACAGACACGTCTATACACTGTGTTGCCAAAAAAAACCTCTGCTGATTCTCAGAATGGTGCATCAAACATGGGACTAATAGTCAAGAATAGCATGGTAGAACTGAGGGTAGAACACCTCTTTAGTTTCCTAATCCTGTTGTTTGGAGGCTTTTGCTACTTTTTCTGCTTGGTATGATAGTTTCTCGTTTATTTGTTTGTGGTTTATCATATATTCTGTGGACTGCTGATCCACCTCAATTGTATTCCTCATTTACCATTAGTATCTTTTGTCTCCTATATTGTCATGTAAATATGTAAATCTGAGATTTAAGGAGGGAGGGGGCAGGAACATCCCCCAATTCATTGATCCATGCAAACAGTTTTCCTATTAGAACTTATTTTCTAACTCTAGGAAAGATAGAAAGAGAGAAAGAAGATGCAGTGAGCTCCACTGAACCACAACTTAACGGAGCCTCTCAGTGTATTACATCAATTGGAATGACTAATTTCATGAAAAACTGACCGATGAAATACAAGATTGGCAGGAGAAACAAAGGGAATAAAACTAAAGTAAATATGAAGAAAGAAACATACTGAGTAATTAGAAGGACATCGATTGCGGAAGGGTCAATCTCATCAAAATACGGCAAAGCAGCCATGCCAGAATAAGCCGGGTGAATTCCACAATCGAACTGTCATTCAGGGGAAGGCGCCCCACAGTCACAAAAAGCAAGAAACAAGACAAAAACTAAAATCAGCGCAGGCACCTAACAAAAAAAATATATATAGATTCAATACTTAAAGAAAGAAAAAAAAACAGAACCAACAAACTATGAATTCATTTAGAACTTATATACCTTGCTTGAATTGTGGTAACAAATTGTCGTGCAGCTTCACGATACGCTTTTGACACTCTAAAGAAACAAACTTATTCTTTAATGACAACCTAACACTCGTATAGAATGACAACTAGAGCTAGGATTAGAAAATAACCTGGGAAGATATACCACTAGGCCAAAATACCCCTTTAATAACGGATAATATCCGTTATCTATTCTATCGAAATACCGTTGTCTAAGCGACGGTTATCTATTCCTACCCCTTTTAACAACACCAAAATCCGTTGTCTATTCATATATTAGACAACGGTTGTTATTATAAAACCGTTGTCTAATGTACTAATAGACAACGGTTGCAGTTTACGAACCGTTATCTATATATCATGTAGACAACGGCTAATATCATATAGACAACGGTTAACAATCATGTAGACAACGGTTAATATTCCGTTGTCTGATCTTGTTTTGGGACACTTTTCTGGGATTATTACTACCAATTTCGGATCCATCATTTAATGTAAATGAACCACCTGGATTATTCATTCCAATCATTATATTCATTCAAATCATTCCATTCATTCAAATCATTCCATTCATTCATTTTCAAATTGATATATCATAAATAAGCATTCAACTACACAAATGACTAATTGGCAGTCAACTAAACTGTCCAAGTGCAGCCAACTATGCCAAGTAGCATCATAAGTACATAAGACATCAAAAATACTAAATGACTAGAAGCTTTATATGAGTAAACCTACTCTATGGTTGATATGAGCCTATCAATCTTCCAAGTCCATCTCTTTGACAGCTAAAGCAAATAATCTGCACATCATGCACAATCCTCTATAGTCAATAAGAAACCAAATAAGTATATTCTGTCAAATTACCAAATTACACATATTCTCCTATAATACCCAGTCAATTCATTAAAGATGAAGACTTGCAAAGTAACAAATTTTGAACATCTAAACTCATGGCAGCGACATTACAGGACTGAAGAGTGGCTATCATAGCATCTCTTATATAAGCTAATCTAAACACAGGGATAAGCAGATTATATAATGGACAGAAGCATTCTTTGAAATGAATCAAAAGGGGAAAAAAAGATCCAAGAAAGAAACTGACAAATGCAACCATGCAGATGTTTTGCTCCTGCCACGTTGTACTTTTGGAGCTAAAAGCTTAAAAGCAATCTCTTGCACTGCAGCTTTGATGGCATGTCCCTGCACCATTCAGAAAAGAGAAGGAAAAAATGGATAAGAAATAGGCTACTAACCAGTTAACACCTTTGTGGTTTGAAGCAATGTTTTTTTGGAAAAGAAACATCAGCCACGTAACAAAAGAATGTAGCCAACCAATGAACCTGGTAAAGTAACATTATTGAAGTTTCAAGTTGCAGATAAAGTATTCTAAATGTACAATAATAACTAAGCAGGAATATAGATGTATTTGAAGATAGTCTGTAAATATTTCCAATGGCAATAAAAAGGCAAATTCTGGCAAAAATCAGCATACAAATGAGATGAATTGTGGTATCAGTTGAGTAAAAACTTATAGGTATAAATATAAATTATAATATCCAGCTTGACAATGAAATTTTATCTTTTTGTGTTCTGAACAATAGAGGCATTTGCTTCTACCACATTAGTGGGCAACAACAGCAAAGCCAAATTCTCAACCATACAAACGAACCTACTGTGTTAATCTTTGCATGTGTATCAGAATACTAATTTGGTTGCATGTGTATCAGTATCGAAAATAATAAAGGTCACACACTCAAAGGCTACATATACAACTAAGAAGAGGGATATGACTTTCACCATCTATAGACAATTAGAACATATAAATACAAGGGAAGGGGTCAGAAGATACTAATTCGGTTGCTTCTTTGGATACTCCCTTGGCCCAAATATGGTGGATCCAGCTTCTGACATTGGTGCTTCCCATTTCAATCTGCGGGGATTAAGAATTGTAATCATTAAGTGCATAATCTTAATACAAATGCCACCTTTTCAACTGACTGAAAGCATATGTTAGAGAAATGGCCAACAATATTCATATTATCATTCAAAGACATGAGGAACTCATAAAAATTAATAACAAAGACCTATAATTGAATTCCTTTTAACAATTTAAAGCCATGCCTGCAAAGAACTGCTTTAGAAAATTACCGGATTAGCAGTCTCCAGATATCTATGAGATAAAAAGTTAGCAATGTCATATCTGATCACAAGATACAATTAAATCAGATGAATAACAACATGAGTTCATTTATTTACCCAAAACCAGATAATAAATCATTAATTTATTGATGTGTGCATCTTTACATTAACAAAGCAGCAACTAGAATATGTAAGAGGAAAAAACTAGGAACGAAAAAAAGGGAAAAGAGATAGAGACAATGGCCATCCCTCCCAGATTCAGCTTCAAACTCAAAAATAACATTGTAGAAAAAGCCTTTCCTCAGCCTGAAGCTGGTTAACACCTTTCAACATTTTCTATATTTTTCGTGATTATTCATCTTTCTTAATGACTGTGCAAAACTGTAAGGGGCCTTGAAAATTGGCAAACACAAAATTAAGGGGCCTTAAGAAAGGAAACCTAATACTTGGTTAGCAAGCTTAATTTTTCTTTTTAAGGATGCTCAATACTGAACAATGACAAGAATTGGTTAACAATGTCTATCAGATGCAATGTTCTTCAGCCTTTAGTACACACACCCAATATACAACCTAATAGATACAAAGACCTAACGACTTGCTGATATAAAAGAAACAATGCAAATGGTATTCACATCAAATTACTGGTTTTTTTCTTTTTGGTTCATCAAATTTATAAATTAAACCACGAATTCTCTTGCTTTCTGATCAAAACAGCTGAACTATGCATAGACCAACAAAGAAGAATCAAAAGTGAACAAAAATTTTACCAAGTAGGACTCAACAGAGTCAAACCCATGAACAACATCAGCCAATTACCATAAACAAATTCACCATCCGACCCAAAACATCAGCAACATTTTTCACACGAGCAAAACGACATAAAAATTTGACTTCGGAATCAAAAGAAGTCAAATTGCATACCGTCTCTGCGGAACAGAAAGGAGGTGATTTTGCATCCGTAGTTGGTGAGTCATTTGCAGCTTGACATCAATATCAGACTATGACAGGTTAGCATCAGGTGTGCTCATTTGCTAGTTGCTACTAAAGACTACAAATTTTTGGAACCCAGATGATAAAATCACATCTGAAGTGTTCTACTAGCAACCAAGTAACCAACCCACTGATTGATATATAAATTTTAGCTGAGCTAGCCACTGTTACCAAAAAAGCTTCAAACTTTTGGAACCTAGATGATAAATTTCTCATTTTAAGGCGTTTTCAATCCAAAATTTGCTCCACAAACTCAGAAATTTAAGTCTTACTACCAACCAAGTAACCCAAAGAGTCAAACCTTTCCAAAGTAACTTTACCCAAAAAGCTTCCATAAATAGCAGATACAAAAACAAAATGTAATCCGAGAATTACCCCATGCAAGCTAAGAAATGGCGGACCAAGCTGTCATGGAGGCGTAGCGTGGTCACCATCTAGTCTGCTCCTCGACTGTAGTCCAAAACATTCAAAAAGCTCGACTGTGGTCGTATGTGGCGCGAGGAGGCTTGAAGCCGTGAAGAGCAACGACTCAAACTTGGGTGGATCTCGAGATCAGCCCCCCAAATCGACAAATGCCAAACTCGAATTTGGTTTGCCCAAATCCAAAGTCAGATAAAGAATTTGTGGGTTTGGAGAGGAGGATGAAGAGGGGCGAAGGTGGGGGGAGAGGAGGCTATTGCAGAAAAGATCGAAGAAGGAAAGAGAGCGAGATTGAAAGAAAAATAGGGTTTGGAATAAAAATAAAAGGGGAGAGAGAGAGAGAGAGAGAGAGAGAGAGAGAGAGGCGGCGCGGGATGAAGGTTGAAGGTGGTGAGGAGGCGTGCGAGAGATAGAGAGAGAGAAAAAAAAAATAGGGTTTTGAGATTGAAAAGGGAGGTTCAAAAATTAAAAGGGATACGGAGGGAATTATGTATTTTGGTTCCCCCTTAAGTGACAGTATCTTCCGTGTTTTAATTACAACGGTAAATTTCAAACCGTTATCTCCGACATTGAACGTTATTAGAGATAACGGTTTTACAACCTCGTAGACAACGAAAATAGATCAATTCGTTGTCTTTTGTGCTTCTTTTCTATCCTGCAACGGTTTTCATATAAAGCGTTGTCTACCCGGTGTTGTTAAAGGGGTATTTTGGCCTAGTGTACCCATTCTTTATCCATGTTGACTATCTTGTTTTTCTGTCTACCCTCCCCCTCTAATTGGCACTTAGACACCCAACTTGTATGATATAACATTGAACAAACATATTCAGCCCGAGAAGAAAAAAACAACTAATTTTGCAACCACTTTTAAGAGAAATCATAGAAAAGCCTCTATGATGATGGTAAGCATTGTGAAAGGAAAGAGGAAGAGTACCTTTAAGAACTGAGATAAGCAGGTGGTGATGACAACCCAAATAGAAAAACTAAGGTTTGCCGAGGCTTTCTGCCAATGTAAAAGGAAACTTATCAAATGTTCTTACTAGAGTGAACCTATCAAATGTAAAAGGAAATGAAAGGACCACTGGATGACCATATGTAGTTAAGGATTAATTACCTTGGTACCAATAACCAAATTTCATTGTAAATCTTTCACACTAATTCCCAATACCCAAAAACCCAATTGAATTCCCAAACTCCAACTCCATTGCAAACATTCAAAGTCTCAATATTTTATCACAAAAATCACCCAAATCAAACTGCAAAATCACATAAAACATAGAAAAAATAACAGAGAGAGAGAAATTACATACTGTAAGAGATCTTGGAGCTGCTGGGCTCTGGTTCTAGGGTTTATTCCCTTACGCAACACATTGTCCTGCATATGCAGCCCATTCACTCGGATCTGATCTTTAACCCACTCCACGTCCTCCTTCGACGACCAAATCGTCTCTCCTCCGCCGCCGACCTCCGCCGCGCCGGCGATCTCAGAACAAAACGATTGTGGATTTATACAGCTATAAATCTTATTAAGCGACTCAATCAACAAGGGAACATCACGATACCAATTTCCAATTCAATAGATAATTCAGCACTTCTGAGAAACTTGGGAAAACCTAAACCAATCAATTGAAATTGAGACTCAGTAACTAACCAATTTGAATCGGACTTCGTGCAGTAATTTCTGAAGTGGAGTTCTGGAGCGCAACCCAGGGGCGAACTCGTCGCTTGGACGAAGTCGTCGGCCGACATGCCGGGTTCTGGAGCGCAACCCAGGGACGAACTTGTCGGGCGAGGAGCCGGGTTCCGGAGCGCAACTCAGGGATGAATCATCGGACGACACTCCGGGTTCTGGAGCGCAACTCAGGGACGAACTCGTCGGCGACACGCGGGGTTCCGGACGAATTCGTCGGGCGAAGAAAGAGGGAGCGAGAGAAGAAAGAGGGAAAAATTGGGAAATAAAACTTGTTTTAATTTTTATTTTTGGGAGTGTGTTTTGATTTGAGAGAGGGAAAAATTGGCGGAGCTGTAAATTTGCGCGCTTAGCATCAGATGTTATGACGGCGTATATTGAAGCATGCCGTAAAAGAACTAAAAACACGGCATACAAACAAGCGCGCCGTAAATAAGAAATTCTTACACGGCGCACAAGCAAAGTGCGCCGTAAATACTTAGAAAGCTACACTTTTTGCGGCATGCATTTTGTGCGCCGTAAAAACTCATCCTTTTACGGCACGCATCCAATGCACGCCGTAAATGTCACGCCGTAAAAAGTCCATATTTTCATAGTGTTTGTTACTTCTATTCCCTTTTAGTGCCATTCATGTTTGCAAGACAATTTTTTGAGTTAGCTGCAGAGACATTTTTTGTTTACTCATTTCGGTGAAGTCGCGATAAGCATATGCCCCTTGCCTTAGTAGGGGATCCCCATCCGCAACCGTATGTACCAAACATTTTAGTCTAATTTTTGTTATTTTTTCATAAAATTTTAGTACTGTAAGTTACTTTTATAGCCACCGAAATTATCGACCAAACTAAGATTCAAAGTAGTAGAGCAGATATGCTAGACAGAAAAAATATGACGTGAACCCATATTTAAGAAAATTAGTGGTGTAGTGATTTCCCATGTGCGCTACATAAAGTAATTCGTACCTTGTGTTACACTAACAGACAAAATTCTTTTTGAACTCTAGTGGATTGGAGAAGTTATAATTCAAGTCATGTTTAGGTGGGTGTTAAGGATGAGTTTTAAGTATATATGAATAGGTTGAAAACAAAAAACAGTGGCCCTCACCTCAGTATGATCATGTGCGGTCTTTAAATGCAGACTTGAACCACACACGTCAAGTAAATCGGTTCGAGCAGTAATTGTCCACGATAGATGCTTGTAATTTAAAGCTGTTTTTAAGGACCATGCTGAACCACACACGTGAATGAAAGTCTCAATTTATTTGCTCATATAAACGGTGAACACGCATTTGAAAGTCTTTTCCCTTCTTTTTTCAATATTAAGCAGAAAACACATGCTTTACGTTTTTAAGGTTAACTTTGATGTTATAGATGGAGGCTCGATGATCTATGTTGAAGATCTTGATGTAAGAAGTGGACTCTACACTAAGTCATATTTAGTTATGTAACACTTATTGATTACTTAAGAATCAAGTAATTAGCTAATTGGTATGATCTCAATCTCTGATAACCTTAATGATGTAGGATATTAAATCATTATGGAGAGATCATTTCCTAATACAAAATAAGGTCTCTATGATCAGATTAGGATGTTTAGTTTATGCACCAATAGGAGATTAGGGTACATTAGTATTTTATAGGAGGACTATTATAACCTGATCATCCATATATAAGCACAAAGGTCCCTACACACTAAGTAATATGATTCAACGTGTTCTTTGCCCCATAGAGAGTGAATCAACCTCTTAGCTGTGTAGAAGATTCAGTGCTACGCCCTCTTCATCATGACTTCTTCACATAAAGGTTGATACTTATTCATGTTCATGTATATTGCTTATGGTGTTTATGTTCTCATAAGGATTGTCAATAATGTTTACACTTGATAGAGAAATGTTCTCTAGAAAACTTTAGAATTTCACACCCAGAATCATCTAGAGACCGATTATTCTTCTTAGGACGTGTTTACTAATCAAGAGTGAGAATGAAAATATCGGGAGTCATTCCCACCCCTGGTGATTCATGTGTTTATTAAAACTTTGGTAATCAAACTTATGGTAGGACTCACAATATAATGCATACCAATCTTTCCGGTTCACCAATTTCCATTTGGTGATCCTAAGATTAGGACCTGTTTTACTATGTGCTATGAGATGAGGAAGGTCAGATTTGATCTAATTTCAAAAGATCACTTCTATCTTAATCATGATCCATGGATATTATTGTTCTAATCAAATGATAATTAATGTCCATTAATATTAATGCTTACATATGAATTATGAAAAATGGTATAGAATTGTGTGTCCTAGATTTCTCTGTCTCCTCATGTTTTTATTTTTATTTTTTATCAAAGTAATTATATTGATAGATAAAAGAGAACAAAGAAATCAGGCTCTCAACAAAATGAGTGCCTCATACTTCACGAGAACATACATCACGTAATACTGCAACCAAGGTTTAAAATATCGATGTCGACAAAAATATCGATATCTCAGTTTACGGATATATCGACGGATATTTCGGATATCGATATCGATATCGATGACCGTCAAAGAAACTGATGGAAATCAGCTTAAAAATTGGAAATTTTGAATGAAATTGTAGGAGGTGTTTAATCATCTCACAGTGCATGTTTAGGACTAATAAATATCCTAAAATGACTGATGATATGATAAGAATATGATATGTGTAGGGAT
Source organism: Spiraea crenata (assembly GCA_033992175.1). Lineage (NCBI taxonomy): Eukaryota > Viridiplantae > Streptophyta > Magnoliopsida > Rosales > Rosaceae > Spiraea > Spiraea crenata. The sequence goes on along the minus strand of JAVBHV010000007.1, from coordinate 1,166,998 downwards.
AAAATGTTTGTAGATTAAGAATAACACTTAAAGCATAACTTAACTATTCAGTATGGAAATTAAGTACAAATGTATAGGAATTAAGTATAATCGACATGTATACATTATATAGCAAATAAGTACATGTTAATTATGAGTACTTATATAAAACATAAGCTAGGTATAATTAAAATTACACATAATTTCAGATTTTTAGCCCATTTTTTAGGCCTAGCCCAATGCTAAGCCCAAAGCCCAAACCTCTCTTTTTAGCTCTTCTCTCTCCCAGTGCCCCGAAAAAACCACTTGTCTTCTTCAGAATACGCAGTCTTCTTCAGCGGGCGATAAACTCGACAAGCTCCTCCTATCCTCCGCCATCAGCAATGGTGACTCACCACCGGAAAGCCCGACATGCTCCTCCAGCACCTCCGCAACTTCGCCCGATCCAAGGTGTCCGAAATCGAGGAGGCCTGCAAGGCCCACTACCAGGACTTCATCCTCGCCGTCGAAGACCTCCGATCACTCCTCTCCGACGTGGATTCCTTCCAACGCCAAGCTCCAGTGGGCCTCCCTCTCCTCTCCGCCATCTCCGATTCCAACGCCAAGTTCCAGTCGCAGAAACTTTAAATACCCAAACTCCCAATTGAACCTCTTCCTCCTCCGCTAACCTCCATTCCTCCTCCTAAATGGTAAATATTCATATTGGGTTGTTCAAATTGGTGCATATTTCTGCGAATTGGGTTGAAGATCTGTGTTGAATTTTCTGTGTTGATGGTAAACGGGATGGCATGATATTGGGTTGTTCAAATTGGTGCCCAGCCCTAGTTTCAATATCGGAGAAATCACCGACAAGTCGTCGATTTCATCGATTTTCATCGACTTTTAGCCAAAATCGCGATATTGGGTGAAAGATAACACTTCACCCCCCCTTTCCATATCGAAGGCCGGAAAAAACGATATGTCGGCGACATATCGACCGATTTTTCCGATATTTCAAACCTTGACTGCAACAAGGCAGATGAAAACAATCCTATCAAAAGAGAACCAAGCCCACTCAAGCGAACGAGCGAAATCCAAATTTTGACGAGGATCTCCGATCAGCTAGGTGTAGATGAGAACTCTACCGACAGGAATCAGGCTCCATAGAACCAGCATCAAAGCACCAAACTACATTGGGACCAGCTCCAAATAATGTCTAAGCAAAAGCAACTAGAAAAACACCCAATTGACAAAACCGGCTAGGCATGGTAGAACCGAAACTCGAAGCCCATCAAGCAATCAGAATCTAAAAACTGCACTAGCCTCCACTAGATCGGGTCAACAGACAAAACCGGCCAGGCATGGCAGAAGCGAAACACGAAGGCTAACAAGCGATCAAAATCAGAAAACTGCACCAGCCGCCACTAGATCGGGTCAGATCTGAACGCGCCGAATCCAAACCTTAAAAATAAAACAAAACAAAACAAGAGACAAATTATCGCAACTCAGCAATGGAGGCCAATCTTTTCAACTTTTCAACTTTGATGGGCTCTCACAAGGAGAGAGGGGCGGCAGAGAAACGGGAGATTAGATCTACAGGGGCCAGTGGCGGTCCTCTGTCTCCTCATGTTCACCCATGATTTCATCCCACATGTCCATCATTTTAATTGCTTCATAACATTTTTAATTAGAAAGAAAACAAAAATCTTAAAAAACCAAATGCGAAATTTTATTTGCACCTAATTTTCAGTGAATGTATCCCATTTTATTGTAAATAAAACTTCTCATTTCTATTCATAATGAGGTGTATTCAACAAAAAAAGGGGTGTAAGTAAAACTTTCCAAACCAAAATAACTCATTTACTCAACAAATCAACCGAGATGCCCACCACATCCAAGTTCCAACTCCAACAACCACTGCAACCAACTTGACAACAACACTCAAGCCTCCCTCTCATCTCTCTCTCCAAGTCAGATCTGACAGCCACCAGTGAAAACGACAACCCTTGCCAATTTTAACAGCCGCTGAATCCAAATATAGACATTTCCTCTGCCATCACTCCAAATTTCCTTTTTCTTCTCGTTGAATTCCCCTACCAAATCTAAATATAGGCCTTGGGGATAAGTGAATTCAACATATTATAAAATCAACCAAGCATAGTCTTCATTTTGGGCATGGAATCCAAAAATTTGCGCATGTTCTTGACTGATGATAAGAACAAACCTTTGTATAATAATAGTATTTCGTACTGAAAGTCTTTTACATGTTATTTTTCAAGGGATATGTAATAAACATCGACCTTAGATCTGAATATGGCTTGAACAGGGAGATGGGGAGCCTTGGCCGTTGCCGCCGTAATGCTGGATGCGGTAGGTTTCTTGCGGAATGGTGTAGATCGCCGAAAATCTCTCTAATTCTCCTCTTGTGTTAGATCATTGTGTGTGCATCACTTTCACTGCAATTTCGCAACCCTAATTCCCCAAATCCAATATCTTCCCATTTCACCACCAAAGCTATTGGAAAGTGAAATGCAATCCACTTTCAATTTAAAATTAGTAATCCCAATACCTTTATCAACCCAAAACCCTAAAGTTTGTGACTTTTCACTTTGTTTTCAATGGATTTACATTAATTGTACTTATAATAGGGTTGAACATAAGAGTTGTTATATCCTGTAGGATATTTATTGGCTATCGTTGCACAAAAATATTCTAATATTGTCACAAGCTCAATTAGATTAATTAGAACTTTTTTTTTAATCAAAAGGAATGCGCTTTTAATTAATTGGGGTTTGGCGGCATGCCAACCAAAGGAGTACAAAGATTACATATGAAAAAATAACTTTGGGAGCCTCGTTAAAAACCCTCGCAATATGACGGAAAAGAGTGCCCGGTACTTCTAAACTAAACAAATGTTTATTCAATAGTAATACAGTAGATTGAGCATAGAGCCTAGTGCGAAACCCACCCCTCCTCCCTATAGCAAAGCCATCAGGAGAAAGAACAAGAACCTAGTCGACCTCCTTACGGCCTAACCATTAGAGGGAATTAGGCCAAAACTAGACACTACACTCAAAAACTACTAAACTTACATTTCATCTCTATTCATTTCTGTAAGCCATGGGGGTCCATCCCAATCCCCAAAAATTCCCATTTTGTGTAGCAGCTGCTTGTCGTGCAAGTTTATGTGCCACTTTGTTAGTTGTACACTGCTGATGTACGATCATCCTTACCCGGGCTTTTACACAATCCTTTTATCACCATGATTAGAACTGCATGAGGGTGCCAATCAGTACATCTTAGATTGATACACTACACTACTTCAACTGAATCTGTCACAACCTCACTTGGTATTGTCCCCTTGCTTAAACACATGCTTAAACCCATTTTCAGACTCATCAATTCACTTACTAGTGGAGAACATTTAGCAGGGCCTGGCTCCATTGCTGCCCACACAAGATTGCCTTCATCATTGCGCAAGATCGCACCATATCCACTTCTCCATTTCACTTGGTCAGCTGCGCCATCAATGTTGAGTTTCAAGCCTCTCCTAGGCGGTGGTCTCCATACTTTTGAAACTGCAGCATGTTTTACCCTGTTACTTTTTTGACACTCTATCATATTCGTCCTTTAGCTCAAGAAATTTCTCAACTAATCGCTCAAGTGTAGAGGCCGAATCCCCATACAAAACTTTGTTTCTTTCATGCCATATATTTGAACAGAAGAAAGCAAACAAACATAAACTTTGTGGTCCCCATTGCTGTCATATATACTCCATTAAAGCATCAAAATTACCACACTCCATCTCCATGTAATGTTTGAAGTCAGGAAGCCTCCAAATTTCCCTGCTTTTCTTACATTCCCAAATAGCATGAAGTGTGCTCTCTGATTTTTTGTGGTAGCGGTGACATAAAATAGGTATATCCATATTTCTTCGAACTAAATTCTCTTTTGTCGATAGAACATTTTGACATGCCTTCCTTTCACAAAAAAATGTCTAATTTTCGGAGGGACATCACATCTCCATACTCTCTTCCAGAAAGCTTTCATTTCTCCTGGACATGACGTTGTGCTGAGATTATGCATCTGCTTATCAGAAATTAAAGCTACTTTATAACTAGACTTGACATTATAGCTCCCTTTCTTATAAAAAAACTAACTCAACTTGTCTCTATACTGCTGAGAAATAGTCTATGAATCACAGAAGCTCCGAAAATGCTGCAAATCGCGCTTCGGGTACGAATACGGTACGCGATCGATATGCCCGGAAGAGCGTACCCGAGCCTTGAGCACGGTGGATTCGTCTTGGGTACGGCTTTGGCTACTATAGATTCGTCTTGGGTATGGCTAGGAAGCGCCGGGGTAATTTTTTAATTTTTAAGACATTTGGGTATAAGTGAAAGTTTCCGGCTTTTAACAAGAAAGCAAGATGACAACAAACATGGTCCAAATAGAATGTGGGATATGGGAGGTGATGCATTTGATACCATGGATGTAGGTAATATAGTATTGCTTGAGATGGCTAGTCTTATGCTTGATGAACCTGTTTTGGAGGCGGTTGTGTTTGAAGATGTTGATGATGAAGATGATGTTAATTGATCTTTATGCTCTTTTAATCTTATTTTGGATGTAAATGGATAGATGTTTTGACTTCTTTTTGTTTTTTGCTTTTGGATTTGAATCCGTTTATGTTTAAAAATATTTGGTTTAATGTAATATTTGTGCATTAGATTATTATTTTTTAATATAATTATTATTTAATTGCCGAACCCATCCTGTACCCGTACTCGAAATTTTTTAAACTTTCCCGAATCGGCGAATCGTATCGTACCGTATCCATGTACCCGTACCCATATCTATGCTACCTAGGAAATAGTTGAAGACTTCATAGCTAACACTTCATCTCTACTAAAATACTCTTGCAAAAGCATATCATCCTATTCTCCTGACTCAGTTATTAGATGACATACCTTCCAATTGCGTAGCATTAGAGCTGCAGCTTCGGGCTTGTAATTTTGTCCAATCGGTATCCACCAATTGCCCACCACATTTGTTTGCTTCCCATTACCGATTCGCCTTATCAAGGCCTGCTTGAGTAACTCCCTTCCCCATAAGATCGAATTCCAAATATAAGAACCTCCACTCTTTGGAGGGGCATATAAGAACTCACCATTGTCACAGTACTTCGCCTTCAAAATTTTTGTCACAAGAAGGTTTGGTTCTATATGTATACGCCATGCAAACTTAGCTAACATGGCTTGATTGAAACATCTAAAATCACGAAATCCTAAGCCACCCTCTTCTTTGTGCTGGCACATATAGCTCCATTTTTTCCAGAGAATACTTTTCTTACCCCCTTCCTCCACCAATAATGCATGCCTAGATGATTTAACATCTTACAAATTGAATTCGGAAGCTGAAAGACTCCCATAGTATAAGAGGGGATAGCTTGGGCTACTGACTTTAGTAATATCTCCTTTCTACCTGTTGACATAGTCTTCCCACTCCACGAATGTATTCTCTTAGATTCCGAAATAGCTCCCTCTTGCTTCTGCCTGTAATTGTAGGCGAGATATCGACCATGACATTGCACAATCTGAACTCCCATACCCACTGCCACCATTTGTTGCACATCTGTTGGGGTATTTGGACTAAAAGTAACTGCTGATTTAGAATAATTAATCTTTTGTCCTGATGTGCACTCATAATCTTGGAAGATCGCCTGAAGCTGAGTAATGTCACTTAAAGAAGCATCACAAAAAATCATGGAGTCATCTGCAATGGACAAATGAGATAAATATGGAGCTCGCCTCGCAACCTTGGCTCCATGAATACGCCCAGTTCTATCTGCTTTTGTCAACAAAGCACTCAGTCCCTCTGCACAAATTAAGAATAAATATGGAGATAAAGGGTCCCCTTGTCGCAAGCCACGAGTTGGACGAATCCTTCGAATCGGTTGTCCCCTAACAAGAACTGAGTAAGTCACTGTAGAGTACAAATTCTTCAACAAAGATATAAACCGTTCATGGAAACCCAAACGGTTTAGAATACATTCTAGAAAGCCCCATTCCACTCTATCATAAACCTTGGACATGTCTATCTTTAGTATCATCTTCTTCTTCGAATTCCTACACTTATTGATGGTATGTATGGTTTAGCAGCGACAACGTTGTCATGGATACTTCTTCTCGGAACAAATGCACTTTGAAATTTTGATATCACCAACGGAAGTACTTGCTTTAGCCTATTGGAGATTGTTTTCGCTACCAATTTATAAAGAACATTACATGGCTTATCGGGCGAAAATCAGTCACCTCTTGAGCATTATTCTTTTTTGGAATGAGAGTGATCAAAGTGGTGTTAAAGCTCTCCAAGCTCTCCCCATTATTCACCACCTTTAAACATGTTTTAACCACTGTATCTCCCACAATTTTCCAATATTTTTGGTAAAATAAGGTAGGAAGACCATGTCGACCTGGTGCCTTAGTTGGTTGCATATGTTTCAGTGCCTCTTCAATTTCTTCTTTAACAAAGGGTCTCATCAACAGTTCATTCTGGGCTTCTATTACCTTTTTGTCAACTGCTTCACTTACTTCTTCAGAATAACCATCACCTTCAGAAGAAAATAGCCCTTCAAAGTATGAACAAAACACTTCCCCAATCTCACTTGTTGACTTACGCCACTGCCCATCTGCATCTTGAAGCCCTTCCATTCTTTTTTGTTTCCCCCTATCTTTTGCGGTTATGTGGAAAAATTTGGTATTGCAGTCTCCTGCTTGCAACCACTCTGCTCGTGATCTTTGCCTCCACAAAACTTCTTCTTCTTGAAGAATATGCTCATGATCATCTTCAAGGATCTTCCTCAAATTCTGATTCTCCGCTGTTTCTTTTTCCATCAAAACTAATACAAGCTTATTTTGTAGAGCACGCACCTGCCTTGGTATATTCCCAATCACATCTTGATTCCACTTAGACAAACTTTTAGTACAAGCTGCAATATTTTCACTAATGTGCCCCACTTGTTGTTGCCACATTTCTTGCTCTATATCTGCACATTCATCCTTTGGAACCCATACTTCTTCAAAGTGGAAATGGGCCATAGCACGTCCTTGTTTTCCACGATAAAAAATAGGTCGACCAGTATAGACCAAAACGGGTAAATTATCAGATTCCTACCGGAGCATATAATGAGCTCTCGTATGCGGATACTGCATTCTCAACTCAGTGTTAACAGCTGATCTATCCAAACGTGCTCTGACATTTGCCGGTCCTTCTTGTCGATTGTTCCACATAAAATTATACCCCGTAGTCTTGATCCCTTGAAGTTCACAAGCATCCAAAGTCTCAGAGAATCCTTGCATTTGATTTAGTGGTCGATTATTTGGGCCCTCTTGTTCTGCATTTGCAGGTTGGCAATGAGGAGGGTATTTTAAAATATTTCCCTCTTAATTAACAAACAGCACAAACAGAATCACAAAGATGACCAGTCACCATTGTGATGAACCTTAACAGGTAACTTACAGATTGTGTTTTATCTTGACAGATGTTAAGTGATTAACTCCTTGATAAATATAACTTGTGTATGCTTGTGATTTGTTCAACAACACTCAAATGCAATGCCAACTTAGGTCCTCAACATAAACAGTGAAGTTTGAATTCGAGAGCTATCCACAACTACAACTTATTGAATCCAGTGTTTACTAATGCAGCAGTTAAGATGACCAGTCTGACATTTTTGTCCAGATTGCTTATTATGAACATTGGTGCAAAAGTAAGTCCAATTTTAATTAAGTCAAGTAGTTAACAATACACAAAGATGGACACACGATTTTGGTACCTGGAAAAATCCACAAAGGGATAAAAAATCGGGGGTCTATCAGAAGACCGACCTTCCACTATGAAATGGCAAAAGATGCCCAATACAAGATTTCAACCAAGCTCAATATTTAATGTACCTATCTTAGATGTAGCGGTCTCTTGTGCGACTTCTTCTCAATCACTTCACCTCCAGCGGATGCTTGCTTGGTCAACATGTCATAGGGTTATACACATGTATTCCTAATCGGTGGCACCGTTATATGAATGCAGTGGTGATTTATGACCAGTCACAGTTGCATTTCCAGAAAACTACAAAGCTTCAGGAAATGATCAGTAACTGTGTTTACTGCTACAGTTAGGAATTGGGCAGCAAACTAACTAAGGTCAATGACCTCTAAAACTCAACTAAGTCTATGAACATGGAAGATTCTAGTTGCACACTACTAATTCGACTTACCGAACTAGGAAGATAAACTCTCTTCAAAGTTTTGCTTAGAATATTTTCTATGAAATCAACTTTGAAAACAAAGATTTAACAAACGCATACAATCCTCACAATTCTTATGAAGCGTCTATGTAAGTGAACTAAAAGCACTCAAGGAGGCAAGAAGAAACCGGAGAGGACAGTATGAACAAAGGTGAGAGTTTTTCAAAATTATTTTGAGAATTTTAATTTGAAAATCCTAATGAAAATTCTGGTGTGAGTTGATTTAAATAGAGGTGAAGGCTTGAAGATCTACGGCTGAGATTTGGACAAAAAAAAAACACTTTATCACTTTACAAAAGCAGATCCGGTTAAAAGGGTTAAAGGTGGCCGGACTGCTGGGTAAAGACTGGTTCGGTTAAAGCACTTTATCAAACTGTCACTGTCATCAACTGTCCGCACCCCACGTGCATGAAATAGATGACTAGTCATGTAAAAACTGAAATCCTTATTCTAATAAAACCATTTGCAAAAACCTAAGTATTTTGAAAACGTTTGACAAGATAGTATAAGGACCTATGCTAGACATATTCAAAATGCAGAAATGATATGCAATATGATTGTCATATTTGAATGCATCTTCAACAAACCATCAATCTTCAATCTTCAATCTTCAAGTTCTTCAACAATTCTAAATATCTAGAAATAGAAACTAGTTGATCTAATTTAGCTTGTTACAATTTATTACAATGTTTTTGTACAAGGACAACCAATAAAATAACCTACAGCATCCTCAATAATTTCGTTGAATTCGCCCACAACAATCCACGCCTCATTGCAAAGAGTCGTTGATAATCTTTCCAACAGCTCCCATGATTGATATCTCATATGGGTTTTTGGATGCCCATAAAAGCCAGTCACCCATCCTGCATACGAATTACCTGGACCACACACTCGAATATCAATATGATCTTTGGAATAAGACAACACCTTAAGGGCTTGTTTGGTATGCAGGACTATCAGTGAGGGGACTATATCCTTGGACTAAAGGGTATTGGCTTGGCTTGGATTATGGGGGACCGAATCTTGTCCCGTGTTTGGTGAAACATTAGCTAAACAAATCCGGGAATAGAAATTCTCGAAACCTTCTTCCCCCAACATCAATATGCCCAAGTTTTGACCTCCGCCACCGGTTCTCGAATTGGTTTCACGGATAAAGTGAAATTCAGGGCATATAATTGAAGTGAAATTTAACAGCAGATGGAAATCAGCAGCACATGGAAATCAGGACATATATTCAAAGAATAATAAAATCAGCAGCACATGGAAATCCGAGCATATAATCGAAGTGAAATTCAATTGCAGAGTCTAGTCGGCGGCGAGTGGGTTCTCCTCCACAAGTCAATTGGTGTCTCCGCCCTCCAGAAGCAGCTCCTCCGCAACGACAAGGTAATCCTCTTCGACCGCACCTACATATGACCCTCCAATGCCTCCCTCCTCGCCGTCGCCCCCTACCATCTCTACAACCGCACCTCCCACCGTTGCACCGAGCTCAACAACGACTGCACCACCCACTCCCTCCCCTACGACATCGTCTCCAACACCTTCCACTCCCTCCAACTCCAGTCCAAAGTCTGGTGCTCTTCCGGCGCCGTTGCCCCCGTCTGTACCCTCATCTAGACCGGTGGCTACAGCGACGAGGAGATTGGGTGGGTTTTCTAACGGCGTAGGTTTTCAGGCGACGGGTGGGTGATGATTTTGAGTTTCTACAAGATGAAACTGGGAAGGAGAGTGTTAGCGAGGCACTCACAAGCCTCGCTCTTTAGCGAAGCGAGAAGGAGATGCGGGGCCAAAATAAGCCCACTTAAATTAGTCCCCCCTTAAACGTGGGTTACATGGACAATTTAAGATTGTCTAGTCCAGTACCTCTTAGTGAGGCCTAACAAACAGGCCCTAATCTTCCAATCTCCTTCCAGAGAAAACACAGACCACCTCCTTTTCCTACTCTATCTACAGCCCAAAAATCCTCAAAACCCAATCTTCTACAAACTTCACCAACTTGATCCATCCACGCCCTCGTCTCGCACAAGAACGCCAAATGTGGTCGTTTGACCCTAGTAATTGATTCCGGGGCTCAGAAGTTGCGCTCGTTACCCAGACCATGCACGTTCCAACTCAAGAAGATCATTTCTCGTGATGGGCTTTTCCATCCAAGCCCATCACGAATTATCTAAAATTTTCAATTGCTTTCAAAGAAGAAGTAGGTGGTTGAACCTCTGAAGCTGTCGCCAAACTTCTACTTGAATATGAGGAAGCTGAATGAGAACGAAGACGTTTGTACATTTGCAAATCCTCGCCTTCATCCACTTCCACTTCTTCCTTATTACCAACTTTGTTATCCCTCTCCTTTGGCACGAGATTCTTTATAGTAACATCTATGCTAGTCCCTTCTGAGCTTGCAGTCATATCTCAGCCTCGTCTCTTCCATGAAGCTCCACTCGACTTTTGTTCTTGTGATTTCTCTACATTCACTGATTTAGATGTTTTTAATGGAGGAGACCTACTGAATATGGGCTTATCCATTGACTTGGTATCACTAGTGGACTTGTGCATAATCTCAGAATCCTCATTGACATGAGGAGACGGGCTTTCCATAGTGGGCCTTTTTACTTTGTCTTCATTTCGGTCCACTTTCAAAGGGGAAGTAGAATTTTGATCCCCTGCTCCCAATGCAACCTTAATTTTTCAGTAAATATCCTCACCGTATCGGAAGAGGGCAGATTTCCTTTGATTGCTCCCATCAAGTCCATGTTCTCACCATTATTATGAGTCTTTATTGCTTCATGATTATGGTGGTTGTTTGTAACCGATGCCTCATTGACATTTCCATAACGGTTGCTCTTTCCGTTCGACACATTGGTCCTAGGAGAGGATGCTATGCTGCATCACCACCACGGTGCCCTATATCGCCACCGATTGCCTCCTCGACCTGGGTGATGTCACCACCGATTGCCTCCTCGACCTGGGTGATGTTTTGAACTTTTGTAGTGAGTGCCTCGATTTGCATAGGACGTTCAAAAAGCTCATTAGGTCTGTCCGAGGTCTCCGTCAAGGATCGTTGCGCTGCTCCACTACTATTACTAATCCTTCTACCGGAATCAGAACGAAGCTCATTCGTGAATCTTGGAGTAGATACCCTACCTTCCAAGTCAAGAATTCTACCAGAGCAAGATATATGTTCCAACCCCATCCCTCCATAAAATTTGCATAACGATGGGAGTCTCTCATACTTGAAAGATAATTTTGTCTTCGCTCCCTGCAAACTGATTGTGAGATGTGGAACCAAAGGCCTGCTCACATCCACAACAACTCGAACTCGAACAAAAGTTTGTTGAACATAGCTCCCTCGGAGAAAACCTGTATCGACATGGCACACTCTACCCAAACAGCTTCCCACCTTCTCTACGACTCCAACACCACGCCCTTCTAACAGTAGACCATGAATCCGAACCCAAAAATTGCATTCCATGAATATAGACCCATCCACTACAATCTGTGGCTCCCATCTCTTTACTAACAACACGTTTTCATCAAACAACCAAGTGAAACAAATTTTGAAACAATTTTTGGCCCACTCTACCCAAACAGCTTCCCACCTTCTCTACGACTCCAACACCGCGCCCATCAAACAACACGTTTTCATAATCAAAAAGATTTGAAACAAATTTTGGCCCACTTCAACAAAAGACACTTTGTTTACTAGATCCCAAGCTGCCGACATCACTCGGATTAGCCCAGTGCGATTGAATTTTCCATCAATAAGGAGCCTCCCCAACAGACTTAGGCGGCATCCCTGGATTTCTCCTACTGCATCGACATAGTCAAGAACAAGCACCTCTTCCTCATCTTCAGATATTCGAACAACCTGCAAGGACTAACTAAGAACATCTGCCATTTGATACCTAATCTGACAGCCTGTAGGATATTTGTATCTTAGAAATTATGTAATATTGGCTATCCTTGCACAAAAACTTTGTATAATCATTCACAAGCTCAATTTAGGTTTTTAGTGTTTAGATATTAGATTTAGTGATATGGTGTTTGGCTTGAAGATCAAGATGTGAAGATGTGTTCTCAGAATTCAACAGCATTTAACATCATTTACATTTGCATTTGCTTCATAACTTAGAATTATTTTTTGGAAAGTCATGTTCTTCATAAAACTGCAGTTTTCATGTATTTGGTGACTGATCAGCTTAAAATTCGCATTCGCATGTGATAGTTTTCCTGACAGTGACTGCTGATCAGTCATTTGACAGAACATGCTATTATTAAGTTTTGACTAAGCATCCTTTTACCCGATGGGTTGTCAACTTCATCCCACTAACTTGATCTGCCTAGGTTAAAACTCTTGATGAAATCTTAGCCGCGCCTTTTTTATCTTCTTGGGTTATAAAAGCTAAACCACTTCCGCCATTTTCACTTGGGGTTTTTGCTTATCAAAATCATACTTGCATCTTTCAAAAACTCTCATATTGTTGATGCCTTCTTGTTCGGTATTGTACCTTAAATCCTTGTGAGCTTTCATTCACATAAAGTGTCTACAAGGATTCTTAAGATGGCAAGCACATGAATTTCTTCCAAAGTTTCGGTCTTTCAAAAACTCATCTTTGAAGGAAACCTTGAAGAAGTTCTCATCTTCACCGTTTCAACTTCCTTGTTTCTAAAACTCATATAGTTAGAAGTTGAAATAGTGCGTGCAATTTTGTCTCTCATGTTCAAGCATTATTTGAGACAAGATTGACGTCTAGAGGTTTTTTTGACTTCGGGTTTTTCTGCCCAGTTTTATAACTGTTGCAGTAGGACACCCAGTTGTCTAGCGGATTTACTGAAGCTCTCTAGCACTCTGTAACTCTGTTGGTGACTGGTCATACAGTTTCACAACTTCTTACATTTGGTGCCATTGTCGTCGGAACGTCCTCCACGCAAAATGATGGTTTTGGATTTGTTGTGACTGTGCCCGAGAAGTGGTCTCGAGCTGCCTACGTATCCATCGAGGAATCAAGTCACTCGTAGTTCTTGATTTTCGACAAACGAAAGGCTTTGTCGAAAAAGATTTGTGTTTGGGCCTTTGAAATAAATCAGATGACCGTTTAGGCTTTGCTTTGGGTGAGGATTTGGATGAATTTGGAATAAACCAGGGATTCTATTTTGGAATTTAGATTCAGTGGTTGCATCTAGATTGAATATCTAGACTGCCTACATACCCTTTGTTGGATCAAATCAACGTAGTTCAGAATTTAGTTTGCAAACAGTGAAGGCTTAAAGCCTTCGATTTGATTTGGTGATTTGTTTTGACATGTCTTGAAGTTGGACTTTGTAGCAGAGGTTGAGACTTGCTCGGTCTGTCTTTGATTTCTTTTGTTGAATTGGACTTTGTAGCAGATGTTGAAACTTGCTGGGTCCGTCTTTTAATTCCTTTATTGGGCTGGACTTTGTAGCAGAGGTTGAGACTTGCTGGTCCCTCTTTGAATTCCTTTTGTTGGCTTCTACTCGCTTGTCTCTTGTTCCGATCTTGATACAAGTTGGTGACTTAGGAATTTGTTGATGAAGCTTCATTTGGGTCTTTGATGGTTCGGTATGAGATCTCGTCTCTGCAACATTTGGTGGTAGCAAAGAACAAGAAACTTGATAATTTGATTGCTCTATTTCTGACCGAGCTTTTGGTTTCTGTCACTTGATTGCTAGTTTCTTGGTCTCTTGTTTGTGACTTGATAAAGGGCAATCTGATAAGCAACTAATTGACAGAGTCACTTATTCCACTGTAGCAAAGTTTTGTGCAGCTTTGAAACTAAGCTTGTTTGTTGCAAAGTGGCGTGTAGCTTTGTGTCTGTTGCATGCTGTCATATTGACTTTCTCCGTTTTGCTTTCTGACTTGCATGTTTGGTGGAACAAAGTTTATTAGTATTTAATTTGCAAGGGGGTAATTGCTCAATTGTTTAATCCTTGGCATGATTTGAGCTTTTGGGTGTGGCCTTTGGTGGAGTGAAGGAACTCATCTTCTTTTTTTGTTGGCTTGCCACTTGCTTTATAACAAAAGCTGGATGGACATGATGCACATATTGGACTGCAGTTAATGGCGTTGTCGTGAATTTATCTCCCAAGTTGTGTTAATGAGATTGAGTTGGGTCTGCCATGGGTCATATCTGCCGTGAGTTTGTTGGAGATCATCCATTAATTACAGAGTTGTTGAGAAACAAAAACTCTGGGATTTGAGCTGCAATGTCTTGTGAGTCTTTTTCTTGTTTCTCCTCCATGAACTAACTCGTGTGTCGACTCCGAATTCTTGAAAGTGGAGCATATGTCCACTGCTGCCCGTGCTCCCAAAAAGCTTGTTGATTGTCGTCGACGTGGTCTTTGGATGCCGATGCCCAATATTCTCCATTTGTATTCCTTATGACGATGACTGATCATCGCTTCCTTGCTCCACGCAAGTTGCATTTACTTGTCGCCTCCTTGCGGGTCAGATGGTTTACCACCTGCAAATTAAATTGTGTATAAATTGTGTATCGCCTTTGATGTTCATCTTTGGAGCAGCCATGTGGTGATCGCTCTTCGTTTTGCAATTTCGGCTCCGTCGAGGAGTGCTCATATGGGAAGGTCGTCACATGTGAAGCAGTTTGCCTTTGTGGCTTCATGACGGCTTCGGTCATTTGGCATCCTCTTTGGACTGGCAGCAGCAATGCTGGGCAGTTGTTGGGCAACTTTCATGGCTGGCTCAAGGATGAGCTTTGTCGGATGGTGGCAGTTTGGTGGCGGAGTACAAGAAACATTGATGGCTTTATACCTTTCCAAGCTTGCTTGATGAATGCTGATGATGTTCTCCTTCACGCCGGGATTTCGACAGCCCTTCAGTGCTCCTTCGCTTGCTCCTCTTTCTTCTGTAACACGTCTTTGCCTTCTTCCCTGCTGCTCCTCCCCCATTTGATGGTTTTCAGCATCTATTTATAGGCAATATGTGAAGATAATTGGCTAAGGATGGATTTTAATTTCGTATTTTTGAAATCTCAACTGATTGGGATATTGTGATTTTGCTTTGAATATCCGGTGGATAAAATCTTGATATCCTCATCTTTCTTTTTTGAACTTGATTCTTCTTGACTTTTCCTTTATCTTTGACTCCATGAGTTTGTTGCATCACATGGTAGACTAGATACTTGTGACTCTATCTTCATCTTTGACTCCATTTGAAATGAATTTGTTGCAACAAATGGATAAAATAATTCCTGCACCAGTCCTTCTTTCTTTTTAATTGATAAATGGGCTTTTCCTCAAGTTAGTAGTCCATGTAGCCACTCATGAATCTAATCCATTTCTTTTGTTACATGAATCAGATGTGGGAACAAATCCATGTGTCCATGCTGGCCCCTTTTTACATGCAATTTTTTTTGTCCAATAGTTAACAACTTGACTAATCATAAAATCAGATTTAATTATGCACCAATGTACCTCAAAATGCAATTTGGACAAATCTGTGTGACTGGTCATCCTATAAACTGCTGTATTAGAACCGTTGGATTTGGATATGTTGTAGTTGTGGATAGCTCGCAGTTTTCAACACACTGAAACTGTCGAGGACCTAAGTTGGCATAGCATCTGAATGTGTTTGAACAGTTCACAAGCATACATATATTGTCATGTCAAGGACTGGTCACCTATTTCTGTTAATTTCAGTAAAGTAACAAACTGTCAGGATCATCACATAAGGTGACTGGTCACCTTATGTGATCTGTTGTGAAAATTGTTTGTGTTTTGCCGTGACGTATATGAAAATACCCCCCCTCATTGCCAACCTGCAAAGTCTCCAATGACAAACACAACAAACACCAATGAGTTTTGAATTCAAACAATAGTTTTACCTCAAAACCCAGACAACCACCCCCTGGGGACAAAATATTAGATTAATTAGAACTTAGTTCTACCTTTACAGGATTGATAATTGTTCTGATGGTATTCTGGTTCATCCGTTGAGTTACACCCAGAAAGTATTGTGATGCTGTGATGAGGATAAAGCAAAGTCTTCGAGTGCACCCATGACCGTCCGAACATTAGATGCTAAGCAAGACCCATTCCATAAGAGGATGACAAAGAGGTATTGGAACCAGAAGTTTCATATGTAAGTGCAATTGACACTTTATTGTACTTAGCTCAATGCAATAGGCCATACATCTTGTTTGCTGTAAATTTATTAGCTCAGTATAACTATGCGCCAACATGCTGCCACTAGACTGGTATTCAAGACATTTTCCATTACCATAAATTTACTACAGATATGAGCTTATTCTATCCCTATGCATCTCAAAATAAATCATTCCCCCTTGATCCTCGTAATGATGCTTGGCTTGTTGGTTATGCTGATGTTGGTTACTTATTAGACCCGTACAAGGCACATTACCAAACTGCTTATGTCTTCACCAAAGTAAATACTGCGATATCCTAGAGGTCTATGAAGCAGACCTTATCTGCTAACTTCTTGGAAATATGTCGAACTCATCGCCCTTCATGAAGCCACATGTGAATGTGTTTGGTTGTGGGCCGTTATTGAGCATATTGGGCAGACTAGCGGATTGTCTTCCGTTAGTGATGTCCTGACAATTATCTATGAAGATAATGCGGCATGTATTGACTAGATTAATAAAGGACACATCAAAGGAGACAATACCAAGCACATCAGCAGCAAGAGCATCAGAATATTGAAGTCAAGCAGATCTGATCCCAAGACAACTTCGCAGATTTGTTCACATAATTGGATTGCCAAAGGCCACTTTCTAGAAGTTTGTTCACGTAATTGGATGTTGGAATTTTGGTTTGGGTATTTCAAAATACATCATTTTGTGAATTTAATCTTGAAGCCTTATTACCTTGGTGAATTAATATTTCCATCCGTTTGTCATTGTTGGTGTTGTAAAGTTGTATTGTATTCTTAAAAATTACAACTAGGTGAAATTATTGGCTTAATTGTCATTCAAGTTATTTTGAGTAATACCACCATATTATTACATTTACAACATATTAATTTCTAGAGGTTTTAATGCTTTCGGTTACCTAGTTTTGATGGACCATAAAAGTTAGCTATAAGGTCTTAGAGCATCTACAGTGGATCCCCTATAATTTTCGTTAAATTTGACTGCAATGTTAAGTTTAAGGAGCCATGCCAACAATGCGTTTCCAGTGGATCCCCTATAATTTTTCTAACTTTTTTCTAACTTAAGAACATTTAATGACATTTTCAAAATATGGTTACAACCAAGTTTTCCAACGGCTAGGTTTTATAATGCGAAAATTCTTCAATACATTTTCTAAATAAAATGCACTGATACATTTTATTTTTATTAAATATGCCGAATATTTTAGACCATAGATTAACCCTTAATATATCTTAACCATTCATTAAATTTGAATTAATCATACCATTGATCAAGTTAGTTATTTATTTTGACCGTTAGATTTGAAGATATTATTTTTATACATGTCTATGGTAGTTGCCGTCTTTTAGGGTTTGTGTTGATTGCCGACTTTTGTGGTGGTTGCCGTTTGTTGTGGGGTTTGTATTTCATCATGACTGAGAGTGGGGAGCCTTTCTTGTCTGACGACATCTCAGATTCCAGAGACTACGTCGAATTCAATCAAGGGAAAAACCCGTGGAGGATGGGCGTTGTTGGTTGCCTAATTCTTCACAGAGTTCTAATGATCAGACTTTAGGGAACAACTATGAAGCGGATTGGGGAGGAAACCTCAAATGATGCGGAGGACTTTGGAGAAGATAATGATGATAGTCATTCGACATATGATTTTGCAGAAGATGATGATGACTCATATATACACGCTATTGATTTTTCTACTTACGAAGAGGAAAATCAAGATTAGATTTTGAAGATGGATGTTCTCGGCCCATGTGCACGAAAAGTGATCAGAAGAGTTGGAGAAAAATAATGTTCTTCTACCTAGTATGGCAGTATCTCCTACCCACTTAATAATTAACTAATAATAACAATGTTACTATGGGCAACAATTATCAATTTGCAAAATGACATAAGGTTTGAAATGGATCAGCCGATTGAATTGGTTGTGCTGCCGCTTGTACGTGTAAGAAAAATGATATACGATTCTACAACTACAACACCGGGCATACTGTTATAATGTAATTTTTACTGTTATATAAATTTGCGTTCTAAAATAACGAAAAATCTGCTATGATCTTACACAATTATAATGTTATAACATATTTGTTAAGGCTACAACGGTTCCAACGTTTTGCTGTAATGATACCCTAAACCCTAAACCCTAAACAATATTATACTATACTATACCATAAAAATTTATTTATTTAATACAAGTGATAATAGCTTGTATCCTGTAAATCTACTTGGTCATATTGTAGAACAATAACATGTATATCACTACTTCTTCACAATACGTAAGTTGTAAAGATGACCAAAAATACCAACTTATGAGAAATACTATTAGAAGGTAATCAATTAACAATGCAGTAATGTAAGTTAAAACTTTGATGTAAAAGCTCTTTTTGTGAGACGTACTCTTTGTGAAGTCAATACAATGTGTATGGAATTTTGCAGTACGTATTTTATTTGCATATAGCATGATTGCATTGCGAGTTATTGTCAAGTTTGAGTGGTAGCTTTCAAGTTTGAGTCATGTAAGCACTACAATCTACAATTCCCAACGGAAGCAATTGTACATGTGAGTCAAACATCACTTCGTATCAGTAATTGTGGTTAATGCAAACTATCAGACTTCGAAAAAGTAAGACCGTTCTTAAAAAGTGAGCCACATATTATAACCAGTCAGTTTTATATGTGCATGTTTTAATTATAGTACAAACTCAGACGTTGTAATAGTTGAATGATGCTAAACAACTGCCGACATCTTGTATAATAATATGAAAATGGTAAGAGTCCTACAAAAACTAAAAACTATTATTTAGAAAAATTGACCAACGGGATTCTCGAGCAATCTGTATCCCACTAGGATTCTCTCTTTAGTGCACCAATCTCCACTACAATGGTAATTGAAAAGGCTCATATTTACCCAAAAAAAACTTATAATTGAAACCAAGAGCTCTCGCCATCATCCTCTTCATCGTTCAACCTTTTTGAAAACAATTGAGAAAGTGAAGTCCATCTCGACATCGACCAAACGACAACGTCCGTTGAGCTCTACTCGAGATCAACCAAACCACGTAGTTCGTTCATCATTCATCCGTTCTTCGACGGTTTGATACTTGAAGACATATATGACGGCTTCAACCTCCGAAGTCTACGCATGTATGGTTTGATAGTAGTAGCCGAATTTGTAGTTTGATTGGCGAATATTATTCGGGTATGGTCTTGCATGGTTGTCAAAATGGGAAATTTTGGTGTTTGGGACATTCGGCCGTGTTGTCGGATTTAAATTTGGGGTTAATTTAGGCGGGTTTTAAAGGACATCAATGTCAACTGATTTGGGTTTTGAGTAATTTTAGAAACATGGTATTGCATGACTGCAGAAACACCGAATTTGGTTTTTGGGACATTGGGGGTTTTGTTTTCGGTATGAATTTTGGGGATAATTGTAGGGCTTGATTTGAACTGAGATATATGCAATTGATTTGGGGTATAAATGAAGCTTTAGTGGTTTCTTGAATTTATAAGTTTGTTTGGGATTGATTGGCATGGTTTTCAAATTTCCCCGTTTGGTGGATAATAGATGATTGTTAATTTGTGAAGTGATCCATGAAGTTGTGATGTTGATTGGTCTTTGAATTTCTTTGACGGATATTTGCTAACAATTAATAATGAAGCTATGCATTTACCTTCTGCCTTTAATTTTTCTATGTATAGTACTTATTTTTGTTTTGTAGTCGGGTTAGTGATTTGGCTATATACCCTGTTCATGTTCATAGATATGGAAAACCAAGGAGAGGGTTCAAATGAAGTTGCGGGAGAAGCGGGCCCGATCAGGACGAAGAGGGCTCGTTTAGCTCCATCTTCTAGCCAACGAAAACTTTTGGACAAGGTTGGATTTGGTATTTCCGTTGCAGACTATCTGTTACATCATTTTTTGTAATCAATGGCATATGACAATGGTTAATCCTCATTATACATGCAGTTCAAACCCCTAGAGAGCAGCTTTATGATTTAAAAGCTTTGTCTGCCATGTCAAAGAAATTGACTGAAATGGTTAAATGGGCAAAGGAAGAAGCATTTATTGAATCAGATGAGGAAACGTCGACTGAAATGGTTGAATCTCCAATTGAAGAAGCTATGAATGCACTAGTTCAATCGATAAAGAATGAAAGAAAGACTGAAATGGCTCAATCGGTAGAGGAAGATGAGACGATGACACCAGAAGAATATATCGCCTTTATTAGCACAAAGCACGTAATATTTAATCAAGCACGTGTTGTTGCCAGTAGGAGTGTGAAGCGCAAGCTGTTTTGAATTTTGACATAAGCTGTTTGAAGTTTGAGACAACAAATGAAGCTACGGTATCTGTTGTTCCAATTTTATTTTTTTTGTAATCAATCGTTTGAATTCAATTGCTATATAACTATTTCAATAAATGGTCTTCGTCGTTGGCCTATTTGATATGAGTGATTGTGATATGTAGTACACACTCGTTGTTGGAAGACGCAACAATAAGTAACTTAGAATTCGTATAATATAACAAAGATAAACTCATATACCACAAAAAGTATGCTATAACATATGTAAACTCTATTTAACACAATGCGGAATAGTTTGTCGTCCTCTGCCTCTTTACAACCGATGCAACTGCTTGGAGGCGTTGCGTCTCCTAATTTAAACAGAGATATTAACATAGTATTAGCATAATTTAATCTTTATATGGTCCTTATTACAATATCAAGGACCCCAATAACAATCTCTAGGTTACAAATTTGTAAAATAAATTTCGTAGAGAGTTTATGAAGGAATTCCACTGCCAAGGTAGTTCATTAAAATATATGGTAGGAGAATTACACAATATGTATGAAGTCATTCTAGAATTACAAAGTCAAGGGAATCAGTTACACTGCCAAGGTGGTCTTTTACAAAATCTCTTACTTATGCTACTATTACAATATAAAGGACCTCAATTACAATATGAAAGGTATAATTTACACAGTGAGGTTCATATAGGGTATAAATAAGATTTACACTGCCAAGGAAGTATATTACAACATATGGTAAGAGAATTACACAAAATATATGAACTCATTCTAGAACAACAAAGCTAAGGGAATCAATTACACTGCCAAGGTGGGCTTTTACAAGATCTCTTACACATTCTCCTTATTACACTATGAAGGACCCAATTACAATTTGTAGGTTAGGGTTTACATTGTGAGCTTCGTATAGTGCAAAAGAAAGAATTACAAAGCCAATGGAATCAATTACACAGCCAAGGTGGTCTTTTACAAGATCTCTTACACATTCTCCTTATTACACTATGAAGGACCCCAATTACAATATGTAGGTTAGGGTTTAGACAGTGAGCTGATAGGGTAAAAGGAAGAATTATAAAGTCAAGGGAATCAATTACACTGCCAAGGTGGTCTTTTACAAGATCTCTTACATATGCTCATTATTACACTATGAAGGACCCCAATTATAATATGTAGGTTAGGGTTTACACAGTGAGCTTCGTATGGGATAAAAGAAAGAATTACAAAGCCAAGGGAATCAATTACACTGCCAAGGTGGTCTTTTACAAGATCTCTTAAAAATTCTTCTTATTACACTATGAAGGACCCCAATTACGATATGTAGGTTAGGGTTTACACAGTGAGCTTCGTATAGGGTAAAATGAAGAATTACAAAGCCAAGGGGATCAATTACACTGCCAAGGTGGTCTTTTTATAAGATCTCTTACACATGCTCCTAATTACACTATGAAGGACCCCAATTACAATATGTAGGTTAGAGTTTACACAGTGAGCTTCGTATAGTGTAAAAGGAAGAATTACAAAGCCAAGGGAATCAATTACACTGCGAAGGTGGTCTTTTACAAGATCTCTTACACATGCTCCTTATTACACTATGAAGGACCCCAATTACAATATGTAGGTTAGAGTTTACACAGTGAGCTTTGTATGGGATAAAAGAAAGAATTACAAAGCCAAGGGAATCAATTACACTGCCAAGGTGGTTTTTTACAAGATCTCTTACACATTCTCCTTATTACACTAGTTATCAGGATCACACTAGTTATCAGGGTACACTAAAGTCAACCTTCACCATCCAATTCATTCATTCCTTAAAAAATCAAAATTAAAATCAAACCAACACACAATAGAACAACATCAAAAAGGAAAGGATGCTGGGGGCAAACGTTTTGTAACAATAGTATTCCAAGTATAACAAGACTACTTAGTTATAGCATGCCAGAATCATAATATACCAGAATTTTTCTAGGATAACATCACTATTTGAAGTATCAACAAAATATGAAGCTGTAACATACAAGATAGGAGGTTCGACAAGGCGAAAACTCTCGTGAAATTCCCACGGTGAAACCTCTGGCTACTTTTTACTTGTGCGACTCTGATAATTTCTACGACTACTCTACTTCTATTTGCAAGTCCATCTAATTTCTGGGAGGTTCGACATTCGAAATACTTCGATAAACATGAGAATCCTTCAATGATATTGAACCACGACAATCATGATTAAGATGAGTGGGCAACGTACAATAAATTGAAGCCCTTGCCAATGACGATGAGTGAGTAACCTAAACCCTAAACCTACAAAATTGTCACTGACGAAGATGATCCCGACTACCTCCCCCTATATCTACTTCTGCTAACGTTAAGAGTTGAAGCCCCTTGCTAGTTTACAAAAGATTCAACCACCACGACAACACAAACGACTTGATTGTTGCGATAAGGAATTAGGCATAACTATTTCATTGAGGAAGATGACCAACCAATTAAGGTATAACATACAAGAAGCGACCATATATGCATATGAACAACTCCAAATGGAGAAAAAAAAAATAAAGTTAGGCATTTTTCCGCCAATACTTCAATGAATCTACGGTAAAGAGAATTGGGAAATATGGAAATCCTTTAATGAATAATCTGATTTAGTGAATATATTGTGAAAGGGTATTGAACAATAAGGAAAAGGAGTGGGCAACCTACCTGAATGTCCAGGACCATGATGATGTCAAATACAAGAGGGGAAGCCGTTTGCCAATTTGCAAAAGAGAAATTTAACGATGATGCCAAATCCAAGAGAGGAAGTTGCTTGCCAATCTGCAAAAGACATATTGAAGGATGACGATGAATTCAACAGTGAAAAGCGCTTGCGAATTTGAAAAAGACAAATTGAGTTATGACGATGCCGAATTCTAGAGACGAGTCGCAACCACTTGCTTGTTTAAATCAAGCTGAATTGTGATTTCAATGGAAAACAAAGGTAGATTTTAAAGTGCTTTGTCGAGTTTGATTTCAACTGGGAAAGAAATACCTTCATCTTCTAGGGAAAGGAAGGTTATTACTATTAAAATAATGATCAATATTAAGTATGATTGATATTAAATCTACGATTATAAATAAATCATGATATAAGAGAGAAAAAATGTATCAATACATTTTTAATTTAAAATGTACTGAAGACTGACCCTTTATAATGGCACAATTTCATTTATGTATATAAAAATATATGATGGCATGATTTGCAGTTTATAAATAAGAATTAGGATTAGGTTTAGGAGTCTAGGACTCATCGTCAAAGCCACTCTCTACCGCTTTCTTTCTCATCATCCTCATGTTGATGATAAGTAAATTCATATGAGTATTGATCAGAAGGTCGAGGATCACTTGTCAAAAATGGATCAATATACTGTGAGCCTCCGTTGGACATCTCATCACCTACATATTCTATCTGCATCATCTCAAAACATTGTTCTATATATTAGTAGCTTCCAACATAGTTTTATAAGACAACCAGCCATATATTTAACCTTCAACCTGCACAAACAAACCTCACTCAATTAATATCCAAACAATTAGAAATTCCAATGTCGCAGAAACCAAAACTGAAACAGAACCTTAATTGGAAGAAAAGCACAATATATGGTTCAAGAAATCAGCAATACCTGAGAGACCGCAGAAGTTCAGAAGGAACATGAGAAAGAGGCGCTGCTTGCAAGTATAACGAGAGAAAGGAGGCCGCTTTGCTTTGTTATTTATATGAACGGGGAGAATTTCGAATTGGCACCAAATTGAAACAAGGGAAAAGAACTAGCGCCAAATTATACCAAAGAACAAGAATTGGCATGGCGCGAACAAAGAAAAGGAACAGGCGCGAAATCAAAGAATTGGCGTGGGCGAGGCGCAAAATTATACTGAAGAAAAAGAACATTCGCGAAATCAAAGAATTGGCGTCAAACTCAACCGTATGCCTATGTGGCAAAGCTAACAAAATGTTAAATTCTCTCTCCAACTATGTTAAATATAGGGGATCAAGAGGGAGAACTCTAAAAAAACTTTAAATATAGGGAATCCGCTGGAGCAATTTTTATCAACATTTACATCAAATTTAGCTTAAAAATGATTTTAGGGGATCCACTGTAGATGTTCTTACACGTTAAACTACTAGTAAAGACATTATATATTGTCTTTTGAGTTTTTGTTGGAAAAGAGAGCTGATCATGTTTGGCCGTGGTTCTTCTTGTTTATACCTCTCCACACATTTTTCTTAAGTTTTTTCCTGCTTTGTCTCTCAAGATATAGCTTATGTACCCACATTATACATAGGTGTTTTTCCATCTTATAAAAGTTCTTGAGTGCTTGACTTATATTCATACCAAAGGAAAGAATCAAGTTGTTCATCCGACCCGATTATTGCGAGTGTACGCATATGAGGGTCATGGTTATTGAATCCTAGAGGGTAGGGCGCCATACAAACCTAGCTACACCGAGACATTGTCTCCGAGGGGAGAAATCTACTCTTAAGGACAGTGTCTTTAACGTGCCTCAACCAAAATCTTGTTATGTTCAAGGATATGCGAAGACCATTTTATTCGTCTCCAATGATAAGTATTTCATCATTGTTATGTTACTTGTAACGAACTATTTTCTAATTACTATCTCGTGTTATTGATTGCAGGAATATTAGAATCCATAACCCTAAATTTCCAACAATCTTAAGAGTAGATCTGGATGCTAATGTCTGTAAACGTTGGCATCAATATCAAAAGAGCACGAATTATTTGGAGGCCTAAATAACTTCACTTGTTCAACCAAATTGTATTACGCATGAGACTTAGTGGAGTTCAGGTATGTATTCAGAACTTTTGATCAACGGTGGCTTAATACTTGGCAATGAACCGAACAGCCTTGTTTCCCACACTAGTTGCAAAAGGAAGCATATAGGTAATGTCTCTGTCTTTATATGATTGTGATATTTGATTTAGATGCACACTATATTTTGATTCGGTCATTTCGTTATCTATATAGGCCCAAAACCGTTGTTATTGAATGTCTAGAAAGAGGAAGACAACAGTTTTAAAAACGCTTAATTGTTAAAATGCCCATCCAAACTCACTTTCGGTAAAAATTCGCACCCCCAAACTTCGAAATGCCATAATTCGCCTCCCCTAACTCCATTCCGTTAAACCGTTGCCCCCTCTGGTGATTTTCCATCCATTTTGACTGAGGTGGCAGCCACATCCTCAACAAATGGGGCCCACCCTTGTCCAAATAAGCAAAAACTTAAAAATTCATCAAATTAAAATGGGAATTAAGCTCTATCAAAAAAAAAAAATAGGAATTAAGCAATGTTTGAGTCACAGCTGACTTTTGCATAAACCCATCGTCTCCGACTTCCCCATATCCTCCCCAACTTCTGCAAAACCGCCGACGCACATACTCCGATGCCCATCCTCCAGCTGCCGCAACATCCTCCAGCCGACGCCTGCCATCGTCGAACGCCACGAAGCAGCTGCCGTCGCCGATATGTGAAAACCCAAAAGAGCCGCCGTCGATCACAACCACCATCAGCCACCGCTGCACCGCAACCCCGAGCGCCATCAGCCACCGCCACACTGCAAACACGAGCGCCATCCGTCGCGGCCGCTCGACTCGATCTCCGATTCCGCGAATTTGAAAAAAATTGAAAAATCAAAAAACTGGGTAGTGCGATTTGTGGGTTTGATTTGCCTGGGTTCGATTTGTCTGGGTTCCGATTCAGCTTTTCAACACTGAATCGATGATCGCAACATCGAGAAAACGTGCGGTTTTCAAAATACGAACGAAAACGACTCTCGAAATTTAGAAATCGAGAATCGCAGCAAAATCGAAGAACGCAAAGTCTGATTCAACTACAAACACAGAATCAGAGATCAATCGGAGATCGAGTCGAGCTTCGCGAACAGCATGACGTTGGACTTCACGTGGCCCAACACGTTCGCCCCGGCGGTGAAGACCACGGCGGAGACAGAGTTCGCCAATGAGAGCTTCTGCGTGTCGTCGAGCTCGACTTCGTTCATGTCGTCGGCAAGTAATTCCGTTTTCAATGAGCTGGACCAAAACGACGACGGCTCCGAGGAGCCCCATCTCGGTTTGTGGTTGATGTGGCTGCCACCTCAGCAAGAGTGGGCCCTAGTTTTGCTTATTTGGACAAGGGTGGGCCCCATTTGTTGAGGAGTGGCTGCCAACTCAGTCAAAATGGATGGAAAATCACCAGAGGGGGCAACGGTTTAACGGAATGGAGTTAGGGGGGGCGAATTATGGCATTTCGGAGTTTTGGGGGGCGAATTTTTACCGAAAGTGAGTTTGGAGGGGCATTTTAACAATTAAGCGTTTTAAAAAACATTAGTTGTAAAAAAGCGGTAGTTACTGTGCACTTAAGAGGAAAACAACGAAATTTCAAAAAATCGTTATTTGTTAAAAACGCGGTACCTACTGTACACTGAGGGGGAAACCAAAATCCAAAATTCCCTCCGTGTCCCCTTTTAATTTTTGAACGGCCTCCATTCATTAAAACCCTAATTTCTCTCTCTCTCTCTCTCTCTCTCTCTCTCTCTCTCTCTCTCACATCTCTTTCCCTATCTTTCCATCTTCGCGGCAGCCCTCTTGCAATCGCTGTTAGGTGTTTATTTATTCTATATTTTACCCATTAATTGATTGCCTTTATGCCATGAATTTAATATAAAAAGGACTTATTGCTTTGTTTTGTTCATAATCTGTCTACAGGTACAGTTGGTGCTTTTCTAGTCAGAAGATGGCTTATTTGGACGAATTTGCATTTGGAGATATTACTGGTGAAAGCCGAGACGTTGAAGATCGATTCCCCAAAGTTTCAGATTTTTCTCTTGGGCCATTTATTTGATATTGAATTTACAAGTTGGCCCAAGTGCGAATTCTGACAGATTTGCGCAGCTGTGAAAGATTGGATCGTTGGAACCTTTACCGATTTTTGCTAGAAGCCCGCGAGTACTTATATTGAAGATGAGACAAAGATCTTTAAGCCCAATTTTTGGTGGATTTTCGCAGGCCCATTTGGAGGCCCGAATCAGTCATTGAAACCTACTGCAAAGTTCTCCCCCGTGCATTAGGAGATGTTATGGAATTACTTACCTTTTTGGATTAGAAGTAGGGTTTGCTTTAGGAATTGATTAAAGACCCTATATAAGTTGAGCGGCTGCACTGTTCATCCGCGCCCCTTTCATACAATATTTCTAGTTTGCTTACGAAGCCGAGGCGAACGACAAGTTTGGAGTTCGGCACTTTTGGGAGTTTCTTCACCTTTATGATTTCTTTTGTAGTTTTAATTATGACTATGAGTAACTAATTCCTTGTGCTAGGGCTAAGATGTAGCCCAATCATGAAGACTTAAGTTGTGATTTTGGTTTTCTATAAAGTTTATGTCTATGTTGAATATCAATTGCCGTTTGTTCATACTTAATTACCTTCTTTATGATTGTTAATTGAGTTATTTGATGCAAGTTATAGTAGACGCCATGCTTAACTTCAATATAGCTTCTTGCAATTTTTATCATAAATTCCTTGATGTAGACGAGATGCACTAGGGTTTATGTGGTTTTACAAAAGTATCCAAAGATCTTAATGACTTTTTGTGTGTTTAACTGATGTAGACGACATGGACTGTTAGCATGTAAAAAGATGCATAATAATCTGGACGACACGGATATTGTGTAATTGTGGGAACTTAACCATCAACATGACATGAATGGAATAGTAAATTGGAATTGTGACTTAGGTTGAATTGGTTGTGGTGAAATCTATGCTCTAGTGTGTTTAATCCATTCTCCAATTGTTTGTTTTTGATTGATTATCTATTCTATTACTATTTACGTTACTATTTCCATTTTACTATTCACTGCAACAAATCAAATCGTTCACGCTAGTCCGACACCTTGTGTGTTTGCATTAGCATAAAATAAATTAATTAAATAAGTAAAACATTTAATCCTCGTGGGATCGATACTCAATACTTACTATTACTTGTGCGATATAGTACACTTGCTATTTTCTCAACAATCGCCGAGCTTCGATTCGAGCGTGTACGAGATGGTGATAGCGCCGACGGCTTTGACGACCCAAAGTTCCGACATCGATGCGAAGCTCCGACGGCTTGGCTTCTCCGCCGTGGATCTCGTCAGATCTACTCAAGTTCGGGTCGTTGTTCTCCGACGGCTTCAAGGGTCACCTCCGCGAGCTCGACACTAACTACTTCGTATCCACAGAGCTTCGGTTCCAAGGCCTTGAGGAGTCCAAAGTCTTTCTTCCTCTCTCTCTTCTCAAATTCAACCATGGCCGCTCTGCCGTACCTGGAGTCGCTCGCAAATCTGTACCAGAGAAAGATATGGCATCCCTTCTTTAGTGTAAATATTAATTGTTTGCTTCCCTTTTTATCTGTTACTAGAAGATTCACGCAAATGTGCATCTGTGCAGTAAAAACAAACCCAAGTGCCAAGTGAGAGGGAAAACCCGCCATGGACCCAAACCCAAGCGCAAAGACCAGACATACAAAGCCATGGACAAAAAGTATTGTCTTTTACTCTGCTTAGTTCATGTTTACTAAAGAATGGAAAAGTTTTTGGATTTATGATAAAGGCTCTACTGCCAGGAAGATGCGTTGTCCTGCAAATTTGTTTGGGCGTTCCAGTTGGCCATTTGGGTCCTCTAGTGCTCTATTGCCGGGGCTTTGTGCAGGTTGGCAATGAGGGGGGTATTTTAAAATTAATTCCCTTTTGTTTAACAAACAACACAAACAATGATCACACAGATGACCAGTCACCATTGTGATGAACTTGACAGATTAATTAGATTAAACACTTGATAGATATTACTTGTGGATGCTTGTGATTTGATCAACAACACTCAGATGCAATGCCAACTTAGGTCCTCAACGAAATCACTGAGTTAGATATTCATGAGCTATCCACAACTACAACTTAATCAAACCAGCGTTTCTAATGCAGAAGTTAAGATGACCAGTAAGGTAGAATTATCCAGTTTGCATGTTAAGTGAATTGGTGCGAAATTAAATCCAATTTTAATTAAGCCGAATGTTTAGCGATACACACAGATGGACACAGAGTTTTGGTACCCGGAAAAATCCACAAAGGGATAAAAAACCGGGGGTCTATCAGAAGATTGGCCTTCCACTATGAAATGGCAAAAGATGTCCAATACAAGATTTCAACCAAGCTCAATATCTAAAGTACCTAACTTAGATGCAGCGGTCTCTTGTGCGGCTTCTTCTCAATCACTTCACTTCCAGCGGATCCTTGCTTAATCAACACGCTACAAGGACATACACATGTATTCCTCTAACATGGCACCGATGTATAAATGCTATGGTGATTTATGACCAGTCACAGATACATTTCCAGAAAGCAGTAAACTCCCAGGAAATGAACCGATGACTGTGTTTACTGCTTGCAGCTACAAACTGTGCAGCAAACCTACTTAGGTCAATGACCTCTAATACTCAACAAAGTCTACAAACACGTATGAACATGGGAGATTAGTGTTGCACACTCCTAACTCGACTCAAAGTATGGAAACTTTAAAACAAACCGAACTAGGAAAGATGAACCTTCTTTCAAAGTTAGCTTAATGTGTTTTCTATGAAAAACAACTTTGAAAACAAGATTCAAAAGCTAGCAAACCTCACAATCTTATGGAGCTTCTATATAAGTGAACTAGGCACTCAAGAAGGCAAACAAGAATCGGAGAGGAAAAATGCAGCTAGACAAAGAGAGTTTTTCAGAAAATATAACTGATGTTTAGTTTGAAAACCCTAGCCGTTTTAGAAGATGAAGTTATGTTTATATAGACACAAGGGGATAAGAAATAAACGGCCAAGATTAAACCTTAAAACTCTCTTTTAACACAACCTAGGAAGATCCGAGTGAGTGGGGTGAAGTTGACTACCCGCTGGATAAAAGCATACACAGTCTAATCAATTCTATCAGTAAAGCAGTCAACCTTCACGTGCATGAAATAGATGACTAGTCACAGAAGATCTGAAATCCTTATTTTTGTGAAAACAAGTACAAAACCTTAAAGTGTTTTAAAAACGTTTTGACTTGAAAACATAAAGACCTATGTTTTGACACAAAATATATATGCAAATGAACACTAAATATGAATGCATCTTCAACCATCATCTATATTCAATCTTCCAAACTTCTTCAATTTTCCTAAAGATCTAGAAATAAAACTTATAGACTAATTGAGCTTCTTACATTCTTTACAATGTTTTTGTGACAAGGATAGCCAATCATATAATAACCCACACTTTGGTTTGGAGATTCACTGATCTAGAAGTGCAGTTTCTCTCTTTGGGTTCAACCACCAGACTTCAGTGGAGACGATGACGGGGAGTTGAGTGAAGCACGCCAGCTGTTCGACGAAATGCCTGAAAGAGATGCAGTTAGTTGGTTGGTTTGTGAAGTTGATTCCTTATTTGATTTAAATTGTTGTTTGGTTGTGAAGTTGATCGGAAATATTTTGTCTTGGAATAGCTGAGTGCACTCCTGAAGAAGCATTCTCCATTGTGGGTGATAATATTGTTTTTGCAAGTGGAAGTCCGTTCAAAGATGTCAATCTTGGTATGTGTTAGGAAAAATCTGTTTAATAGCTAGTTATACATGAATAATTTCTCTGAATTTCCATTTGAGTAAAGTGATTTACTACCTGAAGTTCTCAGAGTTGTATATTTTATAGGAAATGGCCAAGTTGGGGTCCATTCTTCTTCTTTTTAGATAATCTTTGTTCCTGCAGTATCAGACTTGATACACTCTTTTCTGGCTCAAGTCTATGATGGCATGCGATAGGCTGTAGCAGAGTGGTATTTCTCATATACTTTATATTAGCTTAATGGATGGACATTTCACATAGTCAGATTAGCTGAGAAAAAGTTTCATAACCTATGCATTTCAATATTCTCCTTGAATAAATATGTTATAATCAACAACTTTTGTCTTGACCAAAAAGAATTATGTGGTCTACAATGTGAGAAATCAATATTGTTTTGTATATATACTTTATCATATGTATTCATCTTGGAATTTTAAATTGATCGTTAAGATTATGCTGAATTCAGTTGTTGTAATACTAGCCTTTTGCACATACCTATTTTAACTATAGTTTGAATAATGGGGGAGTATGTTAATGACAAAGTGGAGAATCAGTTTACGTATAACCCTTTAATTATTGTTAAGACATGTATATGCGTTTGAAGTTTGATAGTTCAACTTTCTAGAATATATTCAAGAATGCAATATTGCTTTCGGTTTTTGTGAGTTATGTGAAAACAACAGCCTAGCAGCATATATGTCAGAAGAGGAGGTTCTTAAAGGGGTTATATATCCTTCCATATCTCGGTACAAAGCCAGAGGCCTGTGTTATTTCTTTACTTTTTGCATATGTTTATTTGATGCTAAAGGAAGCTATCGAGATATCTGTAAACCTGATTAATATCCGCAGCATACGAGATATCACAAAGGAGGTGGCTGCAGCCATCATAAAGGAAGCTATAGAGGAGGATATAGCAGAAGGATATTGCGGAATGGACACTCAGGGAGCTTGTGATTATTAATGTCTATGTTTATAGTCACTTGTTGTGTGCTCCGTTTATAGTTACTTGGATGTTCTATGTTTATCATTGTCCATGCGTTGGT
Source organism: Spiraea crenata (assembly GCA_033992175.1). Taxonomy (NCBI): domain Eukaryota; kingdom Viridiplantae; phylum Streptophyta; class Magnoliopsida; order Rosales; family Rosaceae; genus Spiraea; species Spiraea crenata. Next base: position 1,134,576 of record JAVBHV010000007.1, on the reverse strand, counting down.
GGTTCGTGTGCTCATGTACTTAACCAAGCTCTATGGTGTATGGTCTTGATGATTTGGTGTTTTTTGTCGTATGAAACAATAAAGTACAGTTGCCTAGATGAAGTAGCAGAGATAGCTTCGCTTCTCTCGTTTGATGGGAGCCTTGGTGAAACCAGGATGCCAGATAAGCTACTAGGTTGCTTGAGTTATGATAAAATCCCTGCCATTTAAGGTATCTGCATGATGTTTTGTTGAAAGTATTAGTTTGATCTCTATCAGCTTCAATAGCACCTTGACTTACTAGCTCTTTATTAATTTCCATTAGAAGATATTACCATTTGCAACACTGAATTGGAAATTCTAATGAGTTAAGCAAATTAGTTTGTTTTCTTTTGAGTTTAATTTTTATAAAAGGCATTGTTGCATTTATAAATCATAAGCAGCCTATCTCATTGTTTTTTCACTTGAATATATGCAGACCTAAGTTTGCTTAGGATAGGATGCGAAGGAAACAAGAATTACTCCAAACTAGATCAGCAATGCCAATAGTTTGGTTATTATGCCAGGTAATATGTACTTTATGAGAATGAGAGCATAGTCCTATGTTCTTCTTCTCCTCCTCATCACATTGTTATCTTTGTGTCTTAAGTATTATAGCTCTGTGTCTGTTGTGCAAATCATAATCATGTTTGTCATGCTTCAGTGTTTGGATAAGGTGTCTACCTAGAAGATTAGAATCTTTGCCTTTGTTGGCAGATTTGAGATACCTACTATGTGTGCATTCTTTTAACTTAATGGCTTTCTTTATGCACAAGTCACTTTGCATTAGTAAAATTCTAATCTATTGCAGCATTTACTGAGGAACAGTCGATTGCATATCTTGGAACTGAGGTGGATCAGATCCAAAGAGCATGTAAGCTCAGTTCTTTCTCTATTTATGGTGCTAAAGTGGAATGAATGTCTTTTTTGATAACTGATGACTCCGTACTAAGGATAGAAGCAACTCAGAAAATTGGTATAGGTAGCCTTAAGCTGTACGTTTTTCGTGTTTTGTGAGTGGATGGGATGATGACTAAATTGGTAGGTACTCATAGTTTTAGAAGATGTCATTGGGGTTTTGGAATTGGAAATCCTGGGGTCTTCAGTGATTGTATAAGAGCACAAGATTTAGACTTTGGATCTTATATTTTTGTTTGTTTTGGTTCAAATTTGTTGGGTCCAGTTTGAATTATAGAACCTATTGGCTCTACTGCAACACTGAAACTGTTTGGTCAACCAAATCTTTGCTCTACTGTAGATCCAATGCATTTGGTTTAACTTGGTTTATGAAACCATAAGTCTAACTTTCTTTACCTATTTAACGTAAAATCGTAATCCGTTTAATGCAGGGGTTGTTGCATCTGCTGATGGGGCAGCATTAGTAAAGATTGGTTCCACGGTAATTGCTTATCTCTATTAGCTTTGTGAGAGTGTTATTATTTCAAGGCGAGATAAACTTCTATCTAGTTCTTTGTTCTGGATTCTACATAAAGTTTCTTTTCGTGCTAGGAGCGAGTGGGAAATCGATGAAGTTAGGAGCGAGTGGGCTGATTTTTACAGGACTTTGTTCAGCCATAGGCTTTGGTATGGTTGTGTTAGTGTTTTTTGCATATTTTGGTGGCAGTTGTTATTTTTTTGCTAAGTTTGGTGACCTGAACAATAGTTAACTTAGAGGCCTTTGTAGTTTTTTGTTTGCTAAGTTTGTGAACTTAACAATAGTTGCATAGAGGCCTTGGTTCACTACCAGAAAAATGGCGTTTTACAACGGGTAAAACCTGTCGTATAATGGGGGGTATCTTCTGTCGGTAAATCCCCCGTTATGCTTTGACCCTTTCAGACGACGGATAAAATCCGTTGTGTGAACACATGTTTTACAACAGCTGTTCCAGAAACTGTTGTTAGTGTATCCTTTTTACAACAGTTTTGTTGAGGTTTATGTTGTCTTTAGTATACTTGTACAACATATTTGTCGAAAATCCGTTGTGTTTATAGTTGTTCCATAAAGTCATTTAATGAGCCTTTATGTTGTTGTTGAACCTCTAAAAACTGTTGTATGTTGTTGTCCTATGTTTGAATCAAGCTTAAACCTGTTTTTTTCATTCAATCAAGAATTCAAACCACAGCAAACACCATTTTAATATCTGCCTTAATCATATTTTCTAGCCTATAACTCCTACGTATTCCACATATCTATAAAGTACTAAAATACTGGCCTTCAAAGTTAGGAGCACCAAGTTCTATCTGTTCTTGACTTCTTGGGATGGTCATACAAGGAGTGCTATCTGTTCTTGAGTTCTCAGGATGGTCATACAAGGTAGGAGTACCAAGTGCTGCATATCTTACATGCACCATATCCACCCTGTGCCACTCTTCCTACTGGTCTGAAGTCCTCTTCCTAAAGAAAGGATATTAGATATCTTGGTACTTAAAGTAATGAAAACTCATTATAAACCAAATTTTAAACTTAATAAGAAAGCAATTAGTAGATAGATTTATAAAACTATGAAATAAAAGGTTGGTATGCTATTACTTGCCTTGGGAGTCGCTTGATCTACAACTACAGTGGAGTCCCCTAATTCACGAGTTTCAGCCATCAAATTTTCAACTAAATCTGCATCATAGAGAACATTTATTTCTTCAATGTTTTCCTCATTACAATGACATCAATCACAGAGCATAGTGTCATACAATAAACTTCTAGATAATCTATTATATCCCAATGAAGATTGCTCAAGAAAATTAAAACTGCTAGAATCCTACAGATCTGCAAGAAGCTACTCAATTACTTAATCAGAATTTCAAGCTTAGATTGAAAAAATGAGGTCCATAATTCACAAAGCTTGGTCTGCATAAGCTAAACAAAATAAAAGGTAATTCAATCTAATATGCGAGATCAAAGCATCTATTCTTCCATCCAACAACCGTGTCACTCACTGTTATTTCACCCCTATCTCAGTGCATACTTCTTTCCTCACAATAACAAAATGAATGTCTATTGTGAGCTGAAGTAAATGGAATTACTGACTCACTGTCCCACAACGGACTTAAATTCAAACGGACAAAGTTACTTGTCACAATGCTAATTTTAAACGCAAGCCACAAGGATATGTAAGATGTTCTGACCTGGATTTTCAAATGTTATACACCCAATTCCACAGTGCACTTTGGAGCCCTGATCCTGAAACAACACAATACATAGGATATGAAAGCTTTGGTTTTGCAATTTTAACTTCGAGCATTCTATTGCCAAGGAAGTGCTCACTTGATACTGCATTCGGTTGCCAAAAAGATGTCAGCAACTAGACATATATACCGGTTGTTAACATATGTATGTCGTTGGTATTAACATTTCTACGAACAATGCACAAAAACAGTGAAATCATCTATTGCAGACAAGACGATGCTAAAGAACATGAAATCCAACTCACCCTGGCATCTTCAGCGGATGCAAACGTAGCATATTCAAATCCACGAGAACAACCAGTAGACCGGTCCTGCACATGGAAACAAATGCAGTTACAAATGCTTGTATGGTTCCGAAATAACGTCGACAATGCATCTGCAAAGTCATTCATCAATACAATTCAATTAGTACGAATGTTTGAATATAAAACCATTCTATAATAATCACATAACCATTGGACTCTTCTCTAACAATGTTCATTTACAGGTCAATCCCTCTAATTTACAGACTCATAAGAATCACTATATATATGATCTTGCACTGCACGACTGATAGTTATGTTTTATTCTTCACACTATCTACTATCTAAACAACAAAGGATTCAATATAAACCAACAAAGACATAATGTTGCATTATTATTCATAAACAACTAGAGCATTCATTCACTCAAGTCCCAAATCCTCAAACAAAATAATGCAACCCAGAAATCAAAAACGCTCACAAGAGCAGACATTTTCGTACCTCTGAATCCAAACAAACAAAAATCAAATGCTATTCAATTGAGCTATCTGAGTTACTGAGCTAGTTCAATATCATAACAACCACCGATTCCAATAAGTGCGCTTTACACAATTAACCCAAACAGAAACCCAATCTACCCAAAACACTACACAGTTTTTCGAAGCACACAAGACCCAGATTAGCAATACCCAATACTTAATTGAAAAGTTTGTGAAGGAGGAACCCTAAAATGAACAAGACGTAGAATTAGATTCAGCAAATTGAAAATCCAATTCGATTCAACAATACGTACCTAACATTATACCTTTTCTCGCCGCCGATGTAGTACTCTTTGGGCTTCGCCGGCGGATTCAGATCCGAAAGCGTGGTTCTACTGCGCGGGCGACTCGCAGCAGGCGGCTTAGCATCTTCCTTTCCTTAGGCGGCGTGCTTCAATCGAAGCTGGTACGGCGCACGAGACGACGTCGACAACGGCGAGCAGGATTGACGATAACGGCTCGTAGCTGCTCGAATTGGGCTAGGTGGAAGGACGATTTCGGCTTCTTCGGATCCAATGAGATTGGAACTGCTCTATGGAGGAGGACGGGAAGATCTAGAACGATTTGGGGGTGAGAGGGTTTATGGATGATGAAGAAAAGGAAAAGTGTTGAGGGTAATGAAGGCTTCAGATAAAACAGAGAGAAACGCGAGTGAAAAATAAGAAAAGGAGAGAGAGAAACACGCGAAAAAAATTGGGACTCACAAGCGGGAAATCGCGAGCCCCTTTTCTTTTCATTGGACAACAGAAACAATAAGAAAACTATTGTAAAAGCATTATGTAAAAATTGTGCCTATAAATCTGTTGTATAAAGGCAATGTTTTACAACAGATTTTCAAAAACTGTTGCGAACTTTCTTAATACAACGGATTTCATCATTACCCGTTGTAAAACACTTGTAGTCTATTGCCTTTTTTCTGGTAGTGGTTATGTATAACTGTCCAAATGGTATGGTGATAATTCAATGTAAATATTGTTCAATGTATTGCTTTATTATAATTGGTGTGATGAAATCATTGGTATAAGACAGGTTTATTAGTTAATGGTGTGGTGGATGCCTATTTTGTACCCATATAAATATCCGAGAATAAGATAACGGGCTTCAAAGCAGAGATACCGTTGTCTATTCCAATAATAGAAAACGATTTGCCGGCGAACACTGTTGTCTATTCCAACAAAAAATAACAATTTCATTCCAAATAGTGTTGTCTATTCCAACAATAGATAACGATTTCAATGCAAATAGTGTTGTCTATTCCAACAAAAAAATAACGATTTAATGAAGAACAATATTGTCTATTTCAACAACAGATAACGGCTCACAAAAACCATCGTTGTTTATTCCAACAATAGATAACGCTTTTACAAACATACTGTTGTTTATTCCAACAATAGATCACAATTGACAACAAAAATCGTTATCTAAAGTAATATTAAATAACGGTCCCAACAACACTGTTGTTTATTCCAACAAAAGACAACGATTTTTAGTAAGCATGTGTTGTCTATTATAGTTATAGACAACGTTCTAGCATGAGGTACTGTTATCTATTTGCTTAATAGACAACGGATTTTGTGTTATCTAAAATGGCATGAATAAATAACACCCACTTAGATAACGTTTGGGCGAATGAATAGATAACAGTGTTCCATTGTTATGTATTCCATTTTGTGGCCTAGTGTATGTAGTCTTTAGGGGTATACTCACTTGACCTTAATGTACTATTTTCCATTAGCTCAAGTCATTTTTTCCTATTGGATTTTTGTTGCCTGGCAAGGTTTCAATGAGGCACCCCACATCGGGTTAGTCATACCTCTATGTGCTTATTGCATCCTGAAGATGCTAAGTATCTATAGATGCATGTTCACCTTTTTCCATTCGCCTCTTTTTTGGTTTTTCCCATTGGATTTTCTTTGTTAAGGTTTTGGTGTTAGCATAGCCCTGAATGGATTCCCTGTGGACCTACATACTCCATGAGTGCGTAATGCGACGACTTCATCAACAGCCTATGCTATTTATCCGAAGATTTAATGCACCTACTTCTTGTGTTGTCCACATTCAAGGGGTGGTGTTATAGTTATTCATATTTAGGTGTGATCGTGTAAATTAGAAGTAGAAATTCTATATGAACTCTATGTAATACTTCGGCCATTCCCAGTAGGGTTGGTAAACCCTAAGTTGATTCATTATAACTAAATGCACTATACAAGGGAATGATCACAATTGAGATCAATCATCTGTTCACAAATTTCTCTCATTTTCTCCTTCTCTCCTTGGCCATATTATTCTTCAACAAGCAATTTATTAGAGTTTTTTCTCGCTAGCTTCTCGCTAGCATTATATCTTCAATAGGAATGCTATTCATATATGCATGGAAACTACTATTTACAAGTATTAAACAAATCTATTTACCAATGTAGATCTAGAGAAATGACCAAGAAATATGGACCCGTGTGATGTATGCCAACTTAAAATTGAGCTATGGTTTCACACCCGAAGAAATTTAGTTGGCCCCAAAAGCCAGATAGGTAGTCATAATTACACACATAATAAACTATGTCAATCGAATTTTAATACCTTCTGCTACGATTAGATGAAGAAGTAAATACTTGTACTTTGTTGGTATATGTGTACACTTAAAGAGTTTAGCCTCTAGTATCTTTAAGAACAAAAATTGCCTACTCAAGGCGGAGAAGGAGTACGTACTCAATTTATTTTATTCTTTCCATCTTATGATGTTATACTATGATTTAAACCTTTTACCTTGTAAATTATCCAGAAAAGATCATTTCTTTAAAAAATCAATCGAATATGCAATCTTTTGATTATCTAAATATGTAATATAATTGAATTGTATAATTACATGACCAAACGAGCCGTCTACATGTTTTGGTATAGTTAAATGGCTAAATGATCTAAGATTTGATTGATATTTTGAGGAAATGATCTTTACTAGTTAATTTCTAAGTTGAATGGTTTTGATTATAATACAATAGTGTCAGGCAGACAGAAAAAAAAAACAAAATTTGAGTAGGCAAGCTTTTTCCTACTTTTGATATATTTTGTCTAGTAACTAAATGCATGTGGTTTGGTATTAAACGTGAGAATTAAATTGTCGACCAACTTCCCAACTGTGAATTTTTCATGCATATAAATGGTAAACCAGAGAACGTGCTGAGTTAATTGATTAATCGTTTGCAGTAATAACAATGACTACTAAGTTGTAATATCATCACCTACCTTGCCTAACAAGCCTCGCATATTAATATTCAATTTACTTCTCATTATAGTATATATACAAGTACCTATGGTACGCTCAACTCATCCCAACTCTCTCACCCACACATATGTAATTCTCTCTTCTCACACATATATAAGTTTAGGGGAAGGTTCCAAAACAAGCTGAGAAAACACCCATAAACAATATTTCAAACCAACATATATCATGGGGCTTTTGAAGATTTGGGCCTCCATATTTATGACTCCTTGCGCAAGCTTTTGGGGGAGGAAATGGAATCTGCTGGACATGGTCACAGCCGGTGTGTTCTTGACCTTGCACTTCCTCGCTTGCTTCGCGCCATTTTACTTCACTTGGACAGCATTTTGGGTGGCGTATGCGCTCGGAGTTGTCACCAGTTTCGGTGTCACTCTTTCGTATCATAGGAACCTTGCTCATAGGAGTTTTAGGCTCCCCAAGTTTCTTGAGTACTTGTTTGCCTACTGTGGTGTTCACTCACTTCAGGTATGTTGCGAAACACAAGTTTCACCCAACAAGCGTTTTATATGTTTTGTTATTTCTCTTTTTTTTTGGTACATAAAAGTAAGCTTTTTTTTTTTTCTTTTTTTTTTTTTTTTTTCTTCTGGGATTTGAAGGGCAGCCCGATAGAATGGGTAAGCACGCACCGGTACCACCATCAGTTTACCGATACAGAGAAGGATGCTCACAGCCCGCTTAAGGGATTTTGGTATAGTCACATGGGATGGATTCTCGATAGCGGTTCTCGATTTGGAAGGGTGAGGACTAAATTGATATGGTTACAATTTTCAAATAAATGTATGCAATCTGTCAAATAAATGTACTTACATTTAGTTTTGTTGACTTTTGTTTCAATGATGAGAAATTTTGCAGTACGGAGGGCTGAAAAATGTTGAAGACATGAAAAGGCAGCCATTCTATGTGTTTCTACACCATACTTTCCTTCTACATTCACTTGTTCTGGGAGGTATACTATACGTCATCGGCGGATTCCCCTTCCTGGTTTGGCCGATGGTGAGGAGATTATTAATTACAACATCTTAAAAGTTAATGCCAACCACGAGTTATTGTATGTTAATTAATCCCAACCACAAGCTACAAAACACTAGCTAGCTATAGCAACTTGGTAGTGACAATTTCAACAGCTCTGATGTAGAGATCCATATGTGTTTGAATTTCGGTAATTGCAGGGCGTGAGGATGGTAGTTGTTTTCCATATCACTTTGCTCGTAAATTCGGCCGGACACACGTGGGGTTACCAAGCTTGGAACACCGGCGATCTCTCCAGGAACCTTTGGTATACGTATATATATACTGCATATATATATATATATATATGAGAAATCATCGAAATCTTCAATTGTTAATTTAAACTTTATATTATATGTGTATTAATTAATTATTTGATTGTTAATTAGGTGGTTGGGATTGCTTGCATTTGGAGAAGGATGGCACAATAATCACCATGCTTTCGAATACTCGGCTCGGCAAGGCCTCGAATGGTGGCAAGTCGACTTCACTTGGTATGTCATCAAATTTCTTTCACTTGGTATGTCATCAAATTTCTTGAAGCGCTAGGGTTGGCCACAGATGTGAAAACACCTTCCGAGGCTCATAAGCAACGCAAAGCTCTCAAACTTAACTAATGCCTAAGGCTAATCCAATCAAGATTTCAAGATTAACTAGGGATTTTTGGCGGCTCGGCTGCATCTGACGATCGAAAAGCCTCGGCTTCAAATTAATGCTTTATCATTTCCTTTTGTTACCAAAGTGCTCCTGTTTGTTACGTGTTATGGATATTTTAATGTTGTGTTATGCATGGTGTGGACCTTAATTATATCTTACTAGTCTGTTCAAAATGTTGAGAGTCTGGTTTCATGACTCGATCATTTTCTTGGGATGATTCGGTTAGCCATTTGAGCTCACTACGCCCCAGTCAATAGGTCACTCTTATAACTATAGTCAGTCACATTCTGATGAAAGGTGGGTACAATCATTAAAAAATCATTGGTGAATAATAAGTTCGATTTTTGACATCTTATGTACAATCATTTTTATTGAACTTGGAATTATTAAGGATTTAAATATGTTTTGTTGCTCATTTTTCATTGTTTTTATGTTAGTACATTTCAGGACCTATCACATTGTTGTAGTTATTGTATTCCCTTGTCATTTTCTAGCTTTCTTTGCTCATTTCTGCTGCACTTACTGAAAAGACAGAAATAGTTACTGCATACACAGAAACAGTTATGGGTTGACATGAACTGTTTTTGTGAAACTAGAATATTGAGTTCTACAACCCCAGTTTGTATCGCTCCTAACATTTTACTTCTCTCAAAAACACTTGATGCATTTTCAAATAAGGCTATTGAGAAACACGCTCAGTTTTGAGGCTCTCGATATGTAGCCTCAAAACTGAGAAAAATTTACATACATTAAGTTTTTTTTAATCACTAAGCAATCCACATGTGAGGCTCAGTTTTGAGGCTCTCGATTTAATCGTCACTAATGATTTAAAAGCATACCCAAAGCGCTAGGTATCGGTGAGGATTTTGACATTCTATCTAATTTCTCATGGGTTTTAGTAAGACTTTTTACTTCAAATGGCAGGTTTGAGTTCAACTTTGCATTACTTACTAAGTAGGTCTTATTTGGAATGATGAGGGTTAGTGTGAAAATGCTCTTATGAGGTTTCTTTTTTGCATTTCTTACTTAAGTCTGACTTATGTTGCAGAAATGTACTTTAACAGATGGAACTTTTACTACTTTACTTCCCTAGATTGTAATCTCTTTCTCTCTCTCCTCTCAATACCAGGATGTGCGAGCATTTGTATTTATCATGCATTGTTTCTTTCCCACTCATGGTTGTTAATTCCTTTTTTATTTATGTGTTCCTGTTGTTGGGATTCAATTTAAGCTTCTGGGTTGTTGAGAAATTCCGTGTTAGATGAAAAGAAAATGAAATAAAACTTGTCGGGATGTTGTTGTTATATCTTGTTTTAGAGTATAGAGTAAACAAGTTGGTATGTGTTGTTTTGTTGGAAGAAGGAGGTGCTCTCCTCCTATTGCACCGTCTTCTTCATAGGTGGTCTCTAGTGTTGACACCTATTTCGCTTGACTAAAGATGAACTCAATAGGTAGAATAGATGAGGGAACCTCACAAGACCACAGTACAAAAAACAAGAGAAGAAAAGAGAGGAACAAACAAAGGTGCTGGGCAATTCGATTGGGGAAGGAAGAGGAAAGCAATCTATTGAGGTAGCAGTTTTAGTTCTTGCTTCAACTACTCTTAGCTTTATCCTTCTATTTTCGTGCTTAATTACTTGCTTTTTTGTTTCAATTTTTGTTGTCCTTCTCTGTTTGTCAAATTTTCAGATTTGGGATTTTATGGTTGAAGGTTAATTGGTGGTGCTTTAGTTCAATTAGAATGTGTTTAGATGTTGGCTGGAACCCTTGTAACTTACTTGGAGTTTATGTTGAATTAGAAACTGATTATAATTGAAGTAAAGATAGAATTCTGGAAATCTGTATTTTCGGATAGCTTAGTTTATGTCTTGATATCTCTTAGCTCCAAGCTTCTTTTGGGATGTTAATTACTTAGATTCATAGTCCACTTGCCCATGAACATAACCCAATTGGTTTCATGGAAATTGGTTGAGCTTTGGTTAGCCGTTTGGATAGACAAACTTCGGTCACGAAAACTGTCAGAAACAGAAACTCAGTGTTGCGCGTCTTACTCGAAATGTCGATATCTTTCAAGTTACAGCTCCGATTTGTATTATCTTTATATGGGTTCGACGAGGGCATAATTATCTTTGTAACAGACTTGATTTTAATAAGTTTTGATCACTGAAAAGAGGCCACAAAATCTGCTCAGAATGTAGAAACTTCATTTTCTGCAGATTATGTTTTTAGTTTGGAGTTGGGGTTCTTATATCTACTTATATGGTGTTCTGTACTATTTGATTATTGATGGTTGTAGTGATTAGTTGGGGGTTAATATTGAGTTAATGAATTGGTTATTAGTTTGCTTCTTACGCATAACGGTTCTCAATGGTTTAGGTGTGCTGCAGGGTGTATATGACTCTTCTAATTATACCTTGTGAAAAAATTGCTTTGCAGGACTATTTCAAGATGTATGTTCAGTTGATTGGGATGAGAGTAACCAAGGACTTCAAGACTTTGAGGTTGTTAGTTCTTAATACTTTTAGAATAGAAAACTAAGAGCATGTGGTGGTGGCCCTAGAACAATATGATTCACTTATGGTTATTAGTTTAGGGTACCATTTCTAGGGTGCATTTTGGCACAATTATAATGTAGGATTGTTTTATTTATGATATCTCAATTTGAAGACGAATGAAATGGAATGATTTGTATGAATGGATGATTGGAATAAATGGAATAATCCAGGTGGTTTTATAATCTCTTATCATACAAATTTGCCCAGAACAATTGTCCAGCATTTACAGACAACGTACTTTTGCAAAATAAATCGTTGTCTATTCTAAGAATAGATAACAGTTTTCGGATAAAAATGTTGTCTAATATCACAAAAAATAACGATTTGATAAAAAAAGTGTTATTTATACCTATAAAAGCTAACAATTTGTAGAAAGAAACGTTATCTATACACACATTAGACAACAGTTATATTGAAAATACCGTTGTCTTCAATAAGAAACGACAACGTTTTTTCATAAACAAGCGTTGTCTATTGTATAAATAGACAACGACTTTATCATTGTATACCGTTGTGCAATATGTTATTAGACAACGGTATTTGTGTTATCTAAAGTGGCATGAATAGATAACACCTACTTAGATAACGCTTTCGCGATAGAATAGATAACGACATTCCACCGTTATGTATTCCCTTTTGTGGCTTAGTGGTGGTGGGGGATTTCAATGAGATAATGAGTGATTCGGAGAAACGAGGATGATACATGAAATCACTGACCCAAATGCAAGCTTTTGTTGATACTTTGGAAGAGTGTGGCATTGGGGAAGTAAGAACAACGGGTCATGAGTTCACTTGGAACAATAGAAGGGCAGGAGATGACAATATACAAGAAAAATTAGATCGTGCTCTCGTGTCCCATGGCCTTATGAACAATTATGGTTCTATGCGTGCCCATCGCGTGATGAGGTGGGAATCTGACCACCTACCTTCGATCGTGTGCACGGATCGTCCTTTGTTCAATAAGGGAAAGAAAGGAAGCCACAAAACCAGATTCCATTTTGAGGAATTATGGGTGGAAAAGGATGAATGTGAGAAATTGATTAGAGAGGCTTGGCAGCAAGACGACGGACCAATCAAGACTAAACTGCAAAGCTATGCCAACAAGCTGAAAAATTGGAATGAAAAGAAGATCGGCAATATACCACAAAAAACAAGGGAGCAGAAGCACAAAATCACGACTGTAATGCAAGATGTACCCTCGGAAGATAATTTGAGGCTTCTACATTCACTTGCAGACCAACATGAAAAACTACTTAATGAAGAGGAAGTGCTTTGGAGGCAGCGGTCGAGAATCACATGGCTTAAAAAAGGTGATCGGAATACGAAGTACTTTCACCAGGCAGCAAGGAATAGAGGCAGACAACAACATATGGATGGAGTCATGGATGGACAAGGAGTATGGCACGGGACTGTGGAGGGTATCAAAGAAGCTTTTTCTAACTATTTTTCTGATCTTTTTCAGTCTAATGGTGTTGTAGTTTCAGAGCAGCTTAGCATGGCCGTACAGGTGAGGGTCACGCAGGAGCAAAATGATGAGTTAACCAAACCTTATGAGCGGTGGGAAATTGAAAGGGCCCTAAAACAAATGCACCCGACCAAGGCCCCAGGGCCGAACGGTATGTCAGCGTTGTTCTATCAAAAGTATTGGGAAATTGGTGGTGATCAAGTCGTTAGTGCTTGCCTAGATATTTTAAACCAGAGGAGCTAGTGCCAAGGAATACAACTCCACGTTGATTGCTCTCATTCCCAAAAAGAAAGATGCTACAAGTGTCACAGATTATAGACCCATTAGCTTGTGCAATGTGATGTACAAACTTGTCTCTACAACCGTGGCCAACAGATTGAAGAGCATACTCCACCACACAATTTCGGAATTTCAAAGTGCCTTTGTTCCCAATAGGTACATACATGACAATGTCGTAGCGGCTTTCGAGACAATTCATTCCATTAGCAAACATGGAAGAAGCAGTCGGAAAAAGATGATCCTAAAGCTTGATATGGCGAAAGCATACGATCGGGTTGAATGGGGCTTCCTCGAATTCCTGCTACGGAATTTGGGGTTCCATGACAAGTTCACTAACCTAATTTTGAATCTTATATCCACCGTAAACTATTCAGTTTTGTGCAGGGGAAATCCAACAGGTATAATACTCCCGTCCCGGGGACTGAGGCAGGGTGACCCGTTATCGCCCTACCTTTTCTTAGTTTGTGCCGAAGGCCTTAGCGCTCTTCTACGAAAGGCAGAAGCAGACCAGAAAATCCATGGAGTAAAGGTTGCAAGGAAGGCTCCTTCCCTATCTCACCTGTTTTTCGCTGATGATTCCCTATTGTTTTGTGATGCTTCTTTGAGTGAATGTAGGGAACTAAAGGCAATTCTTCGGGACTATGAGATGGCGTCAGGCCAACAAACCAATTTCACAAAGTCGGCAGTAAGTTTCAGCCCATACACCTCCACTGATAGTATGACAAACATTGCTGAAAGCCTAGGAGTGCCGAGAGTTCAATGCCATGCTAGATACCTGGGCCTCCCGACAATGACAGGAAGGAGTAAGAAAGAAATGTTTAGATATCTCAAAGATCGAGTGGCAAACTATCTTCAAGTGTGGAAAGGCAAGCTTCTGTCAATGGCAGGGAAGGAAATCTTAATCAAAGCTGTTGCACAAGCTGCACCTAGTTATTGCATGGGTGTTTTTAAGCTTCCAAAATCCATTTGAAGGAATCTTAACTCTCAAATTGCACAATATTGGTGGAGCAAAGGTGGCAAAAGGGGTATACATTGGAAACAATGGCGGGTCTTATGCAAGAACAAGTTGGATGGCGGAATTGGGTTTCGGGAGCTTCATAGTTTTAATAGGGCGATGGTGGCAAAGATGATTTGGAGGTTGTACACGGAACCGGATCTCCTTGTTGCGAGAATTCTGAAAGCTAAGTACTATCCTCATTCCGAAATACTTTATGCTCCCTCAACAAAGAGGGGCTCCTATATTTGGAACTCTATGATGTGGGGAAAGGAATTACTGGCAGCAGGCTTGATTCAACGAATCGGAGACGGTAGAACAACCAATGTCATCGGTGACTGGTGGATTCCTATACAAGGGAGGAAAAGACCCCTTTTCTCCAACTCTATTCCTATGGATCTGAGGGTTAGTGGGCTGATATCTCCCACGGGTGGCTGGAATGAGACGATGTTATGCCAGTTCTTTGATGATGAGGAAGTTAAGGCCATCCACAACATTATCCCAAAGCCAAATGAAGTTGATAAAGAGGTGTGGTTCTTTGATAAGATGGGGCAATATACAGTCAAGTCAGGATATCGGGTAGCGGTGACTTTGGATGAGGATATGCAAAATCTTGGCAGCTCGTCAAACACGGCAGCAGGAGCAACCTTTTGGAAAAAGGTATGGAACCCCAAAATTCCAAGTAAGATCAAACATTTCATATGGAGGGCGTGCAACAACGCTCTTCCGACAAAGGTCAATTTACTAGCTCGAGGAATGGATATCTCCACGCTTTTCCATTGGTGTCACAAAAGAAGTAAAGATACCATCCATGCCATTTGGGGTTGTAAGAAGAGTCTAGGTTTCTGGCGTCTCTCGTCGTTCTCGGATTGGACAGAAGAGGGGTGGAGCTCTTTTAGTGGATTGGTGGAGCATGCACAACAAAAGTTAAAGCAAGATGATCTGGGGTGCTTTTACCATCTATGTTGGTCGGTGTGGGGAGAACTGAATCGCACGCTCCAGGGAGAACAACATAGACATGCTGAAGACCAACTAGATGGGGCCCTAAAACTTTTTAGTGAGCATGCTCATGTACTTAGAAGGTGGTGCCCCACAAAAGCTTCCATTGATTCCATTAAGTGGAAGAAGCCCAGGGATGGAACATATAAGCTCAATTCGGATGGCGCGGTCGATCCCATAAGGGGCGTGTGTGGCCTAGGTTAGGTGCGATCTTGCATGATGGTCAGGGACAATTAGTTGTGGCGGTGGCAGCAAGGGGAGTGCCTGATGGCACTCCTTTCCTCTCCGAGCTTCTAAGTCTTCGGGAAGGGCTCAGGGTTTGCATGCATTATGGACTTGTTCCTAGCGAAGTGGAGTCAGATAGCACTGAGGTAATTAACATGATCAATTTGACAAGTAAAAATTGGGGGCTACATGCTCACGTGGTAGATGATATTATAATGATGTGTGGAGCCATGCAAATAAAGACCATTAGACATATTCCCAAAAGTGAGAATGAAGCGGCCCACCAAATTGCTCATGGGGGGCCATCTCCCACCAAATTGCTCAATATGCTATGTATAATCAGGTTGATGAACATTGGGTGGGAGATGGCCCCCCATGGCTAACAGAGAAGCTTCATGAAGAAATGCAAGTATAGTGGACATGGTATGGATCTTAGTCCGGGCCTAATTCTCTCTGATGGTTAGGCCATAAGGAGGTCGACTAGGTTCCCATTCTCGGTTCCTGATGGCTTTGCCGTAGGGAAAAGGGACGGGTTTCGGACTAGGAAATATACGTTGTCTACTTTCCATTGACTGCCTTGCTTATGATTAGGAGTATGGGGTACTCTTTTCCTCACACATTGTGAGGTTTTTAACGAGGCCCCCAGTTTAGCATTTTTTCCTTATTCATGTACTCCTGTTGTTTGGCGATTTGCCAGACTCAATTAAATAAATATGCAGTCCTATGTTTATCAAAAAAAGAAAAATAAAGTCAAAAGATTAGGGTTTTGGGCTTGAGTCAAAGAAAAGATGTGCCAATGTTACACCATTCCTTGAAATTGATATGTTTATCATTGATCTACACTAAAAATTAAATTGTGCAAGTTTTCACTTGATTAATAAGTCGTAAGATGTTGTGGGTGCACGGCATAGTGGGTCATCAAATGGTAATCTGTTTTCTTTATAATTTACACTCAATATGACTAGTCATCCCCTTCCCAAATATGTTGTCTGACTTAGCTATTGAATCATTTATATCCATTAAATATGCTTTTGGGAGTGTCAATTTAAATTGTGAGAATCAGTTTGGATCCAAAAATTAATTCATGCATTTCTTTTTATTTGTTTATTTTTGCATCATATTAGTTCAAGCAGTAACCATGGAAAGTTGTATTAATTAATGATGTTTAGTTGTTGATCGGTGAGTAAATATTTGATTTTTAATATATTTGTGTAGAAATCTAAAATGTGAGTGGGTCTTCATATGTTTGTGTGGTGTTTGACCAGTGTAGACTACCATAATAACCATTACATTTTTGAAAAGGGGTATGGTATTGTGAACCGGTTCCTCTTTAATAAAGTGCCTTCCCAGGTTGTCTAGTTTTCTGCCACGTGTACTCTGGTTATAGACCAGTGTGTTCTTTCGAGTTCCATGGCAGTGGTTCCAAATTAGGGTTGAGTGGGTATTTAAGCAAGGGTTCAGCCTCTCTTCATTTCATCTCACATTCGCCGCTCTCAAGCTTTTGCCAAAAAATTTCAACTTTTCAGAAATTACATCAAAACCCATCTCTATTCTCACCTCCACCATGTTTCTAGCACTGCTAGTTGCACATTTGATGCACCTCCGGTACAGATCTGACTTCGACGAGGAGCCTCAGGTCGTTGTGTCCGAACACTCCCGCAGAATCGCAACCGGACTTCGTGTCGGTTTCACTTGCTGCTCATGCCAACCACGAAGAGGACTTCAATGGACCTCCTGAATAGCTCTCTACTCGTCCATCTTCTGTTTAGAACAACCCATCTCCTCCTCCAAAGAAACGCGGCAACCGCGTAAAGTCCTTGGCCGTACCACGAGAAGCTCGAGGATCCACTTCGAAGTCTCTGGCTAGTCAATTCCGATTTGTGGATGAAGATGCCCAGAGATATTACAACCAAGTCTCCACTCGGATGATTGTGACCGAACGAGGGTATCCTATTCTCAACTTCGCTTCCAAATTGGTCAAATCTCTAGGTATGGGTTGGGTTCAAGACACTATGCCAAAAAAGGGCTTAAACGACGGTTAAAAACCGTCACTAAGAGTCGCAAAAAATTGTCGCATGGAGCCCAATTGACTAAAGTAGGACTATACTCGACAGGTTTTTTCCGTCGTCTAAAAGAGAATAGACGACAGTTTTACTTACAAAACTGTCGACTATACTTGTCCAAAATCTTTTAAAAATTAGCAAATGACCACTTTAAACGACAGTTTTTAATAAAACTGTCGACTATTCTCTACTTTAAACGACAGTTTTAAACTAAAACTGTCGACTATTCTATACTTTACATGACAGTTTGTAGTACAAAACTGTCGACTATCCTCTACTTTACACGACAGTTTTTTACTAAAACTGTCGAGTATTCTCTACTTTACACGACAGTTTTGTACCAAAAACCGTCGACTAAGCTAGTGCAAGTAATTGTTACAATTATTCAGCCGCTGCCTTGTCAATTGAATTGTTAATTGTTATGCTTGTCAATTAAGATACCTGTAATCACAATTATGATCCAAAAATGCTCAAGAAAGTAAGTATGTACCTCTACATGCTTTAGGTAATCTGGAACATCTGCTTGCTGCATGTATTTCTTGCCTTCCGCAGCATAAAATTCAGAAGTGTACTCAAGAAATGGCTTCTCAAAGCTTTCCGAGTATATTCCTAAAGCCGTAAACATCTTCAATGACGAAATTAAGAAATCAATTTTTGGGAAAACAAGATCAATATAACTTTAGTTGATGAACTATGGTACTGATAGTAAACACGATGCATAGCAAGAAAATTTTATCACACTCACTGTACCAACAAGAGTTGTTGCAGACATGTATATTACATCAATGAAAAGCGTCCAGCATCCCAGTGTGGCTGTAAAACAGAGATGTGAGTATATTACATCAATGAAAAGTGTCAGACTAAGTGTGGCAGTCAATCGCCAGCAAGAAACATATTTCGGACTGTATAGCATTCAGTACACCCTGGCTAAGCAGATTTTTATCCCGACACTTCCAATTTACAATACCCACAACCCAAATAAGGGCAATAACCTGCAAAGAAACAATACCCACAATCCAAAATCAAAACTTTAACCTCCAAATCAATTCCAAAATCCAAAACAAATTCCAAAATTTAAAAACCATACCCTAACGCGCGACCCCGTAGATATGGCTAGATCCACTCACCCCTTCAGCAGTGAGCTCACGGCAGAGTTAATTTGGGTATTACCTTCGCTTGAGCTGAACCAGTAACGCAGAGAAACCGATCAGCTGTAAGAGCAAAGAGAGAGACACGCGAAGAAGCCACTGTTTGCCTCCGGATGCCGTCTGCCTAGCCTTCGCCGCCTACAGCCGCCACTGCTGAAATCGATTGGGGCGGAAAGAAGACGGCGCACGCGAAGCTTACTGCCCTTGCCGCCGTCAGCGCCAGTCGCCAGGAGAAGAGAGGAGAGCTTAATCGATTGGGGCGAGGAAAACAGAAGACCGCGCACTGAACGGAAGAGAAAAACACAAGATGAAATGTACCGATTGGGGATGGGAAACCAAAGTTAGGGATTGAAAATCAGGAAATTAAGCTCAATTATGTGTTTTGGAAATTAGATCTTGGAGTGATTTCAGGTTCAGGGGTTGGGGCGGCATCCCAGAGATGTGTTTTGGGAAATTAGCTTAAGGTTGTGTTGGGCGCTCGCGCTTCTCAATTGTTGTGCGCGGAATGAATCAGTTTTACCGCTTCTGTTTTTTAACTTAACTTAGAGCATCTCCAATGGAGATGTCAATTCCTATGTGGAGTGCTGAGTGGGATAAAAATGACATTGAAACTCCTCCAACCGATGCTTCAAAAGTCTACGTGGAATAACTTGATGCCAAAATTGACATCAACTAAAGGAGATGTTATTTTCCATTTTTGTTTGTGGGCCCTACAATATTACTATAGGTTTGTGTTGATTGCATTTAATTATTTACCAAAAGTAGAAATTTTTTTGGCATATCGGTTGGGGCAAAAAATTAAAAAAATTGTCATATTGCCATATCAGCATGACATTGAAATTTGACTTAAAAAATTTGACATCTCCATTGGAGATGCTCTTATACGACAGTTTTCTCATAAACCGTCGTGTATCCTCTCTTAAATTTTTTAACCGGAATATTATCACACCTTTTAGACGACAGTTTTTACGACAATTTAAAAACTGTCGACCCAAAAATCCCATAATATTAGACGACGGTTTTTAATTTAACCGTCGTCCTAGAAGTGTCGTCTATGCCCTTTTTTGGCTTAGTGAGAGGTCATTAGGAGTTTAAATCTTGAGAATTTGGTGGCTGGGTTTCCTAGTTCCTTCTGATTGAATGTGTCTGTTGTGCGAGAATTCTATGCAAATTTCCCTGTCTTAGAAGAATTCGAGTATGGTGCACAGGTTGTGGTTAGAGACACATTGGTTAGGGTAAGTCTCGCTGTCATCTATGATTATTTCTCACTGCCTAGTCCTTCAAGTCACGATGCATATGATAACTTTCTTGACGAGTCAAGTAGATATTTCATGCATAATTTCTCTGCCTTGGCGTTTCATGACCCAGAACTAGTCTTAGCCCATGGTACAAAGCTGTCTAGAGACCACTTGTCCCCTAGCTTTCGGAATTTGTTGCATTTCATAAAAACCAATCTCATTCCAACTGGCAATGCAGCAAATGTCACCTTAGAAGTTGCTCGTCTAGCAATCCTCTTGTATCATCATTTTCCTATTCCTTTTGGTCACCTCATTTATGATGCAATTGTGTCTAAGACTAGAAATTTTGGGAAAATAGAAGGGTCTCGTGGTTCTGGTCGTCTTCCCCTGTCTAATCCATCATCTGTGTGAAACCGCTAGGGTTGATATGTCTGGTCCTGAGGATGTCTTTCAGGCTCCCACCAGTCCTATGACTGCGGACTTTGTGCAAAAGAGTGAGACTGCGGTTGACAACGCTCGGAAGGTTAAGGTCAATGTGGGATCGGTCAGTGAGGCATCTCTGTCCGCCACCATTGAGGCCGTTGTTAAGGAAGCCGCATCATAGCTTCTTCAAGCTTTCGGTGTGAAGAAGAAGAAGTCCAAGACCTCATCTTCGAAGGCGACTGATCAAGACTGATCGAGTGTTGATGTTGAATGTTCAGTTGGTTGTTTGTGTGTTTATTTTCTGTTGTCTCTGCAAACAATAGTTATGGTCGGTTTTCTTTTTGCTGGTTGTAACTTAATTAGCCCTCTCGGACGTTGAGGCCTTTTGTGTGTTTGTGTTAGGGTTATGGTGTTATATTTTCAGTTTCTTTAATTACGACATGGTTTGAGTTTTTCTTATTCTTTAAGTCATGCATGTTTACTTTTATCTTATTTGACTAGTCATGTGTGAATTTCATAGTTCTGTACTACATTGCTTCCCTCATTGTTTCTGCATAGTTTGTTTCTAAAGCTTACGTTTGTGCTAACCCTTTGTCTTCCCATGACAAAAAGGGGGAGTAAGTTTGGAGTTAGGGGGAGTATAAAAATTGCCATGTTCATAATTGATATTTTTTTTCTGGATAACTCTCTTAATTGTGGATATCATGTTATGGTACTTAGGGGGAGAAATTGCATACATATTTCTTGAGTTTCATTGTAGGAACATTCATTGACTGGTATATATATATATATATATATATAGTGACTAGTCTCTCATTGTTTCTTGCAGGAACAATTCGTGACTAATCATCCTCTAGTCAATTCCTGGTGAGTGTGAGAGATGTGAGCATATCAGGTAGTTTTTGTCAAGGAAAGCCAAAGGAGGAGATTGTAGGATATTTGTATCTTAGACTTATTGTAAGATTGGCTATCCTTGTAACAAAAACATTGTATTATCATTCACATGCTCAATCTAGGTTCTAGAGTTTAGCTTTAGACTTAGAGATAAGTGATTGAAGTGAAGATCAAGAAATGAAGAAGGATTCAGATGCATTCGACCATTCAGCATCTCATATCATTTGCATATGCATAAAGTTTTTATAACTTAGGTTTAAATTGAGAAAAATGTGTTCTTCATAAAAAAACTCAGTTTTCACATGTTCGGTGTCTAAGTACCTTAAATCCTGCTTGGTTCTCTGATAGTGACTGTGATTGGTCACTTGACAGATTAAGCTTTTACCCAGTTTAGACAGGTCATGTCTTTATCCGGCTAAAGCATGATTTTAACCGTTGTGTAATCTGCATCGCACTATCTCGATTTTGCCTAAGTTAAACTTGCTTAAGATAATCTCAGCCGCTCACTTGATGAAATCTTAGCCGCTTGTTTCATATCCTCCTTGGCTATTTATACTAAACCTTTTCCGCCATTTTTCTTTGGGGTTTTTGCGCATAACATATCTTCTTTGCATATTTCAAAAGCTCTCATATCTTGCTGCCTTCTTGCTCGAAATTGTATCTTGCATCCTTGTAACCTTTCACTCACAGAAAGTTTCTACAAGGATTTTAAGATGGCAAGCACATGAACTTCTTTCAAAGTTTGGTTTTTCAAACATTCATCTTTGAAGGAAACCTTGAAGAAGTTCTTATTTTCACCGTTTCAACTTCCAAGTTTTTCAATACTCATTTAGTTTTGAAGTTGAAATAATGTTCTTCAATCTTGTCTCTCATGCTCACACATTATTTGAGACAAGGTTGATATTTAGGAGTCTTTTACCTTCGGGTTTTTCTGCCCAGTTTTTATAAACTGTTGCAGCAGAACTCCCAGTTGTCCAGCGGATTTACTGAAGCTCCTTAGCTCTCTGTAACTCTGCTGGTGACTAGTCACATATATTCACAGCTTAAATATTTGGTGCCGCTGACCAGACATACGTGTGTATTCTTTGGGAAGTGATTGACCAGTCATCTGAACCACTGGAGGTGGAGCGATTGAAGAAGAAGCTGCACGAGGAACTGCTGAATCTAAGACTAGGAACATTAGATATTGAGCATTGTCTGAACCTTGTATTGGACATCTTTTTGCCATTTCATAGTGGAAGGCCCGTCTTCTGATAGACCCACGGTTTTTTACCCTTTTGGGGTTTTTCCGGGTACCAAAACATTGTGTCCATCTCTGTGATTTGTTAACAAGTTGACTAGTCATAAAATCAGATTTAATTATGCACCAACTTAACTTGAAATGCAATCTGGACAAAACTGTGTGACTGGTCATCACATTAACTACTGCATTAGAACCGCTGGATTTGAATAGGTTGTAGTCGTGGATAGCTCACAGTTTTCAATCTCACCGAATCTGTTGAGGACCTAAGTTGGCACAACATTTGAATGTGATTGAACAAATTCACAAGCATACACAATCTATCAAGTAAAGGACTAGTCACTTATTTCTGTATAGAAACAAAGTGACTGGTAACATAGTTCAGTATAAAAACAAGTGTCAGGTTCATCACATTAGGTGACTGGTCACCTTAGTGATCTGTTCGTTGAATTGTTTGTACTTGCCGTGACTTATTTGAAAATTAACCCCTTATTGCCAACCTGCACCTCTTCCAGTGGTGAATCATCCTCGCTTCGTGAACGAGGCAGCGTGCAAGTATTATGACCAGGTTGCATCGCACATGGTAGTCGCCAAACGTGGGTACCCAATCTTAAAATTTTCTCCTGAATTAGTCAATTCGTTGGGTTTATGTAGGGTCCAAGATGTTGTGCATTTTTTCAATTTGAGGAATCTATTGTATGTCGCCCCTAGTGAATACAAGTTTAATCTAATGGTTTTCTGGGAGTTCTTTGCCAATTTTGCCAACTTAAGTCCAAGATGTTGTGCGTGGGGTTGTTATTCACTTTAATCTTGCCATCATCTATGAGTATTTTGGGTTTCCTAGTCATTCCGATCATGATTCATACACCGCTTATCTTGAAGAGTCAAGTAAATTCCTCATGCCTGATTTCTCAGCCCTTGCTTTTCATTATCCCGAGTTGGTATTAGCCTCAGGAGGCAAGCCATGTAGGTCACATGATACGACCCTGTAGGATATTTGTATCTTAGACTTAATGTAATATTGGCTATCCTTGTAACAAAAACATTGTAAAATCATTCACATGCTCAATTTAGGTTTTAGAAGTTTAGGATGAAGTTTAGTGATAGGTGATTGAAGTGAAGATCAAGAAATGAAGACATGTTCAGCTTTTGGCATCATTTGCATATGCATAAGGTTTTCATAAACTTAGGTTTAAAATTGAGAAAAATGTGTTCTTCATCAAAATTCCAGTTTTCATATGTTTGGTGACTGGTCACCTTAAGCTTTGCTTTTGACAGCTCAGTTCGTGACAGTGACTGGTGATCAGTTGCTTGACAGATCAGTGCTTTGTCCGATTTTAAACAGGTCATGTTATTATCCGGGTTGACTGAACATCTGTTTAACCGATGGTTAGTCAGCTACACCCCACTACCTCGGTTTTGACTAGTTTTGACAGATCTTGTTGTTGTCCGGTCAAGCATGCTTTTAACCGTTATGTATTCGATTGGTGATTGGTCACCTGACAGAACACGCTTTTACCCGGTTTAGACAGGTCATGTCTCTATCCGGCTGAAACATGCTTTTAACCACTGTGTAATAGACTGCATCCCACTATCTCGACCTTGCCTAGGTCAAAAGAGTTTAAGGAAATCTCAGCCGCTCCTCTAGAGAAATCTGAGCCGCCCCTTTCATATTTCCCTTGGCTATAAATATCAAACTCTTTCCACCATTTTCACTTGGGGTTTTTGCACATACATTATCTTCATTGCATATTTCAAAAACTCTCATATTGTTGCTGCCTTCTTGTTCGGTATTGAACCTTAAATCCTTGTGAGCTTTCATTCACATAAAGTTTGTACAAGGATTCTTAAGGATGGCAAGCACATGAACTTCTTTTAAAGTTTCGGTTTTTCAAACATTTATCTTTGAAGGAAACCTTGAAGAAGTTCTTATCTTCACCGTTTCAACTTCCAAGTTTTCAAAACTCATTTAGTTTAGAAGTTGAAATAGCGGTCTTCAATCTTGTCTCCCATGTTCACACATTATTTGAGACAAGGTTGATTTTTAGGAGTCATTTGACTTCATGTTTTTCTGCCCAGTTTTTGTGACTGTTGCAGCAAAACACCTAGTTGTCCAGTGGGTTTACTGAAGCTCTTTAGCTCTCTGTAATTCTGCTGGTGACTAGTCACATATTATTCACAGCATACATTCTTGGTGCCACTGACCAGACATACGTGTGTATTCTCTGGAAAGTGAATGACCAGTCATCTGTACCACTGGAGGTGAAGCGATTGAAGAAGAAGCCGCACGAGGGACTGCTGCATCTAAGACTAGGTACATTAGATATTGAGCATTGTCTGAACCTTGTATTGGGCATCTTTTTGCCGTTTCATAGTGGAAGGCCGGTCTTCTGATAGACCCCCCGGTTTTTTACCCGTTTGGGGTTTTTCCGGGTACCAAAACATTGTGTCCATCTCTTTGATTTGTTAACAACTTGGCTAATCATAAAATCAGATTTAATTATGCACCAACTTGACTTAACATGCAATCTGGACAATATCGAGTGACTGGTCATCCTATAAACTGCTGCATTAGAACCGCTGGATTTGAATAGGTTGTAGTTGTGGATAGCCCGCAGATTTCATCTTCACTGAATCTGTTTTGGGGACCTAAGTTGGCATTGCATCCGAGTGTGTTTGAACAAGTTCACAAGCCTACACGAACTGTAAATTAAAAGACAGTTCACATAGTTCAGTTTGGAAACAAAGTGACTGGTCACGTTATTTCAGTGTGAAAACAAAGTGACTAGTCACATTGTTCGGTATAGAAACAAAGTATCAGGTTCATCACATTAGGTGACTGGTCACCTAAGTGATCTATTGTTTGAATTGTTTGTACTTGCCGTGACTTAATTGAAAATTACCCCCCTCATTGCCAACCTGCAATTGGCATCAGAGCAGGGCTTTAGACATACTTAAAGCGGGTCTAGGGACTGGTTGGTTAAGGGTCTAGTCATGGAAAGAGATCGAGTAGCCGGTTCGGTGAATTCACCTCCCTACTTCGATGGCACAAACTATGCTGCTTGGCGTGATAAATTTGAGATTTTTCTTGATGCGTATGATGAGTTTGCATTCCAGTATTTGTCTATTGAATGGCGTCCTCCGTTTAGAATTGTTGACGGTGAGAGAGAGAATGTTCCAAGAGAGGACTGGACACAGGTCCAAGTTAATGCGTCCAATGCAAACAAGAAAGCTAGGAACGCCATAGCTGTTGCTGTATCCAGTGCACAATATTCACATATTCAGCACTGTACAACAGCTAGGGAAGCTTGGGATAGATTGCGTGTCATTCATGAGGGTGATGACCAGGTTCGGGATTTAAAACTTGAGATGGTCCTTTCCGAGTTTGAGGAACTCAGGATGACCGATTCCGAGAGCTTCTCGGATTTCTATCTCAGACTTGAGAGTGTCACCAATGCGGCGATGAGTCTAGGGTCACCAATTTCAGAACTCACGGTTGTTCAAAAAATCTTAAGGGTGTTACCTAGGAGGTTTTCCGCGAAGAAGACCGCAATCAAAGAGTGTCAAAACATGTCGGACATAAAGCTTCCTAAACTGGTTGGTAAATTAAAGACTTATGAGCTGGAATTAAAATTGGAAGAGAGTATGGGATAGGTGTTGCACTACAGAGTGTGACGACACCCTGAACCCAAGGAAGTCTGACTTGGTTGTAAGTTTGATGTTGAATTAAGGGTAGAAGGATCACAAGGGTAGTACAAGTTATCCTAGAGAGTCAAAGTTCAAACCTCAAGCTGAAATGACTAATGAAAATAAATTTGAAAAGAACTCAGGATCTAGAGATAACAGGTTCAAGAAGGGTCCGGTCAAATGTTTCACATGTGGTGGGACTGGTCACATTTCTGTTGATTGTGCTAACAATAGGAAGAAGTCATACAAAGGCAAGGATAAGGCCTTGCAAGCATCTTGGAGTGATAGTGAGGATGAGGAATCACTTCACTCTAACTCTTCTTCAGATAATGAAGATGATGAGATTGCCTTTGTTGTTAAATTGTCTGATCACAACTCAGTGGGTGAAGAATCCGAGTCGGGTTCACAGCACATGATTGATGATGACCAGTCACCTGAGATGTATTGTCCTGTTTTTCATGATTATGACTCTCTCCCAGAGAATCAGACTTATGAAAAGATTTGTGAAAGGTATGATGCCTTATTTGATGAATCTTGTGTGATCAAGGCTGATAGCATTGAGCTGAAAAAGCGTTGTAATGAGTTGGAACTGGAAAAGGCTGCACTCTGTCTCGCTTTAGAGGATTACGAGACCGGTCATTCACATAGAGAAAGGGAGAGTGCAGATGACCAGTCATCTAAGTCTAGATTTGAAGTCTTGTATACACAGATGTGTGTTGAGTATGAAAAGGTTAAAAAGGAGAATCTAGATCTTAGACATCAACTGTGCACTTCGGAAAATGACATCAATCTCATGCATAGTAAAAGTCTTAAGTTGAAAGAAGAAGTTGAGTCGCTAAAGCAATCTAATGTCTACTTGGTTGAATACAATAAATCACTGCAAGTAAAGGTTAATGATCTGTCAATTGGTTCGGCAAAGTTAGACAAGATGCTTAATGTTGGGAAAAATCACAATGATAGGACTGGTCTAGGTTTTGTAGCTGATGGGTCTGGTCCCTCAACTTCACAGACTAGGTTTGTAAAAGCTACTCATGCAACTTTGTCTAAATCACCTGTCATCTCTGTTACTCCTGAACCTAGAGTCAGCACAGACAAAATGAGCAATCAAGTGTCGTCTAGGTCCACTGTTCCTTCGAGGACCAGATTTGTACCC
Source organism: Spiraea crenata (assembly GCA_033992175.1). NCBI lineage: Eukaryota > Viridiplantae > Streptophyta > Magnoliopsida > Rosales > Rosaceae > Spiraea > Spiraea crenata. The sequence goes on along the minus strand of JAVBHV010000007.1, from coordinate 1,107,289 downwards.
ACGTGTCACCACTGTGGTGTGACTGGTCACATAAGGCCTAAGTGTCCGAAACTTAAAATCAAAGGTCAGACTAAGCATAATGGGACACTTAAAGAACAGGTTGATTTATTGATTATTGAAGTAACCAGGATTGCTAAGATTGTTGGGTCATCTGCGTCATCACCTAATGTGTCTAAGACCAAGTGGATAAAGAAAAATGAAAAGTGTCTAGTCGCTTTGTCTGTTTTGAATGTGCGTGATCCAACTCGTTGGTACATTGACAGTGGCTGTTCCAAACACATGTCTGGTGACAAATCTGTCTTTGCAAATTTTAAGGATTTTGATGGTGGTTGTGTTGAATTTGGAGGTGGTGAAACTGCCAAGATGACTGGTCAAGGTAATGTTAAACTGCCGGGTCTACCAGTTCTTGAAAATGTAAGGTATGTAGAAGGCCTTAAGTCCAACCTTATTAGTGTATCACACCTGTGTGATCAGTGGGCTGAGGAAGTCTGCATGTCAACAAAAGGTTGTAGGATTATTGATAGCAAGGGTCGGGATCTAGTCAGGACAGGCAGATCTAATGACAACTGCTATACTCTTGATAGCCAAACCCTGGCTACCAAGGTGACCTGTCACTCTGTGACTGATAAGACCACTACTTTATGGCATCAATGGTTAGGACATATGAACTTCAATGATTTGTACACCTTGGCCAAAAAGCAGCTTGTTAGAGGTATTCCTGAACTAGATAAGCCGTCTAAACACATTTGTGGTCCATGCCAGTTGGGCAAACAGTCACGTGTCGCACACAAGAGAGTCAAGGATGTTGGGACTAGTCACCCCCTTGAACTCATTCACATGGATCTTGTTGGTCCAGTTCAAACCGTGTCTGTTGGTGGTAAGAAATACATTCTTGTGATTGTTGATGATTTCAGTAGGTTTTCTTGGGTGTCCTTGAGAGAAAAGTCTGATGCTTTTCAAAATTTTGTGACGGTATTCAAGCAAATTCAGAATGAGGTTGTGACTGGTCACCCCTCTGTTGTCAGAATTAGGACTGATCATGGCACTGAGTTTGAGAATTCCTTGTTTGCTGAGTTCTGTGCCAGCATGGGCATAAAGCATGAGTTTTCGGCTCCAATTACCCCTCAACAAAATGGAGTTGTTGAGAGGAAAAATAGAGTCTTGATTGAAATGGCAAGAGTGATGCTCAATAGCAAAAATCTGGCTAAAAATCTGTGGGCCGAGGCCATTAATACTGCTTGCTATATTTCCAATCGAGTCTACTTGAGACCAGGCACATACCAGACTCCCTATGAGATCTGGAAAGGGAAGAAACCAATGATCAGTCACCTAAGAGTCTTTGGCAGTAATTGTTACATATTGAGAGATAGGGAACATCTTGCTAAGTTTGATCCCAAGAGTGATGAAGGCATCGTTCTTGGGTATTCCATGAATAGTCGTGCATACAGAGTCTTCAACCTTAGAACCAATACCATCATGGAGTCCATAAATGTGACAATTGACGACCTTGATGCGTCAGTTGATCAAGCCTTAGATGAGGATGGTTTGTTTCCTGAAAAGGTCACTGAGTCTGCTCGTGAGACTCAAACAGAAGAAGATGACCAGTCATCTGGTTCTGATTCAGAGGGTTCAGAAGTGTCTAGTCAACCACCAAAGAAAAAGCCAAATTGGGTAGTGTCTAGACACCCTGAACAGAACATAATTGGGTCAGCAAAAGAAGGTGTGAGGACTAGAAGTCAGATCCAAAGTGAAGTAGCACATGTGTGTTATGTCTGCACAGTAGAACCTAAGAACATCAAAGAGGCTCTCATCCATGAGGAATGGGTGCTTGCCATGCAAGAAGAGCTGAATCAGTTTGAGAGAAATCAAGTCTGGACATTGGTCAAGAGACCAGTCACCTCAAATGTCATAGGAACAAAGTGGATCTTTAAGAATAAGAGTGATGAGACTGGTCACATAGTGAGGAACAAGGCTAGGCTTGTTGCTCAGGGATATTCTCAAGTCGAAGGCATCGATTTTGAGGAAACTTTTGCCCCTGTAGCTAGACTTGAGTCAGTCCGTTTGTTGTGTGCTATTGCTTGTCATCTTAAATTCAAGTTGTATCAAATGGATGTCAAAACGGCATTTCTCAATGGATACTTGAATGAGGATGTGTTTGTTGAACAACCAAAAGGCTTTGAGGATCCTCATATGCCCAATGGTGTGTATAAGTTGAAAAAGGCATTGTATGGTTTGAAGCAAGCTCCTAGAGCTTGGTATGATAGGTTGTCTAGTCATCTTCTGTCGAATGGCTATACACGTGGATCAGTTGACAAGACCTTGTTCATTAAGCGAACAAAAAGCGATGTTGTGGTTGCTCAGATTTATGTTGATGACATTGTTGTTGGTTCCACATCCGAATCCCAAGTTCAACAGTTCATAAAGATTATGACTAGTGAGTTTGAGATGAGTCTCATTGGTGAATTGAATTATTTTCTTGGTTTGCAAGTTAGGCAAGAAGAGACTAGTCTCTTCATTTCTCAATCCAAGTATGCTGCAAACCTTGTTAGCAAATTTGGATTTTCTTCTGCCAAACCCGCTAGGACCCCCATGAGCAAATCCACCAAGTTGTCTAGTGATAAAATAGGAAAGAGTGTTGACCAGACACTCTACAGAAGTATGATAGGCAGCCTGCTGTATCTTACTGCAAGTAGACCAGACATCTCCTTCTCTGTTGGAGTTTGTGCTCGATTTCAAAGCGATCCTAGAGAATCACATCTTCATGCTGTAAAAAGGGTCATTAAGTACGTTAGTGGGACGTTGTCTTATGGCATTTGGTATACATTTGACACAAATACCAATCTTGTTGGGTTTAGTGATGCTGACTGGGCAGGATGTAGTGATGATCGGAAAAGCACCTCCGGTGGTGTCTTTTATCTAGGAAACAACATGGTTTCTTGGTATAGTAAGAAGCAAAATTCGGTTTCGTTGTCCACTGCTGAGGCAGAGTACATAGCAGTAGGTAGTTGCTGCACACAGTTGCTTTGGATGAAGCAAATGCTCAGTGACTATGGCATAGTCCAGGACCAGTTCCTCATTTACTGTGACAACACGAGTGCTATATGCATCTCGGAGAACCCAGTGCAGCATTCTAGGACTAAACACATTGATATTAGGCACCACTTCATTAGAGATCTCGTTGAGTCAAAGACATTAATGCTCAAATTTGTTGCTTCGGAAAAACAACTGGCTGACATCTTAACAAAACCTTTGGAGGATCAGGTTCTGACTGGTCTCCGCAAAAGTCTTGGAATCTGCTCTATTGACTAGTGTGACTAGTCACAGTTAATGCTTGTGTATTTTTCAATTCTTGCATATCATGCATCATCTCTAAATTGAAAAACGCCTCTCAAACTGGTTTTTCTTTATGTTGATACTATCAATTGGATATTTGTTAGATATAATTGAAGCCCTAGATTGAGTCAAATGGTCATAATCCCGTCTCTTGATCAAGAAGTAAAGAGTGCATATTCTAAAGTTGGTTGATTTAAATTTGTTTTCAACACTTGTCTAATTCCCTTACTACTTGATGATGATTAATCATGTTGACTCTTGATTTTTCTAAAGATGTGTAGTTAAAAATAAAAATGGAGATTTTCCTCGAAAATGAAAACGAGAAGGACAATAAGGCCCTAACTCAAAAGAAAAATAAAATCAAAAGATTAGGGTTTTGGGCTTGAGTCAAAGAAAAGATGTGCCAATGTTGCACCACTACTTCAAATCAATATGATTGATCTACACTCAAAAAATATAATTGTGCAAGTTATCACTTGTTTGAAAGTCTTAAGATGTTGTGGGTGCATGAAATAGTGAGTCCTCAAATAGTAATCTGTTTTCTTTGTAATGTACACTCAATATGACTAGTCATCCCCTTCCCAAATATGTTGTTTGACTTAGTAATTGAATCTTTTTTATCTCTTGAATATGTCATTGAAAGTGTCAAAATGAATGAGAAAATCAGTTTGAATACAAAAATACAATTCATGCATTTTACTTAATTTATTTATGTTTGCATCATATTTGTTCAAGCATTAACTAGGACAAGTCATACTAATTGGTGATGTTTAGTTGTTGACCGGTGAGTAAATATTGATCATTAATGTGTTTGTTTCGAAATATCAAATATGTTAGTGAGTCTTCATATCTTTGTGTGATGTTTAGCTATTGTGACTCTCGGCATGTTATAACTTGATGTCCAGTCATGTTTGCAATGGAAACAGTGTGGCTGTCTGATCATGTGCCATGTGTATTCCAATTCTTCATGTACAAACGATTCTTTGTTGACTTGTCACCAATCTTGGTATTTAAGACCCCTTGTCTTTTGATCTTCATGTCGCTTTCCCTGTTCTATATTCTCTGATATATCTTAATTAGGAGGAGTAGTTGTTGTGCATGATATCTGCTTTGTTTGAATGATTTTCGGTTTCATGGACATTGTGTACTTTTTGACTAGTCATGTGTGTGACACAACGTCAAGTGGTTGACTATGTCATGTGTCTATCTTCTCTAATCATTCATTGCCTCTTGTACCTAGTCACCCTTCTTGGAGTATTTGATTTAGGGGGAGTACTGGTCGTCATGGTATGCTTTTCAAATCTTGGTTATGTGACCTCAACATATACATCATTCGATCATTGATAATGTCTTGCACCTAGTCCTTGTCTAGGAGTGTTTGCTGATGTAGTGTGCTTTGAAAACTTGATTGCATGACCCCTTCTATCTTTGTTGATGTGTATGCCTAATCATGCTTGATGCGAGTAATGTAATTAGGGGAAGTTCTTGATGATTGGTGTGTTGATTGGTCTGCTACTTAAATCTTATGATATTTCTGTGATCAGTCATGTCTGTGTCTGTAGTGATTAATTTCTGTTTACACTAGAACCATCACGTGCTGATCTTGAATGATAAGTGATGTTTGTGTATGACTAGTTCTTCTTATGTTTCAGATGTGATCTAAATTCGTCTTGTGGTAAATTGTGATGGTTGTATCATGTCTTGATTGGATTAGTTAAGAAGAATTGTGATAGTGGTTGCTGTCATGTGTTGATTGATATGGTTAGTCATCTGACTTGCCTCGAGATTGATTCTTTGCTCTGTGCATTGTTGTTGAACGTGGTGTTTTATGGCCTGTTTCTACTTGCTGATATTTTTGACTAGTCATTCTGAACAATGGTTTTGTGGTATGTCTAGTCTGTCATGTTGTATTTCTCAGGTTGTAACATAATATGCCCTCTCGGACATTGAGGCTTTTTGTGTGTTTGTGTTATGGTTGTGGTGCTATGCTTTCAGTTTCTTTAATTACTACATGGTTTAAGTTTCCTTTATTCCTTAAGTCATGCATGTTTACCTTGATTTCATCTGACTAGTCATGTATGAATTTCTTAGTTTTTGTTGACTAGTCATGTTCTTACTACACTGCTTTCTTCATTGTTCTGTTTCTGCATAGTTTGTTTATTCATCTCTCCGTATTTACCGTGTCTAAAGCTTCCGTTTGTGCTAATCCTTTGTCTTCCCATGACAAAAAGGGGGAGTAAGTTTGGAGTTAGGGGGAGTATAAAAATTGCCATGTTCATGATTGCTATTTTTTATCTGGCTAACTCTCTTAATTGTGAATATCATGTTATGGTACTTAGGGGGAGAAAATGCATACATATATACATATTTCTTGAGTTTCAATTGCAGGAACATTCATTGACTGGTCACAGTCATTTGGTGACTAGTCACATTTGCATGGATATATATGTGTCTCTTGCAGGTACATTTGGTGACTAGTCACTGCTAGTCAATTCTTGGTGAGTATGAGAGATGTGAGCATATCGGGTTGTTTTTGTCAAGGAAAGCCAAAGGGGGAGATTGTAGGATATTTGTATCTTAGACTTAATGTAATATTGGCTATCCTTGTAACAAAAACATTGTAAAATCATTCACATGCTCAATTTAGGTTTTAGAAGTTTAGGATGAAGTTTAGTGATAGGTGATTGAAGTGAAGATCAAGAAATGAAGACATGTTCAGCTTTTTGGCATCATTTGCATATGCATAAGGTTTTCATAAACTTAGGTTTAAAATTGAGAAAAATGTGTTCTTCATCAAAATTCCAGTTTTCATATGTTTGGTGACTGGTCACCTTAAGCTTTGCTTTTGACAGCTCAGTTCGTGACAGTGACTGGTGATCAGTTGCTTGACAGATGAGTGCTTTGTCCGATTTGGTGTTTATCAGGTTTTAAACAGGTCATGTTATTATCCGGGTTGACTGAACATCTGTTTAACCGATGGTTAGTCAGCTACACCCCACTACCTCGGTTTTGACTAGTTTTGACAGATCTTGTTGTTGTCCGGTCAAGCATGCTTTTAACCGTTATGTATTCGATTGGTGATTGGTCACCTGACAGAACACGCTTTTACCCGGTTTAGACAGGTCATGTCTCTATCCGGCTGAAACATGCTTTTAACCACTGTGTAATAGACTGCATCCCACTATCTCGACCTTGCCTAGGTCAAAAGAGTTTAAGGAAATCTCAGCCGCTCCTCTAGAGAAATCTGAGCCGCCCCTTTCATATTTCCCTTGGCTATAAATATCAAACTCTTTCCACCATTTTCACTTGGGGTTTTTGCACATACATTATCTTCATTGCATATTTCAAAAACTCTCATATTGTTGCTGCCTTCTTGTTCGGTATTGAACCTTAAATCCTTGTGAGCTTTCATTCACATAAAGTTTGTACAAGGATTCTTAAGGATGGCAAGCACATGAACTTCTTTTAAAGTTTCGGTTTTTCAAACATTTATCTTTGAAGGAAACCTTGAAGAAGTTCTTATCTTCACCGTTTCAACTTCCAAGTTTTCAAAACTCATTTAGTTTAGAAGTTGAAATAGCGGTCTTCAATCTTGTCTCCCATGTTCACACATTATTTGAGACAAGGTTGATTTTTAGGAGTCATTTGACTTCATGTTTTTCTGCCCAGTTTTTGTGACTGTTGCAGCAAAACACCTAGTTGTCCAGTGGGTTTACTGAAGCTCTTTAGCTCTCTGTAATTCTGCTGGTGACTAGTCACATATTATTCACAGCATACATTCTTGGTGCCACTGACCAGACATACGTGTGTATTCTCTGGAAAGTGAATGACCAGTCATCTGTACCACTCGGAGGTGAAGCGATTGAAGAAGAAGCCGCACGAGGGACTGCTGCATCTAAGACTAGGTACATTAGATATTGAGCATTGTCTGAACCTTGTATTGGGCATCTTTTTGCCGTTTCATAGTGGAAGGCCGGTCTTCTGATAGACCCCCGGTTTTTTACCCGTTTGGGGTTTTTCCGGGTACCAAAACATTGTGTCCATCTCTTTGATTTGTTAACAACTTGGCTAATCATAAAATCAGATTTAATTATGCACCAACTTGACTTAACATGCAATCTGGACAATATCGAGTGACTGGTCATCCTATAAACTGCTGCATTAGAACCGCTGGATTTGAATAGGTTGTAGTTGTGGATAGCCCGCAGATTTCATCTTCACTGAATCTGTTTTGGGGACCTAAGTTGGCATTGCATCCGAGTGTGTTTGAACAAGTTCACAAGCCTACACGAACTGTAAATTAAAAGACAGTTCACATAGTTCAGTTTGGAAACAAAGTGACTGGTCACGTTATTTCAGTGTGAAAACAAAGTGACTAGTCACATTGTTCGGTATAGAAACAAAGTATCAGGTTCATCACATTAGGTGACTGGTCACCTAAGTGATCTATTGTTTGAATTGTTTGTACTTGCCGTGACTTAATTGAAAATTACCCCCCTCATTGCCAACCTGCAGACCCGTTCCGGAATTTTTCCCAAAATTGTAAAATGACCAAAATGCCCTCATGGTCAAACGGTTGACTTTTGATCCTTTAGGAATTTCATACTCAATATTGGACTTCATGCTAAGGTCTCGGTGATGTGATCGCGTCCGCGAAGCCGGATTTTGATTTCGAGTTACAGTAAAGCTGTTACGGACAAAAAATGGGATTAAAGAGTGGGGACAAGACATGTGTCGTGCAGGGATTGGTCCATGTGTGGTAATCAAATGTTTGACAGCAATTGGGGTTTTATTAACTATGTTGAACCAGAGTTAACGAGGAAATCAGAGAGAAAACAATGCGCACACATTCGAACTCGTCCAAAAGCGAGTCAACTCACCTCACCGTCGAGTCACCACCGCCGACCACAAATCGGCTCGCCGACCACCTGCACCGTGCTCGTCTCGTCCTCGCCGACTCATCCCCGAAGTTGTAGCCTCAGAATCGACGTGGATAGTCGCCGACAAACACACACAGCAAGTCGACGCGGTGAAGCTTCAACGTCATCGATCTCACGGCGATCATCAATTGGGGAAAGGAAGCCCGGAATCTGCTTCCTTGCGTCGTGGCGAGCTTGGAACACCTTGCGGCGTCTTCAATCGACGTCAAAATCGGCCCCGACGAGCCCAATGGAAAACTGGAACTTCCGGCGTGTTTTCCGGCCGATTCTGGCCGAGGTAAGCTTCGAAAGCTATTCTAATAGATTGCTGGAGTTGTGTAGATGGATTTTGGGTTAACATGCATCGAAATTGGTTGAGATTTGAGTAAATTGGAAGTCGCCGGAATCCGCCGCCTTTCGAGGCTTTTTCCAGCCAATTCCGGCGACGGTGAGTTTCAAAAGTGGCAGATTTGGATTCCTGGGATTGTGTAGATAATTTTAGACATAAAATTCATTGAATTTGGTGAAGAATTGATTGAGATTGAGCTATTGGAGTGTCGGCCAGAAAATCTGCGCAAACCGGCGAGGTCACGGTGGCACCGGCGTCAGCGCGGCGGCGCTGACTTCAGCACCGGCGTGCCACGAGGCTGCTGAATCAGCGCACAGTCAGCGCCACGTAAGCAACACATGGCTGCCATGTGGAAGCCAGGTCAGCGCCAGGTGGATGCCACGCGTCTGCCGAGTCAGCAACACGTCAGCACCGGAGTGTTGACGTTAGTCGACCGTTGACCCCCAGTCAACGCAGTTGACCGATCGTTGACTGGCGTTGACCAAGTTTGACCGGTGACCATTTTAAAGGTTTTCAACGTTCCGGATCCAATGGCGAAGTCCGTTTTGCCATCTAAGATACGGTTAAACCCCAATTGAGCAAAACATGGGGAATTAGGATTTTTACGATTTAAGTTCGGTTGTGGTTATTGATTGTGGTTGTTGGGACATTCAGGCTAAACGAATTCCATGGGAATAGCATAATTGGACCGAGCATGCAGACGAGGATGAAGAGGACCGCCTGGTATCACTGTGAGTGGACGGGTTTGATTTTAATTGTGTTTTGAGCATGACATGATTTATATATATATTCGCTTATATATATATGATTATGAAATGGATTTTGCTGGATTTTATGCATATGGTGATTATGATTAGTACAGTTGATGGCACACCTGAGAATCCAGTGGGTTAAATTCCCAGTGGGTTCTACGCATGCGATGTCTGGGCATTGGTGGTTAAATTCCCCTTGTCCTGACATCCGGGCATGGTGGTTAAATTCCCCTTGTCCTACACACCGTCACTGGTGGTTAAATTCCCCAGGTCGGATTAGATCACGGCCGTTGATTTACACTGTATTATTGGAATGCACAGGTATGCCTATTGTGATACCCTACTGTACTATTACTGCATATAAGTTTACACTACTGGTTTTAACTATGGGGGTTATTATATTGATTTGTAAATGTTTTTCACTGATCTTTATTTTCCCTGTCCACTCATCCTTTGTTTTGCGCCCTCACAGGTTCTGATACTGGTGGGCACCACCGAGACGAGCGGCAAAGTCCAGTGTAGCTCTATTTCGTGTTACAAAGAGTGAGACTCTCTTTGTCTTTTGTGTTTTTCAGACTTGTGTAAACTCTTCATTTCTGCTGTGTAGAAGCTCTGATATTATGTATATAGTTGAGTTGTCGCTTTACCTCCTGTTGTTTTGTCTTTTGTTATTTCTTTTGAGCTTAATGGCTTCGTCACTCTTTGGGGGTGACGGCCGCACCTCCCAGGCCCCACTTTCTGGGGCGGGGTGTGTCATCACATTTGTCCCATAGTTATTGTTTGTTGTTGCACATAATCAAAACTAACATTCTGCCAACTGGCAATGTAGCAAATGTAATACCCCGAGTTTTACACGTGAGGTTTACAGATCACTAATAACTATTTACATAATTAAGACCTTCAATATCATGAATAGATAGGCTTATTTTCCTAACTTATGTTGGTGATTGATGAGGAGTTAAATAGGATTTATTTAGGGAAAAACAATTTTAGGAGTAATTATCTTTGAAAGAATGAGTAGACAACATTTTAATGGGGGTTAATAAGAAATTTAAAACCAATTAGTGGGGGGAGTGATGGAGCAACGGCAGAGGAGAAGAATGGTTGATTTGGGAGTATTTAAATGGGGTATGGCTGCTGAAAACACACACAATACAGCCCCTAAACATACAAGGGTTTTGGGTGAGAAAGAGGGGAGAGTGAGAGATCGTTATTGGGGAAAGAAGGATTCTCAAAATTTCCTGCATGTTTGGAGGAAGAAGAGGGGCGTTCTCTGTAAGAGTTTCGAGGTAAGAACGTCGTCTCATATTTTACTACATTTTAGCTTTATTACTAATGTGTACCTATATTGAAATTTTTTTCCTCATCATAACTTTGATAGAATTCTTTATTTCTCTACATTTCTCTATGTATTTATGCATCTGTGCTACTAGTTATCGATAGAAATAGTTTTTAATTTTTGAAGGGAAAATAACAAAATTTCTCGGGAAGGTAATTTTTATTAGGAAAAAGGGCCTAAGTTTTGTTGTCGAACAGGGCCTTATATATAGATGGAATGGCTCTGTCCAACGCTACCAACTTTTCCAGTCCCCCCAACCTCCTAACAAAACCTAGGTTGCAATTTGCAGATCACCTTCTGTCTCTCCCTAAAGCAATCCAATGAGCAAACTCTCACAACAATCCAAAATGCCACCACAGCCGTCTACAATCTTTGTTCTCTTCTGTTGTAAGTACCGAAAAAGATTTGGGGTGGTGGGGGTCGTTTATGAATCATGAATTTCTTTAGTTCTTGAGTTCTTTTTGGAGTGTTGGGTTGTTTATTTTTTAGTAGGAAATAATGTTTGGATATTTATTTTTGAGTGCTCTCAATTAATCAAACCCTGTCATTTACACCTCCTCAGAATTGCGTGATTTTGATAGCCATAATCTTCTTTGGCACCAATGGCTACGTATTGTTCGCCATCGCCTGGTGGCTAAGCTTCACGGCAGCGCTAAGCTCGTAATCCACAAGCAGACCACTTCTCTGAGAAAGACGGTTTCGAAAACAGCAAGACGGTCTAGAAATTAAAGAAGGGAGGAGGTGGTTCGATCAAGATATGCGCTGCGTTTAAGTGTTAACAGAGTTGAAAATAGGAGTTAACAATTGAAGTTAATAGAACATTAACTGAAATGCAAGGTGTCACATTAATTGATATGCGCTGGGGCTTGTTGGGGAGGTCGCGCTGGTGGACTCCGTGTTGTGGTCCATTATCAATGACGACCACATCCTAGTGATCACGTTGGTGTCGGCAGACGGGTAGCAGTACAACATTAATGCGAGGGAGCTAGCGGTGATGCTCGGGGCAGAGAAGCTTGGGAGAATGGAGGAATGGAGAAAGAAGATGACGTACATTTATATCACTTCAACATATATAACACAATTTTAAAATTGGTGGGTGAGAAAAGAGGAATGGTAGGTGGAAATAACAGCTCCCTTTATAAAAACTTTCAAATATCTCTATAGCGAAAGTTATAAGAAGCGGTGGAGCCGTAGTAGGATTAACATTTTGTACTGCCCGACACATGCTGGCTTTTTATTTGCATAGTGCACGAACGCTTTTGCCCTCGGTTTCGGCACCTCACTTTTGATCATCCAAACGGGGTCATTTTTGTATAAAAACCCCCACTTTCTATTTTGCTTTTCTCCCAACTCATGGCCCACCACTTTTCTATTTTTCATGGCCCAAAATTTCTTTTATTTTCCTTTCTCTCTCTTTCGTTTTCTTCTTCTCTCCTATTTACATTCTCCCCTATTTTGCATTCTCCCCTGTTTTGCTTCTTTTTTTTAATCAGTCTTTTTTGTTTTTAATCAGTCCTGCTTTGCTTTGGCAGCAATGATGCAAAATATAATAAACGGCAACCACAAAGAATTGCCTAGTGCTTGATTTAGTTCTTTCTTTGTTTTTTGTACATAAGAAACTCAAGACAAACCCATGGGAACTCTAAAAACTGACCAAAAAGATATAAGCAAAAAAGAAGAAGATGGAACTGACGCCATGTCCAAATATTCCTCAGCTTCAAAGTATAGTCATAAAACCTATGGCACACCCCGCCCCAAAAACTGGGGCCCGGGAGTGTGGCCATCACACCCAAAGAGTGACGAAGTCTATAACAACTAAAACGACATAAAACGTAAGAGAAGAATTACAACATAATATCAGAGCATCTACAACGGAAGGGAAAACACACAACTACAATAGCCCCAAGGGCGAAACAAATAGCTGTACAGCTTAACAGCGACCTGCCTGAAGGACAACGAAGAACTCCTACACTTCGTTGATGGGACTATCGGCAGATCTCGGTCGTCTCGATGATGCACTTCAGAATCAAATCCAGAGGGGGCGCAAAAACAAGGGTGAGTGGACGGAAAAAGAAGTCAGTGAAAAACATTTAATAGATAATCCAATAACCCCCTCTGTCAAAACAGATAATATAATATTACCATACCTCAAACCAAACAACATGTACAGTAGCTAACACACGAGGCAAACCTACACACACAAACCATTCCCAAACTACAATGTGATGTGGTCGATGGCTATATCACCCGATCGATATATACCTCTCTTGAACGAGGGCCATATCACCCGTCCAAGATATAATGTGTGGTCGAGGGCCATATCACCCGACCGAGATATACTTCTCATGAACGAGGGCCATATCACCTGTCCAAGATATAATGTGTGGTCGAGGGCCATATCACCCGACCGTAATCTATTGGACGAGGGCCATACCTCCCGATCCAACTAGTGTGCCACTAACAGTACCCATATCAAACAAACATACCCAACAACAACCAAACAACAATTAACCAACAATAGCAACAACAACCAGCAAAACCATTTAATAAGCATAAGTATCTAAGAATATAAATATACGGAAAACAAAGCACACTGAAACCACATTTAAAACCAAAACCCGTCCACTCACAGTGACACTGGGAGATCGTCGTCGTGCTTCTCTGCAGGCACGATTCGGTTATGCTGGTTCCTCGGGATCTGATCACCTAACAATCCCAATAATCCAAAGTTAATAAACGAAACGTAATGAATAACCGAGAAACCCTACTTTTCCTTGTTTTGCTCAATCGGGATCCGAAACGTCGTTTCCACTCGGAAAAGTGGTCGGTCAACCCTAGTCAACGGCTAGTCAACGCCGGTCAACGGCTGCTGACGTCAGCACCCGCATGCTAACGTGGCACTGACACAGTGCTGATGTGGCGCTGACTCGGCATCCACGTGGCTCTGACGTGGCATCACACATGGCCTACACGTGTCGCTGACGTCAGCACCGCCGCGCTGGCCGGGAATCTGGGGATTTTCCCCAAAACTCCAATTTCTTCAATACTCAACCAAATCAAGCGATCTTTATGTCTAAACGCATTTAAAGAACGAGAGGAAAGTCGTGCATTCCGCTGAGCTTGTTGCCGGCGTTCCCGATGGCTTTTGACTCCGATCCTTGGTGCTCTAGCTTCATCTTGGCGAGGGAAGGAGATCCCGATCCGTCGCCGGCGAAGGGTCGACGGCGGTGGGAAGTTTTGGTGGTTTTTGGCGAGTGCGGGTTTCCCTTTTGGGAAACTTGGGCTGGTTCGGGTTTTAAAAACCGGTTCCACCGACTTCCCAAAATATCAGCCCAACAACCACACAAAGGCTGCCACGTGGCAGCCCACGCACAACCCATAACCATTCTTCGCCCGTTACGGTTCCGATACAGCTCAGAATTCAATTCCGTCTTCGCGGATGCGCTCGTATCGTCGATCTCTTCGCATCGAGTCCAATATTGAATATGTAAGTTCCTGCTGTTCACAAAGTCAACATTTGACCATCCAAGGGCATTTTGGTCATTTCACAATATTTTGGGAAGATTTTCGGGACGGGTTGTATCAATCTACCCCCCTTATAAGAATTTCGTCCTCGAAATTCAAAAACAAATCAAGGGAGGACATACATACTTAGAACAGGTATGAATACTCCTTCCGCACGTACTCCACTGTCTCGCACGTGTCTCCCTCGACATCGTGGGTGTTGCACAAGACTTTCACTATCGGAACATACGATTGTGCAGGACTAGATCTTTCCAACCTACCAAGTAAACCGGCCTTCGTGACTTAAACATCTTAGCCCCTAATCAAAGTGGTTGAGATTCCATGTCACCAATCCTCTCTGTTATCTCATAAGGCTCAATTTATCGAGGACTGAGCTTCCCTTGTTCCCGAATTCATATGATCGTTCACAAAGTGCTGCTTCTCATCACATCAACCTCAATCGGATGTGCCAATTCCATTCTCCATGCATCTGTCATAGCTTGTCCAGAAAATGTACAAAGACCTCCATTATAATCTCACATGCAAAGCTTGAGTGTTGCGAAGGAGGAAAGCTGGTTTATTTGATGGTACGCATTGAGAGCACGTGGGAGACGCTTCGTGGTGGAAAGCGCGGGGACTGCGGCACGCACGTGGCAACCGATGGAGCTGTAGAGCGTGATGTTCTCCCCTCAACAGACACAAACAATAGGACATGCCACTGCTTTCTTGGGTCATGTCACGCTTTTGGCGGGAACAAAAGGAAAAGGCCCAAAGGGTCTGAAATCTCATAAAGCCCAAGAGTTCCAAAGGGTCTGAAATCCCTCTGTACAGGAATGGAAAAGATCCCAAAAGTTCCACACAGATTGTCGCCGTCTAGCCACCTCATTGCGATAACCACATCACAATTCCTTAGTTACCAAAAGTCAATTGGCCACCTGTCCACCATAAAAACGAATGGTACGGATTTAATGATCAAGAGTCAAGGATATGACAGTTGGGTGACCCATCGAATAATGATTGTTACTTGCATCGAGATGACAAGCAACTAAGCAAGTGTAGCATAGACGGCTGTCACTTGCCAAGATATATTATCATGCCGAAACTCCAACGATTAAGTTGACTCTATCCTCCTGTTGACTTCCAACGATGGAGAGACCGAGATGAATAGTGGTGCTGAAAGAATGCAAGGTCTCTTTAACGCAGCCAAAGGAATGGCCTGCATGAAGAAAGTTAAAGGAAATCCCAAATTTCCTCCACTTGACGTAGGGATGCACGTACATCTCATACACATTAACATCCTGTAGCACCAAGTACTCCCTTGTCTTCAATTCATTCACGTGTGAAGCACCGCTCCAATGTTTTGCCAACAAGGTACCTTGATACTAGAGAGAAGTTGCAACCATGTTGGTCATATTGCCAAGATCTCGTGCCAAACAACTAGAATAGAAGAGTCACATTCCTCGGCAAGGAGAACCCCCAAGAGCCACAATAGTGCTGAATCCATCCCACTTTAGTTTTCCGACTTCAAGTCAAACTTTTTGAACTTGAAGGAAACATTTCGTCAATGACCAACCTACAACCTTACAAGGTCCCAAACCACTAAAACAAGCCAACGACACAAAACTGTAACTAACTTCCCAAAAAGGTCAACAACAATTAGAACAATAACATGACCCACTCCAAAGCCATCAATTCATTCTCCCTTGGCAACTCTTCAATGTTGATAAACTCAGTTGATGTAGGGGGTTTGGTAGACTCGCCGGTCTACATGCAGCACCAACTTCAGAGTGAACCTGCATAAATCCTCGGATCTGCCCCCGCTTAGTCTCATCCTTAACCAAAGGTCATGATCTTCGTTACGTTTATGCCACACCTTCATGAATCACCCAAGCAGGTAGTTCGCCTAATGATGACTTTCTGGACAAAGCAGCTACACAGCCTTGTGGATCTCTCAATTCCTTGCATGTAATCTCACATGTCATCATCTTCAGTTTCAGAAATCCGCATGTATAGTGAGCCTATCATCTCCTCATAGGAAATTGAGTACGCTCACAAGTCCGGTAGCGAGGAGTAAGCAGTCACTGCCTGGAGTTGACCACCGTAGCAATTGATGACACATATAACTGCCCAAGTGAGGGCCATGGGATACCTCCATCCCAAAGATGATGGTTGGTGCTTTGGCATCCGAGAAACTCTTACCACAAGTGCGTCCCGTAGCATCTTCATGTCTCAGGTTTCCCAATCACACGTGCTAGGTAATCGATACCACTACTACACAAGAATTTCTTCACCCAAGAAGGTGATAACCAACCTAACTACTACGCCTTCAGCTCACCCAAAAACCAAGCATTGGGTAACCAAGGTATTTGGAAAAACCACCGTTTCCCCACCACAGTTTACCCATACATGAAAGTAAGTTGACCAGTCCATTCCAAGGATACATCGAAGCCAACGATATCCCAAGGAAGGAAGTCAGTCTCTGATACAGCGTTGGTAACAATCACAGGACACTCCTGTGATTCTTACACTCATAAATCACATCCCAAAACCACAATCGCCTAGGGGTAGAGTTCGCTTGAACCTCACAACCAAAATCAACACCGCTAAACCAACAAAACTTCAACCCAAACAACCAAGGATAAACAACATACCTGTATTTATGTCGGGATTAAACTGAGGTTCCAGCTGGTTCATGGAGAAGACTTGCCTTGGTGCCCGACCTCTGCCTCGGTCTCCACGACCTCGATTTCAACGCCTAGTATGGTTACCCTGGTCTACACTGTCGGCCAGTCCAAACAGAAGCTGATCCGGAGTATCGACTCGTCCATTAGTGTTCCCACCGATGCCTGCTTCCTGTTGCATTATCTGGTTAACCTGGGACGACTCCCCATGCACATTTCTCCAGTTGAAGGGGCATTGACGCTGCCAATGGCACTGATCTCTACAGATGCGACATCCAGACCCATCAACTGATCGGCGAGAGCCCGTGGCACGAAAGCCCCTGGAAGATCTTCCACTCGAGCTAGAGGCTCCACTAGAAGATCCGGAACTCCGTGATGTCCTCCTAAAGGACTGCTGTTGTCTCGGCCCTCCCACCGAGGGTCGATTCCTACCCTGGCGTCGGAAGCCACGAGTGACAGAACTGCTAACACTTCCTTGCACAGTTCCACTGGCACTGCCCTCGTAGTTCAACTCAAAAGGTCGTCTTACCATGTACTGCTCCACACTCAAAGCTGCCTGAAACAAGTCATTGTAAGTGGTGAACTGCCTACCACCTACAACCAGCCAGATGTCTTCCCGTAATCCAATTTGAAACTGAATCATCAATTCAAGCAGACGATCGGCTGTTCGAGGGTAAAAACATGAGAGTCCTCGAAACCGTTGTTCATAATCACTAACGGATAGCTCCTCCTAGCGAAAGGAAATAAACTCGGACATCTTAGTCCATTGAAACTCAGGGCTGAAAAACTTATCACAAAAGATGCTCCAGTTGCTCCCAAGTAACGGTATCTTCGGGGTAGGTTCTCTGCATATCCTGCCTCCAGATTGCAGTGTCTCCCGAAAAGAAAGAGGATGCCACCTCTACCTTCTGCTCCGGTGGACAGTTCATGGTTCTAAGCACTGTCTCCATCCTATCCCACCAGTACTTGGTAGCCACATTCCTTCCGATGTTATTCAACTCCTGAGCCCCCAGATTACGGACCATCTAAGCAAAGTGGGTCTCCTACCCTGACCTTGGTTGACTGGAATAACGTTCTCCAACGTAGTGCTAAGCTGACCTAAGCGGGAAAATCTGTCGATAATATGGGGATTACTGATACCACGTCCACCCCGCTGCCTGTGTGCACCACGCTAAGACGACATAGCTCTGACAAAGACAAAACAAGGGTTCAAGAACGACACTGACCAACAAGACTCAATAGGAAGTCGAAAACCTAGAGCTCTGATACCAATTGACACTCCCCGACTCAAAAAGTGGGGCCCAGGAGTGCGGTCATCACCTCCAGATAGTGACGAAGCCTTAAACGATTGAAAACGACAAAAACGGAAGAAAAAGAATACAATAAAATATCAGAGCATCTACAGCGGAAGAAAATAGCACAACTACAAAAGCCTTAAGGGCGAAACAAATAGCTGTACAGCTTAACAGCGACCTGCCTGAAGGACAACGAAGAACTCCTACTCTTCGTTGATGGAAATAGAGCTATCGGCATATCTCAGTCATCTCGGTGATGCACTTCAAAATCAACTCCTGAGGGGGCGCAAAAACAAGGGAGAGTGGACGGAAAAAGAAGTCAGTGAAAAACATTTAACAGATATGCCAATAACCCCCTCTGTCAAAACAGATAGTATAAAAATACCATACCTCAGTCCAGCCAACAGGTACAGTAACTAACACACGCGGCAAACCTACACATACAAACCATTCCCAAACTACAATGTGATGTGGTCGAGGGCCATATCACCCAATCGATATATACCTCTCATGAACGAGGGCCATATCACCCGTCCAAGATATAATGTGTGGTCGAGGGCCATATCACCCGACCGAGATATACTTCTCATGAACGAGGGCCATATCACCCATCCAAGATATAATGTGTGGTCGAGGGCCATATCATCCGACCGTAATCTATTGGACGAGGGCCGTACCTCCCGATCCAACTAGTGTGCCACTAACAGGACCCATATCAAACAAACATACCCAACAACAACCAAACAATAATTAACCAACAATAGCAACAACAACCAGCAAAACCATTTAATAAGCATAAGTATCTAAGAATATAAATATACGGAAAACAAAGCACACTGAAACCACATTTAAAACCAAAACCCGTCCACTCACAGTGACACTGGGCGATCGTCGTCATCCTCCTCTGCAGGCACGATTCGGTTATGCTGGTTCCTCGTAATCTGATCACCTAACAATCCCAATAATCCAAAGTTAATAAACGAAACGTAACGAATAATCGAGAAACCCTACTTTTCCTTGTTTTGATCAATCAGGGTATAACTGTATCTCCAATGGCAAAACGGAGTTCGCCATTGGATCCGGAACGTCGTTTTCACTCGGAAAAGTGGTCGGTCAACCCTGGTCAACGGCCAGTCAACGCCGGTCAACGGCTGCTGACGTCAGGACTAGCATACTGATGTGGCACTAACACAGTGCTGATGTGGTGCTGACTCGGCGTCCACGTGGCTCTGACATGGCATCACACGTGGCCCACACGTGTCGCTGACGTCAGCACCACCGCGCCGACGGAATCTGGGGATTTTCTAGCCGGTTTCCCCAAAACTCCAATTTCTTCAATACTCAACCAAATCAACCGATCTTTATGTCTAAACGCATCTACAGAATGAGAGGAACTCAAAAATGGGGTTTTCGGGACTCACCGTAGGGGGAATCAGCCGGAAAAGATGCTGGAAAGTCGCGGATTCCGTTGAGCTCGTTGCCGGCGTTCCCGATGGCTTTTGACTCCGATCCTTGGTGCTCCAGCTTCGTCTCAGCGAGGGAAGGAGATGCAGGTGGTCGCCGGCCCGATCCGTTGCCGGCGAAGGGTCGATGGCGGTGGGAAGTTTCGGCGGTTTTGGGCGAGTGCAGGTTTCCCTTTTGGGAAACTTGGGCTGGTTCGGGTTTTAAAGCCCGGTTTCACCGACTTCCCAAAATATCAGCCCAACAACCACACAAACGCTGCCACGTGTCAGCCCACTCACAACCCATAACCATTCTTAGCCCGTTACGGTTCTGATACAGCTCGGAATTCAATTCCGTCTTCGCGGATGCGCTCGTATGGTCGAGCTCTTCGCATCGAGTCCAATATCGAATATGTAAGTTCCTGCTGTTCACAAAGTCAACGGTTGACCATCCAAGGGCATTTTGGTCATTTCTGATATTTTGGAAGATTTTCGGGACGGGTCGTATCAGACGATGGAGGTGGTCGCCGGCCCAATCCGTCGCCGGTGAAGGGTCGACGGCGGTGGGAAGTTTCGGCGGCTTTTGGGGCGGGTGCGGGTTTCTCTTTCGGGAAACTTAGGCTGGTTATGGTTTTTAAAACCCATCCGGCTTCCAGAAATATCCCTCAGCTTCCACCCACTCACGGGCTGCCACGTGGCAGTCCCACAACACCACAATTTCGTTTTTCGTCCATAACTTCTTCGATATAACTCGGAATCCAATTCCGTCTTCGCCGACACATTCGTATCGTGGAGCACTTTGCATAGAGTCCAATATCGAACATGAACTTCCTCAATGTTCAAAAGGCAACCATTTGACCCAAAAGGGCATTTTGGTCATTTCACTATTTTTCGGGGGATTTTTCGGAACGGGTCGTATCAACCTATGGCTTGCCAGCAGTGCTATTTGATGCCTTCCCAGACATGGCCTTTAAAAATGTTTCAAACAATCATATAAAAGAAGCAGCCGTCTCATCATACATTAACGCATCCCCAAATACTACGGTCTCTCAGTGATGATTAAACCCGACAAATACACCAAAGGGTCATTCCTCCTTGTTTGTTTTATATGTTGTATGAAAACTAACAACATCCCCAAATTGGGATTAGTCAATGATGATTTTAGCATCTGCCCAAAATATGTTTGTTATTTGTTCTTTGCTATCCAACTGCATGGAATAGAAGAAAGATGGATTTTCCAATGCTTGATCAGAGAAGAAGAAAATGAAAGAGAGAGAAAGGAAAATAAAAGAAATTGTGGGCCATGAGAAATAGAAAAGTGGTGGGCCATGATTTGGGACAAAAGCAAACAGAAAGTGGGGGGTTTTTATAGAAAAACGACCCCGTTTGGATGATCAACACCAGCTCTGCAGAGGAGCTGGACCCTTTGCCCTCAAACTTTTCCGCCCTTCAGAAAACGTGATATCCCTCATGTTTTCTTCTTCGAATATCGCTCTTTTTACCTTATAATCTTCTGAATGCTTCCAGATGTTGCTCACGCCGCCTTCCAACCTTTTTTTTTTTTCTCAATTCTTATTTCTTCTGTTCTATATCTCACTCCCACTGCCTTTCACTACTAATCGAAGGTAAAAGTGATGACTGGTTGTTGAGCTATCATGTTTGCAGTTGTCGTCAGTGTTTGGCTTTTGAGCTGTCCTTCTTGCCGCTTGCATGCGTTCTTTCTCACTCCTCCTCTCTTCTGTTCTCGATCTTTGCTCAATCCTCTTCTTCCTTATCCTCAAGTCGATTGTGCCTCCTTGGTCAACCTCTTGGTCTTTCTTCCGATCTCCAAATTCTTCATTTTTCTTTCCCAATTTCTCAGTTACCCTAGAGTCCTGAAGAAGAAGAAGAAAAGCAAACCTCTATCCCTATTCATCAGGCGTTCTACCAAGTGGGTTTGAAACTAGGAGAAAACAACTTCAACAATTTCAATCCTAAAATCTTATATTTGTCTTCTCATTTCAATTCATGTGGTTTAATTGCAACATCTGATATGAACAACTTTTGCGAGGTAGCTTCGAATCAAAATGATGATAGCACTGGATATGTGGGTTCATCAACTCAATTGGCCGGTACTCCAATTACCTCATTTCTTTATGCGTTTCTTTTGATTGGACTTTCTGCTTACCAGTATTGATGGTTTTTGCACATAGTCTTCGAATCGGTAGACATGCATTCTTTAGAAGAGAGTTTAAGCTGGTCATTTAGCATGAATGACTTCGATTAATTGAAACAAGTTACTTATAATAAAATGATAATGGTTGCACCTGAAAACGACATCCTTTTATTATCATCTTTATGTCTTTGAGCAGGGATATAGTTCATGGTAATCCTTAGGTTAAATGGAAAAGCATCAAGGGCTTAGAGAATGTCAAACGTTTGCTTAAAGAAGCAGTCGTCATGCCAATTAAATACCCCAAGTAGTTAGTTCTATTTGTAGATCAATATGTCATAGTTTTGTCTCAGTTTAAATGAGTGTGTGTTGAATTAATGTTTACCTGATCTCTAACAGGTGTCAAGAATCTTGGGCAGGCTACACCTTCGCTTCTCACGGTAGCAGCTATTGAGCTAAGTTACATAGCATTCGCTGTATGTTTTCCCTGGCTGTGTCACACTTATATACATATATGATGCTACATTTGATTACTTTGTTTGCTTATCTTTTCCATAATATTGTAATGGAATACTGATACGATGTTTCATTCTTTCAATAGGTTAACTCCATACCAGCAGTTTTATGCTAGTGCAGCTTGATAAGGATTCTTCATTGCCGTTTGTGTATTGTGGCCATCTATGTTATTTTTTGATATGAAATTCGTTCCGTTTGTTTTACTTTGCTGGTTAGCAATTTCCTTTTTTTTTTTTTTTCCTTTGAGGTTTTAGTCTCATTGCGTGTTTATTTTGTATTTCATGTACCAAGGTTATAGGGATGCTTTAGTGGATATACAGAGGCAGTTAGAGTTAGAGTTAGAGTTTGTGTTTCATTCATTACTTTCAGTCTCTTTTCTATGGAAAGTTGTTTTTTGATTTTCAGTTTTGGGTTTGGATTTTGAGTCTCTTTATGATACAACCCGTCCCGCAAATCTCTAAAATTTACCAAAATGCCCTTATGATTAACTGAAACGACGTTGACACGAAAACATGACTTTTAAACTTAAGAAATTATATAACCAATATTATACTCTATGCGTAGAGTTCGTTGATACGAGCACATCCACGAAGATGGAATCGAATTCCGAGTTGTATCGAAGGCTTTACGGACGAAAAACGAATGAATGGTGTTGGGGAGCTTGCCACGTGGCAAGCTCTAATTGGTCAGGGGAGATTTTTCTGGGCAATTATTGGTGCAGACCATTTAGGGGTTATTAAAAACCCATTTTTCAGCTCAGTTTCCCAATAGGGAATCTCGAGCTCGCACCTGCCACCAAACGCCAAACGCCGGCCATAAATTGGCACTGCAACCATTCCCATCGTCATCCTCTCGTCGCTCTGATCACGGCACAGGCGAGCCCGTGATGGAATTTGAATTTTCCGACACCATTTTCGGCCGATTCAGGCCACGGTGAACAGTCTCCAAGGAACCAACGCCACCAAGCTGACCCGATAGAGGAGGACAACGACGACCACCTGGCATTTTAGTGAGTGGATGGGTTTGGTTTAAAGTGTTGTTTGAGCATGCTATACATATAATGGTGCCTTGTTGTTCATGTTGTGATGGTTGTGGTTGTTGTTGATTGTGAATTGGTATTGTTAGGGGCACACATGTGGACCCAGGGGTTTGAATCCTAGTGGGTTCATTGCACTCGATGTCTGAAGTGGGTTTGAGTCCCATTCTTGACATCCCGACAGGGGTTTGAATCCTAGCTGCCCTATTTATTGGCTTGGGTTCGAGTCTCACTGCCATTAATCACAGCCGTAGATTTCTGTATGTGATTGTGCAGGTTTGCCTCATGTGACTATCCGTTGTATTGGTTGACTGTATTTGTAATATAGTCGTATACTACTGGTTTTAACAGAGGGGGTTATTAGCAATTGTTTTAAGTACTGTGTTTTACTCTGATTTGTTTTTCCTGTCCACTCACCCTTGTTTTTGTGCCCCCTCAGGATATAGGCTTGAAGTGCACCACTGAGACATCTGAGGCTTCCGAATAGCTCTGCCTTCCTCCACAAAGAGAAGGGACTCTTTGTTGTCAGTCTACTGTTCAGGTGTTCTGTTTAATCAGTTGTTGTCTTATTCTGCCTTCGGACTGTAGTGGTTGTGTAATTTTCCTTCAGTTGTTAGACGCTCTGGTACTTTGTATTGGTTGTATTAACGAGCTATGACCCGACATGTTCAGTTGGTGTCCTTTTTCGTTCATGTCTGTGCTTTATTGGTTGGTCAAGGCTTCGTCATCTCCTTGAGGTGATGGCCGCACCTCCCAGGACCCACTTTTGGGGACGGGGTGTGTCACTTTTGGTTGTTAGTTTGAAAATGTGGTATAAGAGAAGTAGAGAATGAGACATAGTAGGAAGTTGTTGCCAAGAAGCAGACGATGGATGAGAGTCTAGAGTAGGATATTTAGAAGAAGAATGTAGAAGATAATACTCATAAGAAGAAAGTGGATTCCAGTACTCAGAAGCGTCTGAGTCAAGACTAAGAAGAAAGCGGGTTCCAGTGCTCAGAAGAGTCTGAGTCAAGACTTTAATTTAAAGGTATAACTTCATTTGGTTTTTACTGATACCCTATTGCGGTTTTATTTGTCCGTTTATTCATTTATCTTACTAAAAACCTCTTACTATTCTAAAGTTTCAGTTTGAATTGTCCTTTGTAAAAGTTCATTTTTTTTTTTTGTAAAAGCATTGTGCTTCTCATTTTGGGTCTGTGCTGGGTATTTTTTCGAGTTTCTTTTACAATTTTTGAGTCTTCCTTTTGGTGTTCAGCTTGCTTAATTGTGTCTTTTTGGATATTTTTAGGTTCTATTTTGTTGTTTGGATAGCTCCTTTTTCCATTTGTGTGATAGCTGTATAAAGCAAGTAGATCATAACCTCAACAATCTCCAATCATTTTTGGACTGAGCTAGGATCCTTGCCCTTCCTTGACTCGCAATCTTATTCCGAATTTTGATGGGTACGCGGCGCTCTGCAGGTTGGCAATGAGGGGGGTAATTGATAATTAAGTCACGGTACGTACAATCAATTCACACAAAAGATCACTTTCGGGTGACCAGTCACCTAGAGTGATGAACCTGATACTTGTTTTAATACTTGAATCACGTGACCAGTCACGTTGTTTCCAAACTCAAGTATCTGACTAGTCCCTTAGATTACAGATTGTGTATGCTTGTGAATTTGTTCAACCACACGCGAATGCTATGCCAACTTAGGTCCCCAGAACAGATTCAGTGAAGATGAAATCTGCGGGCTATCCACAACTACAACCTATTCAAATCCAGCGGTTCTAATGCAACAGTTTATAGGATGACCAGTCACACAGATTTATCCGGATTGCAAGTTAAGTTAAGTTGGTGCATAATTAAATCAGATTTTATAATTAGCCAAATGATTAACAAATCAAAGAGATGGACACAATGTTTTGGTACCCGGAAAAACCCCAAAAGGGTAAAAAACCGGGGGTCTATCAGAAGACCGGCCTTCCACTATGAAACGGCAAAAAGATGCCCAATACAAGGTTCATACAATGCTCAATATCTAATGTACCTAGTCTTAGATGCAGCAGTTCCTCGTGCGGCTTCTTCTTCAATCGCTTCACCTCCAGTGGTACAGATGACTGGTCAATCACTTTCCAGAGAATACACACGTATGTCTGGTCAGCGGCACCAAATGTATAAGCTGTGATTATATGTGACTAGTCACCAGCAGAGTTACAGAGAGCTAAAGAGCTTCAGTAAAACCACTGGACAACTGAGTGTTCTACTGCAACAGTTACAAAACTGGGCAGAAAAACATGAAGTCAAAAGACTCCTAAATATCAACCTTGTCTCAATTAATGTGTGAACATGGGAGACAAGATCGAAGACCACTATTTCAACTTCTAAACTAAATGAGTTTTGAAAACAAGGAAGTTGAAACGGTGAAGATGAGAATTTCTTCAAGGTTTCCTTCAAAGATATGATTTTGAAAAGAACCGAAACTTAGAAGAAATTCATGTGCATGTCATCTTATGAATCCTTGTAGAAGCTTAACATGAGTGAAAGTTCACAAGGATGTAAGATATGATTCCGAACTAGGAGGTAGCAAATATGAGAGCTTTTGAAAATATGCAAGAAGATATGTTATGCGCAAAAACCCTAACTGAATAGTGGGGGAAGAGTTTGAAATATATAGCCCTAAAGGATAAGAATCCAACGGCTGAGATTACCTTAAGATCTGCAAAAAGAATAGTCAAACCGAGGTAGTGGGGTGTAGCTGATTGTCCAGCGGGTAAACAGATGTTTGGTCAACCCGGATAAAAGCTTGAGCTGTTTAAAAGATCAATCAGCGTTACTGTCAGAAAAGTGACTGTCACATGCGGATCAAGGTGACCAGTCACGGCTTGTAAGAAAACTGAGTTTTTTATGAGAAATACATTTTTCTTAATTTTAATCCTAAGTTTTGAAAAGTTTATGCAAATGCAATTTATACTAAGTGCTGAGTTAATCATAACACATCCAAGCATGTCTTCATTTCTTGATCTTCAACTCGACCACTTATCACTAAGCTTAAGGCTAACTACTAAACACCTAGATTGAGCATGTGAATGATTTTACAATGTTTTTGTGAGACAAGGATAGCCAATTACATTTATGTCTAAGATACAAATATCCTACAATTTCCCCCTTTGGCTTTCCTTGGCAAAAACAACCCGATATGCTCACATCTCTCACACTCACCAAGAATTGACTAGCGGTGACTAGTCACCAAATGTACCTGCAAGAGACACATATATATCCATGCATATGTGACTAGTCACCAAATGACTGTGACCAGTCAATGAATGTTCCTGCAATTGAAACTCAAGAAATATGTATATATGTATGCATTTTCTCCCCCTAAGTACCATAACATGATATCCACAATTAAGAGAGTTAGCCAGAAAAAAAATAGCAATCATGAACATGGCAATTTTTATACTCCCCCTAACTCCAAACTTACTCCCCCTTTTTGTCATGGGAAGACAAAGGATTAGCACAAACGGAAGCTTTAGACATGGTAAACTCGAAGAGATAATTAAACAAACTATGCAGAAACAGAAACAGTGAAGAAGGCAGTACTGTACAAATATAACTAGTCAACAGAAATTGGGAAACTCACACAAGACTAGACAGATAAGATCAAGGAAAATATGCATGACTTAATAAACATGAAAACATAAACCATGAAGGAAACTGAAATCAGAGCTTGACAATCATTAAAGCAAACACATACTAGCCTCAATGTCCAAAAGGGCTAATTAAGTTACAACCAGCAAAAAACAACCGACATAAACATTGTTCACAGAGACTAGACACGACAGAAAGTAAACAACAAACACAAACAACAACACAACATCAACACTCGATCACTCCTGATCAGTCGCCTTCGCAGATGAGGTTTTGGACTTCTTTTTCTTCACACCAAAAGCTTCGAGAAGCTGTGATGTGGCCTTCTTAACAGCAGCGTCAATGGTGGCAGACAGTGATTCCTCAGTGACTGATCCTAGATTGACCTTAACCTTTCGAGCGTTGTTAACCGCAGTCTCACTCTTTTGCACAAAATCCGCAGTCATAGGACTGGTGGGAGCCTGAAACACATCCTCAGGACCAGACATGTCGACTCCAGAGGTCTCACACAGATGATGGATCAGACAAGGGAAGACAATAGAACCACGTGACCCTTCCATTTTCCCAAAATTCCTAGTCTTAGACACTATTGCATCATAAATGAGGTGACCAAACGGAACAGGAAAACGATGATACAAGAGAATTGCTAGACGGGCTGCTTCTAAGGTGACATTGGCTGCATTGCCGGTAGGAACAAGATTGGTTTTAATGAAATGCAGCAAATACCTAAAGCTAGGGGTCAAGTGGTGTCTAGACGGCTTTGTACCATGGGCCAAGACTAGTTCTGGGTCATGAAAAGCTAAGACAGAGAAATCATGCATAAAATATCTACTCGACTCGTCAAGATAGTTATCATATGCATCATGACTTGAAGGACTAGGCAACGAGAAATGATCATAAATTATAGAAGGACTCAACCTAACCACTGTGTCTCTAACCAAAACCTGTGTACCATACTCAAATTCTTCTAGGACAGGGAAGTTTGCATAAAATTCACGCACAACTGACACATTAAAAAGGAAAGAACTGGGAAACCCAGCCACCAAATTTTCAAGCTTTAAGCTCCTAATGACTTCTTGAACCCAACCCATACCTAAGGACTTGACCAATTTGGAAGGAAAGTTTAGAATGGGATACCCTCGTTCGGTCACAATCATCCGTGTAGAGACTTGGCTGTAATACCTCTGCGCATCTTCATCTACGAAGCGGGACTGACTGGTCGTCGACTGAGAGGTGGATCTTCGTGATTTCCGCGGTGGAGCCAGGTGCTTTACACGTTTGCCGCGGCTATTTTGAGGAGGAGATGGGTTGGTCTGAACAGAGGATGGACGAGCAGAGAACTCTTCAGGAGGTTCATCAGAGTTCTTTTCATGGTTATCAGGAGCAGCCAAGGGTGTTGACACGAAGTCGGACTGCGATTCGGAGGGGTGCTCAGTCACAACAACCTGGGGCTCTTCATCAGAGCCTGAACCGTAGCGAAGATGCACCAAATGTGCAATTAGCAGTGCCAAAAACATGTTGGCAGTGAGATCAGTGATGGGTTTGAAGGAATTTCTGAGAATTTCTTGTGATTTTCAGAAGTTGAGAAATTTTGGGTAGAGGTTTGGAAGCGGCGGTTGAAGAATGGAATAGAGAGAGGCCGAACCCTAGACTTAAAAACCCACTCAAACCCTTTTTCCGAAACGCTCCCATGGATCATGAAAGAACACGCTGGTCTGTGACCAGAGAACACGTGGTAGAAAACTGGACATTCTGGAAAACGGCAGATTAAAAGGAACCGGTTCATGAAACCTTACCTTATTTTGAAAATGTAACGGTCATTATGGTAGTCTAAACTGGTCAACCTTAACATAAAGATATGAGGACCCACTACCATATTTGATAACTCGAAGCAAACACATTAATGAGCAATATTTACACTCGGGTCAACAACTAAACATCACCAATTAGTATGACTTGTCCTAGTTAATGCTTGAACAAATATGATGCAAACATAAATAAATCAAGTAAAATGCATGAATTGTATTTTTGTATTCAAACTGATTTTCTCATTCATTTTCACACTTTCAATGACATATTCGAGAGATAAAAAAGATTCAATGACTAAGTCAAACAACATATTTGGGAAGGGGATGACTAGTCATACTGAGTGTACATTACAAAGAAAACAGATTACTATTTGAAGACTCACTATTTCATGCACCCACAACATCTTAAGACTTTCAAACAAGTGACAACTTGCACAATTTAAATTTGAGTGTACAACAATCATATTGATTTGAAGTAGTGGTGCAACATTGGCACATCTTTTCTTTGACTCAAGCCCAAAACCCTAATCTTTTGATTTTATTTTTCTTTTGAGTTAGGGGGCCTTATTGTCCTTCTCGTTTTCATTTTCGAGGAAAATCTCCATTTTTTTTTTAATTTTTTAACTACACATCTTTTGAAAAATCAAGAGTCAACATGATTAATTATCATCAAGTAGTAAGGGAATTAGACAAGTGTTGAAAACAAATTTAAATCAACCATCTTTAGAATATGCACTCTTTACTTCTTGATCAAGAGACGGGATTATGACCATTTGACTCAATCTAGGGCTTCAATTATATCTAACAAATATCCAATTGATAGTATCAACACAAAGAAAAACCAGTTTGAGAGGTGTTTTTCAATTTAGAGATGATGCATGATATGCAGGAATTGAAAAATACACAAGCATTAACTGTGACTAGTCACACTAGTCAATAGAGCAGATTCCAAGACTTTTTCGTAGACCAGTCAGGACCTGATCCTCCAAGGGTTTTGTTAGAATATCAGCAAGCTGTTTTTCCGAGGGCACAAATTTAAGCATTAATGTCTTTGACTCAACGAGATCTCTAATGAAGTGGTGCCTAATATCAATGTGTTTGGTCCTAGAATGCTGCACCGGGTTCTCAGAGATGCATATAGCACTCGTGTTATCACAATATATGAGGAACTGGTCCTCGACTATGCCATAGTCACTAAGCATTTGCTTCATCCAAAGCAACTGTGTGCAGCAACTCCCTACTGCTATGTACTCTGCCTCAGCAGTGGACAACGAAACCGAATTTTGCTTCTTACTATACCAAGAAACCATGTTGTTTCCTAGATAAAAGACACCACCGGAGGTGCTTTTCCGATCATCACTACATCCTGCCCAGTCAGCATCACTAAACCCAACAAGATTGGTATTTGTGTCAAATGTATACCATATGCCATAAGACAACGTCCCACTAAGGTACTTAATGACCCTTTTTACAGCATGAAGATGTGATTCTCTAGGATCGCTTTGAAATCGAGCACAAACTCCAACAGAGAAGGAGATGTCTGGTCTACTTGCAGTAAGATACAGCAGGCTGCCTATCATACTTCTGTAGAGTGTCTGGTCAACACTCTTTCCTGTTTTATCACTAGACAACTTGGTGGATTTGCTCATGGGGGCCCTAGCGGGTTTGGCAGAAGAAAATCCAAATTTGCTAACAAGATTTGCAGCATACTTGGATTGAGAAATGAAGAGACCAGTCTCTTCTTGCCTAACTTGCAAACCAAGAAAATAATTCAATTCACCAATGAGACTCATCTCAAACTCACTAGTCATAATCTTTATGAACTGTTGAACTTGGGATTCGGATGTGGAACCAACAACAATGTCATCAACATAAATCTGAGCAACCACAACATCACTTTTTGTTCGCTTAATGAACAAGGTCTTGTCAACTGATCCACGTGTATAGCCATTCGACAGAAGGTGACTAGACAACCTATCATACCAAGCTCTAGGAGCTTGCTTCAAACCATACAAAGCCTTTTTCAACTTATACACACCATTAGGCATATGAGGATCCTCAAAGCCTTTTGGTTGCTCAACAAACACATCCTCATTCAAGTATCCGTTGAGAAATGCCGTTTTGACATCCATTTGATACAACTTGAATTTAAGATGACAAGCAATGGCACACAACAAACGGACTGACTCAAGTCTAGCTACAGGAGCAAAAGTTTCCTCAAAGTCAATGCCTTCAACTTGAGAATATCCCTGACCAGTCTCATCACTCTTGTTCTTAAAGATCCACTTAGTACCTATGACATTTGAGGTGACTGGTCTCTTAACCAATGTCCAGACTTGATTTCTCTCAAACTGATTCAGCTCTTCTTGCATGGCAAGCACCCATTCCTCATGATTGAGAGCCTCTTTAATGTTCTTGGGTTCTACTGTGCAGACATAACACACATGTGCTACTTCACTTTGGATCTGACTTCTAGTCCTCACACCTTCTTTTGCTGACCCAATTATGTTCTGTTCAGGATGTCTAGACACTACCCAGTTTGGCTTTTTCTTTGGTGGATGACTAGACACTTCTGAACTTTCAGAGTCAGAACCAGATGACTGGTCATCTTGTTCTGCCTGAGTCTCACTAGTAGACTCAGTGACCTTCTCGGGAAACAGACCATCCTCATCTAAGGCTAACTCAACTGACGCATCAAGATCATCAATTGTGACATTTATGGATTCCATGATGGTGTTGGTTCTAAGATTGAAAACTCTATAGGCTCGACTGGTCGTGGAGTACCCAAGAAAAATGCCTTCATCACTCTTGGGATCAAACTTGGCAAGGTGTTCCCTATCTCTCAGTATGTAACAAGTACTGCCAAAGACTCTTAGGTGACTGATCATTGGTTTCTTCCCTTTCCAGATCTCATAGGGAGTCTGGTCTGTGCCTGGTCTCAAGTAGACTCGATTGGAAATATAACAAGCAGTATTAATGGCCTCGACCCACAGATTCTTAGCCAGATTTTTGCTATTGAGCATCACTCTAGCCATTTCAATCAAGACTCTATTTTTCCTCTCAACAATTTCATTTTGTTGAGGGGTAATTGGAGCTGAAAACTCATGCTTTATGCCCATGCTGGCACAGAATTCAGCAAACAAGGAATTCTCAAACTCAGTGCCATGATCAGTCCTAATTCTGACAACAGAGGGGTGACCAGTCACAACCTCATTCTGAATTTGCTTGAATACCGTCACAAAATTTTGAAAAGCATCAGACTTTTCTCTCAAAAAAGACACCCAAGAAAACCTACTGAAATCATCAACAATCACAAGAATGTATTTCTTACCACCAACAGATACGGTTTGAACTGGACCAACAAGATCCATATGAATGAGTTCAAGGGGGTGACTAGTCCCAACATCCTTGACTCTCTTGTGTGCGACACGTGACTGTTTGCCCAACTGACATGGACCACAAATGTGCTTAGACGGCTTATCTAGTTTAGGAATACCTCTAACAAGCTGCTTTTTGGCCAAGGTGTACAAATCATTGAAATTCATATGTCCTAACCGTTGATGCCATAAAGCAGTGGTCTTATCAGTCACAGAGTGACAGGTCACCTTGGTAGCCAGGGTTTGGCTATCAAGTGTATAGCAGTTGTCATTAGATCTGCCTGTCCTGACTAGATCCCGACCCTTGCTATCAATAATCCTACAACCTTTTGTTGACATGCAGACTTCCTCAGCCCACTGATCACACAAGTGTGATACACTGATAAGGTTGGACTTAAGGCCTTCTACATACCTTACATTTTCAAGAACTGGTAGACCCGGAAGTTTAACACTACCTTGACCAGTCATCTTAGCAGTTTCACCACCTCCAAATTCAAAACAACCACCATCAAAATTTTTAAAATTTACAAAGACAGATTTGTCACCAGACATGTGTTTGGAACAACCACTGTCAATGTACCAACGAGTTGGATCACGCACATTCAAGACAGACAGAGCGACTAGACACTTTTCATTTTTCTTTACCCACTTGTTCTTAGGAGCACTAGGTGAAGAAGAAGATGACCCAACAAGCTTAGCAATCCTGGTTACTTCAATAAGCAACAAATCAACCTGTTCTTTAAGTGTCCCATTATGCTTAGTCTGACCTTTGATTTTAAGTTTCGGACACTTAGGCCTTATGTGACCAGTCACACCACAGTGGTGACACGTGGGTACATATCTGGTCCTTGAAGGAACAGTGGACCTAGACGACACTTGATTGCTCATTTTGTCTGTGCTGACTCTAGATTCAGGTGTAACTGAGATGACAGGTGATTTAGATGAAGTTGCTGGAGTAGCTTTTACAAACCTGGTTTGTGAAGTTGAGGGACCAGACTCATAAGCTACAAAACCTAGACCAGTCCTATCATTGTGACTTTTCCCAACATTAAGCATCTTGTCTAATTTAGCCGAACCAATTGACAGATCATTAACCTTTACTTGCAGTGATTTATTGTATTCAACCAAGTGGACATTAGATTGCTTGAGTGACTCAACTTCCTCTTTTAACTTAAGACTTTTACTATGCATGAGATTAATATCATTTTCTGAGATGCACAGTAGATGTCTAAGATCTAGATTCTCCTTTTTAACCTTTTCATACTGAATACACATCTGTGTATACAAAACTTCAAATCTAGACTCAGATGACTGGTCATCTGCACTCTCCCTTTCTTTATGTGAATGACCGGTCTCGTAATCATCTAAAGCGAGACAGAGTGCAGCCTTTTCCAATTCCAACTCATTACAGCGCTTTTTCAGCTCAATGCTATCAGCCTTGATCACACAAGTTTCATCAAATAAGGCATCATACCTTTCACACATCTTCTCATAAGTATGATTCTCTGGAAGAGCATCATAATCATGAAAAATAGGACAATACATCTCAGGTGACTGGTCATCATCAGTCATGTGTTGTGAACCCGACTCGGATTCCTCACTCGCTGAGTTGTGATCAGAAATTCTAACAACAAAGGCAACCTCATCATCTTCATTCTCTGAAGAAGAGTTAGAGTGAAGTGATTCCTCATCCTCACTATCACTCCAAGATGCTTTCAAGGCCTTATCCTTGCCTTTGTATGACTTTTTCCTATTGTTAGCACAATCAACAGAAATATGACCAGTCCCACCACAGGTGAAACACTTCACAGGACCCTTCTTGAACTTATTCTCTCTAGACCCTGAGTTCTTTTCAAATTTTTTTTCATTAGTCATTTCACCTTGAGGTTTGAACTTTGACTCTCTAGGATAGCTTGTACTACCCTTGTGACACACCCCGACCCAAAAAGTAGGGCCCGGGAGTGCGGCCATCACCCCCAAAGAGTGACGAAGCCTTAAACAAATAAAAACGACAAAAACGGAAGAAAAAGAAATACAAATTAATATCAGAGCATCTACAGCGGAAGAGAAACAACACACTACAACTGCCCCAAGGGCGGAATACACAGCTGTACAGCTTAACTCATAACCTGCCTGACAAAGACAACGAAGATCTCCTACCCTTCGTTGGTGGAAGTAGAGCTATCGGCAGGTCTCAGTCGTCTCGGTGAATGCACTTCAGAATCAAATCCTGAGGGGGCGTAAAAACAAGGATGAGTGGACGGAAAAAGAAGTCAGTGAAAAACATTTAACAGATATGCCAATATCCCCCTCTGTCAAAACAGATAATATAATAATATCATACCTCAATCCAGCCAATACGTACTGTAACTAACATCCGAGTAACCTATACACACAAAACATTCCCAACACTAAAACGTAATGTGGTCGAGGGCCATATCACCCGACCGAGATATACCTCTCATGAACGAGGGCCATAACACCCGTCCAAGATATAATGTGTGGTCGAGGGCCATATCACCCGACCGAGATATATCTCTCATGGACGAGGGCCATACCTCCCAGACCATGATTTAATGGACGAGGGCCATACCACCCGATCCATATAATGCGCCCCTAATAGTACTAATCGCAAACAAACTACCTAGGGACAACCAAGCAACGATTACCAACAATAGTCACAACAACCAGCATCATAACCAATTTATAAGCATAAAAACATACGAACATAAATATACGAAAACAAAGCACACTCAAACACATTTAAAACCAAAACCCGTCCACTCACAGAGACACCGGGCTATCGTCGTCGTCCTCCTCTGCAGGCGCGATTTGGTTATGCTGATTCCTCGAAATCTGATCACCTAACAATCCCAATAATCCAAAGTTAATAACCGAAACTTAACGAATAACCGAGAAACCCTACTTTTCCTTGTTTAGCTCAATCGGGTATAACCGTATCTCGGATGGCAAAACGGAGTTCGCCATTGGATCCGGAACGTCGTTTCCACTCAGAAAAGTGGTCGGTCAACAGTGGTCAACGGCTGCTGACGTCAGCACCGGCGTGCTGACGTGGCACTGACACAGTGCTGACGTGGCGATGACCTGGCTTCCACGCGGCACTGACGTGGCAGACACGTGGCAGCCACGTGTCGCTAACGTGTCACCATGTGGCACCGACGTGGCATCCACGTGGCGCTGACGCGGCACCCACGTGTCATTGACGTCAGCACCGTCGCTGACGTCATCGCCGTTGCCGTCGCCGAAAACTGGGAATTTTCCGGCGACTGTTCACCCGATTTCAAAACCCTCTATCTTCCTCATTTCTCAACCAAATTCAACGATCCTTATATGGAAATTCATCTACGGAAGCCAAGGAATCCAAAAATCAAGGTTTCAAAGCTTACCACGTACTGTACTGGCCGGAATTACGCCGGAAAGCTCGCAGGTTCCGTTCGTCTTGTTGCCGGCGATTCCGTGGGTTTCCGTCGACGATGTGGGGTGCTCCGGCTTCGTTTCGGCGAGGGGAAGCTGTTTCTGAGTTCCGTTTCTCCGATCTGTGGTCGGACGAAGGAGATCGACGACGAGGGGCGTTAGGCGGTCCGCGACTTTCTCTTTTGGGAAAGTCGCGACTGGTTCTGGGCTTGGCCAACCCGGTTCCATCTTTCCCAAAATATCTCCCTATGTGGCCAATCAAATTGTGCCACGTGTCAAGCACACACCCATTGCATGTGTTTTTGTCCGTAAAGCCTTCGTTACAAATCGGAATACAATTCCGTTTTCGGGGACGCGTTCGTATCGACGAGCTCTTCGCATAGAGTCCACCATTGTCTATGTACATTTCCACTGTTTAAAAGTCAACCGTTTGACCCAGCAAGGGCATTTTGGTCATTTCATACATTTTGGGAAATTTTCGGAACGGGTCGTATCAATCTACCCCCCTTACAAGAATTTCGTCCTCGAAATTCAAAAACAACCCAGGGAGGAAGTACGTACATAGAACATGCCTTCGTATGTACTCCGTCTTCCACGTTGCTTCCTCAACACCGTGGGTGTTGCACAAGACAATCACCATTAGAATGTTCGGTCGCGCAGGCCTAAATCTTTCCATCCTTCTGAGTAAACCGATCCTTCCACTTCTCAAAACACACTTAACCCCGTTCCAAGTGGTTGAAATTCCAAGACATAGAACGAATCTGGTATCCACCTTCGGAGCATCGACACATGAAGCACCCTGTGCACCCAAGATAGCTCCGGTAGTAAGCCCAACTGATATGCCACGTCACCAACTCTCTATGTTATCTCAAAGGGCCCAATTTATCGAAAACTGAGTTTCCCCTGGTTCCCGAATTCGTAAGATTGTTTACAAAGTGCTGCTTCTCATCACATCAACCTCAATCGGATGTGCCAATTCCATTCTCCACTCATCTATCATAGCTTGCCCAGAAAATGCCCATAGATCTCCATTACAATCCCACATGAAAAGCTTGAGTCTTACGAAAGAGGAAAGCTGGTTTATTTGATGGTACACATTGAGAGCACGTGACAGGCGCTACATGGCGGAAAGCGCGGGGACTGCGGCGCGCACGTGGCGACCGATGGAGCTGTAGAGTGTGATGTTCTCCCCTCAACAGACACAAACAACAAGACAGACCACTGCTTTCTTGGGTCGTGTTACACTTTTGGCGGGAATAAAAGGAAGAGGCCCCAAAGGGTCTAAAATCTCATAAAGCCCAAGAGTAAGCCCACGACTAGGTACACCTTATCACCCCCGAAAGAACAGAAAATACCAACTCTATGACAACGGGTCGTGTCATTATCGCTTCCTCAACCTCCAACCCTCTGTACAAGAATGGAAAAGATCTCAAAAGTTCCACACAGATTGTCGCCATCTTGTCACATCATTGCGATAACCACCTCACCATTCCTTAGTTACCAAAAGTCAACTGGCCATCTGTCCACCATAACAAGGGATGGTAAGGATTTAATGATCAGGAGGCAGGATATGACAGTTAGGTGACCCATCGAACAATGATTGTTACTTGCATAAATCCTCGGATCTGCCCCTGCTTAGTCTCATCCTTAACCAAGGGTCATGATCTTCTTTACAGTTATACCCCGCCTTCATGAATCACCCAAGCAGATAGTTCGCCTAATGATGACTTTCTGAACAAAGCAACTTCACTGCCTTGTGGATCTCTCAACTCCTTGCGTGCAATCTCACATGTCATCATCTTCAGTTTCAGAAATCCGCTTGTATAGTGAGTCTATCTTCTCCTCATAGAAAACTAAGTATGCTCACCAGCCCGGTAGCGAGGAGTAAGCGGTCACTGCCTGGAGTTGACCACCGTAGCAATTGATGACACATATAACTGCCCAAGTGTGGGCCATGGGATACTTCCATCCCAAAGATAATGGTTGGTGCCTTGGCATCCGAGAAACTCTTACCACAAGTGCGTCCCGTAGCTTCTTCATGTCTCAGGTTTCCCAATCACTCGTGCTAGGTAATCGGTACCACTACTACACAAGAATTTCTTCACCCAAAAAGGTGATAACCAACCTAACTACTACGCCTTCACCTCACCCAAAACCAAACCTTGGTTAACCAAGGTATTTGGAAAAACCACCGTTTCCCCACCACAGTTCACCCATACAGGAAAGTAAGTTGACCAATCTATTCCAAGGATACATCGAAGCCAACGATATTCCAAGGAAAGAAGTCAG
Source organism: Spiraea crenata (assembly GCA_033992175.1). Classification (NCBI taxonomy): domain Eukaryota; kingdom Viridiplantae; phylum Streptophyta; class Magnoliopsida; order Rosales; family Rosaceae; genus Spiraea; species Spiraea crenata. Next base: position 1,069,429 of record JAVBHV010000007.1, on the reverse strand, counting down.
TTTCTAATACAGCGTCGGTAACAATCACAGGACACTCCTATGATTCTTACACTCATGAAACACATCCCTAACACCACAATCGCCTAAGAGTAGAGTTCGCTTAAACCTCACAACCAAAATTAACACTGCTAGACCAAAAAAACTTCAATCCAAACAACCAATGGCTCTGATCTCCACAGATACGGCATCCAGAACCATCATCGGATCGGAGTGAGCCCGGGGCTCGAGAGCCCCCGGAAGATCTTCCACTCGAGCTAGAGGCTCCACTAGAAGATCCGGAACTCCGTGATGTCCTCCTAAAGGACTGCTGTTGCCTCGGCCCTCCCATCGAGGGTCGATTCCTACCCTGGCGTCGGAAGCCACGAGTGACAGAACTGGTAGCACTTCCCTGACCAGCTCCACTGCTACTGCCTCCAAGGTCCATCCCAAAGGGTCATCCTACCAGGTACTGCTCTACACTCAGAGCTGCCTGGAACAAATCGCTCTACGTGGTGAACTGTCTACCTCCTACAGCCAGTCTGATGTCATATCGTAATCCAATTTGAAACTGAATCATCAATTCAAGCGGACGATCAGCTGTTCCGGGGGTAAAAACATGAGAGTTCTCGAAACCGCTGTTCATAATCACTAACGGATAGCTCCTCCTGGCGAAAGGTAATAAACTCGGACATCTTCCTCCACTGAAACTCGGGGCTGAAAAACCTCTCACAAAAGATGCTCGTGAGCTGCTCCCAAGTAACGGTAACTTCGGGGTAGGTTCTCTGCATATCCTGCCACCATATTGCAGTGTCTCCCGAAAAGAAAGAGGATGCCACCTCTACCTTCTGCTCCGGTGGACAGTTCATGGCTCTTAGCACTGTCTCCATCCTATCCCACTAGTACTCGGTAGCCACATTCCTTCCGATGTTATTCAACTCCTGAACACCCAGATTACGGGCCATCTCCAGCAAAGTGGGTCTCCTACCCTGGCCTCGGTTGACTGGAATAACGTTCTCTAACGCAGCGCTAAGCTGACCTAAGCTGGAAAATCTGTCGACAATATGGGGGTTACTGATACCACGTCCACCCCGCTGCCTATGTGCACCACGCTGAGACGACATAGCTCTGCAAAGACAAAACAAGGATTCAAGAACAACACTGACCAACAGACTCGACAGGAAGTCGGAAACCTAGAGCTCTGATACCAATTGACACACCCCGACCCAAAAAGTAGGGCCCGGGAGTGCGGCCATCACCCCCAAAGAGTGACGAAGCCTTAAACAAATAAAAACGACAAAAACGGAAGAAAAAGAAATACAAATTAATATCAGAGCATCTACAGCGGAAGAGAAACAACACACTACAACTGCCCCAAGGGCGGAATACACAGCTGTACAGCTTAACTCATAACCTGCCTGACAAAGACAACGAAGATCTCCTACCCTTCGTTGGTGGAAGTAGAGCTATCGGCAGGTCTCAGTCGTCTCGGTGAATGCACTTCAGAATCAAATCCTGAGGGGGCGCAAAAAAAAAGGTTAAGTGGACGGAAAAAGAAGTCAGTGAAAAACATTTAACAGATATGCCAATAACCCCCTCTGTCAAAACAGATAATATAATAATATCATACCTCAATCCAGCCAATACGTACTGTAACTAACATCCGAGTAACCTATACACACAAAACATTCCCAACACTAAAACGTAATGTGGTCGAGGGCCATATCACCCGACCGAGATATACCTCTCATGAACGAGGGCCATAACACCCGTCCAAGATATAATGTGTGGTCGAGGGCCATATCACCCGACCGAGATATATCTCTCATGGACGAGGGCCATACCTCCCAGACCATGATTTAATGGACGAGGGCCATACCACCCGATCCATATAATGCGCCCCTAATAGTACTAATCGCAAACAAACTACCTAGGGACAACCAAGCAACGATTACCAACAATAGTCACAACAACCAGCATCATAACCAATTTATAAGCATAAAAACATACGAACATAAATATACGAAAACAAAGCACACTCAAACACATTTAAAACCAAAACCCGTCCACTCAAGAGACACCGGGCGATCGTCGTCGTCCTCCTCTGCAGGCGCGATTTGGTTATGCTGATTCCTCGAAATCTGATCACCTAACAATCCCAATAATCCAAAGTTAATAACCGAAACTTAACGAATAACCGAGAAACCCTACTTTTCCTTGTTTAGCTCAATCGGGTATAACCGTATCTCGGATGGCAAAACGGAGTTCGCCATTGGATCCGGAACGTCGTTTCCACTCAGAAAAGTGGTCGGTCAACAGTGGTCAACGGCTGCTGACGTCAGCACCGGCGTGCTGACGTGGCACGGACACAGCCCGACGTGGCGATGACCTGGCTTCCACGCGGCACTGACGTGGCAGACACGTGGCAGCCACGTGTCGCTAACGTGTCACCATGTGGCACCGACGTGGCATCCACGTGGCGCTGACGCGGCACCCACGTGTCATTGACGTCAGCACCGTCGCTGACGTCATCGCCGTTGCCGTCGCCGGAAACTGGGAATTTTCTGGCGACTGTTCACCCGAAATGTGGTAGCTTGATTGATATGCTTGGAAATGTGGTGATAGTCCAATATTATGCAAATTTCATTAGTGTTTGGAGATGTGGTTTTAACTTGAATTTAAATTGGTAATAGCTATGAAATAGGGTTTTCTCACCGTGCAATCTAAAACCATTATACGCTTTTCTGACTTTTTGTAAATAGCTAGAGCCTCAAAACTGCTAGAACCTCAAAATTGCTAAACATTTTGTAAATAATGTACTGCTTCTTTTAAAGTTGCTTACATATATAATATATAGTCAATATATTAACATAACAAGTGTCGTCTTCATCTTCTCAGATCTTTTGTAAACTGCCACATCTCTCTTTTAAAACTAAAATTGTACAAACTTTTTTTTGATCAAAGGGAATGCATCTTTTATAAATAACTCAGCTTGGCATCACACCTAGCAGAAGAAGTACGACGAAACAAGAAGAACAATACAAACCAGGGGCCTCATTAAAAACCCGATAATGAAAGTGGGAAAAGAGTACCCCGTACTCCTAACAGAGAGAAAAAAGCATTCATAAAAACATAGAGAAAGTGAATAGTGTTTAGTCCAAAACCCGCCCCATTCCCTACGGCATAGCCATCAGGAACAGAAAAACGGGAACCTAATCGACCTTCTTACGGCCTAACCATCAAAGGAAATTAAGCCCGGGAAAAACTCAATTCACTAACCTCTACTACTGCATCTCTGCGTTAATGACTTCCATGAGCCATGGTGGACCATTGCCCATCCAAAATCCCTCCTGAAGACTGATTGTAGCTTTTCGAGCCAATTCGTGTGCCACTCCATTGGTTGATCGTGGTTGGTGGTAAATTTTCTGAACTCCAAGAGCTTTACAAAGACCTTGAATATCTAAAATAATGGCTGCCAAGGGGTGCCATTCACTGCAACTTTTTTTTTTTTTTTGAGAAATCTCTGCAACTTAAATTGATGAAAGGCTTGTACAAACTCGTTACTAACTATGTTCTAAACCCCGCGGCAGCGCACGTATCTTATTCCTAGTGTATACAAAATGTCACTTGATTTGACTTAAACGCCCACTAAATTAAACCACAATTACACTTAAAAACCTAGACCCTCTGGTTGCTAGTTGCCTGCAGCCGAACAAAAAAAAGAAACCACCGTTTGGACCCAAAACTCATAGCTTCAGCCTCCACCACCAACATTTGTCGTCGCAACGACCATCACCAGTGTTCCCCGTCGCCAGGCACGACCAGCGTCTGTAGCAGCCAACGTTGACGACGATGCTTGGATCGTTTGTCGCGCAGGGCTCGTTTGGTTCACGGAATTGGGGCTTGAGAATGGGAATGGGAATGTAATTCTATTCCCATATTTGGTAAGGGATGGAATGGGAGGGAATGATGGAATGGGAGGGAATGAGAAAATAGGGGGAATATGATGGGTTTAGGATTCCCATGAATGTGGGAATCATATTCTCATCCACCCCCATGAGAATAGATTTTGTCTCCTAGGAATCAGAAATTATTGGATGAAAATATCCTCATAAAAATTTAAAAATTACACATATTGTCTTTTAGGCACTCTTGAATTTAAAATCATTATAAGGGCATTATTAAAAATATAAATAAATAGTGATTCATGTTACTTGATGCACCAAACATGAAACATGGGAATAGAAAAAAGGGACAAAGACCCCTAAGGCCAAAAACCAAGCCCCCTTTCTGTTGTAGGCCAACAATCCAAAATCTTCACATCCAAGGACAACAACCCAACTCAAAAACGGCCCAACTGAAAAAGCCCAAAGCAAAATGCCGCGTTTGCCCCTGACGAAAACAATCTCGCGCGCTGACGGCAAGATAGTTGTCGTTACTCATATTTACGGTTGCGCCACTGCATTAAAACCGCCCCAAACCGCCCCCACAGCTTCCGATGCGTCCATTTGCCCACGTTTGACAACAACCGCTCGCCAGATGCTTACAAGTGGATCATCCATCAGAAAACCGTTTTGCTTTTTCGCACAAAAGCAAAAAATTTGACTCTTTGTTTCCCAAACAAATTCAAACCATACCTTCTTCTTCCCATACCCGCTCAAACTCCTACTCGAACTCAACTTCTGCAAAAATCAACTTCTACAACAACTTCCGTTCTCGGCAAATTCATGGTGCTGCGGGTTCTGTGGTTCTCGGCCGAACCCAATCTTTCCAACAATGGCACAATCTCCGGCATCCAAAACGTCTACCGGCGAACGACCTTCGACAATGCAAGAGGTAAAACCTCTCTAACTGCTGAATTTGACTCCAGCGTTTTCGATTTTTATGTTGAAATTGTAGGGGATGGATTTGATGATTGTAAATTGGTTGTATGCATAGAAAATTGTTTGAATGCGTGAAATTTAGGACTGTTTGAGAAACCCATAAGTGTTTCTGTGAAACGAAGAACTGTTTCTGTGAAACCCATAAGTGTTTCTGTGAAACGAAGAACTGTTTTTGTGAAACACAGAAACAGTTCTTCGTTTCCCAGAACTGTTTCACAGAAACCCATAAGTGTTTCTGTGAAACGAAGAATTGTTTCTGTGTTTCCCAGAATTGTTTCTGTGAAACCCATAAGTGTTTCCCAGAACTATTTCTGTGTTTCATAGAACTGTTTTTGTGAAACACAGAATTGTTTATGTGAAACAAATAACTCTTAAAAGTGATTGCTCACAAACTAAATTTCATCCATAGGATTATTTTTAAGCCATATATACTAAAACTTCGTTTTTTGCAGGGTTCCGAAAGGGAGAAGTCCCCTAATGAAAGGCAGAACAGGACATTGGATATGGTGCTCTATTCTCCACCTTCACCGAGGAAGAGTACAGCTAAAAAAACAAAGAGTACCCCCAGGCCAAGTCCAGGCAAAAAATCAAAAAAACAACGACGAAGTGGAGAGGAATCCGAAGACGAAGACATTCATAGGCAGATAAAGTCAAACATGGTGGCATTTGACAAGTTGCTGGAAACACACAAAAAGAAATTGAAAGATCGCCCAGAAGTGATGGACTTATTGTACCGCACACCGTTTGGACCTCTGATCAAAGCGTTCGCAGCAGGCCATATGAAGCCCCAAATTGCTAGAAAGTTCGACTGGGACATAAAGGACATCTGCAGCATATATGATCTGGAGAAAAGAGCTTTCAGGTTTGAGAATGGGTGCAGTCGACCCACGGTTGAAGATGTCGTCCACATCTTCTCCATTCCAAACAGTGGCGAAAAGAAGGCGCCAAAGTCATCAAGTTCAAGGAGGGAGAATTTTGGGGAACATCCACTCCAGGATGATTTCTTTTGCAGCAAACTGGGGGTGTTGAAGGCGCGGTTGTTCAAGCCCGATGTTGAAGAAGCCATAATTGTGGCATCAGCCAGACCACCTACACCGAAAGGCGCAGAAGACGCAACATGCTTGATAATCGTGCATCTCCTGGTCAGCATGCTAATGAGTAATTCAGGGATGAATGTCCCTTGGTGTTTCATCCAGCATTGCTCGTCAATAGACGCCATCTGCCGAACCAATTAGGCCAAGGGTATACTTGCTCACCTGCTTTCTAGAATCCACCGTTCAATCGAATCCACACAGAGGAAAGGGAAGCAAGCAACAATGAGCAGTTGTGTTCCCCTCCTATTGGTAAGAAACTCGAACACGTGAACTCAAAAATATGGTTTGTGTTAAAATAATAACTCTTTCTAACTTGCTTTCGTTTTCTATGTAGATTTGGCTGTTAGAAAGAACAGAAATAGTCAGGCCAAGCTTGGGGAAGGAGAATTTGGAACCCGTTGCTGCAAGATGGTGTTTATCCAAGCTACACAAGCATATCCAAAAGCTCAAAGATGGCAAATTAAAGGTATGGATATCACAAATATTAAAAATGCTCAAAGATGGCAAACTGTTTCTATATAGTGATGGAATTGTTTTTGTATGGAAGGGTTTATTTTGAGTGTAAACTGTTTCTGTGTTTCACAGAAACAGTTCTGTGTCTGTTTATGTGTTTTCAAGAACTGCTTCTGTTTTTTTCACAGAACTGTTTTCTGTGTATGTTAGGGTTATTTTAAGTGTAAAGTTGTTTGTCCATACTTCTCTAAAAATTCTGAATGCATGTTTTCACAGATAAACAATGGGACGTTTGAGTTCGATGGTGAAGATTTTGACCCGGTTCTCTATAAATTTGCTGAGAATGAACAAGAGCTGCCTATTATCAGAAAGAATGCAGCGCGAAAGCAAAAGGGAACCAAGGAATCGAAAAAGCAACAGAAGGGGAAAGTGGATAACAGGGGCGAACAAACCAAGGGCAAAACTTCTCGACCGAAACCAGCTCAACCTAGAAAGGAAAACGAAGAAACCATAAGCCAAGAAGAGCTAGACAGCATGGTGGGCAACACATTGAACAACTGGGTAAGTTTTACAAATCTTTTGTAAAACATGTTTTTCAAATTGGAAAGAAGTGCTTGTGTGTGCTTGAAACTGTTGATGTGTTGAATAAGTGTTTCTGTGTGTGCATGAAACTGTTTCTGTGTTAGAATTAAGTGTTTCTGAGTTTGTCATAAGTGTTTCTGAGTTTTCAATAAGTGTTTATGTGAATGCATTTAGTGTTTCTGTGATCCAGTAATTGTTTATGTCTGTACATATAATTGTTACCATGATGAATATAAGTGTTTCTGTGTGTGCATAAAACTGTTTGTGTTGTAGAACTGTTTCTGTGTCTACATTAAGTGTTTCTGTGGTTTGAGTAACTGTTTCTGTGATTGCATTAAGTGTTTCTGTGTTTGCAGTAACTGTTTCTGTGTTTGTCTGTTTTGTAAGAACAGTTTAATGGTATGTTTTGCTTTGTAATTTGCACAGAGTGATGGTTTCAAGTTGCACTAGGATGATGAAACAACTAGAGATGCTCCTTCAAGTTCAAGGCAACCTGATGCCACTATCCCAGAAAGCAAATGTTGCGCCGAAAAAGATAAGAAGATTGAATGGCTTCAAAGTGTGAATCGTCGGCTGAGGAAAACAGAAAGGGGAAAGAGACACCTTCTTCGACTCCAAGTGATCTGTCTTAGGAACAAGGTTCAGTCATTGAACTCTCGGCTGCAAGAGAAAGCAAGAAAGAATGAAGATGTAGAACTTGTGGTTGGAAAGAAAACACTGGAGGCAGAAACACAAGAGACGAGTGGGGACAGCGAGGGAGAGTTAAACCTCGAACAAGTCATCGATACACAAGAGGGCGGCTCCCAATCAACCGATAATGAAGTCGAAACTCTATATGTACATCCTGGCCAGGAGGAGGAAATGAGAATGGAAGCTCCTGCCCAGCATGAGGAGTCGGTGATGGAAGCTCCTGCCCAGCAAGAGGAGACGGTGAGTGAAGCTTCTGCCCAAGATGAGGAGACGGTGATAAAAGCTCCTGAAGAAACCGTTGCTGCTCAACCAAAAACTTTTAAGCGCCGGAGACTAATCAAGAAGCAATCGGAAGAGGAGGATATTCCTAGCAGAGTCAAAGACATTAAGGTCCGAGATGACCGAAAGACGACAAGGGACAAACGCTTCAAGTACAGCTGGGGCACCCACAAAAAGGTGGAGGGAGAAGATTTGCCAGATTTGCGCAAGAAAGAGAAATGGAGCGGCCATAGGGGTTACAGCAACCTTGATGAGGAGGACCAAGACAAGCTCAACCGTTTTTACACAAAGACGGATCTGTAAAAACAGAAAACTCACCTTCTTTTTTCCATTTGTATTTATATTTTTTGAAACTAACTTCACTAACCGGACTGAGAAATTTAAACAGGGAGGAATACATGTTTGTCGATCCAGAGCGTTGCAATTTCTAGTACATTCCCACAAGAATTTGTTGAGACTCTTTGCTGAAGGCCCAACATTAGTTTATGCAGCCCATTTCACCTTATGTTTCTGTTGCTAAGAAAGTTCTAGACTAGGTATCTTAATTAGCATCTTTATATGCTTTTATATCCGTTAGTAGTACAAGTGAGCGTAGCTGGCACCTACTGCTTAGGATCCCTTGTATTTATGCTTGACGTGAATGCAATGAAAAACAATTCAATATTTGCTTTATCTCTTTCCTTTCTCCTGCACCATTTTTATATCTTTTTGCTCAAATTCCTTAAAGTTACAACCAATCCCACCATTTTGGTATCAAGCTAGCACTGATCATGAGGAAATACCCCACCTCATCTTTGGAGCAGGAGGCCCCTGACCCTGATAAGCTTTATCATAGTCTTGTCACCGATTTACAAGATGCCCATCAAACCATTTCGTCTCTTTTGGAACAACAAGAGGCCCAATCCTCTGTTCTTACACGGATGCAAACGTCAATGGAGGATCTCACCGAAAGTGTTGACAAAAAGCTCTCATCTTTTCAGACCTCTCTCATCAGTGAGATCAAACAGCTCTTGCCTCCACCACCACCACAAACCTCCACACCAGCTACTTCCACTACCATTCCGCCCATCAACTCCTTCCGTACGCCACCATCGGCCCCAACCCGCTTCCCTACGGGCATGCCCTCTGCATCCCACCTCTTTTCCCCTTCCCACCCACCCCATAACTACCTTCCGAACCCTCAACTTCAACCTTACACTTTCACCGGTTCTTCCTTACCACCGTACGGCCATGGCTCTATGAAAACCATGAATCTCCACCTTGACAAATTCGACGGTACTGACCCGTACGGCTGGATTGCTGCAGCTGAGCATTTCCTCAACTATTACGCTGTTCCGTCCATTGATCGCGTCGCCGTCGCCTCTACCCACTTCACCGGCGATGCTGCCTCATGGATGCTCTGGTATGAACAACATTTTCCTATGGATTCCTAGCCTCTGTTTACTGATGTCATGTTGCAACACTTTGGTATGGGGGACTTTTCTGACTTTGAAGCGTCACTCACTCACATACAACAAGCCGGTACATTGGAAGACTACCATACCCTCTTCACCAAGCTCTCTTGTCGGGTCATCGGTTGGTCTGACCAACAGCTCAAAAATATCTTTGTTGGTGGCTTGAAAGATGAACTCCGACATGATATTCGTGCTCACCAGCCGACCACCCTCTCTGCCGCCATTCGGCTTGCTTATGTGTACAATGAAAAGATTCAGGCTCGGCGTGCCGCCTTTAGACCATCTTCCACCCGTTTTTCCCACTCTGCAAGCACCCCGAAACCCCTCACCCCATCACTACCCCCTCCATCCAAGCAGGTCACCACACCGCCTTACTTGGGAGCCCATCGCACACTTACTCAAGCAGAGGCCCAAGACCGTCGAGAGCGTGGGTTGTGCTTTAACTGTGATGAAAAATTTCGTCCTGGCCACAAGTGTGCACGTCCTATTGTTGCCATGATTGAAGCTGCTATTGGTGATGAGGAACCACAAGAGTTCCATGACTGTATTCCTACTGAGCAGGAGCTATTCGATTCCGAGCTAGACCCCAAGCACACCATTACGGTCCATACTCTTATTGATCCACAACTACCTTAAACAATGCACATCAATGGTTCTATTGATGGCATTCCCATCAATGTGTTAATCGACTACGGTGCCACCTTTAATCTATTGAGTCCGGTGATTGCTAAACGGTTAGGCAAGCCGCTTGATTATTCGTCAACCTATGCAATGGAAACAGCTAATTCTCACCTCGTCTCTACCCATGGCACACTCCATAATGTCACGGTTACTATCCAAGGTTATAATTTGACCTCCTCCTTTAAAATATTTAAAGTTAAAGGTTGTGATTTGTTGTTGGGAGCCGAATGGTTGGAATCCATCGGCCCTTTTCGTTGTGACTTCAAGAAAAAACTTTTGGAATTTGAAGTCTCCGGTCACACCTATAGTTTACAAGGTCTCACCGTGTTGCCGGTTAGTACTGTCTCTCATGAAACAATGAGCCCCTTGTTAGCCCATGAACAAGAAGGCCTTCTTGCCGCTCTCATCCCTTCTTTGTCAGGACAGCCTACCCCACCACCTCAAGCTGCAGCAATTGATGAACTATTGGCCCAATTCCCCAATTTGTTCACTGCTCCCAATGGCTTGCCTCCGCAACTAGCCCATGACCACCGAATTCCTCTTATTCCAGGTTCCACTCCAATCAATGTAAGGCCCTATCGGTACCCCCCATTTCCAAAAGAGTGAAATTGAGGCCATAGTCCGTGAGATGCTTGCTACTGGCATAGTACAACCAAGTAGCAGCCCGTATTCATCGCCGGTGTTGCTTGTTAAAAAGAAGGACGGTTCGTGGCGATTATGTGTTGACTATCGTGCCTTGAATGCCATGACGGTCAAGGATCGCTTTCCAATTCCGGTTGTTGATGAACTTATGGATGAACTTCATGGCGCAAGCATCTTCACCAAGTTGGATCTCCGATCAGGTTATCACCAAATTCGTATGAGCAAAGATGATGTTTCAAAGACAGCATTTCGAACCCATGATGGCCATTATGAGTTCCTAGTCATGCCATTCGGTTTGTCTAATGCCCCTTCCACATTTCAAAGCTTAATGAATGATATATTTCGTCCATTTTTGAGAAAATTTGTTCTTGTTTTCTTTGATGACATATTGGTGTACAGCACCAATATGTGTGATCATACTAAACATCTTTCTCAAGTGTTTCAAGTACTGCAGGAAAACAACTTGAAATTAAAGGCATCTAAGTGCAGTTTTGCCCAATCTCACATTGAATATTTGGGACACATAATTTCCAAGAAGGGAGTTGAAGTGGATCCGGACAAGATCACGGCTATCAAGGAGTGGCCCAAACCCAAATCTCTCAAAGCATTACGTGGCTTCCTTGGTTTGGCCGGCTATTATCGAAAATTTGTTAAGGGGTTCGCCATTATAGCTCAACCACTCACCAATATGCTCAAAAAAGATTCATTTGCTTGGTCCCCTATGTCTGAAGCTGCATTTGCACATTTGAAAGAGGCCCTATGCTCCACTCCTGTCCTTGCTTTACCGGACTTCTCACAACCTTTTACTGTGGAATGTGATGCGTCCCAAACTGGCCTAAGAGCTGTGTTAAGCCAAAATCAACACCCCATTGCATATCTATCGAAGCCGTTGTCAGCCCGCCATCAAACTCTCTCTGCATATGACAAGGAACTTATGGCCTTGGTGTTTGCAGTCCAAAAATGGCGCCCCTACCTCATTGGCCATCCCTTTCGAATCCTCGCTGATCATCAAACTATTCGGCATATACTCGGGCAGCGCATCACCACTCCAAACCAACAACAGTGGCTGACTAAGTAAATGGGTTATCAATTTACAGTTGAATATAGATCGGGCTTCACCAACTTAGCAGCCGATGCCCTTTCTCGCCAATTCGAGATCATGTCGCTCATCACCACATCAGCTCCCCAATTTGATGCCTTGGCTGACATCCAAGCTGCTTGTCATACGGATCCAGCCACAATTGCTATTCTTGCTCAATTGGATCAAGGCAAAGGTCCCAAAGGTTTTACTTTTACCCATGATTCCTTGTACTACCGTGGTCGACTATTTGTCCCACCTGCTTGGCGGCAACGCATACTCCATGAATACCATTCTTCACCTGCTGCAGGACATTCAGGCTTCCTACGCACTTACATGCATCTTCGGCGTAGCTTCATGTGGCCTAGAGTACAACGAGACATCAAGCAATTCATTGCTCATTGTGATACTTGTCAGCGCCAGAATTATGAAGCAATTCACCCTCCTGGCACGCTCCAACCTCTTTCTATTCCCCATGGTGCTTGGGAGGACATTAGCCTTGATTTTATTGAAGTCTTGCCAAAATCTCAAGGAAAAAATGTGATCTTGGTTGTCGTCGATCGACTAACTAAGTATGCCCATTTTATTCCAGTCTCCCACCCCTATACTGCTCCAAAAATTGTGTCTTTGTTTACTCAGCATGTCACTAAACTCCATGGCATGCCCAAAAGCATCACAAGTGATCGTGATCCGATTTTCCTCTCCCAATTTTGGACGGCCTATTTTCAGCAACTTGGCTCCGAGCTCTGTCGAAGTTCCTCTTACCATCCGCAATCCGATGGTCAAACCGAGGTAGTCAATCGCACCCTTGAACACTTTCTTCGTTGCTCAGTTGGGGACAAACCACATACTTGGGTTAATTGGCTACATTGGGCTGAGTGGTGGTATAACACCACCTACCATTCCACAATCAAGATGACTCCATTCCAAGCTTTGTATGGTTACCCACCACCCCCAATTCATCAATACATTTCCGGCACCATGGCAGTTCACCGAGTGGATGTTGAGCTTCAAAATCGAGACCAATTGCTTGCTCTTCTTCGTTCTAATATGTTGGAGGCACAAAATCGTATGAAAATGCACGCGGATAAGAAGCGTACCGAGAGGGCTTTCGAAATTGGAGACATGGTCTTTTTAAAACTTCAGCCGTATCGACAACAATCCGTCGCCGCCCAACACTGCCACAAGCTCGCACCAAGATTCCATGGGCCATACAAAGTTCTTGCTAAAATTGGCACCGTGGCTTACAAATTGGAATTGCCCCCCTCCTCTCGAATCCATCCGGTATTCCATGTCTCTCTTCTGAAGAAACAATTGGGCACCCAAGTACAAGCTTCTTCTATTCTCCCTCCGCAATCTGCCACCGGAGCTTTCGAATGGGTCCCTGACTCTGTCTTGCAACGCAGCATCTTCAAGCACCCCACCAAGCATACTGCAATCACTAAGTGGCTCATTAAATGGGTTGGACTCCCTGATTCTGATGCCACATGGGAACCTGCTGAAGAAATTAAAGCTCGTTTTCCAAATTTTAACGCATGAGGACATGCTCTTTGCTATGGGGGAAGGAGTTGTTGAGACTCTTTGCTGAAGGCCCAACATTAGTTTATGCAGCCCATTTCACCTTATGTTTTTGTTGCTAAGAAAGTTCTAGACTAGGTATCTTAATTAGCATCTTTATATGCTTTTATATCCGTTAGTAGTACAAGTGAGCTTAGCTGGCACCTACTGCTTAGGATCCCTTGTATTTATGCTTCACGTGAATGCAATGGAGGATAACAAATGAAAAACAATTCAATATTTGCTTTATCTCTTTCCTTTCTCCTGCACCATTTTTATATCTTTTTGCTCAAATTCCTTAAAGTTACAACCAATCCCACCAGAATTCTATGGAAAGATATCAAGTTACTGCTCAGTACCAGCTCCATCGACTTGAATTGCATCGATGCCTACAACTACATGCTTAAGGAGGCTGAGAAAGACGATGAACTGTTGAGACAAAACTGCTACATACCTGGTCAATTCTTTGTAAGTACTATCGCAAACTCTAATTTCGTAGTATGCAAATATGGTTTGTTCAAAATGCTTGATTGTGGAACCTGCAAACTGTTTCTACGCATAATATATTTTCTATTCTCCCTATGCACAGTCAAATCTGCACAAGAGGGACATTGCTACGGACATACAACTTCGCCATCAGAAGCCTATTTTCTTCAAAATACTCGACGAGCAGCTTGGCAATGCTGAAAAGGTGTTCATTCCGTTGCTTCACTATGATCACTTCACGGTCCTAGTTTACAACACCAAAGAGTACAAGTTCTACCACTACAACTCGGCAAGAGTGGAAGAAAAGGAAGCTGGCAAGGGAGATATTTACCACAAGAATGCAGTAATCGCGGTAAACACAATCATTTCTGCATCTACAAAAATATATCAACTCCTTTTCTCTAATTTAATTATTGTACTACATTTAATCACTTGCAAATAAAATGGGACTTAAAATGCAGAAAGGATTCTTCGAAGAATGGCTCAGGCAATTCAGTCCTTTCCACCTGCCGCTTGCATCGCAAGAGAACGAAACAGTTGAATATGTCCGGGCTCTCAATCAAATGTGTGACATAGAAAAGAAGGAGTTCGAAGTGTTTGAGGATACACAATGCCCGCAGCAGATCGGAAAGTAAGTTTCCCCTACTTTCTTACATAGTTTGAGATATGATTATGCAATAAGTGTATTGTGTGTTAGAATTAAGTGTTTCTGAGTCTGAGAACTGATTATGCAATAAGTGTTTCTAAGTTTGCAAAAAGTGTTTCTGTGTCTGCTATAAGTGTTTCTGTGTTAGCATTAAGTGTTTCTGTGTCTACATTAAAGTGTTTCTGTGTCTACATTAAGTGTTTTAGAACTAAAAAAAGCTCTTCCTGTATTTCAAGGGTGGATTGCGCTGTATTTGTGATGTACTTCACCAAACAGCTTTCGCAAGGCCTTCCGATGGAAGATAGATTGGCAAAGGAAGACGTCTACAAATTTCGGGCACATGTAGCATCAACATATATCAAGAACATACTGAGTTGGAACTCCCGGGAAGCCAATAACGAACTTGAAGCGCCAAAACATCAAAAAAGACGCGCTGCTGTGGATCCTCAAGAAGCAATTGACCTTGAATGAGACTTGATTATGTTTAGATTCATTTATCTAGAAGTACATTTGTTTATGTATCACATTCTCAACTTGGATTGATTCATTTATCTAGTGTACATTTGTTTATTTGAAAATGCATAATTGTTATTGTGGGAATTATTTTAAGTGTTTTTGAGAGAAGTAAAATGGTAGCAGAGATACAAACTGAATATTCTGTGTTTCATAGAAACAGTTCATGTGACCCGGAACTGTTTCTGTGTTTTCATTAACTATTTCTGGGTATGCATGAACTGTTTCTGTGTTTTACAGAAACAGTTAATGAAACCCAAAACTGTTTCTGTGTTTTCATTAACTGTTTATGTGTATGCAGTAACTGTTTCTGTCTTTTCAGTAAGTGTAACAGAAATGAGCAAAAAAAGGCCACAAAATTACAAAGGAAAACAATAACAACAGCAATGCATTTTAAGTGTTCTCAAAAAGCCTTATTTGAAAATGCATCAAGTGTTTCTGTGGAAAATCATATTAAGTGTTTTTGAGAGAAGTAAAATGTTATGTGGAAAGATACAAACTGGGTTTGAGGAACTCAATATTCTGTGTTTAATGAGAACCCAGAACTGTTTCTGTGTTTTCATTAACTGTTTCTGTGTTTCACAGAAACAGTTCATCTGAACCCAGAACTGTTTCTGTGTATGTAGTAACTGTTTCTGTCTTTTCAGTAAGTGTAACAAAAATGAGAAAAAAAAAAAAAGCCAGAAAATGACAAAGGAATACAATAACTACAGCAATGTGATAGGTCCTGAAACATAATAACATAAAAAAAAAAAAAAAAAAAAAAAAAAAACATTTTTAAATCCTTAATAATTCCAAGTTCAATAAATATGATTGTTTGTACATAAGCTGTCAAAAATCAAACTTATTATTCAGCCAATGTGTAGAAACTATGCGTTTCTCGAGCTGGATTGGATCTCTTTTGTCTATGTCTGGGAGGTTGCAGCTCATTAAAACAATTATTTCTAGTATGCTTATTCACAGCTTTCAAGTTTATGAGTGGCCTGTCAATTTGCTTCGCAGAATAGAGACTTGGTGTCGTAACTTTCTTTGGTCAGGTTCGATTGATAAAAGAGGGGTGCCCCTAGTTGCCTGGAAGGATTGTTGTATTCCTATGGAGGAGGGAGGCCTTGGTTTAAAAAGGCTTGTTCTTCTTAATTGTTCATTTATCCTGAAAAAAGGTTGGGAGGTTTATTCATCAACTTCAGCTGGTTGTTCTTTTTTACGCAGTCGATTTTGGCGTGATGGTAACTTGCGCACGTCTTATGCTTGTTCCTCGATTTGGCCAGGAATCAAGCGTTTTTGGGGCAACATTGTTACAAATGGGCGTTGGCTTATAGGTAACGGGAATGCTATTTCCTTTTGGAAAGATAATTTTTTGGGGCAACCACTGATGAACTTATTTGGCCTAAATAATGTTCTTGGTGAGCAGCTAAGTGGGCAGGTAGCAGAATTTCTCAGGGATCATGCATGGGATTTTCCTGATCTTCTTCATTTCCATTTTCCGACTATAAGCGACTTCATTGCTAGTACCCCTTTGTCTCTTGATCATGCTCGTAAAGATCAATTAATTTGGTCACCCTCTTCTTCTGGAGTTCTCACTGCTAAAGAGGCTTACAATTTTTTAAGGGAGCATTACCCGAATTTGGATTGGTGTAAACTGATTTGGTCTAAGTTCATCATCCCCGGTATGTCTTTATTGGCTTGGAAGGTTTTGAAGGGTCGGATTTTATGTGAGTCTTTCTTGAAGCGTAGGGGCATCTCACTTGCCTCATTTTGTTGCCTTTGTCATCACAATGAGGAGACTCTAGACCATGTGTTTTTGTTTTGCTCATTTGCTTCTTCTATTTGGGCTCGTATGTGGAAATTCTTTGATCTTCATATGCCTCTCCCTAATTCTATTTTGGCCCTTTTTAAGAAGGGTCTTATGACAAGACGAAGTCAACAGATTCGTGATCTCTGGGTTTCTTGCTTTTGTACCACACTGTGGTTCATATGGCATTCTCGGAACAAAACTCGTTTTGATGGAGTTGTGATTCATGTCAACCAAGTTTGTGATTTGATTATGAGCCATGTTCGTGATTCAAGTCGCCTTGCCTCTGGTTGTATGTTTAATACTGTGCAGGAGCTTTGCATTTTGAAGAATTTTGATGTTCGCTGTCGTCCTCGCAAGCCTCCCAGAATTATTGAGGTACATTGGCATCCCCCTCCTTTTGGTTTCATCAAGGTTAATACCGATGGTGCTTGGAAGAGTTCCACTAGTAAAGGTGGGTTTGGTGGTGTCTTTCGGGATTATAAGGGAATGGTTCTTGGAGCTTTTTCATCCAACTTGGATATCCCAAGTTCAGTGGCAGCTGAGGTCATGGCAGTGATTCAAGCGATTGAGTTAGCTTGGGTTAGGGATTGGAAGCATATTTGGTTAGAGGTTGACTCCTCTCTGGTTCTTGATTTTATCCACTCTCCTCATCTTGTGCCATGGCAATTTCGAGTGGAGTGGAAAAATTGTATGTTTCGTATCTCACAAATGCAGTTTCAGTCTTCTCATATTTTTCGCGAGGGTAATCAGGTTGCCGATGCTTTGGCTAATTTTGGGACTTCTTCTTCAGGCTTCACTTGGTGGGACTCTACTCCACCTTTTGCTCTTTCTCCTTCTGTTCGTGATTTGATGGGTTTCCCCAATTACCGTTTTGCTTGACTTTGGA
This sequence comes from Spiraea crenata, assembly GCA_033992175.1. NCBI lineage: Eukaryota > Viridiplantae > Streptophyta > Magnoliopsida > Rosales > Rosaceae > Spiraea > Spiraea crenata. The sequence continues at coordinate 1,051,734 of JAVBHV010000007.1, read as the reverse complement.
GATTTTGTCAGGCTTGCAGTGCTGCTTTCTAGTTGGTTAGCATTTTAGTGGATTGGATATTGATCTTGGTCTGGGCCTAATTCCCTCTAATGGTTAGGCCGTAAGGAGGTCGACTAGGTTCCCGTCTTGTTTTCTTGATGGCTTTGCCGTAGGGAAAGGAAGCGGGTTTCGGACTAAGTAATATATTCAAGTCTACTTTTCTTGAATGTTTTATTGAATCTAGGTGTACCTGACACTCTTTTCCTCGTACACTGCGAGGTTTTTAATGAGGCCCAAGGATGTTGTGTTCTAGTTGCTTTCCCTGTACTCCTTTTGTTTGGCGGTTTGTCAAACTTCTTTATTCAATAATTACATTTCATACCAGCTGATTTAGCAGCAACCATATCCCCCAATAACATTCCAGAAAAAAATATCTCAAAAATAAAAACTGAAACCTATGAAAACTTCTCATGCTTCAAATTGTATGAAACCTTAAATTGGATTCTTGCAGTGTGCCCTGTTATGGCCATTCTGACCACAACGGCTGCAGCGCACGGATCTCGTTAGTTCTGTGTGGGACTTGCACCTCGATGTCTTGGGTCTACCAGCTTGCTTCCTAGTGATTGGAGGTTTAATTGGAGCCGTTGACAGATCATACTCGGGCTTGTCAAGATCTGGAACAGGGAACAAAGAATACTCATAGCTGCGCTTGTAGAAATCAACCATCCAGTAGTACTCAGTGTAATCGTACAAATTGAACCCCCCGTGCAACAAAACTTGCAGCGCATGCGCACAAGGGAAGCCGTTGAACTGCCACTGTACACAGGAACATGATCAATCATACACATTGGCCTTGTACATATTCGTATCACAGTGAACTTCGTAAATAATATCATTGGATTTTGCAATCCGCCAATGCATGCCTTCTCGCAGCGATAGTTTCATCTCTTCCTCTTTCTTCGGGCACAACACAGTACACCACTTTCCAGCGACGTCTCTCCTAGAAGAGATCATCTCCATCACTTTCACCCTTAGCGCCTCAACCATGTCCATTATAGGCATACGCCTAAACTTTTCAATCATCTTGTTGAACGACTCAGCAGCGGCATTGCTCATCTCACCAAATCGCTTCCCCTGAAACCAAGCAATTGAATAATGTTCTGGATCCAAGCCTTGTAGGAAATCAATGGCTGCTCTCTTACCAACAGTTAAAAACTTATCCATCGCCTCCTGGAAAAGAGGTTTGGTGCAAGCATACGCCATCTTCCCAAAGAGATCCAACATTTCCCCCGACCTGAATTTACTGAATTTCGTCTCAATGTTATTGTTCAAATGCTTGATGCAATAACAATGAGGAGATCCTAGAAACACCTCCTTAATCCCATTCACCAAACCTGAATGTCGATCCGAAAAGAAGGTAACCGTCCTTGGCTGCCGACGAACGAACTCAGCAATGAAATTCAAAAACCATCTCCAGTTGTCATCATTTTCACAATCAACAATAGCATAGCAGATTGGGAAAATCTCTTAAATCAAATATAAAAAGCACAAACTCAGATATATACCCAAAAAAAATGCCAATCCTACCTAACAATCAACACAAAACTGTTTCTGTGAAAACGAAGAACTGCTTCTGTGAAACACAGAACTGCTTCTGTGTTTTCATTAACTGTTTATGTGTTTCACAGAAACAGTTCACGTGAACCCAGAACTGTTTCTGTGTTTCACAGAACTGCTTCTGTGACAGACACCAAGTTTTTCATAAAATGGAAAAAAGTTACTAAAAAATAAAGCGAAAGACATACCATCATTCCCGTTCTTTGCACAGCAGCCGAGAAGCGTGTCTTTATACTTGTTCTTGATGAATGTCCCATCCAGAAATAGCATAGGCCGACAAAACAGAAAGCCTGTCGCACAAGGTCCAAAACCAACAAATAGTGGCTCAAATCGGTTTTCCGCACTGAACTGAAGATGAGTCCAACAGCCTCTATTATGCTTGGTAAAAGTATCCATATACCAGGGGAGGTAACCGTAAGATAGAGCCTCATCCCCGTTGATTTCCACATTGGCTATCTCCTTCCCTCGCCATGCAGTTTTGTAGTTGATATCCACATCGTAATTCATCTTCATATCAACCATGATATCGTGCGCCTTCACCATAGGGTTTGCTCGAACCTTGGTCGCCACAAGCGCAGACAAGAGAGTAGGCCCAAGCAACTTGTGCTTCTTCTTCCGGATCAGACCTGTGCAAGTGTGATTGTTGTCCAACTTCTTTATGTAAAAGAAGCCATTATCTCGACAATTTACAGCGTACACAAACCACCCGCATCCATGAGATATTTTCTTTGAACAAACAGCCATAATTCAACTCGCATGATTCTTTTTATACTCAAAATCAAAACCAATGTGCATGCTGTACATCTTAAGCTTCTGCCGAAATTCTATAACTTCATCTTCAAACCTTTGACCCACGAAATGAATGTAAGTACCCCACTCATCACTCAAGTACTTGTGAGGTTCTGAAGAACCATACTTCCCCAAAAAATAATTCGCATCAATCCTACTGTCTTCCTCGGTAACACCAGAAGCTAAAGAACCATCATAGCTTGCCCCTGCAGAGCTGCTAGGCCTAGAATCTATCGGTACATGGACGCTAACAACAACCAGCTCAATATTTTCAGGATTCTCATGAATCACGACGTCTATAATAGGACTGCTATACAGACTATGCACATAAAACATCGACGTGATGTCGTTATCACACTCTAACTTACAGTTAGGGGAGTCCATAAGAGAAAAACCTCAACTCAAAACCACCCATTTTCAACTTGGGAAACCTACAACACAATTCCGTACACAAAGCATCAAAACTGATCATATCAGAAGGACGAACAACCAATGCATAGCCACCATACAGAAATCTAACTGCCTTAGCTTCGGACATAACTGTACCAAAAACACAAAGATGCACATAATAAGAATGACTACTTTAAATCGAAGACCAAATGCATACTTCCAAAAAGGATCAAAAACAGAACACAAGGATAAATGCTTCTACATAATTCAGGAACTCCTCTAAAAACTTCTGAACACTAATTAATCAAACACATTGCACATAAACAGGCATATTTACAATCATACACACTAACTATTTCTGTGTTTGCAAGAACTGTTTCTGTGTTTTTCAAGAACTGCTTCTGTGTTATGCATAAACTGTTTCTGTGTTTTGCATAAACTGTTTCTGTGTATTTCAAGAACTGTTTCTGTGTTTTCCATAAATTGTTTCTGTGTTTTTCAAGAACTGTTTCTGTATTTTCATTAACTGTTTCTGTGTGTTTTCAAGAACTGTTTCTGCGAATTTCAAACGTAAATCATCCAAACATAATCATACAAAACTGAAAAAGATAACATAAACTCTTCAATCGAAACCATAACAGAACCAAAATCTCAATCGGAAAACACATTGAAAATAGAAAAAATCGAATTACGTACCTAAAAATCGCTAAAATCAAATCTCACAAAAACCGCCGAATATCAACCGCAATCAACTCGAATGCGATCGCTCTCACAAAATCTGCAACGAAAATCAACAGAAAACATCAAAAAACAACCAGAATATACAACATCCAAACAAAACCCAATACCGATCGTTTACACAATTCATAACTCATCGAAATTGCCGAGAAAATCACAAAACGTCGTCGATCGAGCTACAGAGTTGATCCGAAAAGCTTCGAGAAGCAGAGCGAAACGAGAGCGATTTGAAAGCGGAGCTCAAACTACCGAATTTGAATTGCGTTTTGACGGCTTTTAAATATGCGGGGTTGCCGTTAACGTCGGTTTGAAATGGCAACAGAACAGGGGCAGCGTGGGAAATTTCACAAAACCCATTAAAAACCAGCTACCAATCAAAAATTGACAAATTATCATTTGTCCTAATTGGTGAAGATTTGAACTATGAGCCCTAGCATAGAATTAGGTGTTCTTTATGTCCTTGTGATTAATTAATCCTAGAAAGCTCTGTTGTTTCCCAAGCTTATTTTCTTAATCTGTCTGAACATTGGAAAGGAATCTTGAATTCCATCCCGTTGAGAAAATGCATGAGAGTCTTATTCCGGGAACATGATTTCGTGAACCAAACGAGCCCATCAAAAAGAAACCACCGTCCGGACCCAAAACTCATAGCTTCAGCCTCCACCACCAACATCTGTCGTCGCGACGACCATCACCAGTGTTCCCCATCGCCAGGCACGACCAGCGTCTGTAGCAGCCAACGTTGACGACGATGCTTCGATCGTTTGTCGCGCAGGGGGAGTCGCCATGGTTCACCGCAACACCGACTCTTGAGTGTTCAACTGCAGGTGATTTCCGCTCCTTTGGTTTTGGTAGCTGGGCTTGTTTTGGCGATTGAAACGTAGGAGCATTGCGATTTTATTATTTGGTTTTTTGAAATTCTAGAATGAAGTCGATACAATAGCCAATCAATCGGATTGGGAATTGAATGGGTTTGGAAATCAATTCCGAGCCCAGTCTTATCAATCCAAACGGACCCTTACGCTTTTATGCAATTTGTTTTCATTCATCATAAGATCAACCATATTCTGCTTTGATCGAATACAACTAACTCCAATTTTTGTTCGACTTTGGAAAGATTAAATTGATACGAGCAAGGGAATCGGAAAGAGCTAGCTCAGAAGAAGCAACTAGAAAAGACCACTGTTTGCCAAAATCATCTTTGTAAGTTTCCTCAGTACCTCTCTCCCACCAGAGCACCAGAGAAGGCTTCTTCACAGAGCCACCTCGTTTTCTTGGGCATTCTTAGGCGCGTTTCGTTGTCGGTCACGGCGGAGAGTAAACAAGTGGGCGAGCTGTGGTCAGCCTCAATCGTTGGTGTAAGTATACTCCTTTCATGAAATAATATCTTGTTTGGGTTCTTGGCATTGATAAACATAGCTCGCTCTATTCTTTTCTGATATTCATAGTTAGCATTTCTTATGCCAGCAAGTTAAGCCTTTGTCATCGTAGATTCTTCTTTAGATGAATTGTATGATCCTTTACTTCTTTGTTGGTTGTGGAAATTCTTCCTGTTGTTTGGGCAGCGAAACCCCCGGATTTCTTCTCATTAACAGTAGTAACATGTGTAATAGTCGTGAACTTTCTCAAATGAAACGAATTGATGGCCTTTGGAGGGTGACATTACTGGTTGCGACTGCTTACATTTAGAGAGCCTTCTCCTCTGTGTGAAAAGCCCGCTTCATTAGAATGGGAGATCAGTGGATGAGTAATTTTTGCTTGTGTACTTGGTAAAAGATGTATTTGGTCATATGATGCTATAATGTCTCTATTCCAAAGTATGAGAGCCCCTCGTGGATAATAATGGATTGTAATGTTGTTATGTCTTCTAATAGTGAAAATGTTCTCTATCTTTTAACAGCTTCTCTCTTTAAAACAATGTTGTGGCTAATTCCTTGCTTTGAATTATTTATACCTAGTGGTGTAGTAGTGCCTTCTATATTTGTTGGAGAATTCTTTTGAGTCTTCTTTTGTTCTAAGTTTGACTTCTATCCCCAAGAAAGAAAGCTAGTACAAAGAGCAGTACACATTTAATTTAATGATTAATACTGGGTTTATTACGTGATTTATTGGATTGTGTTTGAGTTAATGGGATAGATATTATGTGAACTTTATCATAGTATTATATTTTTGCAGGTGGCTTGCGTAGTTATGTTGAGGAGAAGTGGGCCCTCCCAAGAGACTGCTAGCCAACCCCAAGTTTTGCTTCTTCAACATAAAAGAAACTCTGCTATGAGGTGCTTGTCTGAGACATTTGTAAGTCTCAGTCGAATATGATTGCTAAGTTAATTTTCAATACCTGCTGATTCTCTCCTTGGACTATACATGGCTTTGAAACTAATTCAAAGTGCTCCACATGAAGCTGAAAACCCAACAGAGTTCTCTCTGAGGCAAGCCTTTGAGCTTCTTGAACCAAAACTAAGACCCCCATTTTCATTAACAATTCCAAACCCAGAAGAGTACTTGTTGCTCAACAGAGCAATACTCTTTGGAGTTTTATGTGAAAACCATGAGGGCAAAACGCATATGAAGCACTTACATGCTATTGTCAGTGATGGGTACGGCTTGTTTGTTAGTTTGCTCACGGTAGTCGTGAATGAATTGTACGTTAAACTTTCTGGACCCGTGAAGTGCCAATTGATTTGGGTTGCTAGGGAGTTGATTGATGTTCTAGCAGTCGGCACAGATGGTTTGTTGATTTCCTTGTTGAGGCAAATTGTTGGTGGGGATTTTAGTGAAGAAAATTTGTGGCTGTGTTTTGAGATGGTTAGCATCTTTTTGAACAAATGGGATAGTCTGCTGGAAGTAGAATCAATGATTTTGACGAGTGGGTTGTATACGTATCTTCGGTTATTAGCTGATCACTGTAGGTTAATTAATCCAAAATTAGAGGCATTAAAGGAATTGGAGATTGAGTTTTGTATTAAAGTTTTGAAGGAGCAATTTCCTTTGTGTTTGAAGATTGGCAGGGATCTTGTCCGTCTCCTACAAGATTTGGCTCAGCTACCCAAGTTTAGAGCTATATGGAAGGATTTGGTCTTGAACCAAGGTGAGTTTAGGAATCTGGGATGTCCCAGTATTTTACAGCTCTATAACACTAGGACTTCAAGCCACTATATGTTACTTAGAATTACTCCAGAAATGGAGGTCCAGTTGCGATTTTTGCTTACTTATGTAAAGTTGGGAAGTCAGAAGCGCCACCAGGCATGGTTTGCCAAGAAGTTTCTGTATGAACCAAGCCGGGAGACTCTCATAATTGACATTGTTCGTTTTATATGCTGTGTACACCACCCCCCAAATGAAATCCTTCAGTCGGATGTCATTCCAAGATGGGCTGTTATAGGTTGGCTGTTGAAATCTTGCACAAAGAAGTATGTTGAAGCTAATGTGAAGCTGGCTCTACTGTATGATTGGCTCTTCTTTGAGGAAGGAGACAACATTATGAATATTGAACCTGCAATGCTATTGATAGTATACTCTATACCCAGATACCTTGATGTAACTCATGCTCTTCTTGAATTTCTCTTTCTTCTTGTAGACAACTATGATTTGGCACATTATGATATCCTAGTTAAAGGTGTGTCGTCATCTTTTAATATACTTGTTAAGAAAGGAGTTGTTCTTTCCCTTGATGTCTTGACCTCTTGTGATGCACTGTCTCCTATATTGAAAGAGAGGCTTGGTAGGTCGTTGTCTAGTACAAAATATGAAATCTCTAGAAATTGGGCACATGCTCATCTTTCTGATCACTTTGTGAGTTTGAAAACCTCATCTTGTATGGGAACTCCAACACCATCACCGGATCAGGAACCTATGTGTTCCAAAGAGGACAGATTTGTTACCAAATCAGCTGAAACTGAAGTTATAATATCAGATGATGGAGTTCATTCTTGTAGTCTATCAGCAGTAGCCTCCAAACGCCAAGTTTATGATGTAGACAGTTTGGTGGAAAATCTTGGAAAAGCAATTAAGGATTCAAACACAATGGGTCTTCGTACTTTGGATGAATTGTTGCTTTTATTAATAAGTTTTGATGGCCAAGGATCAGAGAGCGGCTTAAGTTTATCTGATTGTTTATCTTCTAAGTTAACGAAGTTCTACGAACTAAGTGGGTACAAGTTATTTGCTCCTTTGAAATTTCATCAAGATAATCCTGAATATGATGATGAAATAGGGTCCCCCACAGCCTTAATTGTTCGTCTTTTTGCCTTTTCTCAAAATCAGACAATGAAAGAGATGCTTCTCTTCTGGTTAAGGAATGGTTTTCCAGTTGGAGCGCGATTACTATCTTATGCATCAAGACTAGCTTATGAGGCATGCATGGTGGGTTGCTTGGGAGATGCCACGGCTGACAATAATTCTATTACTGCAATTGGTTCAGGCACGCGCCTGCTTTTGTTTCACGTCAATGGGTACTCCTCTTTTTTAAATGGAAGAACTGAAAACTCAGATGAAACTGTAGAGTCTAGTACTAAAGTGGAAAAGAAGTTAGCTTCAACATTAGTGGATGGTGCCTTTGCTGCTTACAAGTGTTTTCTTATGTATTCAAGAGCTGCTTTATGTAAGGATTCCGAGAAGTCTCTGACAAATCTCCTTTTTTCTGACATAATATCTTGCTCTGTTTGGGAGGGGAAAGGATTAAAATTCTTGTTTTCCAGTGTTTATTGCCATCTTTCTGATTTGTCCATTGGTGAGGAAAGCATTATCAAGCTACTTGTGAGTTGTTTAGATCATGCTGATCTTTTTAATCTACAGATTGAGATTGGCTTGAAAAGATTTGCCATTTTTGGTGAGAATACTCAAACAATTGTTCGCTTAATGAAGAGCTCCCTTAATTGGGGCTGTGTGGAGCAACATAAGTTCTGGGGTTTGATTAGATCAGAGCTAGCAGTTTCCAAGGTTCAAATAGAGAAGGTTATTTCGGAGTTTTTCGGATTGGAAAAATTGGATGCCAATGCAAGTGCCATTGCGGTTGAAGGTCTTTTTACACTCTGTAGTTGCTGTATACCCACACCTGAGCTTGTTGGGGCTATCATGTTATTACCTGATAACATCTACCCGGATTTTGCTTCCGCTGTTATGGCTAAATGGGCTTTGTCTAATGCATCAATGCTATTTGATAGCTTGGCTGCCTTTTCGGAAAAAGCAAACAACAAGAATGGGGATCTTGCATTTCATGATTCTGCTGGAATGATGATAAACCGCTCTGCCGTTTTATGGTTACTGAATTATTTTAATGCACATGGAAATGGCACTGATATTTCTAGCAGCTTCTCCATGAACATTATGTGGCAAAATGCAATGCGCCAAGTATGATGGTATTGTACTGCCTTTTTCAGTGGAAGGTAAGCTGCTGAAGCTACTATTTACATTACAAGATCAACTGTTTTGTCTTGAGTATTTGGTGTATGATATTGCTATCCCAAATGTGAGGACAATTTATAAGGAAAATCTAGATATGGTGTGTCATCAACTTACTAAATGTTATAAGTTCCCAACTTTTCCGTGACTGACTATAAGTCTTTAAACAGATTCATGGTAAGACAAAAGGTTTATCTTTTTCAGTTCCAGTAAAACACACGCACACACACAAATGTAGATACACACACATACCCACGCATGGGCATTTTTCTAGTATTGTCCAATGAAGTAAAACATGAGTATCTAAAATTTAAAAACAATTGGTTGTATATTATATGTTAGTAATCATCCTTACTAATGTTTCCGGCAAGACTTGTAGCCACTGAAATCATGATTGCTGGACTACACTGCGTTTTTCTGTACAAACAGTTGAGATATGTTATTGCACGATTTTATAATAATTTTGTTAGTTTTGTAACTCGTGAATATGATTGTAGTATTTATTGTTACTTTTGAAGGAGGTCTATGCTTATGGCTACGTTCTTTTTTGTTCCAAAAGGCCTTTCCAGTCTGCACACTCTGCAGATCGAAGCTTGTATTCGGAATGGCTGAAGGGCAATCCTTGTCAACTGTAAATATTAGGGGCCAAGAATACTGCTACTCTCTGGGGATTTCACAAAAGGTACCCTACTTAACTCTGTATAAAAGATAAAATTCTCTTGTTCTTATTTATTTTCCAGTTTTATTAACCGTAGTGTGGATCTCCTCTATGTATTCTCTTGAGCACAACATATTCAGTAAGTTCATGCCCAAAATGGTAAGTGTTTGTGTACAAAATGCTTTCTGAAATTAGTGGCAAAGTTCTGGGCAAATGACTCATGGTTGCCGTGCTAGATTGTGTGTTTGTTACTCTTTAATATGTGCAAGGGCCTACTAGGCTCCCAAAGATCCATGTTTCTCTTTAAAGAGAGAAGTAGCCAATTGTAAATATGTGGCATTCAGATATCCAAATATAGAAGGAAAGGGGCGGACGCTTGAAGAAGTATTTTATCCCTAGTGCCGTAACATTTTTATTTCTGCTATGAGTTAATGACAACCAGTAGATGCTGAAAGTAGCAAATTGATTTACATAATCTTAATCCATAAATAACAGTGAGTATCCTTTTGATATTTTAAACCATAACTATCTAGCATTGTCATTCGAATTAGGCTTATTGTGTAGGTAGCTAAAAAGAACTAGCAGCGCAAAAGACTAGGTGAGTGAAGTTGGATTGTTTTGACATAGTTTGTTTGATTGATCCGCCAGTACAAGCACGTTAACTACAGATGAGACCGTAACTGTACTATGGTTGTTAAGAACAGAGTGAATGTGTGGTGAGAAAGTTAGTAAATGAGTTTTCTTTAATTTGTGCCTATCACCATGATATATAGAAGTATGTTCTCTTGTGTACAAAAGTCTAACTGAGATAGCACTCGGGTAGAATTAAAGTACCAAACTTGCTACTAATTTGGTGTCACAGAGCTAGAATGTTGTAATATTGAGATGATTCAGGTTTTCGCTTGTGCATTATTTCTTTGCTGTTAATGTGACATTTCTGTCGTGAAATGCCAAATTGATGTAGGACAACTGGGACAAGGAATTTATGGTGGGGTTTCTAGATTTGCGGAGTGAACACAAAGAACGGCAAAAAAAAGGTAGATTAGAAGTGCTTCCAGGGGCTTCACACCAACCTAAAAATCGCACCAAGGGGTTTGCAATCACTCCAAAGGGCTTTACACCCTATTTTAGCATCATTTTGCGTCACACCAGAATTCCAGTCAGTGGAAAAACTCCATTCATAAAGTCAACTCTGCTCTTCATAGATTGCAGAGAGATGGTATTTATAAACTCTAAACCTAGAGTAAAACTGGACGAAAAACACAATCTAGGAAGGAAATCCTATTCCAAACAGATAGGAAAGTAAAACACTCCTCAACCCAGATAAAACCGAAGAATCAAGTCGTAATAAATCTGGAAAGCAAATAATCAAAGGAAATCTGGTCCCAATAAAAAATACTTTGGGATCATCTCTCTTTTTTATGGCCAACCATGATAATACATGTTTATTATACTTTTTTTATAACAAAACTATGATAAGCAGGTAGCTTGTTGGGTTTTGTTAACTTTGATTACTTATGTTACATCATTTCTCTCCAGTTATGTGTTTATCCATTCTAGGACTTGCTGAGTCTAATGCTTTAACTTTGTCTCTCTTTGGCCATTATATTGTCTTCTGTGTTCTCTAATGGCCAGGTAGCTTGCCCGCTTGAGAAGGGCCCCAAGGCAGAATGTTCTTGACCTGTGTATGGAAGCTTTAGCTGCTCTACCGCTTATTGCTTCAACTGGTGACTTGTTTTGAAATTTCTGTTTTGATTGCCGGTTTTAAATACTGAATTTTGGGCATTAGTAAATAATGGGTTCTGCATGGAAACTGCAGCTGATCTGCGACAAAATCTTCCATTATTTTGTTTTGCAAAGGTAGGGATGATGTTATCTCTAACCTGATTGTCCACCCAAATTAATTATTGAATATGAAAATATGAAATACCAAAATTCAAATTTAAAGTTACCCATTAGTAGATTGCGTGCGTTCCTGTGTCCTTTTAATTATAGTCGCCTTTGTCATTATCATATAAATGATTTGAAGAATAGTTTGCGGGATGATGCAATACGGATTTAACATCTTTTCTTTGAAGACTGCACACAACATGCTGTTATAACGTAACTGTCATTAAGAAAATATTAACCTTCTGAATTGTATAATGGTGATATAGTATGCAGCAAGAGATAGAATTAAAGAGATGTTAGCTTCGTAATTCTTCTGTGCAGAAATTGCTGATGTATGTGGTCCACAGTTATAGTTCAGTTCACTGAAAAATATTTCTGACAGAATAATTTCGTATATCACTTTCAGTATGTGTAACCTGTTATTGATTTTATTTCTAGTTGTTGCGTGGAATTTGCACATGATATACTCTTATTCATTCTTCTCATTTATGATGTATGAAACAGGTGTTATACCATTGCATCGTGTTGGATATTGAGCGAACTGGAACATTTGTCTTTTGAGGCAACAAGCCAATACAACCTGTGGCCACTGCAAAAATGGGGGTTACTTTCAAGAACTACGTGAGTTTCTGTATCGATCTCATCACTGGCACATTTGTTCATTTATTTTTGCGCATACCGTTTTCTTTTTGTTTGGGAATGTTGATGCCTTGACGTTTCCATCCAACTGTTCCTTTTTTTGTCCACAACATCAGAATTTCAATTTGAAATTGCACTTTGTGTCTCTGGTCATTGGTTTTCTTTGGTTTTATTTCTAAGTCTCACTCTGTTCATTTTATATAGCTATACATTTAGTTTATTATTTCATGTTGATTAACTGTGAAGTGAGCTAAATTCCACTCAAGAAAACCTTGAGAGAAAAACCACATGAAAGTTGGTTGAACTTTGCTTATAGGGAATATCGATTATTTTGTGTATGCTTGTCAGAGGGTCAGAATTATTTCTTCCCTATTCAGATTATCTTCAATCGTCATCGTCTCTTTGATGCTTTGTCGGCCATGAGTTTCAGATTTCAATTGATCAATCTGATTATTCATGGGCAGGTTTGGTTTTCTTCATTCCACTTCAGAGTTGGATTATTGTGAGGGGTCGAAGACATGCATTTATGGATACCTGGTTTCACTTGTACCATATATCTAATGATGCTGCATGCATGAGAAATCTTAGGGGATGAATTGAATGATTTTCCTACACATACCTTCGTAGGTTGTTCAAGCTTTAACCATAAACCCTTGCATATTCTTTCGTAATTCTTTTCAATGCATTGTGAATCTTGTAGGCACTGTAAATTGTTTTAGTGCATTTTGCAAACCTTGTAATTTTCCTTTTCAGCAAACTTATTGCTATTGTAATTTCGGGATCCTTTGCTTTTTTTTTTTCTTTTTTTTTTTGTCGCAAAGTAGAAAAATTCATTAAAGACGGATGGTAACATTCACATCCGAAGCTAAAGCATTAAAGAGCCATGGAGGGCAATCATGCCAAACAAACGAATCTCCATGCTCAACAGCAAAGGCAGCTATAGCATCAGTTGCTTTGTTACAACTTCTTGGAGCAAAAAGAAAGCGAAAGTTGAGTATATTACTACAAAGCTGGGTAATATCGAAAACAATACCCTCAATTTCAGCCACACCGGCGGAGCAATCCATTAACATATCAACAAGGGCCTTCGAGTTAGTTTTCGAACTCCACCCTCATAACCCGCATCACGGCAATGGGTCACTGCCGCCTGAAGTGCTTTGGCCTCTGCCACTAGACTTGACGAGCAATGGAAACCTCCAAGTCCACCTGTTGCCACAATCCACCCATCATATTTCCGAATAATCCACCCATAACCACCTCTCGACGTAGTAGGAGCCCATGCGCCATCACAATTAACTTTATAAACACCAAAATTCGGTCGTTGCCGCTTTGGTTGAGGTGGAGAATTGTCACCACCATTTACAATAGCATTAGGCTTTGTTGGGGCAATCTGCTGCATGGCATGTGTATGCTCAATGTGCTGCTGCAACAGAGCACGAACACTCCCTCCTAAATCAGCAATCCCTCCATTAAACACCATTTCATTCCTTTGTTTCCAAATGCTCCAAAAACCAAATACAAGCCATAGGACCGCACCACGTTGTGGTTTATACCTCTCCATTAGAGCATTTGCACCGCAGGTGGAAAAGGGGCGGCTTGATGAGGTGTTGCCCCCCTTTGCAAAAAAAGGGTTTCCACCGCAGAGGGGCAAGCGGGCACTGTTCACGGCAGCGGGTCGAAGGGTTGCTTTTCGCCCCTGCACTGTTCTGGGTGGGCGGAGATGCATGTGATGTCAGCGCCCCACTCACAGCCGTTTAATTTTTTTTTTATTACGGCGCGTGAAGCCAAGGGATCTTTTAAGTGCGGGCCACGTGGCTTGGTTTGGGCCCTTCAATCTTCACATCCAACGGCCCAGTTTTTTAAAAAAAAATTATAAAACAAATCCAAAAAAAATTCAAAGAATTATGAAAAAATGCAAATAAAATAGGAAAATGTGAAAAAAAAAATAAAAAAATAAAAAAAATTATGAAAAAAATGTAAAAAAAATTATGTAATATTTTGCTTGAGCTTTTAAATAAAATTTGTTGTATTAATATTAGTACCGGATACCAAAATTTAGGACTATTTGTGGGTGAAAAACATACCAAAAAATTCTGAAATTTTTTTTAATAAATACCCAATTAGATCGACACGTATTATAAATAACAATGGTTAAAAATCATATCGGTTGAAATTTTATTGATATTTGTTGGTGAATAGTGATTACACTTGCCTCTTACCCCTGCCCTTGTTGAGGTGGAATGAAAACTAAAAGGAATGGGCTATTCGGGTGGGAGGTGGGACCAGTGTGAATAGTGCCCGCCTTTCCTTGCCCCTTGCCCCTGCCTCTTGGAGTGCAAATGCTCTTAAAGCCACCCAACAATGACGAGAACTTTCGTCAGTATACATCTCGACATCAAGGTGTAAAGGACTAGCAGCCCAAAAAGCTCGAGCAAAATCACATTGGAAAAAGAGATGCTCCTCTATCTCATCTCGTCGCTTACAAAAAGGGCATTCATCATTCACGGAAACATTTTGGCGTTCAAGATTACTACGTATAGCAAGGGAATTCCTACAACACCTCCATATAAAGTGCTTAAACTTGTTTGGCACCTCCAACTTCCATATATTTTTCCACAGATCACCATGGGCATGAAACAGAGAAACATCTTCACTCCCACGTCGTCCTAACTCACCATTGGATCTTTTGCTTTTCACCAGGCATGGGGCAATCTGTTAAAGTTCTCATTTCCGCTGTAATGATGAAGAAAAGGTTGTAATAAGTCGGATCAATGCATTGGGAAAGTGCCCATCTGCAGTTTTTTTTTTTTCTTAATCAGCCTTGCTACGAGTCATTTCTCTTCTTTCATATCTAAAATTCTAATTTGCTGCTCACTTAAATTGCACTAGAACCAATCAGTTTTAAGATATTATCCACAACAAACTACATATAAAGATTTAGGCTCTTCCATTATTCGTGCTGATTTATCACAAGCCAATGTTTGACCTTAACACCATCTCTCTTGTCCTGGTGACCTTTTTCCTTTCCTTGTCGGTCTTCATCTTCCTCTCTACTTTCCGTACACACTCCAAAACTCCATGTCCAGAGTCGTACCCCGTAATCGGCAACCTCCCAGGCCTCCTCCGCAACCGCCACCGGTTCCATGACTGGGTCGCGGACATGCTCTCCCAAACCCCATCTTCCACTCTCCAAGTCAATGGCCTCCTCAATCTATCCCATGGCATCTGCACAGCCAACCCTTCGAACGTTGAGCACCTCCTCGTATCGAATTTCCCAAACTACGTCAAAGGTTGCCGCTTCTATGCTGTTCTTGAGGACCTCCTCGGCCACGGCATCTTCAACGTCGACGGCCACCTCTGGACCGTCCAACGCAAGATTGCCAGCCATGAATTCAACACCAGATCGCTCAAGCACTTCATCGCAGACACGGTCAACTCCGAAATCTCAACCCGCCTCATCCCTCTCCTCGCGAAAACTTGTGACGAAAACAAAGTGATTGATCTCCAAAATGTGTTGCGACTGTTCGGATTCGATAACATCTGCAGCGTAGCGTTTGGTACAGACCCTGCCTGCTTGGGTTCGGAAAATACACATCAGAATCAGAACATGTCATTTGTCAAAGCTTTTGATGATGCAGTTGATATTAGCTCGTCCAGATTCATGTCACCTCTGAGTATTGTGTGGAAGGTGAAGAGGTTCTTCAACGTTGGATCCGAGAAGCGATTCAAGCAAGCAGTGGAGGAGATCAACAAGTATGCAATGGAGATCATAGAGCTGAAAGAAGCAAGCGTAGCCAACAGAAATGAGGTTAAAGATGAAGATTTGTTGTCGAGGTTCGTGTCCTCGAGTTCAAATTTCGTGGAATTTCAAGATGAAGACCACAAGAGGAAGTTTCTGAGAGACATCGTGATCAGCTTCATTCTTGCTGGTAGGGACTCCACATCAACAGCTCTCACCTGGTTTTTCTGGTTGATTTCGGGGCACCCCAGGTGTGCCCACAAGATATATGATGAATTGTTTAAGAGAAGAACAACTTTTAGCTATGATGAACTGAAGGAGCTTCATTACCTACACGCAGCCTTATCAGAGTCCATGCGGTTGTTCCCACCTGTGCCAATCAACTCGAGATTAACGGTGGATGATGATGTTCTGCCGGACGGAAGCCATGTGGGCAGGGGGTGGTTTGCTGATTACTCTGCTTATGCAATGGGTAGGATGGTGAAGGTGTGGGGTGAAGATTGCAGGGAGTTCAAGCCTGAGAGGTGGTTGGATGGTGATGGGGTTTTTCAGCCGTCAGATCAGTTTCGATTCCCGGTGTTTCATTCGGGGCCGAGGATGTGTTTGGGCAAGGAAATGGCTTATGTGCAGATGAAGTCGGTCGCGGCAGCTGTGATGTATGAGTTTGAAGTGGTGGCGGTTGATGGTGGTGCCACTGCACAGAAGATGATGAACCCTCCTTACATCTTATCACTTGTGCTCAAGATGAAGGGTGGATTGCCTGTCCGGCTACACAGAAGAGAGCAACACTCTTCCAATGCTTACTTCCAAATTCTCTATAGACATTGTGTATATTAAATGTGTGATATTGGTACATAAGTTTTAGCGTCGAATCATCAATGAAGATGTTAAGTTTGTTTTGAAGATCACAAGTGTGTTTTGATGGTCATATGTATGTGTCTTGACGTGCTGGGGTTGTCAATTAAATCGGTGAAAAGTGAAACCTGAAACTGCTAACTGAATTGATAACAGATCAATAGAACTCGGGGAGCAGATTGGTAAAACATAACTCATGGTGATCCAATCTAATTTCGGGTCATGCAGACTCAAAATTACCTAATCCTAGATGCTGATTTTGCAACCATCATTTAAGATTCAAGCATATACTTTCTGGCGAGAGAAGGGCGTAAATGGATTGAGATTCCCCAAACTGGGGTAAAATCTTTCTTGTGCCGTCCTTTTTTCTTCTGTGGTAATTAGACTAAATAGTACTAACTGGTTTTGATATTAGCTTCACATTTTATGCTATGCTCAACTTTAACAAGTGAAGCGAAATGAGAAGGGCAAGAAAAGGTTTCACGAATGGTTAACACACATCCGAACAATTGATCCGCAAAAGCCACATAAATCAATTCTGGGATCCGAAAAACCAATTACATAAACCTCAGATCCGCAAAAGCTAAGTATTGAATCCTCTACCAGACACAATTATTTTCCAAAAGCTAAACTGTGAAACTCTTGTCATAATTAATTAGACCAATGATCAATATTGCAACAATCCTCTAAATTTCGAAGGGGACTGGAGATGAGATGAAATGAGATACAGAAGAAATTTGAACAGAACCTTTAAGGCAGAGACAACATAGTATAAATATTGACTTCTGAAGAAAACTAATCACCATGACAAGACATCTTCATAGCACCTAACTACATGTTCAAAAGCTCAATTTGTTCACAGAACAAAACTACTCCATCTTAACACACGTCAGAGCTTAATACGACTTCCCACAATGTATCAAGCTCCCAGCACCTAAGAAAATGCCAAAAAGTGCTGCACTTGAAATTGTTGTTTTCCCAATGTGCCTTATCTTCAAAAGCCCTGGCACCTGAATCAAACAGAACATATGTGTAAATTTTCATTTGAAAAATGAAGGAAGTTGAAGTCATAAGAGTCAATGCTTATATTAATTGAGCATACACATGCATAGTAGCAGTATGTAATCCTAATACTTATGACAACCATCACTACATGTGATCCAGCAGTAATAGCGTGGTTAGAGAAGAAATATCCTCTTTAAAACCTCTTGACGGAGACAGATAATGAGTTTACAAAATTTCCTTCTAACTAATCTAGTGCTGCTGCATTACTACTAGAGTTGGGCCCAAGCCATTGTAGAGAGACAAACTGAACAACTTTGCTTCCAAAGGCACAACCCTACCAATTGAAAGCTGCTCTTTGGGGATAAAATATTCTCAAAATTTCTCTTTTGTTTTAGAAGAACAGATTTCTCATACAGTTCAAAATTATCTTTTGGACAACTTAGACATTAACTCATTTTTTTCAAACTATATAATGAACCAGGAGAGAAAAACCGTTTAAAGGTCTGTGCAACCAAACTTTGGGAGCAGCCACCAAAACTATTTCAGAAATAGAAAGCACTGCATATAATTCTTGGGTTAGGTTGTTGCACTCTTAAAACCATTCCAGAAACAGCTACCTCCTTGCCACTTTTGGTGCTTGTGTCTGAGGCAGAACTGCACAACTTAGAGTTGAGTCATCTTCTATGAAGATCAAGTAATTTTTCAAAAGGTTATTTCACTCATTTCGCAGACCAAATCAGCACAACCTGTGTACCTAGTTCTAACCCTCACTGTATTCAATCTCTACTTTCAGCTAGTAATCCAAGGGAAAAAAGGAGCATTTACTTATTGCATGAATGTTCCAATATTTTCAATCAGCTTCACAATTTAGTTTTGGGCCAAAACAACTGCTAATAAAAACTGAGGCACATAAAATGTAGAATTCATGTTTAAAAATATAGAAGATGAAAATGACTACAAACTGTTGGGTAGAGGTACAAAATGTGATCAGAGAGTGTACCTTATACCTTAAAGCCTCATATGTCCCATACACGGAACCTGCAGATATTCATAAAGATATGATTATATGAGATATTACAAATGATATGGGTT
The DNA here is from genome assembly GCA_033992175.1 of Spiraea crenata. Lineage (NCBI taxonomy): Eukaryota > Viridiplantae > Streptophyta > Magnoliopsida > Rosales > Rosaceae > Spiraea > Spiraea crenata. The sequence continues at coordinate 1,032,943 of JAVBHV010000007.1, read as the reverse complement.
AGTCTTTGAAATCATAATATGAAATAAACATTAAAAAATGGAAGCATAGGTTAGTCCAGGCTACCTGACTGAATATTCTTAAGGGATTCCTAACCAAGTTTCATGAAATCATGGACAACAAACTCTAGAATCTAGCGGATGCGAAACAGTTATAGGAAACTCACTTTCCCTACTAATGTTGTATAATCAAGAGCTCTTACGATATTGTGGTTCCACAGATACTATGAGGACTAAACATCAGAGTTAACAAAAGACACTTGTTTATCGATCAAGTACAATGTAGTATTTTGTGCAACGCCAAATAGGAAGAGGTGTACATTTTAGTTTGATCTTGACACAGATATGAACATCACCTAGCATGTCAGTAGCCCACACTACCAGCAGAAACTGAGGGTTATACAAAAGACTAGTTATCAAGGTGGTACACAAAAAGACGACTGACGGAATAATCAAGTAGTCTTTCGATTCACTTCCAGCGTTAGCTAGCTCTATTAAAAAAAAAAAAAATTGAACACGGTTGGTCAAGGTGTCTTCCTTGTTCATGCTTACAACAAAAGGAGTATTAACCAATTTTGGAGAATAACGATATACTGAGCACAAACCCTATCAGATTCCTGGCAATTATTAGCAAGTGAAATCTCATCTTCAAAGTAAAAGTATCAAGACAACAGAGAAACCTAAAAGGCTAGATTGAGTTATGGTCCCAATTTACAAGTTATACTAAAGTACCCAACATCAATCCCTTCCCAGTTTCGTGTTGCATCAAATCTCAGGTACCCAGATTACAGAAACTGGAAAAGATAAGAGCATGATTCCCAAAACCCAACACACATAAAGAGCAGAACAAACAACAGAACACAAGCGGGGGTTTTTGAAGAGAATAGAGAAATTACCGACGGCACCGCCGATAGCACCGCCGATTGCGGCGCCAGTGGCCACGCGGGTCAGGCAGCTACCTTCCTTAGCCATGTCTCAAAGGGTTGTAGATGCAAAAGCGGTGTGCTCTATTCGGTGTGGTCTTTGTTTTGATTTGGTGAAAAAAACAGAGAGGAGAAAAGTGAATAGTAGTAGTGGGGCACAAGTTGAAGTTGACGTGGACAGCACACAGTTTGCGTTGCTTAAATGTGAGGTGAGATATTATAAAAAGACTGAAAAAGTCCATTGCCGGGAATCGAACCCGGGTCTCCTGGGTGAAAGCCAGATATCCTAACCGCTGGACGACAATGGATTCTTACGTAATGTTTGCAGATAATTTGCTATATCGAAAATTCAAGCTGGGCTTCTGTTCTTCGCAGTGAAAAAGAACGTTCATGCACATGTATTTACATGTCATTGTTGGTAAGCAAAGAGGAATGGCTGATAAAAAGTAAAGCCGACATTGAGCATCTTCTGGTGGACGAGCTTGCCTTTGCATCAGCGACTTTGAACTAATGGATGTTTCTTCCTAGAGATGTAAAATGTAATCGTTTTGTGGCGTTCATGCGCCCAGTTGTCTCGCCTGATTCCTCGTCGCAACTTAGTAGTGGTCGAGCCGTCGTCCTCGAGTCGTCGTCGTCTCGGCATCGTCGGGCCAGCGTCATCGTGTGGGTGTCGTCGGGCCATCGTCATCAGCTGGGCGTCATCGGCGTTGGGCTGTCGTCGTCGGCGGCGCGCCACCGTTGTCATCTGGGAATCGTCGGGCCAACAGTCGTTGTCGGGCCTCGCTGACGGTTGGATGGCAATTTCCACGTAAATTGAAATGTTTGTTAAGGGTATAATAGGGGAAAAAAATTCATTAAACTTTTGCATAATTCCCAGCGTGTCCTAAATGAAAGCAACTTTCGAAAGCTACTCCTGACCTGCTTTCGATAATCTGCTTTCGCGAAAGTACTTAAGGTCCGAAAGTACTTTCGTTTGCGTTTACCAAATGCTTTTTTTGGCTGAAAACTTTCGGTAAAGTACTTTCGGGCCCATAAGTACTTTTGCGAAAGCAATACCAAACGCAGCCTAAGTCGTTTTGAAATAGACTATGATCTTTCAAATTTTTTTCCATTTCATAATTTGTTACTTGTTTCCGGCAGTCGTCTATTAGGCTAATTGATGTGTTTGCCTGTGCCGGTCAACTGTGCTCCAATTTTGCATTATTATTGAAACGGGATGAAAAGATGTTAGTCTTCATCAAACTCCTCTGATTCCGTAAAAGCACTAAACAAATTCAAGAGAATGTCCCCAGGCTTGGAAAATTGTGACTTCCATCGATTAGAAAGTATCTAAATAGTGTTATAACCATCCCAGGTGAGACATATTTCCAGCTGTGTAGTATTAAAGAGATTTTTCGACTGAACCAAAAAAAAAAAAAAGGATTAACGAGGCTCTGCTCAAATTTTCATGCCCCAGATATAGGGTTAATGAAGGTAATAGATTGACTTGGAACATACATTATTACTGCTTATATCATTGCCGAACACATTTATAAGCCACTGCAGAAAAAGAAAAAAAAAATATTGCAGATGCGTTTGCTTATGAAATTTACATGGCAGCTGCTTTCCACAAGAGCCAGCAACCTAATAGGAATTTACACTTCTCACCCTCAAAACCCCACACCAGGAAAATAGGGAAAAATGGAATACAAAATCAAGGTAAAAGAAAAAAAATTAGAGAAAACGGAAAACTCAAAAAAGCAATCAAACCCATCTAAATCTCCCTCCTATACCAAACCCTGCTTCTCTCAATCCTTTATACGAAAGAATGTCAACCCTAGTTTACCAGTGCGACCTCAGTAACCAAAAGCTTGAATCTTGAAAGAGATCATCTCATGTACAAACGACTGTTCTGTTTTCACATGTCAGTGAGCCAACTCCTCACTCCCAACACCTACACTAGACTTGTCTACCGTGCGCACATTGTATTGTTCATACACTCTTGCCCGGTTCTCTGCCCACCACTTCTCTGCCTGTTTCTCACTAAATCGTTTCCGACTGAGTGATATAGAGTTCGAATCATCAATAAGTACAACAGTGGTATGGAAAATTTCTATAATGTATCTCAAATAAATACCCATTTTTTTTTGTCTTTATAAATATAATGTTCGTATGTAGAGAGGGAAGTGTTATCTTTCTAGACGGTTAGGCACTATGAATCTGAACCATTAGACTCTTGTTAGAAACTGGTCCCAGATTCATAGTCATGTTACCAGTCTAGCAAGCAAATCTTATCGTTATCGAAGAGAAAAAGACAGAAACACACACACAAATTGTTATGTACGTAAATACAGTACCTGAAGCGAACTCGCTTGAGATCCTTGGCACCTCCTGGTAGGGAAGTAAGCGTAATATATACACCAGCTTCATCTTGCTCAACCCAATCAGTTTCCTGAAAAGATTCACTTTCTTTTGTTCTGTTCCCGTTTCTAGAAGCTACATCTGCATTTCCTTGTTTGTTCTGGACTGGACTGTGGTTACTGGCGATGCTGGACCCATTGGAAAGCAACTGGCTGTTTAATCCATTGGAAACTGGTTCTTGGGATGCTACTTGACCATTCAATTGGTCAGTTAAAGCACTAGAAACTTCATTTGAAGGATCAGAAGCTAAAGAAGAAGCAAGAGAGAGTGATTTGATATTTCGCACTGCTCCAACAGGGAGCCTTTCAGCCATGTCCTTCAACTGCTCACCATAATCAAAACACAAAATGCTCCATCAGAAAGAATTGGCAAAAGAGAGCAGAAGTGATAATAGAAAGATCAAATGCAATTTGCATGGTATATAATTTTGATGTGTTTCCATTACCATTTAGTAATTTCCGGTCCTTTGGAAACTCAAAGTGGGCTGTTTCTAGATTGTTAGAGAGCAAGTGTTATTTACTACAATGGACTCTTTTGAAGGATTTTTTTTGGTGACTTCCTATATAAATTAAATCTCCATCAAGATAGTAACCAAGAAGCAACTCAGTTCAAATGGAACACGTAAATCAAACTGAGTTGGGTTAAAAAGACTCCCCCAGGTGCACCTAATCACATTTTGAATGGTAGCAGAACTAGCAACATAAAAGAGAATTGATTACCAATCCAAGTAACAACCTATGCTGTAGTAAAAAAAAGCACTAACTATTGCACCGAAGTATGTAAACATCCATCTTACTTGGGCAGTAAGTGACTGGATCACTTCCTTTGCTGCTTTGCATTTGGCAGTCTCTGCACTGGCAATTGCTATTGCTTCCTTCAGCTGTTTACATGTTCTTTCCAGCTCAATTTCTTGTTGATGAGTTTTTCGAGTCAGCCCTTCAACCTAAAAAAAGAAATTACTCAGACACAATGCACACAGAAAAATAAAGAAGTCTAATATGAATTTTAAATTTTAATATTGTAAAAGGATGTTGAAGACATGGACAGCCTCACAGCACCTCTGATGACAACGTAGAAGCATTATAACAATTAGCTAACGGAAGAGCCCTTTTGTGCAAACTATTTCAATATCCCAATCAACTCAGGCATGGCAACCAATTATCACAAAAGTTGGTTAGGTATGCCACATGTGTGCAAAATTCAGTTTCCATAGAGTGAAGCCCAACTGCATGTTATAGCTGATCTATGAAGGACATGAAAGAAACTATTGACCTTCGTGTTCTAATGTTACTACATATGTGACAGTCATCCAACTTAGGCAAGTTACTAAAAAATAAATTTAGCATCCTGAAGAAATGCTGAAACTGATCGAACACAACGAGAAAACACATTGAGACTACGCTGCAGGAGATAGAAGTTTCCTGTAGACTTTTGAGTGAAATACATGGAGATGACAGACCACATGGATGCAGCAGTCTTGCACCCTACAACAGAAGCAAGGATGGGAACTGACAAGGTAGTAGAGAGAATGCTAACAAGAGCATTTTCAGTGCGAACCCAAAGACCATAATCGGGAAGAAGAATCAACAGGACATAGGTGTGAGAGCCTCAACCTGATGTTGCCACAATAGGTAATTGTCATCATCGAGTTTGACAGTCACAAGAAGGGGGATATTGGGAACCAGACCACACAAAGAGGAAGCGGCCATGACAGCAATTGAAGATGCAGCCGCGCAAGAGCCGATGAAGCCAAGGGATCAGCAGAAAAATTATACAGATTGAAGAGAGCAAAAAAAAGGTGTCTGCCAAATAGTTTGTGGTTTTTTGTCAAAAGTAATGCGCTTTATTTAATTAATAGGTTTGGCAACGTGCCGAACAAAGGAGACCTCGCAGTATAAAAAGAATGCCCGGTACTCCTAAACTAAACAGAAAAGCATTCAATAGCAAAGTAGAATGAGCAACCTTTACCAATTTAAGGACATTGAGTTTACACAGCTAGTAATCACGATATTGTCATGTCCCGCGAAATTTTTTCTAAATTAGATAATGACATAATTTGTTAGAAATGGCAAGTTTTAGCAAGCATTTAAATACGAGGACCATGAATTCAAAATTCAATATCCCCAAAATCACGTTCCTTCCTTCCAAGGGCTAGTTAAACTGGTACATTTGGAAACCTGTGACCTTATAGAAATATTTATTTCATCCAAATAAAAATTTAGGAAAGGAGAACGAAAGACATATCAAATAAACAAATTTTTTTTTTCAGAAGCAGCTCTATGAGAGTCCTCAGAAAAGTAGGGGTTACCTGTGATTTTAGTTTGATAACCTCCTGGCTAAGGCTTTCATTTGTCCTTTTAGCATCATCTACCAGAATCTTTGGTGATGTGAGTCCTCCCAAAGTTGGAGTTGGTGTTGTAGAACGAGGTGGGCTAGGGCGCCTTGATATTGGGGATGTAGCTCGCGAAACAATTCTTGATCCAGGAACTGAAGCTGAGAAAAACTTCTTGGATGACCCAAACACTGGATTAAACGATTTAGAAATGTTAAGAGCTCCCCATTGAGAACCTCCATTTGGTACAGGTGAAACTCGACTGCTGTTAAATTCCAGTTTCTTATTTTTCTTGGAAGAGCGGGTCTCTGCTTGCTTCAGAGATTCCATAGAAGAAAATCTAGCAAGTTGCACACGAGATTTGGAGTCCAACTTATCATCTTTATCAATAAGATCATTTGACCCCTGTTTAATACTTCCTCTTCTGCTCACGGAAGTCTGGGATGAAGTATCAGTTTCAGCTGCTTTCCTTAGTTTATTAAAACAATTATCGCACACACGATAAGGTTTGTTGGGATTTGGTGCCATAGAAGCTTTAAGTGACTTCTTACTGCTGCAAGAATGACAAAACACAAGCCCACAATTATAACAATTGTGGCGCTTTCTTTTGAAATTAAATGGAAGGCGGCAACCCGAACACATTGACTGATCAACTCCTGAAACCCATTTGTGAAGGCAGATTGCTGCAGTAAAATTAGCACCACAAGCAATGCCTTTGACTTGCTTATCTTTCAGAGCTTCAACTAACGTTGGGGAGTCACGATCATCAATATTACCATGACCTAAACGGCCATTTGCTCCTTTTCCCCAAGTATAAACTTCAGTCCTTGATGTTAAAACTGCAACATGATAGGCACCACAAGCAATCTCTTCCACAAAACTTTTCAACAGCTTTCCCTCAACTCGATTGGGGAGCTTTCCATCCGCTTGAGGACTTCCTAACTGGCCATAAACAGGACTGCCCATTGTGTAGACATGACCAGACGTTGTAAGTGCAACTGTCATAGTTTGTCCGCAAACCACTTGACAAAAGTTGGGTTCAACGAGAGCTGCAACACAGGTAGGTACAAGTTTTGCTTCCTTGTCACCATGCCCAAGCCTACCCTTATCACCATCTCCCCAAGTGAAAAGCTTTCCTAAGGAACAGTTGCTGGAACTTGAATTCCCGACCATGACTTCTACAACTGCAGCAGTATGCCAGACACCACAAGCTGCTGTTACAGTACGAAGGCCCTTCAAGGATTCCACTTCCCTAGGAATTAAAACACTTTTTCGATCTCCGTGTCCTAGAACACCAAATGTGCCATCACCGAAAGTAAACAATTGCCCAGCGGAAGTGACAACAGCTGTATGCCAAGGTCCACAAGATATGGATGAGACATGGATACCTTCCAAGGGTCCATTTACTCTTTTGGGCACCCAGTGGCTCACTTCATTTCCATGTCCCAGTAGACCAAAATTATAAGTTCCATCCCCCCAAGTATAAAGATCACCAGAAAGCGTAACAGCACATGTATGGTATTCACCACAAGCAACCAGCTCAATGTTCATATTACTAAGTGCATCAATGAGCTTTGGATGCAAAACATCAACATCTACACCATGCCCAAGCCTGCCTCCGGATTCCTCTCCCCAAGAGAAAATCTCCCCTTGTTTGGTTACTAAAGAAGCATGCCGTCCACCACAGGCAATGTTTTGAACGTCAAGCACAACTGCAGATTCTAAGGCTTTGGGCAACAAAGAATCCATTTTTGCACTAGAACAATTTCCAATTCTGTGAGAACCACCACCCACAACACCATCTCCTATGCCTTCGCCCCACATGAAAACATCTCCCAAGGCATCACCATCATCATGACCAGAACCTTGGCTTGATGAGCTAACAGCACTGGATAGGCTAACTCTAAAAGCATCCATTGCTATCACTTTCATCTGCCCATGTACACTGTCTGAGCCACCAGATGACACAGAATGTACTGAACCACTGGCCGAGTCTGGTGGGAAAAAACCCTTGGGAGGAGCAGCCAAAAGTATCGCATCCGATAGTACCTTACCTAGACCATTTTTAGGAGGACTTTCATATGGACTATGAAGGGGAAGGTGATCTGACCCACCCTGACGTGAAAAATAATAATAATAATAATAAATAAATAAACCAAAGAGAATTTAGTTTATATTTTCAAAATATGCGGAAAAAAGTACAAATAGAAAAGAGCAACCATACCTTCTGTAAGCTATCATTACTGCCAAATGGAGAATTCAGAGGAGAACTTCTCCGCGTATAAGTTCTAGGACTATTTGTTTCAGATGGAATACCGTCACTCCTTGACTCTGTTCTCCATTTCCGATGATGGCTGCGGGATATCAATGCTTTTAAACCGCTAAACCATACCTCAGCATCATCTTTATCCTTGCAAATCTATTACAGAACAATCAGATCCTAAATTCTAATAAAATTCAAGATAAAATACTGAAACAGTTGTAATAAGACAGAAGGACAAGAGCTACTATAAGGAAACCTCAACAACAATCAAAAACAGAAGAATAAATCTTACCAAATCCAGTGATCTGTCATTATATATTAAAGAAAATGACTGATACTCCTTCTCAGGGCGTGGATACCTCTGAAAGATTGGCTGAAAGAAATAGAGGCCACTTGGGATCAATACAATGCGCGAAACTTATGACTTAAATCACTGATTTGATATCATAACTTAATAGTAATACTGTATCAAGTTACTGCAGATATATAAAAATAAGAACTTGTGAAAAATACAACACATAAAAGGTCGCCATGCATAAAAACATAGGCAAACATAATGACTGAGATAAGATGAAAATAATGAGACAGCACCAGCACTGCAATTATTGAGAAAGTCAAGATACTTAAAGCAAATAAGAAAGGAAACGCTGTGACACACTAGCAACTTTTTTCAGGGTTCTGACCATCTTTTAATCACAAAAATAAGCACAAGATACAACCGCTGTCAAAAATTCACAATATAGCAATTATCACAGTGACTGCAGAATACAGACACATAGATTATTTATCTTCACAGTGAGACACTTACAGTGCGTTGCCCGGAAATAATTCTTGACACATGGCTTAGTTTAAGGTGTTTTTCCTCTTTCCCAGAGAACCATATTAGAACAGATTCATCCTGAAAGCAACAATATCATCAGCTATATCCACATGGAACCACTGTATGATGGAGTGCAGAACTTTTAACCAGAATTAGATGCCTTCTGAATAATATAAATATCATGGAAGACTTAATATTTAAGCAATCCAATCAAACAGTCGCGGAGGAACTGGCGTAGATGTAGTTCATCAATATATTTGAATCTTCCTGTGTTATTGGGTGCTCACTAGATGTTAGCATGGTTCAATCAATCAATGACTAATGCAATTTAAATTTATTTCCTCAATCAGCTACTTGACATTTGAACTGTCACAATATTATTCTCTCATGCCCATATCTAGTATTTAGAATGTCTATGTTTGCTTATGGAAAGAATGCATCAGCTGAAGGCAGCAATACTCAGTTAACAAATATTATTATGGTGTAGCTTTCCTTTCGCTAACTGGTTCAGGTGCGCAAAGGTTGAATGGCTCACGTACCAAAATCGTTTTTAAGTTCTGAAAGATATATCAAGTTGTGGATGAAAAGAGTACCATAATATGCCAACTGACAAGCATAGCAAGGTTTCAACACTAAGAAGTAAACTAATTACAGAGCTACCCATCCTGATCGTTAGATCTTTAAGTCCTTATAATTTACCCTTTAAGGGGCTTATCTTTTCCATTGCATCCTGTCAAAGCTCATTTTATTCCACACTCCGGCCTTTAAAACTAACTGGGATTTGTTAGGAGTTTGGCCTAAGATGTTGTAATTGTGAACGGGTCTGAGGTGTACCGCCTGATCCCAGAACCAACCCATTCACATGCGTTTCGGGTCAGATGGGAGACAAGAAATCTAATTTCAATTGAGCTGATTAACAAATAAAATCGGGAAAGAAGAGGATGCATATGGTACTATTGCAAGGGAAAAAAAAAAGACACAAACACATTAGAACAGAGAGAGGGACAAATCTCAGGCTTCCCCATTTTCGGGACCAAACTTACATTGGAAAGACGGAAGGGGCAAAATTTAGGCTTCCCCCTCCTTCCATACTTAAGCAAGCATGCCCCCTTCTTCAGAGCAGTGATGGCCTGTTGAGACAAGCAAGTAAAGATCTAAATTAAGAATGTTTCATAGGATTTGCATGTGGGAAGAAAATAGAAAAATTCGCAAGTCTAAGAAAAGATAAGCAAAATGCATAATCATCAATCAGAAACATTTTTTTAGAAATGAAAAGGACATATAGAGTTTGAAGACAGAAGCATATACATTCAATTTCCAAGTCTACCAACAATGAACGGTCTTTTCAATCCTTCTCTCAATTTCAAGGCCGGTATCTATTTTTCCCATTGAATCCACATTACTTTTCTTTCCAACAAGAAATGTCGAATTATATTCCCCGCATCCTCTACCTATATTATGGTATCCATTGTCATACCAGGTACCTCAATATAATTAATGTTTTGCATTAGTTTCTACGAGGTAACTATAATCCCACTGCTAAACTCATTCAGCAAAGTCTGAACAGCCTGTCATTTCTAAACTTAAACCGATTCGGAATCATAATTATCCACTAATTAGTTTATGCAAATGACTATGCGCTACAGCATTAAACAGCAGATAATCAATGTGAATACGCAAAAAAAAAAAAAGTAAAACGAATTGGTAGAACAATACCTGCTCGATATCTCTTTCGACCGGGCCGGTCCTGCTAAGATCGGAGACCATCCTATCAGTCCTTGACATTTCTCCTTATCCTCAAAAACCCTAAACACCTCTAAATTCTAAACCCCAATTCGGGACTCAATCACTCCGCTAACCAAGCACGGCCACTCACCGATTCCCAACTCGGCCTCCGAGTCCAACCTCTTATCCCCGCTCCCAAACAGCACCGAATCTCCGTCGACGCCTAAATCTACCATCGCCGTCACTTTCGCTTCAACTCCGATTCCCTCAGCCTCCGCCACCCGAATCAACAACTTTTTTCCGAATCTTTCAAGTCCGGAGTTGAAGTCGACGAGCTTCGTCGGGCGTTTTGAGCGAAATGAGGCGCGGGTGCAGTGAATCCGAGAATTACGGAGGCGGTGAGGCTGGTGAGTCACCGAGTTGCTGACCCGAGTCAGTCGGAGAAAGAATCTGAGGCGAGAAAAGTGAGAAAGTCCAGGCGAGAGTGTATGATCTGATTACGAGTTGCAGAAGAGAGAGAGAAACAGCTTTTAAATTCAGACCACCAGACCAGAGGAGAGAGGGAGAGAGAGAGAAACAGAGGTGGAATTATATATTTTTTATTTTATTTTTCTTTCGTATATGAAAAGATGCCGACGAAGAGAAGCGATGATGGTAATAGCTCGAAAGGGAAGGGAAAGGAAAAGGTAGTGTTATTATCTGAAATGTCTGTGTCTATTGGACACTTGCTTTTTGGTCTCTCTGTCTCTTTCCTCATCTAAAGATTTTTGCTTGGATCCGAATTCGGTACTCGTTTATGAGATATGATATGCAGTTTTAGTCCGATAATTCATTTATGAAGTTTTAATCCGATAATTCATTTATCATCTCAATATGAAAATCTATGGACTTAACAAATCAAGCATGGATTAAGGCTCATTCATTCTGATAATAATTTGATCATACTAATATATAATATACAAGTCATTTTTTATATCATTTATTTATATTTTTTTGAGAAAATTTTTAATATCATTTATAAAACAATATTAATGAAAATTAATTTTTTACAAAAATACTTATTACTTTTAGCGCCTAGAGGGAGTCGGGCGGAAGTCGAGCGGTCACCCACCTTCTAGCGCCTAGAGGGCCTAGGCGGGGTCTAGGCGTTTTGCCTTTTTTAAGGTTTTGTATACTAGTTTTCGTGTTAGTGTAGGTATATTTTGGTATAAGATTCGAACAATGCATAAACTACATAATACAAGCTTAAATTTGCGACCACAACACCAATACTTGAATCAACCAATAACTAAAAAAGCATACTAATATATAATATACAAGAAACTTTTTATATCATTTTATTTTATTTTTTTTGAGAAAATTTTTTGTATCATTTATAAAACAATTTTATCAAAATTAAAATTTTACCACAATACTTATATTACTTTATTTTTTACTAAATTTTATCATTTCATCGTTTTTTAAACAAAGTCTATAACATGGGACTATTGCCATGCCCAGTGTTCAAAAAAACACTAGGCGGAAGTCGGGGCCTAGGCCTTTTTGACTTTTTTAAAGTTTTGTATACTACTTTTCGTGTTAGTGTAAGTATATTTTGGTATAAGATTCGAAAAATACATGAACTGCATAATACAAGCTTAAATTTGCGACCACAACACGAATACTTGAACCAACCAATAACTAAAAAGGCATAATTAAGCACAATCAAAAGAAATTAAACACGAATTGATGAAGAGTTTCGTAGATTGGGAGTTAGAATATCATACCCATAGTAAGCGTTGTCCCTCTTATGTTTCAACGGCGGCGACCCCGTAATCGGCATCATTCGGCACCTCCGTTGCTCTCACCACGAATGTACAAACTAGAAGCTGCCAATTGCGGTCGGCGATACTTTCGTGGAATTTTCAAGTTTCAAAAATCAGAATGCGTACAAACAAAGGCCGACATACCCCCTCCTCCGCCTCAATCCCATCTTTTTTGCAAACCCAAACATGCCTTCTCTTTCGCGAACCCACCGCTAGAATCGAGGATTCGTATTAGGTGTTCAAAAGCGACAAGCCCTCGGCGACCAACACATGCTTGCAACATCGACAAGAGCGACTTTGTCGCTGGGGCTTTGGACTCGGGTGACTCGATTTGCAACTGCGTCGCGAGTCTCTGGCACTCGATCCGGACGAACTCTCTTTTTGATGAAGACGAGATCAGAAACGCTGTCGACTAGGACGAGCTCGTCTGTGAGACGCTCAACCTCCAGCACACCGCCGCCTTCCTCCCCCACACCAAGATCAACGGCGGATGGTGACACATACCGATTTTTGCAAAATCGGGTCGGCTACCCACCTTCCACCGCCTAGGCGGCCGCCCAGACCTTTTTTTTAACACAGGCCATGCCTAGATGCAATCATGCGCATGTATGCATGCGCCCTCACCATTAACTAGCCAAAAAAGATTGATGGGTGCTTACATTGGAATTTTAAGCCAAGCCCTCTTGTCCCGCGCTAAACACTTCATAAGGCCTTGAGGAATTGCTTCGCCCTGAACCGCAATGGTTAACATAAAGAATGCATCACCACCTCAACCTGCACATCGACACCAGCAAGAGAAACCTCTAACAATCTACCCAAACCCACCCCGCCTCGTCGACGCTATCCGCGCTTCATCACAATCGAACTTGAACGAACGAAAAGGAGGTCGCTACCAACAAATAACGGGATCAATATGCATTGCTGGCTCCGTGGGATGATCTTCCAAGGCCTCCTCCCCGTTATTATGTGAAACCCACTCTGCTTGTTGTTGAAGCATACGAATTATAGCTCCATGAGCATCAGAAGGTGCACCCTCATATACTATTTAGTTTATGCATTTCCAAATAGTCTACAAACTAAGAGCTATAAGTTGTAGCACCCTATTTTGGTCCGGTGAGTTACGGTAATGAAACAAAATTAGCCTCCACGACTCGCAAAATTCTACACCATGAACCTGGTGCATAGGAAGCTGTTAGAAATATGCCCAAAAAATGATTATGTGATAATGATAAATGAGATATTTCAAATTAAACATTTATTGATCTAAATAATCAATAGTGCAAAGATATTATTTAGGCATGTTGTCAATTGACATGTTAAAAATTCCACAGGAATATGAAGGGGACAATGATATGAAGGGGACGATGAAATTTGAGGAAGTTAGATTCGTGAAACTGTTATCCTAGCTATTATATCTTAACAGGTTTCTAGTCATAGGATCATCATTGCTAAATTTGCCGAGACTAGTGTGCTATATCTACTCAATCGGGAGTATAATCCGTCTCAGATTATCGATGTGATTAGACCTTGAGATAAGTGCACAGATGCTCGATAAGAAGTGAGTTCACTAAGCGTGATCAATAAAGATTTTGTCAATGGAGAATTACCAATCGTATTAGACATGAACTCATGCAACTAGTCCTCAAACTTGAGGGACCACAGTTGTATTATGTAAAGACTAACTATTCATGATGATATAAATAGCACAACGTAAAAGGACTGTGAATGATATTTGTCTGGTCTTCAGTTGACTGTTATCAAGATTAACACTGATTCCTCTTGGTCCTCTTCTAGCTTGAAAGCCCATCTTGGTGCTATTTTCAGGACTGGAGAGGAGTTTGTGTTGGTGGGTTGGCTTCTCAAGTGGTGGCTTCTTCTGAGATCTTTTCAGAAACTTGTGTAATATGTGATGGGTTGCTTCTAGCTAAAGAGTATGGGATAACTTCTATGGTTATCGAATCAGATTGTCAAATGGTATTCAGGTATTGAATCGTCGTATTTCATCTGGCCCATGGCCTGTATTCCCTATCATTCAACATATTTGGGAGATGAAACATTATTTTCATACTTTGGAATGGAGTTGGATTTCTTGCAAAGCAAATACGTTAGCAGATATGGTTGCCTCACTATCTAGAAGGGGGATGTATTTGGGGATCTGGAAAGATTGACATCCACCTGCTTTAGTTCATGTTTTATGCTTTGATGGTCTACCATATCCTCCCTAGTGTTTTTGCTTTGTTCAGTTCTCTAGGAGACTCTATTACTTTTTTTCTCTTAGATAATATTTTTGCAAGTTGTGAATATTGGGCATTAGTTGCGTGGGGTTTTTGGGCTTCTCGGATTGCTTGGGTTTGGACGCCCATCTGGACCTGTCAACCATTTGCTCGATTGAGGCGCACCATGTAGCTAACTGGAGCACTTATTGGCTTTGGCAAGACCGTTTGGGACACCCAGGTCAAGATGTGATGCGCCGTATCCTCAACAGGCATCCCCATGTTAATATAGATCATGTGTATTCAAATACACTTTGCCAAGCATGCTCGTTGGGAACGTTGTATACTCTACCCTCCCTTGAAAAGATACTTAATGTCATCCTTCTTTTCTACAATGGATTTAAGGAAAAGCTTGTGGACAAATCCAACCACTACGCGGACCATTTAAAGATTTTATGGTTTTGGTTGATGCACCGACTCGCTGATCACATGTCTATGGTCCACACAACACGCTACTTTTGCTAAACTCCTGGCCCATATTGAGGGTTCACCACCCTGCTTATCCCATTGACATCTAGGATACTACTAGATAACGTCAGGGAGTTTATATCGAAGGTTTTCGATGATTACTGCACGTCCCTTGTGATTGTGGTTGAACATATGGTTCCCTGTGTTCCCACATTCTCGCAGAAGCGTTCATAAAGCTCGTTTTAATTGATCGCAAGGACCTTGGTTATGCGTACCAAGCTTTCTATTTCTACGTGGGTCTATGCAATTTTGCATGTAGCTATGTTGGTCCGCTTGAGGCCCACCTCCACCCAACCCTTTTTGGCATTACAGTTGGCAACTGGGTGCGAATTTGGAATTTCGCACTTACACATTTTTTGGTGTGTAGTTTATGTGCCAATTGCTCTGCCGCAATGTACCAAATTGGGTCCTCAACGGAGGCTGGGAATCTCTATCAGTTATGAATGCCCCTCCATTATGTGTTTTTATAAGCCACTTATAGGCGATCACTTTCTCGCAAAAAATTTGCAGATAGTCACTTTGATGATATAGTCTTATCACCATTAGGGGGGATAAGAACGTCAACGTTCCTGATTAAATACTCGAATTAACATGGATTGTACCCACTCTGTCTCATCTTGATCCTCAGACCACACAGTGTGATAAGAAGTGCGATGTATTCTAGATCTTCAGAGTGTTGCTCAAAATATGACAGACGCTTGCTATGATATAGCTAAAGTGACAAGATCATATATACCCGCTGCAAACATTCCTGTAAGAATAAACATCCATGAGGGACGTGCCGTCCTAGAAAGACAACATACACCGGCGGCTAGCCAATCATCTGTCTTCGGCTAGAGGCGAGGTAGATCACTCGGTTCGAAGGATTCACTCCCTAGAAGAGGAGACTATGGCACAACCGAATCTGATCGCTATCTGAACTGATTCAACTCATGAAATTGTTCAGGATTATGGAAGTGTCCTGGGAGATGTCCCAGGGGAGACCCCAGATCCTACTCCTGAGAATTAGGAGATCTCGGTCCATTATACTAGTTTTGGATGAGTTGTGGAATCGGAATGAGGTAATCATCGATGATATATTTGCATATACAGTGGCGACTAAAATTACAAAATGTGACAATATCGAACCGTGTTCCATTGATGAATATCGACCTAGAACTGATTGGTCAAAATGGAAATAAGTAATGCAGGTCGAAGTAGATTCCTTAGTAGTGCAAAAGGTGTTTGGACTGGAAGTTTCCA
This sequence comes from Spiraea crenata, assembly GCA_033992175.1. Taxonomy (NCBI): domain Eukaryota; kingdom Viridiplantae; phylum Streptophyta; class Magnoliopsida; order Rosales; family Rosaceae; genus Spiraea; species Spiraea crenata. The sequence continues at coordinate 1,016,695 of JAVBHV010000007.1, read as the reverse complement.
CACCTCCCAATATGAACTGTGTAGGTTACATGCGGGTATTCTCGTAAGGAAGCACAATGAGAAGAATGAAACAGTCTGATATAAGGCACGCCTTGTGGCGCAAGGCTTCTCTCATTAGCCCTGGCATTGATTACGAGGAGACATATTCTCAGTTAATGGACGCAATGACGTTCCACTACCTTGTCAGTTTGGTAGTTTACCAAGAACTGAATATGTAGCTTATGGATGTGGTTACAGTTTATCTCTAAGAGGATCTTGATACAGAGATATAGATGAAAGTCCCAAAAGGACTTTACCTGACTGAGTCAAATAGTTCTAAACCACGAAACACCCTCTCGATTTGATTGAGGAGTTCACTTTACGGATTAAAACAATCTGGGCGGATGTGGTATAACCGTCTAAGTGAATATTTGATTAGTAAGGGATATGCCCATGCGTGTTTATCAAGAAATCACCTTCCGGATTTGTGATAGTTGCAATGTATGTCGATGACATGAATCTCATTAGTACTCTAGAAGAGTTTGAGACAATTGCTTCACACTTGAAGTCGGAATTTGAGATGAAGGACCTAGGGAAGACTCGATTTTGTCTCGGCCTTGAGCTTGAACACTACGTTGATGGTATTTTGGTTCATCAGTCGATTTACACCCATAAGGTGTTGCGACGCTTTAATGACAATAAAGCGAAGCCCTCGAGTACACCCATGGTCGTTCCGGCTGCTAGATGCTAAAAGAGACTCATCCCATCCTAAGTTATTGGAACTAGAAGTTCCATATCTAAGTGCAATTGGCGCTTTATTGTACTTAGCTCAATACACTAGGCCGGGCATCTTGTTTGTTGTGCCAACACGCCGCCATTGGACTGGTGTTAAGACATTTTTTTCGTTACCTTAAATGTACTACGGATATGGGCTTATTCAATCCCTATGCATCTCAGGATGGATCATCCCCTCTTGATCCTCAAAATGATGCTTGCCTTGTTGGATATGCTAACGCAGGTTACTTATCTGACACGCATAAGGCACGTTCCCAAACTGGTTATGTCTTTACCATGGGGAATACCGAGATATCTTGGAGTTCTACGAAGCAGACCGTAGTTGCGACTTCTTTGAATCATGTCGGACTCATCGCCCTTCATGAAGCCACACGCGAGTGTGTTTGGCTGTGAGTTGTCATTGAGCATATTCGGCAGACTGGCAGATTATCTTTCGTTATTGATGTCCCGACAACTATCTATGAAGATATTACCGTATGTATCGACCATATTAAGAAAGGATACATCAAAGGAGACAACATCAAGCACATCGCGCCGAAGTTTTTCTTCTCACATCAGCAACAAAAGCATCAGAAGATTGAAGTCAAGTAGATCCAATCGCAAGATAATCTCGCAGATTTGTTTACCAAGTCTTTGCCGAAGGTTACTTTCCAGATTGTTCATGGAATTGGATTACGTCGATTGTCTGATTTGAAACATATGTAGTCTTCAGGGGGAGTATCTGGAAATGTACTCACTTGACCTTAATGTACTCTTTTTCTTTTAGCACATGTAAACTTTTTTCCCACTGGGTTTTGTTGCCTGGCAAGGTTTTTAACGAGGCACCCGCATTGGTTGGTCATACCTTTGAGTGCTACAGATGCGAAGTATCGACATATGCATGCTCTATTTTTCCCTTCGCTTTGGCTTTTTCCCATTGAGTTTTCCTTAGCAAGGTTTTGGTGTTAGCATTTCCTGAATGGCTTCCCTTTGGACTTACATATTCCCCGAGTGCCTACTGCGACGACTTCATCAACCGCCTACATCTTCTTCTGAAGATTTGATGCGACGACTTCTTGAGTTCTATACATTCAAGGGGGAGTGTTGTAAACTATATTTCAGTATGACTGTGTAAACTAGAAGTAAGAATAATGTCTAGATTCAATGTATTCAGTAGACCTATTCTTATATGGATTCTATTTAATAGTTAGGCTCATTCCTATTAGGGTTCGTAAACCCTGAGATTGATCCATTATAAATACATGCATTTTACAAGGGGATGATCACACATTCAGAGATCAATCTCTTGCTTTCAAATCTCTCTCTCTCCTTGGCCATAATATTTTACAAAAATGGGTTAGAAGTCAGCCTAATTTTTTTATTTTTTTTTAGCAAAGTAAGTCAGCCTAATCTAAGAGATGGCATGGCCGAATGGCATGAGAATCAAGTCAAAGAAGAGAGACATCCCACGTTCCCTTGACTTATGGCTCCACGCAAAGCACCGCCTTTTGCCAAGTTAAGGCTATTGTTGATCAACAATTGTGGTCCGCAAAAAGGAAATAACAAGATTCTCATCCTTTTGACAATGGCCACAGGCCAATTAGGTCTAAAGCACAATTGGACTATCTACAGTGCCACTGAAAGAGGACCCGACTTTTCAATCCATTTCATGTTCGTAGTCGCATAGATTGATTGTAGCCAGAGCCACCTCATTTACATAGATGAATATCCTCTCCTATGTTTGAAGTCAAGAAATTGGTTAAATTAAAGACAATGTTGATTTTACATCGTAGTAAAGACGGGCTATGATAAAAAGTAGTATCAGAGCCAAAAATTTGGTTCAGACACATGAGTGATGATGATCACTGAAGGTGAATTACCTAAAAGTTTGGCTGACGAGGGTGTTTGGAGTAACGGGGAGCTTTCTGTTGTGTTGCAGGCCACGAAGTTTGGCTGGCATGAGATTTTGGAGGGACGTGGGACGGTTTAGTTGGTTTTCGGTTCCTCTCATCTCATCGCTTTTGAGCAAACAATTATATATTGGGTGCTAAAAGGGAAGGGATCTCTTACTAAGTTGTAGGTCTCAAAAGAACTCTATAAATCACTCTATAAATTCAATTTGTAATGCCACACTAGTACAATATTCCTCCAAGAAATGCCGTAAATGACTATGTAAATTATACAGAGTTTAGTATAATCTGTATATTTTTTAATAGATGTTGTAAAAATAAACCATATACAATATATTGTATTGAAAATATTGAAATCTCTCGCCTCATAACAAATTAGGTTCCACGTGACTTAAATCTATATCATATACAATAGAATACCAGCTGCCTCAACTTATGTCTATTTCCTTGGAGTGATCAACTTTAACGACTAGGCAAATAAATCAGTATAACATCACGTCAATCATCAAACCACACATTTGCCTATTCTACTTACTGAGTCCCTTGGAAATACTCTTAGGCGTGGGTTTGCAGCGTGGTAACATCCCCGAGTAAAAGACCACCCTGTAATCTTTTCCATCATTTCTTCCTATATAGATGACTGTCTAACCTAGCATACCTTTCTCCAATCCATATTGGGGAGAAAGTTCAAACTCGAGGGTAAGGACCTGTATACAATCCTAGAAATAGCGAACAGAAGTGAGCGTCTAAACGCAAGAATTTGATGTAAATTGAACGGACATAGAGCTCCATCCATCAGATCAGACTCATTATCACCAATAAAATAAAAGCGTCAAAAAACTAGAAAATTGCAACTATTCGTCTCTTCCATAATAAATTAAAGCAAAATTTTAGTTGCAGAAAGCACCTGCCATCATGTAACCAACAACAGGCAGTAATGGGGCTTTGCTTCTAAACAGGTCCAGAGTCCAGATACATGAAAATTTACAATCTTTCTGTCATCACTACCACATTCTCTCCCTTAAAAGCAGCAACAATTAAAGTAGGAAAAAATGATTATTTCTCTACACATATTGACAAATGATCACCGGCAGGAAAACAAGACTGGTGGCTACTGAATTTCCGGTGGTGACAACAATGTCTGACGGTACTTCTGATGTGCTCTTATAGAATACATCTCTACTCAACTGTACATCCTTAGATCTCGAGAACCCCTTCCAAATTCATCCTCAACAATTGTCTTCAATCCTCCGATGAATTAGTTTCTGCAGTTTCATCCTCACTGAAGCTAGACGGCATCTCTATGGCAGTTCTGAATGTTGAACAATGCAGTCAAAATCAAGATAGCAATGTACGGTCAATCAAACATATATGTCAGCAATTAAGTTTAATCCTCTTCATGCTATTGCATTTGCAGCATGGATACAGTAATACTTTGTTGAACATGAGTCTTGAAAGGATATAATCAAGCGACAACAGACAATTCACTTTTCTACTAGGAGAGCATTTAGTAAATAATCAAGATTTTAATCAGTCACAGTTTTCTTCTACTAATGGTATTCCCACCTTTTATCTGGAAACCAAATGGAAGTAGGGTAACCTTAAAATGGAAAATACAATTGTTTATGCATGATAGCATATCACTGTAACTGGACAAAGAAACAGTGAAGCACATAACTATTATCTCTACTGCTAGTTGGGAAAATATGGTAGCTTAACTTAGAATAGCTCCCATCTATCGCATCTGTATGTTAACTCTGACATGTAGATTTTTTGGCCAAACTTGTAACACAAACATTGTTTAAACTAGTTATGGGTCCAAAGGTGGCTTTAGCAGAATAAATACTAGCACTCAATATGGAATTCAAATCCCTAGTACACTTTTCTATGACAAGAACTCAGAAAACAAAGAAAACCGGAGAGTCACAAATGCCGACCACAATTGCATATAGGAAACACGAGAACACAAGTGCACATTCGCACTTAGTTGTAAGCACAAATGCACAATTTGACAGGATGGCAAGAATTATACCAACCCTTTAATATGATTTTTATGAGATGGCACAGGAGAAACCGAATTTTTTGCATAGTCTCGTTGAGGGACATTAACTCTGGCTTGTTTTGCACCCTAGTAAGGAAAAAAGAAGTCAACATAAAGCAAAGCATCATAAATATCTAAACAACAAAAACATATTTGCATGCATGGATATCAAAATTTTCGCACCAAAGTTCAAACTCACCGCCATTTCATCCTTTGAATTCATCTTTACTCTATGGGGACTCGTATAATCTTTCAAAGCGATACTTTCTCCATCAAGTTTCTTCCCCTGGCACAAGAGCAATTAAAAGATTGTCAGAAGAGAAGTACATCTGATATGAGAATGGTTGAATAACTGAGCATATAAGTTGAACGTATAGCATCTCTGAGTGCTTAACTATAGAACTTGAAGGTCTTGACCTCGTGTAATCATGCCTCTGGACAGTCTTGGGGCTACTTACTTTGTCATACTCATCTAACCAAGGATCTGTTTGTTCACTAGTAACTTTTCTACCATAGTAACCCTGCTTAGACCTCATTGTATCTTTCCCATTGCTATTATAAGCAGAGGTTCCTCCAGCAGACTTATCAAAAATATCTAACGAAGTGTTTCTTCCGGGGGAAGAATTAGTATGGTTGCGATAAGTCGACTTTTGTCTTGATTTCTTGCTAGATTTCTTCTCCTGAAAATCAAACCCATGCATATTCCTAAGATTTGCCTGCTGTATTTTTAAATCCTGGGAGCTCAACTGGGAATTATATACTTCGTATCTCTGCAAGAAATGAATAAATGGAAAGAATATTTACAAAAGGGGAGGGGATGATCAAGATTGTCAAAATGCACTCTAGTTAAGCAAAAACTAATAAAGACATTAAAATAGAATTTTAATTGGCTTTGATATGAAACAATTATGTCAACTTTTGTCCAGTAAAACACAAGTTCGAATTCAACCTCATGCAAATGAATTTAGCTATATGTCAAGAAAAAACAGAAAATAAATAAAGAAACACAATCATCCAAGCCTTATGAATGTAGAGGCGGTGCTATTGCAAGAGAAAGTCCCAGAAATGAACAAAAAAATACGCAAGGAATGCAACGGTTCATACATATGCAGCAGTCCTCTTATTTTTGGAGGGGTTGGGTTTGTTTTACATTTCACAGGGTTAACAGCACTGGTGTAGATACTGTAGGAGGTAGCAAGACTCAGTGCAACAGCTGACACATATCTACAGTCTGCACCCCTGGTGCACAAGAGATAGAGAAGATTGTGATATAGTCCACCAGATTTTGAACCTGTGAAACATGGGGGGCCAATAAATGAACAAATTCTACTTTTGCTCGCTAAGACTATGGATCAACAAATCAGACACCACAAGAAACTGGACGAAGTTCCCACACCCCTATTGCTGATTTTGACAGCATTAGATTTGTAATAATGGGATGGTTTGGGTCGCTTAACCAAAAGGATGGTTTGGAATCTTAATTAGGCCTTAAGAGATAAATACTAAGATGAATTTGGTTGATTTACAATATCACATCTACACAAGGTTAGATGAGGGTCGAAGAGAATTTGGGAAGATTGGGTGTCTATCAATTTTGTTTTTTAAATTCTAGCAGTCTTTAATTATTTATCAGATTTAAATTTGTTAAGCATTTAAAAGATTATTGGGCCTTTATATATGTTTTCTCCAAGGAGGCACCAAATGGAAGTTCGAAACTGAAGTTGGAGCAAAAGTTTGGTATAACACCGCAAGGTTTTGATTCCCATGTACCAAAGTCAATCTGCCTCCTAGTTCATAGGGGGGTATAAGGTATTCAGCCTACTATATTACACTTACAAAAAAGAGTATTAAAAGTAAAATCATCTTCTCACTCTACCTCAGTCCAGAACAGATAATGTTTTGCACCTGGGCCTACCGGAAATAACCAAAGAGAAGTGACATTCTAAAATCCAAAATAATGAATCTATCAAAATGACGAAGTTCAATATACTTAAGACACATTTCTGAATGATACACCATAGGAAGCCCAAATGAAAATTTTGAATTAAGCCTCTAAATTTTTTGGTTGTGATGGAAAATGTATACTCTAACACATACACAGACAAAATGAATCCTATTTTGCAGGCCCCCTCATATCCTGGATACAGGAGCAGTAAGCAGACATACAAACCACTCACAAACACATACGTAAAGGATAATGTTGACTTCCTAGACTTGTGTTAACATATTATGACACATAAGAAGGACACACGTAAAAATCCATTGATGAGGGCATCTGATCTGTATATATAATATGGTTCATAATCAACAGAGTTAATAGGTTTCCTTGTCTTTATCTTGTATAATGAGAATAAACTTATAGATTAGCTCTGCTCTGACACTCGCTAGATCTGTCAAAATATCACTCAAAAGCATCAGAAAGTCCACTTACAGAGCTGGGACTTAGTTGGCCTTTCACACCCGAAATGTCAGGAGAGTCATGGATGCCAAAATTTCCAATAGTCGACGGTTCTGCAAATCATTGGGAAAGAGAAAAGACATAAGACTACTGCAAGAACCTCATATATAAATATTCAAGCAAATTTTCATGTTAATAGTAACAAGGTTCTAAAAAACATTAGGCAGAATCTAGGCAGTGAGGAGGGGACTAGCGCCTAGAGGACTAATCGGGGATTAATCAGGGATTACTTAAAATGTCAAATATACTTGTATAGTTGTATTGGTAACTATAAACATCCAAAATTAAAAGACAAATAGAACAAATACACAATAATTGATTTATAACATGAGTCAAGCATATGAAAACTACAATGAAAATAAGATAGTTCAAACTTCAAAATTGAAAAAATAAAACATTAATTTTTTTTTTTCATAAAAAAAACCCCCCCGCCTAGATGCCCACCTAGCTGTGAAATAACTGCAATATAACTCATGCGCTATAGCCATTACACCAATTTGGTTTCTATCTAAGTTTTCTTTCTTCTTTGTTTTACAAAAACTAGCAACTGGCAGCTGCCAACAGGATTAGTTTGATGAAAAAAATATAAAATTCCTGTTACAGTCCATAGAAACATAATTTTCCGTTTAAATCATATAATCCTGGCAAAGTTGTCGCTTCATCACGTCAAAATATATAAAGAGTTAAAGTAGAAAAAAAGTACGTACACAAAATGCACACGACCACTTAATTTTCCGACACATTGTGCGCTACTATTCTAAAGGAAACAGAATTTCCTTAAATCCACCTAATCATCATCACGACCAATAAATCAAACATCTGAAACACTTGCAAAGAAACGGCTTCAACTGCTTTAAAAGTGCACAGCAGAAATCAGACAGACAAAATCCAAAAAGATAACACTGACAGGGTCAAAATCTTCATGGTCCAATATCATGTAAATAAGTGGGAAATTCTTATTATAAATTGCAAATTACTGCAGAAGCAAAAGTTGGAAAAAAAAATTGAAAACATTAAAATAGATACTGCGAGGAATAGCTTAACAAGATGGTAGCTCAAATATTTGAACAAGATCCAGTTCAACTTCTCTCCCATACAATCATTCCTTTTTTGTATGATAGGTAGATACCTGAAGTTTCTAGTTGACTTGACTGGACCTTCTGCAGACCTCGGCATGAATAACCTAAACTATAGGCCCAATCGCCACTTCTTGTGACTGACTAACTGACACAACATCTATAACTATCCTAACAGTTAACAGCAAAAGTTAAAACCCTAAGAACTGATTTCTGCACACCTCTTTTCTCCTCATGCACATCCCTCTTTATTCCTGGCCTTTTGGATTGAATCATCAAAAGAGAATCAAAGATTGAAATAGATTAAGGTGTTCAGAAGGAGGAAAAAAGTGTGTTGAAATAACTTCACAATGGCAAAAGGTTTAAAGAATACAGAAAGACATAAACAAAAGTTCAACGCATGAAAAGGTTGTAAGACGGCAGATTCATATAAGCGTAGCAGCACCTCATTTGGTAAAAATATTATCAAATTAAACTTGTTTGAACCGGTTATATAAATCACATGCTATATTTTAATAAAATATGAGCTTTTGTCTATATCGCATATGCTTCAGCTTCCTTCACCCCATTAAAGATTAAAATATTCCACACAAACATTCTATAACTTCACCCCATCCTAAACCTTCTTTACATCTGGACAATTATAAAAGCAGGAATCCCTCTCTAGTATCTACAACTGACATTGCCACTAAACTCCACATTTTCCTACAATTACATTATTCCCTCCCAACCACGGATGCGTTAAAAAATAAATTCCAAGTAAATAGAAGCTAAAAGGTAGAAAAGCAAGCTCGAGTAAATTACTTTTATCATTGCTTCAACAGTAACATTAGATTAAATTAATGGATCTACAATAAATTTCAAGATCTCCATATTTATGCTACTTCACTGAACAAAGCTTGGCCAATGGCATCATCTAAACGGTACACATCGGTCTTCTATATAGAACCCCTTGCTTTATGAAACGTTAAGATAACAGAACAAAATGCCACACGCCTTAAGAATCTTGTTTCTACTGAATTGGTAGCATTCATCACCTCGGAAAGCAGGAGATCAACCTACTGTATTAAAAGTAAGACATGCGCAGCAATTACTATACATTTCACCCTCATTCTGTACGTTTTCTGAAAACATTTTTTTTACCTCTTGTGTCAGCCAGTAATGCACTCAATAACTATTCACCATAAAGAGAAATCAATTTGAACATCTTCTGTGTAACAAGCATACCTCACAATCTATTTTAAGTGCACACAGACAGTATGACAAAAAAGTTTAAGAGCAGGAACTAACTGCAGGGAATGTGAAATTTGTTCTTTTCATAGAAACTATTTTACGACGTACCATGAACTGAATCCATAATCTGATATTCAAATGCACCAGGAGGAAGCAAATCGAATTCTACACCTAATAGAGGGCCATCTTCCTGATAATGCCTCCCGAGTTGCTTCCTAACAGCTGTAATAGCAGCATTTTCTACATCACCTTTCACTTTCAAATACCCTGAGGGCTTATATCCGATGTCCGTGCCCTTGGGATTTATTGGTGAAAATAATCCATTATGTGTTAGGTATCTAGAATTTTCCTCATCATCTGGATCCTCATTTTGATTAGAAAACCTATCTTGCAAAGACGAGCTACTTTCTGACGATGTGTTATCCATGTCATCAACTCTTTCTGTATAGTGACTCCTATACCTGGGGGTGATATTTGCAGCGGAAAAATCATGCCCAGAAAGCCTTCGACTTTCAACCTCCCGTGGATCAACATACCTATGATCCCCGTGTTTAGTGCTTCCACAGGAGTCTTGTCCAAGTCCACTAGCTCGATCTGGAATAACCCCACTGGAACGATCTTGCCGTCCATTAGCACATGTTTCATCTCTCGACGATCTTTTGTCTTTCAACCTTCTATGGCAAAACCATCCGGATATTTGCTTTTCTGACAGTCCTAACTGCTCTACAAGTTGTAATTTCATTTCCTCGGTAGGATATTTATGATCTGTAAAAGTCAAAACAATTATCCTCTGAGAAATTTGATGATTCAAAACTGAGCAAGAAAAAAGATATAAGAAAGAGAAGCACCCTTACCATTATAGAATTCCTCTAAAGCCATAAGCTGGGCGGGTGTCTTGAGCTTTCTTTTCTTATTATTATCTTGGGAAGTTTTATTCTCCTCTGAGTGCAGTTCGCTTGATTCTAAACATCAACCAAAAAGTGAAAGACGATACATTAGTCAGAAATGAAATCAATGATAGGACATGTATGCATATATAAGGACACATTTATTACCCAATTAGCTTCCCCATGTGAATATATTGCTCCATTTGATCAAATGCAAAACAAACAAATGAATTTCATGGTGGTAGTAAACGTTTTGTGATAGAAACGCATAGCTAGCACCAAGGCCTGTGCATTATCCACAGTCTCTGCAAATAGCACTCAACAAAACTCTCATCCATTACTTGAGTTTAGTCCGCTAAATCTTTACCTCATTACAAAAGAAATATTAGCATGAAAACTGCAAAACTGCATCTCTCACCCTATGAACGTTTCCTCATTCAGAGGCATTGAACTTAAGATAAGTTCAAAAATATATGAATGAATTTCTGTTTTTGAGCTAAAAGAGGTGTAGCTCAAAATTTACACAGCTCCACACTTAAAGAGGTATCATAGGTTGCCTTCACTTCAGTAAATATGGTGATCATGTACAGATTGAATGAAAATTTTGAGTCCCCTGCATCAACAAGTGGAACTCTTAAAGAAGGGCATTCCAGTTTCTAAAGCCGACAGTATCAAAGATTATCTTCTCTTCAATAAAAGTATTGAAGCTCAAGTACTGAATGAGTCCCTTACAAAGCCTTGCCCTATGATTCAAGTGTGCCCGTTGAGAATGCCTGCAGGCCACACGCCTAACAGCATCCTGTTTCACAAGCTTTTCCCCACTGAAATTTTGTGAACGTCCATGACGCCGATGCATGCCTAATAACATCCTCATTCACGAAGTTTTTTTAAGTTTTGTGCAAACCAATTGATATAGCTATCCATCCCTTTCGCAACCAAATGCATAACTTACTTCTTTTACTAAATTCAGAACAATTCATGTAACTTAACCACTAATAGTTTCTCTAATCGTGGAAAATTCTTAGAGAAATTAGTCAAGCACTGGAAAGGTCCCAGAAGTATTTATAAACTGGAACAAACCTCCCAGCGAAATACTCAAGGCATCATCTCCACAAAGTTTCAAGCATTTCATAAAACTTCTGTATCGTGCCAACAGACTAAGTCAAAACAAGAATCAACTTTACGAATTTTGGAAATGAAAACCCTAAAGCCAAAAAACAAATTGGCGGATTTGACCCCAAAAAAAATGCAAATTGTAAGAAACAAATATATTTTAGGCTCACGGTAAGATAATGAATTGGACTCGACCACTATTCTTACTCAATCAAAAGGGCAAACAAGATGATGAAAGCCCCAATCTCCATCAATTTTCTCACTAACCAAACACTATTAGAACAAAATGTCAATGCAGAGAAAATAATCCAAAATCCCAAATACAGAGGAACAATGCAATGCAAGGAATTCACATAAATCAATCGAACACAGAGAAGCCAAAATCTCAAAAAAGATCTCAGATAGAGAGAAAAGCAATAATACCATCCATGGCGTGAGTTTTCCGGTAATTATCTCGGTTGGCTATGCGGCTAAAAATCGAAAACCATCAGAGCCTGCGTGGCCGAATTGATTGAAGCGGAAGAGTGCACAATTGAGTCTGCATGTTTAATGTTTTGCACACAATTAAATGTCGCTGGTGGAGAGAGAAGGAAAACGTTCAAAGGCAGGGGACATTTTCATTTTTTCCCTTTTCCTCTGTTTTCTTCTTCATCCAAATTAACTGCCCCTTTCGTTTCTTTTTAGGTATTTAGGAGACCTACTTTGGATATATGTTGGTATTTTTTTTTTTTTTTCCTTTCTCCTACAGTCAAAGTAGGGGTGGGCGTTTTAAATCAAGAACCGAAGAATCGATTCAATCCGAACCGAAAAAATTTGAAAAAATCCGAGTTGATTAAAAAAGTTAAAATTCAAGATCCAAACCGCACCGATCCGAATTTTAATGGATTGGTTCATGAATTTTGCTTCATAAAATCTAATTCGATCCGAACTGATCCGAAATAATATTAATATATTTTATTTTATTAATTTACACATGTCATAATATTATTGATGTATATTTTATTAATTTACACATGGTTTATTCAATTATGTAAGTTCTTATGATAGGTAAGAAAGTTTATGAATCATATGTAGAGAAGAATATTTTTTATTACATGATTTCATTGTCTTAGGAAGGTAATTTCTTTCTGTTTGTGTGCCTTTACTTATAATAAATTGTTTTTGAAGTAGGATGACCAACACCGCACCTTCCAACTCACCTATTGTAGTCTTGATGGTGGTATATTTATTTGAATTAGGAAACTTGAATTATACGATCCGAAAATTCGAATCCGAACTGTGATCCAAACCAAATTAGTTGGAATTGGATGACGTTGGATCGAATTATTTTTATCTCTAAATCCGATCCGATCCGATCCGATAAATATTTATGGTTTGGTTCTTGTTTTTTAGTCAAATCCAATTCGATCCGATCCATGCCCACCCCTAAGTCAAAGCATTAACAAAAATATAATTTTGGTAAGGCAGTTTTAGGAGAAACACTTCCATGGATTCACTATTCATTTTTTCAGTCAATCAAATATTGCCACATAAGCATAAATTGCCACACAGCAATGTCTGATTGACCGAAAATGTGAATAGTTAGTATATGGAGGTGTTTCTCCTGTTTTAGGGGTGGGATGGATCAGTTCGATTTGGTTCACCTTTAACTTCAATAACCGAATTGTTCAATTGTTCCAATTGATCCAAAACGAATGTCATTGGAACTGAGGAGGACAATCTACAATGAGAGTATTTGGGCAGGCCAAAAGCTAGAAAACAACCGGGGATCTCTTAAAATCTTGAGTCTGTTTAGAAATCTAAGAAACAATGCTGTGTGAAATCAAAGTTGTGGTGATCCCAGAGATTTTCCGTGCCATTTCTTAAAGCATCGTATATAGCATTTTGTTTGTGTGTTTTTGGTAACCCCTAACTTGAATAGGACTTCAAATGAGGGCAAATCATGCCACTTGAACTGCAAAACAATCCTTATTTTATTAGGAATCTAGATGCATTGCATTCCGCTGAAAAATCTTCTCCAAATCAAGTAATCACCAAATCAGATTTCCTACCGTAGCTGAACTTACTTTGTGCTTTCAGTTAATTTGTATGCGGCCCACTTTTTTAATTTCAAGCTAGGCCTGCGACAGGCCCAAACAGAAATACTGCATAAATTCCGAAGATAACCCTTTTTGGGAATTTTTCTATATTGTCAAACTTGGGGAAAAAAATCTCTCTCTCTCTCTCTCTCTCTCTCTCTCTCTCTCTACCCTCATCACCGAACTCAAAAGCAAGTAGGGCTGGGATCGGGTCGGGCCGGTCCGGGTTTTGGGAGGGACCGAAAAAAGCCCGGAAGTCATCGGGCCTTGCAAAATAAGGCCCATTCACAAACCCGAAGAGATCTGGCCGGGTCGGGTTCTGAGCCCGAAATTTCGGGCCAGGTTCGGGTTGAGCCGGGTAAAGCCCGACCAATTTTCCCAAAGCCGACGACGACCAATTTTCAATGAGGAGACGATGACGACGAAGAAGTTGATCACGAAGATGATGACGCCGGCCAATTCCGCAGACGACTGGAAGAGATGGGGACGATGATGACGAAGAAGTTGATCACGAAGACGATGACGCCGGCCAATTCCGCAGACGACTGGAAGAGATGGGGACGACGACGACAATCTGAGGCGAAGCCGACTTGACGATGACGACGATGACTCTGTGGGGGACGACGATGACAATCCGAATTGAGACTTGACGACGACAACGACTTGACGACGACGACTTGAAGACGACGCGACGATGATAACGATGCTTCGGCGTCAGCAATGGAGGAGGAAGGCGCGATAGTGGCGGCGGAAGGCAACGGATTGAGCCTGGATCCATTTTCCAGTTTTGCTGAGAGCCGTCCGATTCTCATGGGTTGATCATAGCCATCCATTTCAGAAGTTGTAGGATGTTTACATTCTATTGTATGAAGGTGTAACCCTTTTTTCAACCTATAATACATTGACACCTGTCAAATGTTTAATAAATGTATATATTCGGGTTATTTCGGGTCGGGCCGGGTTTTGAAAAATTGGGCCCAATCTCTTCGGGCCGGGTCGGGCTTTTTACACTGCGGGCCGGGTTTGCAAATTAAGCCCGGCCTAGTAGAGTTTTTCGGGCCGGTTTCGGGTTGGGCTTCGGGTTTTGGGCCGGGTTTTCCCATCCCTAAAAGCAAGTACCAAATTGTGATTTCTCTTTGCTGGAGTGATTCACTATCAAAACCCTCTTCTTCTCCATAAAAAGTTGAAGTAAACAACCCAAAATTGCAATCCCTAAATTTCAAGATTTGGAATTTGATGAATTTGGATTTTAATTAACATAAAAAGTTATTATTTTGTGATGAGTTGATTCGTTGCATAAGTAAAACTCCTCGAATTCGTCGTTTTCATGGTAGATTGAAGTGGGTTTGTGATGATTTAGGTGGTGACGGCGGTGGTGGAGCTATGGATCTAGAAATTTTCGTGAAGAGTACTATTGAGGTACTATCATGTTAATATGATGAGAAAGGGTACTATAATAGGACCATTAGGCAACTATAGAAAATATGAGGTTACTGACCTTTTTGCAACCTCATAGTCCCTTCGTAGTAACTTCATAGTCTCTACAAAACAAACACTCATATTCCCTGCAGAACAAACACTCGTAGAACCCTCATAGTCTGTTCGTAGTATTTGTTTTGCATGGACTATGAGTTGCTACGAAGGGACTATGAGGTTGCAACAAGGCCAATATCCTCATATTTTCTGTAGTTTCCTTATAGTCCTATTATAGTACCCTTTCTTGTCATAGTACCATGATTGTGCCTCCATAGTACTCTACGTGAAAATTTCCAGGTCCATGGCATCCCACCACCACCACCACCGCCATCACCATGCTATCACCCCAAATTATCACAAACTCACTTCAATCCATTATGAAAACAATGGATTTAGGGACTTTCAACAATTTTTTAATGTTAATTTCCATCGAATTCATCACAACCCAATTCTTAAAATTCTAGGGATTGTAATTTAGAATTTTTTGAGTTTGTGTTCTTCAAGGGAGAAGAACAAAGTTTTGATAGAAAAACCACTCCGGCATCAAATCATAAACTTAACAAAGGCAAATCACACTTTGATTCTTTATAGGTCGCACCTTTAGGGAGGGGCGAGAGAGAGAGAGAGAGAGAGAGAGAGAGAGAGAGAGAGAGAGAGAGAGAGAGAGAGAGAGAGAGAGAGAGAGAGAGAGAGAGAGAGAGAGAGAGAGAGAGAGAGATTTGTGCATATTGAGTCAATATTGGACTTGTTTCAAAGCTCTTGACGGTACGAGCACGTAGACGAAAGAGATTTTCAATTCCAAGTTGTAACAAAGGCTCGACGAGCCGAAACGCGTTGGTAAAAGTATAAAAAGGGAAAACCCCAAAAAGATTTTCATTCCCCCCACCACCCACCCATTTTTCTGTGCAGGTGTTGCCCAAAACCTTTAAAGAATTTCGATGTTGGCAGCCACTGATCGGATGAAATAATATATCAAACTTCATCTCCTCATCGTCCTGACCATAATCCAACCAGTCTCAACCTCTAATTCGAAGCGTTTTGCAGCCGGCGAACGAAAATACATTGGCCTAAACTTTCCTACGAGATTTCAGTCGATTCCGGCCTAGATAAGACGCGAAACTTGTTGGAAATGAATCCTTGTGTTGTGAAGACATTGTTAGACTCAAAAATCGTTTGATTTGGGATATTGCCACCGATGACTTTTGAGACGAACTTTCGGCGCGTTTTCCGACCAACTCCGGAGGAATCTTGTGAAATTGAAGGTAGTTTCATACTTCTAGTTTCTTGGGCTTCAATTTGACCTATAATATCAATGTGTTTAGAGCTGTTTTGAAAATGTTGACTTTTGGAAGTGGTTGACCACCGGTCAACACTCCGACCACTGACCGCCACTTTATTAGCAGATTTACATTTCGAATTCGATTACGAACACCGTTGAAATATTAAAATCGTACAAAATCCACTTATGAGGAAAACAGAGGAGAATTAGGGTTTTTGATTAAATGTTATGGTTTCCCTTAATACCTCAAATGACACCTCCAACTCACTTTTAGTCACATTTGACACCCTTAACTCCAATTTGTCATATTTTGGCACCTTAAACTCAATTTTTGTTTATCGTTGCCCCTTTTGGTTATCTTTCCGTTAAGTTCCTGATGTGTCATTTAAGTGGACCCCACTTGCTGATGTGGACTGCCATGTGTCAAACATGGACGCCACGTCATCATCTTCTACCTCCCACCCCCCGACATCTTCTTCTTCCCCCTTCTTCCTCTTCTGTCCCCCCTCCCTCCCCGACGTCATCATTTTTGTGTCATGTTGGAAATATTGAGATGTTTGGCTGTGATTATGGATGTTATTATGTACAATTAGTAGGAAACTTATGAATCCATGGGTTCCAGTCCCCGGTGGGTTATTTGCATTATATGTTTGGCGTGTGTTTGAATCCCAATTGAGTTACATCCCGAGAGGAGTTTGAGTCTCATTTGCCCTATTTACTGGTGTGGGTTTAAACCCCATTTGCCCTATTTTACGGCATGGGTTCAAGTCCTACCTACTGCCCATTTAGCTCACTGCCGTAGATTGCTATTATTGTATATTTGTGAGAACTTTCTCAGGTGTGATTAACTACTGTACATGTTGGTTCCCGATATTTGTGGTATTGTTGGGTATTACTTGTTTTTGACAGAGGGGGATTATTGTGAAAATCTTAAACTGTGTTTTTCACTGATTTAGTTTTCCGTCCACTCACCCTTGTTTTGCGCCCCCTCAGGATCTAATTCTGAAGTGCACCATAACGACGAACGAGACTCCTTGGATAGCTTTGTTTATGTTCCCAATGAGTATGAACTCTTTGTTATTTGTCTAGTAGTCAAGTTGTTAATCTTTTGGTAGCATGTTGTTTTATTCCACCCTTCGTTCATACTATTTGCGTATTTCCCTTCCGCTGGTAGATGCTCTGATATTTTTGGTGTATTGTATTAACAGGCTTTGACCCGACCATCTATTATTGTTTTTTTTTTCACTTGTATATGTGTCATTTCTGGTTGCTTCCTCACCTTGTCAAGGTGATGGCTTCACCCCCGGGGCCCACATTTGAGGACTTGGTGTGTTAATTACGGCTCTTATCAAGGCTTTATATAATAGAGACATCTTTGAAAAAAAATATGAAAAAAAAAGAAAAAAAAAACACAACCATAGATTGGCCAGCTGTCCCTTGACATAATGAAATGAAGCCCCACTCAAATTGACATTTTAATTTCCCACCCTTCTTTATATCGGAAGCGAACTAATAAGAGGGAAAGCTAACTTCTGCCCCTCTCAATATTCCATCCGACCCGACGTACTAGACCATGTGCAATGTGCAATGTGCAATGTGCATGTCTGTTTTCTCATTGTTTAATGTGTATGACTTGGTCCCTTGTTCGGCTAACCTTGATAGAACAGCTCCCCATCTGTTTCCTACGTGCATACTATGTGTATTCTACCAATTTTCCTTGTCAAACATACAACCCATGTATGCAATTAGGGAGATAAATTAACGTGAAGATTAGCCTGCATTAGATAGGTAGTCATAAATTATACCCACATGCACATCGAAACCTGACGTCCGGCAACAACTATCATAACCAGCCCAAGTGCTTAATTAATCAGTCTGTATAAACTCGTCACTAAAACAACTCGATTATTTGTTAGCATTATCTCCTCTTTGTTGATTAAGTAATTAGGTAGGTACTTAGTTGATATTAGTTCCTACGTACGTACTACTTAGGTCAAAGTTTTATACCGAACGACTTCCATCAGAGGAGAGCGCTAATCTTTCCATATTGGAGAGAGCTAGCTTTTTACATCGAGTTGTTATGAAAATGCTGCGAATTGCATTATTATTCTTCTACCTTTTGGACTGGTCGTAAAGTACAATAATATTTCGGAGGATTGATAGACTACCTTTTGGACTGGTCGTAAATGTACGATATTTCTATCAATTTTGCAATTTTTTAAATCTATACAATTTTGTGTGCAAATGTCAACGAAAAGGTCAAGTGTTAATCATGTTTGTATGCCCCCCCTTGGAACTCATGCCCCTTTGTCATTCGTCATTTAAATTTCTTAATCTAAACCATTCATATCTTAAATTACCCTTTAGAGTTGGGCTTTGTTATTGGAATTTTGGTAGGGTTGTAAATTGGCTCGAGCTGCTCGGGCTCGGCTCGGACTCGGCTCGTTTTCGGCTTTGTTCAAGCTCGCTCATTAAAAAAATGAGTTGAGCTTGAGCTTATTTTTAGGCTCATTGAAAAAGTGAGCCGAGCTTGAGCTTTGGCATGCTCGGCTCATAAAGCTCATGAAAAGCTCGTATATATATGAGCCGGCTCAAGTTTGGCTCGTTCATTAAAGCTCGGCTCGGCTCGTAATTTAATAGATATAAATTAATATTATTACTTATTAGTAACTAGATTAATCTTTCAATATTATAATTATTAAATTAAAATAATAGTCCAGCCCATTAAACAACCTGCAAAACTTAACCCTAATTATCTTCTATACATAACCAACGCACAGTGGCGGATCCAAGGGTGGTCCTCGGTGATACCGGGACCATCCAAAGATCTTAGAACCTCCACGAATGTCTTTCGGAAGAAGGAGGCGAGGAAGAAGGAGAAGGGGGCACGGTGCAAGGAGGACCACCCAAAGTCCTCAAAATCTTCATAGATAGGGAGAAGAAAGAGCACGGTGACAATGGAAGAAGAATTGGCCAGGAAGCTGTTCTGGTTTTTTTCATTAACGTTTGGAGAAGATGATGTCTTTTGCTGAAAAGTTGTGGGTGGAAAGCAACTTCACATTGACTCTCTGACAACGCCCATGACTTTCCAAATCACCTATTTAGAACACTTTAATAAAAAATAAAAGAAAATAAAAAGGAAAAAACAAAGTAAAGCCCATCGTGTGTGTAGGTTAAACACACACGCACTAGGCCACAAAAGGGAATACATAACGGTGGAATGCCGTTATCTATTCTATCGCAAAAGCGTTATCTAAGTGGGTGTTATCTATTCATGCCACTTTAGATAACACAAATACCGTTGTCTATTACTATATTACACAACGGTATACTATGATAAAGCGTTGTCTATTTATACAATAGACAACGCTTGTTTATAAAAAAACGTTGTTGTTTCTAATTGAAGACAACGGTATGTTTAATATAACTGTTGTCTAATGTGACTATAGATAACGTTTCTTTCTACAAATTGTTATCTTTTATAGGTATAAATAACACTTTTTTTGTCAAATTGTTATCTATTGTTGGAATAGACAACAATGTTCAACAAAAACCTGTTATCATTTTGTTGTTTTGAGATATTTTTTCTGGGTTTATTGGTACCAATTTTGGATCCACTATTTACTGGAAATAAAACCACCTGGATTATTCTATTCATTCCAATCATCCATTCATTCAAATCATTCCATTTCATTCATCTTCAAATTGAGATATCATAAATAAAGCATTCTTACATTACAAAAGACCGTGCCAAAATGCACCTAGAAATGCTACCCTAAACTAATAACAACAACCATAAGCCATAAGTGAACCATATTGTTCTAGGCCACCAAATTCTGCAAAAATTAGTATACCACATGTTCTTAGTTTTCTAGTCTAAAAGTATAAGAACTAACAACCTCAAAGCCTTGAAGAATATGCACCTAGGGCTTCATTTCATAACCTCCTCCGGTATAACATGCAAATAAACCTGCATCACAAAATATTCAACCAAATATTACCCTCACCAACTGACCATAAAAGATATAACTAGGGAGAAACATTCTTACTAAAAACTTGAACAAAAAGAAACCAGAAAAGAAGAAAGCTCTTTTGAACAACATAAGTACCTCCGCTCTGCAGACATGGAAAAGTGAAGACAATTTGAAACACAGCTCTTTTGAACAGCACAAGTACCTCTGCTCTGCAGAAAGTTTGATGATTTTCTGTCAAAAAAAGTTCGTCGAAGAGTTCCCATTTCTTACCTACGTGACAAGGACACATACATCAGATTGTGCAAGAGTTCTATGTGACATGCCTAGATTTAAGTCCTGGAATTATATCCAAAAAATAGACCAACAATATTATCACCAACTCCTTATGAGACTCATCTTATTATCACCAACCCCTTATGAGACTCATCTTATATCATGTATACATCTGTTCTTAGGAGTCTAAGTATACATCTGTTATAGGCTCAAACTTAATTTAAAGAAGAAAAAGCTCTTCTATGCCACCCAGAAATGCATCAAAAGGCACAGACCTGTCCCTCCCATTTATATCAATGATCATTCTCTTTTCCCCTCTAACCCAACTCTCCTGAAGTGCATGTATAAAACATAATCAAGCTTTCTCATGATACAACTACAAGTGGAAGAAATTTGTTAAGTCTTACGAACGTACTCCAATTTTTTAACTCTCTCATAAGTTGGCGCATCCTCTCCAAGTACTGCATCAATCTCTGCTTGTGCTTTCTCCATCTTGGATGGGTTCTGAAACAAAGCACATTATTTGCATCTGTACAGTTGGCATAGATGTGAGGATAGAGAGCTCACTGGTGCAAAGATGTTATTAACAAACTTTCATTTGCATAACATATTTTGAAATCTAACAAGGCTACAGCATTCAATTTATAAATAAAGAAGAATTTTACTTGTGCAAGGAAGAAAACGGCCCAAGTAAGGACAGCAACTGTTGTTTCATGTCCAACAATAAGCATAGTCATCAAGTCATCCCTTCTCTGTCAAAATCAACAGCGAAACTAACTCAAACTGTAAATATAATCTTAAAATAATTAAATTGTTAAAATACTCTAAAGTAATTTATAAATGCCCAAAGTTGACAATTGGCTCAAAACAGGTCAAACCTG
The DNA here is from genome assembly GCA_033992175.1 of Spiraea crenata. Lineage (NCBI taxonomy): Eukaryota > Viridiplantae > Streptophyta > Magnoliopsida > Rosales > Rosaceae > Spiraea > Spiraea crenata. The sequence continues at coordinate 995,263 of JAVBHV010000007.1, read as the reverse complement.
CAATGTGCACTTATATGTGCAAATTCCAGACACGGAATTTCCTAGTGTCCACCCTTATTCCATCACACGGAGTAGGGGTGGGCGAGGGGCGAACAAACAAAAGAAATATAAAGGATTATTATGATTAAGTACTTGGCAGTAAAATAAAATCCCAATATGGAATTATGGATCCTTACCTGACAATCATCAGCATCAGCTCCACGCATATCAACTAAGAAACGCAATAGGCTTGCATCCTGTAAACTTTCATTACAGTGCCAGTTTTAAAACTTCTGCAAAGCTCCTAAAATAATTATAGTGCGTATGTAAATGTATGTACATTACAGCTGAGAGATATCCCCACCTTCAGATTTGACTAGTCCCTTTGTTGCAGTTTTTCAACGTCTGTTTCCTGTCACATAAGATAATCAAAATACAGTTCAAAGAAATTGGAAAATTTAGTTTTCTATATCGTTCATCAAGGCAATCGTTTATAACCTTCAAATTGATGAATTTATTTCTCCATGGAAAATAACACACTGACGATGAGTACATTATCAGCATGGAAAACGAAAACAGAAGCAACAATCCAAATTCTTGTTAACCAAAGGGAGTCTAGCAGCATAGTATTAAATATTAAGTTAGTACCTTGTCGTAACTAAATGTATTTTCTTGGAGAATATGCCTTGCAACAATGGGGTTTGATACAACAACAAATGCTTTTGGTCCAAATGCAAGCTTATACACGGATCCATGCTGCCAAGATAAACAAAAGTGAACAACAGTACTCAGAAGGCCCAAAATCCTAGCCCCAGCCAGAGCTGCGATAACATGTAGAGCCACAAAATCAAGGTCTCTATTTGTACACACCATCAGAATTTATTCCATCAAGCACATGAGCAACTAACTGGAACTATATCTAACTACCTAACAACTAACCACCATCGGAACTAAACCCCATCAACCAGAAAAGAAGAAAGAAAACATGGATTTATGACAGGAAATTGCACTACCAATTGAAGCATCAAAAGAGCAAAACTTGTGAAGGATGCATACCTCTAAGAACCAATCATACAGTGCAAATAAGAGAGGTCGCGAAAACAAATCGGTGACTGCACCTTCAGCTATGGGCATAGCCCCCATGCTTCCCCCACGTAACAAATTGGTAAGGAGTTTGCTTGCATTGTCCAGTAAATTCCTTTTTGTTTTCGGTTCCTCAGTACTCGTCCAATAATCATATTGACCAAGACCCCATCAGAAATCCAAATTCAGACAATACAAATCAGACTTCTCAAGAATCACAGAATCCAAAAACACCCAATTGAGAGAAACCCACACAAACAATCCCAACACACCGATTAAGAAGAACCCCAAACAAGATCAAAAGTAGATAATGCTACACTAATCAAAACAAAACCCAAATTAACAAAAACCCCCCAAAAAGATGGAAATTCGCCACGAAAATGACAAATGCACACAACCCGTTCGACGAAATGCCACAGAGAAGAAGAAACGAAGCATACCTGAATGAAGCAGTCATGAAAGAAGAGGCGCAGAAGCTGAGCCGAGACGCTCTTATGCTGCGCGTGGACCCGAGCCATGACAGCACAACGGCCAACGCTTCCGGGCAAGCGTCGCGGTAGAAATCGTATTTGAGGCTTGTTGTTGGGCTACTATCCGCCGTCGTCTCCATGAAGAAATCTTGGCCGAGATTGCCCAGTGGGCTTCTTGGGCCAGAAAGCCTGCCTCCGACTCGCCTCTTGGGATGCTCCCTGAACACCCATCCATAATTTCACCATCTTGAACACAAAATCTCATGGCGGAATTTCTAGGGTTTTCAGAGGCTGATTTCTTTGTGGCGATCGGAGGGGCTGTGCCATCGGAGGCATGAAGTAGCTGCGGGAGAATGCTGTGGGCCTTTATTTTTCGACCAAAAGGTAAGCCATCAACTTCTCTGAGTAGATCTGACGAGATCCACTCACCTTTTTCAGCGACAAGCTCACGACGGAGACGCGCGAAGCCGTCGGAGAACAGGACATCGAGTTCACGACAGAGACGATGAAGATTGAAGGTGACGAAGGTTGAAGGTGGCGGTGGAGACGAGGCATCGGAGACGAGGGGTTGAAGATGAGGCTGTGAAGGTTTCCAGAAAAGATGAAGGATAGGAAAAGAAGGATAGGAAAAGAGGAAGGATAGGAAAAGAGATACGGGGGAGAGAGAGAAATTTGGGTTTTGATGAAGGGAGGAATTCAAAAATTAAAAGGGGATACGGAGGGAATTATGTGTTTTGGTTTCCCCCTTGGTATACAGTAACTACTGTTTTTTTAAAAATAACGATTTTTATAAAAACCGTTGTGTTCCTCATAAGTGCACAGTAACTACCGCGTTTTTACAGATAACGATTTTTAAAAAATTGTTGTCTTCCTCTTTTTAGAGATTCAAAGACAACGGTTTTGGGCCTATGTAGATAACGAAAATAGGTATAACGTTATCTATTGTTCTTTTGCAGGAGCTCATAACGATTTTTTCACCTACCATTGTCTACAAGGTGTTATCTATTCCACTTTGTGGCCTAGTGACGGTTCAAAATTTAATGTCAGTTTCAAACTTCCCTTTTATAACTTCTACTCATGAAAACTTTGTTCATTGGATGATTAATTGAGCATGATTTGTGTGTTAGTTAGTAGTATGGATTATGTGAATGTGATTAATTTAGTTATGTTTGAATAGTTTTAATTAATTTATATGGATATTTTGTCTTCAAAATATGTTGAATCGTCGGTGACTTTTGCATTGCTTGTAGGTTATTATGTATTCGATTTTGAACTATTGCATCATTTTTCAATGCTAAGAGGTATTGTTGATCAAAAATTTTTATGGACATATAAATTAGGACCACCCAACTTTTGGATCCTGGATTTGCCACTGCCAACGCACATTGAATTGAAAACAACAAAGAGGCACAAACAAATCGTTGACAAGTAAAGAAAGGACAAAGTCATCATCATCTGGTCCGTTTCGTGATGGAACTTCCTGCAGGCAGATTAGTTCATTCTTTTTTACTTGCTCATTCTTTTTTTTTTAAGTTAAATTATAATGATTATATAATTTTTTTACTTAGTTTGATATAAATTAATTATTTGAACAGAGACTAAACTAAAGAGGTTGCAAATGTTCATAAGATTGTTATAGTGATGTTTAATTTTCGTTGTAATTTGTACTTATTTTCAATTGCAAATTTTTTATTTAAATACTGTTTTTACAAATGAGCCTAACGAGCTGAGCCGAGGGCTCGATCAAAAGCTCGGCTCATTTGAGCTCGCATCGTAAACGAGCCGAGCCGAGCTAAGCTCGAGCTCGCAATTTTTTATTGAGCCGAGCTTGAGCTTTCATCTATGAAGTTTATGCGAGCTTGAGCTTCAGAAATTTTGTGTGAGCCGAGCCGAGCACCAAGGTGCTCGGCTCAGCTCGGTTCATTTACACCCCTAGATTTTGGATTAGACTTTGTACTTAGAGGTAAATATTTGAAATTGTGGTCTTACATGGTAGATATTTTGTGCCTAGGGCTCCTTGTCCCTTTGGAATTGACTTATTAATGCTCATATATTAAGTTGGTTTAGTATGATAAACTATAATTTTGAGGGTACATAATGCATCTTTTTCAGTACTTAAGGTGTCTTCTAAAATATATGGTATAGATAAAATAATAGATATACTTGTTAATTATATATTTCCCAATTAAGCATCTAGCTAGGTATAGAACATACACATATTGCTGCGTCGACTATGCGTACATAAATTTTTCGGGAAATTAGTTTCCCATCCCTCATCACTAACATTTTTTTATTAACACTTTGTTAAATTTTGAAGTTTGATTGAAGGACAAAAACCTCTGTCCACGTCTGCATTCTACCATAAATGTATATACAAGTCAACTATTTTATTCTTTAAACGAAATTTTTAATATAATGTTTACTATATTACCCTTATGTAGGTTATATAGGAAATTTAAGGTAATTTATTGTTTGATTAGTCCTCCTATTCCTTAGGGATTTGCCGGACATGAATTATGCTTCAAATGCCCACATGATTTTGAATTTTAAAATGCAGGTTCTTTTCCTTTTTTTTTTTTGGATTTTAAGTGTAAGGAAAGCTATGATATTCTCAACAAAAGAAATTGTAGGGTTTAAAACCCAGATCATGCGCCCTTAAAACTATGTAAAAGTTTGTATATATACAAGCTAGATACACATGTATTAGTTTGTACCCATCAAACTATGTATGTAGGTACAAACCAAATGAAGACATTGTACCAACATGATGAAATTACCAAATGAAGAGTGCACCAAAATGAAAAATGTACCAAATTAATGAAAATGTACCGAGATAAAAATTGCAAAAATTGTACGAAAGTGGGGAATGGATCCTCTGTTGATCCATTCCCTGTTGATCCGGTGTTGATCCGGCCAAATGGCCCACTTTCACGGCAATGAACAGTGATCCGAACCGTTGAATTTGTAACTAATATAGTCAAGATCATCTCCACAAAAAATGAATCAATTCCGACATCGTTTGATCACCTAATTGTGTGAAACATATACCAAATATATGGACGGCTTGTAAATTCATGCAGTTTGACCGTTCATATGTTTGGTCTATGTTTCACACAATTAGGTGATCAAACGATGTCGGAATTAATTCATTTTTTGTGGAGATGATCTTGACTATATTAGTTACAAATTCAACGGTTCGGATCACTGTTCATTGCCGTGAAAGTGGGCCATTTGGCCGGATCAACACCGGATCAACAGGGAATGGATCAACAGAGGATCCATTTCCACGAAAGTGTAGCCAAATGAAGATTGTACCCAAATAAAAGTTTGTTCCTTCTGAAAATGTACCCAAATGAAGAGTGTACCAAACTATGAGTGTAGCCAAATGAAGATTGTACCCAAATGAAAATTGTACCAAGCTGATGAAAATGTACCTAAATGAAGATTGTACTCATATAAAAATTGAAAAAATGCACCCAAATAAAGATTGTACCCATCTAAAAATTGTACCGATCCATCAAAAAAAAATTTGTACCCAATGAAACTTGTACCGGTCCATTAAAAAAAAAGATTGTACCAAATGAATAAATTGTACCCAAAAGGAGATTGTACCCAAATGAAGAAATGGTACCTAAAAAATTTGTACCGATATTGAAGAAAAGAACGAGCAATGGTCTGTAGGAAAATAGAGGAGAGAGCCATTATTTATGGAATTGGTTGATTGGGTACAATATATAGAGTTAGACATTTAATTACGTGAGGAAATTTAGGAATTTCAGTTTTTGTTCAAATAACGTGCAATGGCATAAACTCGTAATTTAAGGTATATTTATGTGGTATTTGGTTGTTATGTGGCATTTTGTTAACTTTTTGTCCTTCAATCTATATTTCAATACTTATAAAGTTTTAATCTAAGAGATTAATCAATTAGGGACCGCATCCAAAGAACCCCTAAATTTTTTATTCATAAAAGTTGTACTATGCACAGATATACTTTATGTTTGTATTCTTTGCAACTGAAATAACTATTACTCAAAGAAAAAAGTCACGAGGGCAACCAGAGTTTGTTCAACCAAATAACCAGGCATTCTTGGTCAGCGAAGGAATCAAATGGTGCTAAATATGGGACCAAAACATAGAAGAGAATTGAGAAACAACCCGAGGAACATCCTAGATAATAGATTTGAGAGACCAAGGTGTAGTGCATTTCCTATTGGATTATGTATAGGACAATTCTGGGCTGCTGAGGGCTGTGCAGCCCTTGGCTGCTGAATTGCTCCAATTGTGGCTTCTCTGCTTAATTGAGTCATGATCCGAACCGTTCATAGTCTTCAATATCTAGCAAAAATCATATCTACAAAAAATCAATCAAATCCGAGATCGTTTGGTTATCTAATTTTGGGAAACGTATGAACGGTACATATATAAGTCCTCCAAGCCGTCTATACGTTTGATACATTTTGATAATCAAACGATCTCGGATTTGATTGATTTTTTTGTAGATATGATCTTTGCTAGATATTGAAGAATATGAACGGTTCGGATCATAACTCAAATAAGCGTAGAAGCCACAATTAGAGCAATTCAGTAGCCAAGGGCTGCACAGCCCTCAACAGCCCAGAATTGTCCTTATGTATATATGCGTTCCCATCAAAATGAAAAGTCAAATAGAGTATTTGTTGAAGAAATTTACTAGGAGTACGTATGACATTAAAGTGTGAAAAGAAAGAGACAGTTAACTTCAGAACAGTTTGGAATGGAATTCTATTATATATGGTTCATTCAGTGTACCAAATTATCTAGCGAATTAAGGCACATGCTAGTTTGATTAGTTTCAACTTTATGTATTTGTAGCATTCCATTTTGCTACTCCAACTCCAACACGGTAAATTTGGAAAGCACCCGTTCAAACATACGTATTAATTTCTATATCTGTTATTCTAGCTAGGTATACTATACATGGTATTGTTTAGGGTCGATGGATCACTAGGCAGCTAGGCATACATAATATAATACCATGTGAAACTATAATCATTGCTATACAAGAATATAGAGTATGTGGTCCGACTAAAATATTTGTGATTATGATGGTCGATCAGGTAAAAGGTCAGCTCTTGCCTCTTATCTTATGCAAGCACTAGCTAGGGGGTGATTAAATATCGAATTCAATTCCTTCCAAAACATAAGCGAGAAGGCGTAATACGAGATTCTAATGAGTTGCAGCGACCGAGTATCCTGTCCGGCCAAAAGATATAAACACAACCTAGATGGATTAGCTAGCTATCATTATATTTTACAACCTGCAGCTATCGGTTTAACATTTTTGATAAGAGATCCATTCCCAAGTTCGAATTCCCTTCAATCTAATGATTCGTTTGGTGATCTATATGGTAGTGTTGATGCTGTAATATATTGAGAGAGTGGGAGAGGGCCACTTGAAATTAGCCATCAAATCACCTTATGATGATCATCAGAGTATCAAGCGTGTGGCCGTTCTTAATATGGAACCTTGATGATCGATCGTAACTTCCACATGGTATTTCTCAATTAAGTAATTAGTATACAATATACGTCCATCATTCTTTAGTTCTTTATTAGTTAATTTTTTTACTAGCAACTTTTCGTTCGACTCGACTATATAAATTTGTCAATCGAAGCTAGGGCAAGTTACTAAGAAGTCATTTGCAGTTCACGAAATTCAGCAATATGGAATTCCGCTCACTCATGCTTACTTCTAAGGTATGAGAATAAAAACAACTGATAATCATACTCATACATGAGCAAAAGTCGTCAGACGATAAAAGCAAGATAGGATTGAGATCAAGATAAGTAGAATGAGATCATATTCAAATTTAGGAGTTTCTAAATTGAATCCATAATTAATGTGACATCTACAAGTATTAATCACATGGGTGAGAGTGGTTAAGGGCGCACCGCACCACTTATTAATATAGAAGATAGAAAAAGAAGAGATTGTCAAAGCCGACATAGCTGACCACCCCCGCCATACTCTTGCCCTCCCAAGACTTTCTCCCAAGTCAAAATCTCATCCCCAGTAACTGTCTTAATAAATATGTATATAAGCCCTTCCTCTTCTGTCGTCCCTTGCCTAAAATCCAGCAGCAAGCAATCCCAACCATTTTTGTCTCTCCATTTTCCATTTATTGATTAACACTTTCCTCATACATATGGGCAACGCAGTGTCTCCATGTTTTCAGCAAAAATCCAACTTACCCGTAAAAGTTATCTTCTCGCAAGGCACCACGCGCCTCCTCAAAGGAAGCCACATAGCGGGCGAGATCATGTTCGAGTTCCCTGACCACATGGTCTGCCACGCGGACTCGTTCTTCATCGGCCACCCCGTCCCGGCCCTAGCCATCGACGACGAGCTCATGCACGGCCAAACCTACTTCGTCCTCCCTCTCGATCGATTCGCATGCAGCGTCCTCTCAGCCTCGTCCCTCGCCTCCCTAGGCGCCACCACGTCATCAACTTCGAGCCCCAACAACAAGCACAAGAAGGCTCCTCCAATTAATTTCGGGGAGTCACCGTTCCAATACATAAAGGGCTCCAACGGAAAATCCTTGATTAAGGTCGCGCCCGAGTTCATTACGAGGCTTATTGCGAGGGGGAATAAGGAAATTCTCGATGATGGTTCGTCGGTTACCGGAAGTCCGGGCAACAATAACAGTACTAGTTTTATTTGTAGCACGCCGGAGCTGCAAAAGCACTATGAACAGCTTGTTGGGTCTAGAGAGCAGTTGTGGTCGCCTAAGCTTGAGACCATTTCTGAGTATAAGGTTAGGTTTTCGCCGTGCAAATTCATCGGCTTGGAGTGGAAACAGAAAGAGGACCAAGTCGTGTAATTTTTGGTCAAGCAAGAGAAATATAGTATGTTATTAAGATAATTAGTGGATTAGTTTACTACATATTGTTACAGCTAGCGGCAGAAGAAGACAAGAAGATTTGCTAATTGTACGTGATTGTGTGTGTTTTCTTCAGTCTTCTATTCATTTGATTTATTCAATGATCTGTACAAAAACTAATTATCGCTTCACTTTTCAACTACCATATTGTCCATTTAAAGGATGCAATATCGAAAAGAAAATATTGTTTTCACTAAATTATCAGTGGATAGATAAAAAAATGTTTTAAAAGATACAAATCAATGTGTGTGTGTATATATATATATATATATGTAAACCCGAATTTTTACATTAGTTCAACAACTTTATTTTTTTAGAGTTTTACTTGGGTTGGGCACGAATCAGGTCGAGCATATTTTTGTTGGAACCTGACTCGACTCGATCTATTTGAAACTAGATAGATTCGAGCTGGATTTCGTACTTTCAAAAATGGACTTGGTTGACTTTGAATCGTTCTATTTGAAACCAGTTAGATTGGGTCTGGATTTCATATTTTTAAAAATGAACTTGGTTTGTTTGGAACCATTATTAAACCGTCCAAGTTTTAATAACAGTCCAAGTTCATGAGTTATATGAGTTGATATTAAAGTTATCTTGGTAGCTAATATATTCATTAGATTCCAAAAGTATAATGCAATAGTTTGAATGGCCCCCGTGTGCACTTTTAAATAGCTAAACTCCCATATCAGCCTGAACGCGATCCCAATACTTCACAAGGGGAATTGTTTGAAAAAACTACCTCACACGAGGTCATCAAGCTCCTTACTCTGGAAAACGAAAAAAAGAAAAACTTTAGGAAATTGGCTAAAATAGGCTGATAGGGAAATCCTTTTGCCAAAATAGCAGTCTGTTTTTCAGTAGGCAAATTTGTGTAGTGAATTTGCAATTAAATTCCTTGTGGTCATAGTCCACCGTAGTGTGGTTGCAGTCCAACTGTAGTGTGATCATAGTACAACTGTAGTGTAATCGTAGTCCATCGTAGTGTGATCGTAGTCCATTTCAGAAAACACAATTTCTCTCCCTTCTTCTCCAAGCTCCAGTGCCTCCGTGCATGCCTCCACTCTCTTTCTTCGTAAAGCTCGAAGCTTTACTGGTTGTTTTTCTTCTGACTGACACCACAACCACCATCAACTTTTCCAAGCCACCCTCAAGCCAAGGCCGACAACGAGAAAGAAGAAATCCCAAAGAAGCTGATAACCCAGATCTAGATCTAGAATCATGTCGATTGCCAAGAAGCCCATGGTTGAATTCGATTGCGCGTCCTTCTATATCTCAAGCAGACCATCGGTGTCACGAACGGCGTCGGTGGTTGGGCCAAGAAAGCATTGACACCGGCGACTATGCCCGTGAACTCAAAGGCTGCTCTTTTTCTCAGGTTTGGCTGAGATCACAGTATACTGTGATCGTAGTCCACCGTAGTGTGTCATAGTCCACTATAGTGTGGTTGTAGTCCATAAAGGACTTATAGTGCAATTAGGCAAAACTTTTGCCTAATTTCAGCACAAAATTGGCTGACCGGAGATTTTAGCAAATGGATTTCCCTATCAGCCTATTTTAGCCAATTTCCCAAAAACTTTCTAGGCTATGGTATAATTGTTTATATGTTATAATTGACTATGTGCTAAATTCTTGTTTTACCTTGCATGTGCTATAATAATGTGTTCTTTTACAAACATTTCAATCCAAAAATAAAATAAAATAAAATTGCGAGATGAGTAGCTAAAGGGTGCTCTAGTTTGCACATTTACTAGATTAAAACCCAAGGCTGCGAGCTATATAAAGGGGCTGTGGATTTTTGGGGACTTTGGATGTAGCCTCCGATAGTGGTGTTGTAGAATACAGCAGGGGCACCTTTAATATATAACAAATTGAAAGTAAAAGAATCGATCTAATAACACAAATAGGAGATAAAAAATCACTTTCGGGCCATAATTGCTTTCGCGAAAAATGATTATCACAAGCAGACTAGGAATAGTTTTTCGGGCCATAACCACTTTTATTTGGGACACGCTGGGCATTTACAAAATTGTTAATGAAACTTTTTTTTCTTCCAATTTTAGCCTTCTCCAACATTTCAATTTACAAGCAAAAACCTAATCATCTTCTAAAACCCATCCGACTCTGCCAAATCCCCAGTTTCCTCCGATGCCCCGCCTCCCTCTATCGCCCCACCTTCCTCTGACGCCCCGCCTTCCTCCGACGCTACCGAACCACAATTGACCGCCGCTTTCATCAGCTACCTCTACTCGAATCAAGTTTCTTGTTTTGATTTTGGGATTCACTTTTTCTTCATAAACAACAATTTCTTGATTTGATTTTTCTGGGTCTCTTCTTCAAGCGATGTGGTTTTGTTTTCTATTTTAGGGCTCCTAAAGAACTTTCACTAGCAGGGGTCGATCATCTGGATATAGACGAGGTAAGTTTAGTTTGAAATTTTTTTTTCTATTGCTTGGAAGTTCTAATACAGGTTAGTGATTGGGGTTTAGGGTTGGTGTTTTATATTAACATCAGTTGAATCTTTTGTTCTTTTAAGTTGGGTCATTTCTTCAATTGAATCTTTTGTTCTTGTTTTCTATTTAGGCCTTCTAAAGACTATCCAGTAACAAGTTCTTTTAAAGGTAATTGTTTATGTACTTTGAATATATTGAGAGTGGGCTACGACAAAAAAAGTGGTGATATTTGTCGGGATAGGAACTTTGTGACGACTGCCATGTTGTCGGCAAAGGTGAGCCTGCGACGACAAAGCATTTTTTGTCGGCATAGATGAAACCTTAGACGGCGAAACGTTTAGTCTGCAGATGTGAGTCTTAGACGACGAAATCTTTAATTCGTAGGGATAGTTCTTCATCGACGAGGTTAAGGCGACAACAATGTCTGCGCCGACGAAAAATGGCTTTAGCGTCGACTACTTTCTTTCTCTTGTTGGCACAGCCATTTTTCTTTGTAGTGTACATCACATGAGGTCTTCAAGCTCCTTACTCTGGAAAACCCAAGGCTACGAGCTATATAAAGGGGCTGTGGATTTTTGGGGACTTTGGATGTAGCCTCCGATAGTGGTGGATGCAGAATACTTATGCAGGGGCACCTTTTTTTTTTTTCTCTTTTTTTTTGGTACAGCATAAGGCTTAACAAGCCCAAAAACAACAAAAAGCTAAATAACCACGCTCCGAGGGCAGGTTTTCATCAACCTGTCATCATCAAGAATTCTCTGAAGAGCAGTAGGAACACAATGCTACTCATGAATTCCCACATCAAGCTCAAGAGCATAGGTTGCAAGAAAGTCAGCAGCTTTATTAGCGTCTCTATATACATGATGAAGGTAAAAGAATCGACCTAATAACTCAAATAACTCAAATAACTTAAGGGATGAAAAAAATTAAGTGAAGGGCCGACACATACCCCTCCTAAACTCAATGGTCCGTTAGTGATGCCCTATAGTAATTTTTCATAAGTGGCACTATCGGAAAGAACAAAGAAAAAAGACAAAGCGGCAACATAAAATGAAACGCTGTGTCTTGGGAGAATTAATAATAGGGTTTCAATTTTATCTTTTTCTTCTTTCTCGCGCTGTGCTCAACAACCTGCAATCTTCTGCTTCTTTCTACGTTTAATTTCTTAATTCACTTCAGTTGAAAGTTTAGAATCCCTCATAAACTAAGAGCGAGTGCAATCCAGGTGCCCTAATGGATGCACTTTTAGGGTTTAACGAAGAGGTAATGGATTACGAGCACGAGGGGATATCGACGTCGTCGCCGTCATCATCATCTTCATCGTACAGCTACAAATTGGTGTCGTGGTTGAGCTGGGACGAGTGGCTCTTCGTCCACCAATCTCTCTTTTCAGCTTCACCCGACTCTGTGGCCTCCGCTCTGACAAAAGTAAGAGAAAACCCACACTTTCGTGCGCTTTTGAATTCCCAACTCGCTCTTACTTATCTGTTGCTATAAATTGATTTTCCATTGATGTATCTTGTCTTTGAAATGTTGTTTACAGATTTCATCATGGAGAAGTAGAGGGTGTCTTCCTGTTGTGATTGAAGTTACGGCATCCCTTATCGAAATTCAGCAAAAAGACCCTCACTTTAGGTACTTTTTACTCCCAACTTCTCTGGGCCTGTTTGCATCAAAACTTATAATCTTTTTAGTCCAGTTACGGGACGGAGAGCGTGATGCTTAATCTTAAAGTGTTGTTTTCACTTCAATTTGGGGTTGAGTTTGTGGCTTTATCTAATTATTGTTTGAATTCCGAAAATGTGTTTTGTTCTGCATTGGTAACAAGTTCATATATGTGTTATGTGGATTATAGAAAGGACCAGCCAAACGAAGGTGTCGATAATGGCAGAGCAGATCGATCAAGTGATGCTTCACTTTCAGACGAAATGCTAGCCATGTTATATTGCATGGCAATCATGAGGTAAGGAGTCTTTCAATGCTTTGCTCTTTAAATTCTTCATTCTTTCTATTTTCCTTCGTTATCATTTTTTGATGTATGGATGTAGGTTGGTAGTGCTACCATATTAACCAGAGGAAATAATTTGTGGAAAGAATGTCTTTGTTCTTTCGTCTTCACCCAGTTATCATGAGCCCACATTTATGTTTACCTCCTGTTTATATGCACTTCACGTATTGCAACACAAGCAAATTTGGTTCATGATAGTTCTCTTGTTTCCGAAGGCTTGTCAATGGTGTTGTTGAGAAGACGCGTAAGAAAACAGAGGTGTCTATTGCTGTGGCTGCTGATGCCATTGGCCTTCCACGTACACTGATTGATATTCGTCATGGTGAGCAACTCTAAATTTGAATTTACATTTATCTTTTGTCCAGGGGTTAAGGCTTTAGGCTTTTCTGTAATTTATATTGAGTATTCAAGTAGATCATTGAAAGCTAATGATGCAATTGATTGTAATTTTAGAGGGATCTCACCGTGAACTTCCAACACTTGATGTTGTTCGTAGTGCTTCGATTAAGGTATGCATCATACGATTTGGTAATTTCAAACTTTGTTCCTGCAGATTCTTCTACTGCTTACTCTTGAGATTTAGATTCGACACATGTAGTCTGCCGATGCATAATTATGATAGTCTCGCTAACAAAACTTGGTGTCGGAGTAAACTACTTGTAGTTGCTGCAAAGCTTGATTTAGTTTGGAATTAAATTTGTGAGTTCCTTAAAGTCTTGAAAACTTCTTTTTCTTCTTCAACTTAACTTTAAGAAACAATAGACAGAAGATAGGATGCCCATTTCAGCTGGGTGACTTGTGGAAAATTTTAAAGTGTATGAGTGTCCCTGGTGTCATGATTATGATGATGGGGTTCACTATTAGGAAATCCATCATATTGCATATTGTTATTCCGTTTTCCTGTGTGAACTGTACTGAAAGGTTTCAAAATATTTCACCAGTTTGTGAAAGGGCACATGTTGCCGCTACCTTTTGTAAAAGAACTTAAATAATAATAAGAAAAAGAGTACAGCCCATATCATAAGGATAGTACATAAATGAAAACTGAAAACTGAAAACTACAATAGCTTAGAACAGAATTTTATGTCACATTTTCTCGGTCAGATTCCTCAAACCTTCAAACCTGGGAAGATCAAGTACACAAATAGAATTCATGACTGATGCCTTTTATAACTGGCTGTCATATTTAGCATTTCAGTTGTAACGTGATAATTCTGTTATCATGAAGTCTCTAGTTTTTTATTTATTTTGTGGCCATAGAAATTTAAGATCTCAAACTGGCAAGGTTAAACTTGTTTCTGAATGCAACTATTAAAGTTAGTCTCTCATGGTTCAGACTTCATGTTACTAAGTCATTGGTGGGATAGGAACTCTACAATTATCTTATTATGACTTTAAAATTGAATACCAGTGTCTAGAAATCTAGATTCAACAGGGCTTCACAACTTAGAGTCCATGCTGATTCGTCTTGCTGTGACTCTTAAGCTGAACAGTACTTTAAAATTACAATTTCATGTTGATTCATCTCCCAATACTTGGACTGGCTGTTTTTGTCTAATTTGTTTTGCTTTAATTGAGCACTATCTGTTTCCTATATTTTTCTCTTACCTTAGTACTTAAGGTCTTTCTTTCTTTCTATTGTTATGCTGGATAACATGTATTATATTTGGAAAGAAATACTGAGAAAATTAAACTATGTCAATGACTGGTATTTTTAGGCACTTAATTGGTTGAAGTATTATTATTGGGAGCCTCAGAAGAAAGCACTTCCATTTCATGGTGATGAAACTTCTAGCGTCAGAAATGAAATAAAGTCGAAATTGCATGAATTGGCTGTCTTCTCGAGAATTAAGAAGACTCCTCTCTCCCATTCTCCGAAAGCTAAGGAAAAACATGGTATGGAAATTTCTTATCTACAAGTAATGGTGCCTAAAATATGTGATTGTGTGCTCAAGATTTCAAATGACTTTTCATATAATGCAATATGCGTCGCACCTATGGAATACTGAAGTTTCATTTTACTTGCAACCACACATTTTCTGGCTGTAGAACTGTGGCTTCACCCTTTCCTTTGTCAAGGAATAGACCCCCTATCGTAATAGTTTTTACTGTGAATGGACACGTACATCTTATACATGTCCTTGGACTTAGGAAGCTCAAATTTGCTCTAATACTTAAATACATATCGATTAGTATCTTCTGGAGAATATTCATTCTTTATGATGGAATGGAAATTGGAATTACCATTGCATGTATTTCAGTCAGAAAACTATCTGACAGTCAAATGGGAGAGTCAGAAACACAGTGATTATTTTGTGCTGCTGGCACTTATACAGATAAAGAAGTAATTGTCTACATGCATCAGGCATACATGTGGTACTCTAATTGGTCCTGCACACAATTGGCATGTTTTAGATTTTATTGAATGTGTTTTTGATGAGTAATGCTGCACCTACAGGTTCTGTTTTGTATTAAAATTGTTTATCTTTTCATTGTTTGACTGCATAATATGTGAAACCTTGCCAGTGGATTAGCGTTTGCAATTCTCATCCTCCAGTGAGCAAAAGTGACATGCATGGGGAACCATGTACTTAGTTGTGTCATGGAGATAGCTCTCTAGAAGTTGGACCCTATTTTGCTTGCGTAGTTACTATTGCTTGCTGCTGCTTTTCCATTTTCGATACTTTTTAATCTTTGTATACTTGGCAGATTTATTATTTGGCTTTGTGGGCGTAATAAGTTTTTCCCAGTAATGGCTGGTAAAATTCTGTCATCAAAGTCTGGACATAAGATCAATCCCCATCTTTTTCCAGTTTGTTAGGTTCTAAATGAATGAATATAAATGAGTGGATTTTATTGGATTAACAGGCAGTCATCACTTCTTATTCGGAAGAGCTGACATGCATAGGTCATAAACCCACATATAAGTCTTAACGTGGCCATCATTATGTGTTAACCTAGTCGCTTATAATGATTGGGCAACAGCTGCCTTTATTTGAAAGGTGAACAGAGAGGAGCTCAATTTGTGCCATAATGTTTGAAGGATGTATTTCAATGCTTGCATGATCAGTATGGTTAATTGGCATGTCTAACAGCATGTATAAGAGAAAGCCTTCTATTTTATACTGGCTTTCTATTTTATACTGTGCTCACAACCAAGATCATGATTTATGTCTATGACTGAAAGGATTTTTGGAAAAAGATCCTAATCTGTCAGCTAACTCTGAGTATTTGATTGTTTTATGGGTTTGTTAATTAAAGTTATAATTTTCAGGTTCCAAAAAAGAAGTGAACAAGCTAGTGAAAAATCTTGTTGGGTTGTATTCTTCCTTCTCCTCAGAAGTTGTTTCTGTTTTGTTGGAGTTCTTGTTAAAGGCAATAAGTTCCTCAGATTCATCGAAGCATCCAGTGAACACCCACCAAAACCTAAATATTTCGTTGGATGAGGGGAAGTTTGTGATAACAAAATTCTCGAATAAGGAACCAGAGTTACTTCTGGCTCTTCTAAATGCAGTTCTGGATATGATTGAGACACATCAAGCAGTGATATATGAAACAGGTAATGACACAACCTGATTCTGCTGTGTATTATATGCTCCATGTTTAGATATATAATTGTGAATTTTGCTCTAGTTGTGCATTGAATCTAGTTTATTTTGTTATAACTGAGTTGATTCTGCTTTCTTACAATGAAAATGGGTCATCGATCAAGTCTGCGATACTAATCAGCAGCAGTTTATTTTTAAAGTTTTGAGCGATTATTAATTTTCATGGAGTAACTTGGATTGCTTTGAGATATTCTTTTAGCTGTACTATGTCTTTGTTTGGTCATAAACAGTAATGTCAACTGGACAAGGTATGGTTCTGAGAGGACACCAAATGAATTGTAATCTCGGAACTTTTATTTTCAGCAGAAATTACTGAACAGAATTCGGACTATTGAGTAAGTCTCCATAGGTAGCATGAATTGAGTTCGTGGGGTACAGCTAGAAATAAAGGCTCTTCTGTTTCATCAAAATTAAGCATCTGATGTGTTTCGGGGGAGCTTGATTATCCAAATCTTATTTTGTTGTTTTCTGTGAATGTTTAGGGGGAGGGTTTTCCGCATCAACAGACTGTAAGCCAGAAAATCTCCAAGTTCAATACCTCTCGTGTCTATTTACCTGGCTTGTTAGGAATTTTGAAGGAGTGAAGCCTCATCACCAGAAAGATATTGTAGCCGAGGTCACAATTTCTTCAGCTGAAAAGACTATATCGAAAGAAATTCTCATGGAACTCTTACGTAAATGTCTGATGTTATCAGCTTCTGCTAATAAGGAGCTAATGGGTTCTGTCGGCTATCTTGCACACCTGACGGGGGACAACAACTTAGAGGGGAAACTGAAAAAACTCTCTTCGCTAACTTCCTTAATGGATGTTTCACAGGAAGATGCTTCTGTTGCAAATTCAAGTAGTCTATTTATCCGGCAAGAGGAAGTCATAAGTCAAGCAGCAAAGAAACTGGAGCTAATTAAACTTCACAAAATGAAGAACCAAGTAACAAAGAGTGTGGATGCTGATGCCGGAAGTTCTAACAGATGGATTCTGGCAAAATCATGGAACCCATGTCCGATCGGAATGTTGCCTCGAGTTGTTGGGTCTTCTGGTTGCCGTCCTGTTCTAGACTATAAAACTGTCAGTGAAAAGGTCCCCGAGTTATTAGGAAGAAAAGAGATTTGGGAATTAAATCAGTGCAGTCGCAAGAGAGAAGCTATTTCTGACATGCATACACTAGACCCACCTGTTAAGAAGCTGAAGGAGATGGTGGATTGTTGTGCATCCAGCCGGGAGGATGCTTTATCCCCAGAAGGTGAAGATGTCAGTGGCCATCTCATGATAGGCGGAGTATGGAAGAAAGTTGGGCAAGACGAGCTACTTGCCATCAAGTCTGCTGTAAGGCTATTAATCTAGGGACTGGCTTTTTCTTACTGTTCGTCTTGGAGCATATGTGAGCATCTATGCTGCCTTGTAGTTTTGAGTTTCAAATTTGAGTTAAAAGTAGAGGGGTAAGATTAGCCATTGAATCAGTTTTGATTTATGTTTCTCAATGCGTTTTTGAGCATCTGGCTATGTAGAGCAACTATATTATCTAAATTGCAGTGTAAGGAGAGAGACTGATCAATGCATGAGAGAACTGGTGGTGAGTTTTTTTAATTTCACCAATAATTACTGGAATCTGAGACTTATTTTTGCCTGTGAAAACCAATCTCATCACTTGCACATTCATGAATCATAAGATAGCAAAATAACGCAACGTAGAGGTATTACAGTTCTACTTTAAAAGCAAGTTAGATTTGGTCCTCATAATAAACATGTTATGTAGTACTGAATTGAGCGCCTTTGATGCAGCAGACAATAATTACAGTAAGGTAATCTAATAATCATTTGGGTTAGACACAACGTATACCTGCGCCCACCAGTTCATCATCATTGTCCTTCCAATTTTTCGGCAGCTCAATTGTGCGGTAGAGGAAGGTACCGCAGGGGCGACCTGAGAACACATGAAGCACAAAACACCAGCACTGCATTTTGCAGCACATTGTGCTAGGGAGGCTGCATACATGTGATCTCAGGTCACTCCTGTAGAACCCCTCTACCCCTTTAGGATAGCCACACAAATCTGTTCTCCTAATGCCACAACCACAACTTCTTACATGCGAATATATAGCAGAACTTAATTAAAGAATTGAGTACTTCAGTTCGTTCCATTGTACTACAATAATGTAGGTTATCCTTCAGGCGCAACTTCATCTGAGTACTTCTTCAGAATTGTACTGCAATGTAGTACAGTTTGATATTATTGAAAATTGCTTGTTATTCTTGTACTGTTCAAACCTTTTTTCATTTACAGATATCTAACCTTCAACCCCAATTGCTCGAGTCATTTCAACCGTTACGAATTGTGCATCCAATTGAGGATCTAGATTGCAAAATTCTCATGTTTTCCAGCCTTTGAATTTATAGGAAATCTGATTTTAGCCCTTGAAAATAACCTCTTATAAAAAAAGCCCTCCCACTTTCAACAAAAGCCCAAAAATTATTTGACCATCTTTCCATGTCAGTAAATTTTCCATAAAAAGATGACGAGTCAGCTGATCTTCATTCTTCTAATAAGTCAAATTATTCATTCTACCTATTTTACCCTCAACCCATAATTGGTACATGAATTAATTATATTAATGATGAGTTAATGGCAGGAAATCGTTTATACCATAGAGCACTGCCTGCAAACCAAATCCACAATTTCATCATCTTCTTCTTCTTCTTCTTTTTCTTAAAAATTCCATCTTCTTCTTCTCCCAAGTTGTTGCATTATATTTACTTACCTAGCTAATTGGGCTTCTATAATATTATATTCCAGTTTTTGTTTCTTTTAATTTGTGGCGATTTGGTTTATGGAAACTAATATTCAGTACACCTTGGTGTCAATTTCGATTCCCGTTGCTGCTTTAGATGAGTTTTACTATCAGCGTCCTCGCATTTTGGATGAGTTTTGTTGCTAGGCTCTCCTTCTTCTTTTATCTGGAGTATAGACTTCCTATTAGAATAGGTAAGAGGGTGTGGTGGTAGTTTACCTAGCAAAGAGGAATATTAAGCTTTGGTATCAATTCGGATTCCATAATATAGGCTTCCTATTAGATAGGTATTCATATCTTTTAACAAGGTAATACAATTATTTACCTATTAGTTAGATAGTCAAGTTTTGTATATGCTCTTCATTTTTTACCTTTTGGTTAGGTAGATATGCAATGCCTTTCTTATTGCTTAATTTCCTACTTGTTAGGAACGTAATTGAACGTATGAATATATGTTCTTCATACCTTTTGTTTAGGTAGATTATACCTTTTGTTATTTACCTAGTTGCTAGATAGTTTAAGTTATATATGTGTTCATATTTTTTTTACCTTCTGGTTAGGTAGATTTTCCAAGCTTCTGGAAGATAAGGTAGATGTAAGTAATGATTTTTTCTAATCACAAATTTGAAATTCAAATTTTTGAGTAATGAACGTATTAATTGCAGGGGTAAAATAGACATGCAAAATTAATAGTCTAGTCCACAGGTTGCTTACGTGGATTAATTTGTTCTTGTGGGTTACTTCTAAAAGTTAGATTGTTGACTGGGCCAAAATCAGAAGACCCCTTGAATTTATTCATATGAATGGAAATTTCCTAACAACTTAGAAGGATTTATTTATGAGTTCAGTTTAAGGGACATTTTTTTTTGACATACACTATGACATCCTTTTACATTCATTAGATCGAATTACATCAACAACTCGACATTTTCCAGACATACAAGTCCAAACACATATTTTATGAATATCTATTAACAAAATTAGCAATCAAATGAGCAGCTCAACTGATGAGGATACATTGACGGCTAAGGATTTAATCAAAAGATACACGCTCTAAGATTACATAATGAGGATACATTGACGGCTTGTTTTCACAAACACAAGGAAATGAATTTGCATTTTTTATATTTAATTTAACCATGGTAGTTATATACTTTCTCTATTTAATAAAATAAATGGGGATGTTGGTTCCATCCTCTTTCTTATTTGCACACTCATCTTATATTTACACCCCCCACTAAATTATAAACCTCTTTTTCCACCCACTATTATTCCTGAAATGCTCCTAATTTATCTCTTAAGGTAAATACTCTCTTCAAACACAAAATGAACTTCCCGCCAAATTTCCTTCATAATATACTTTTCCACATTCTTTTTAACTTTCGTTTTTTGATCGAAATTTCAATATACTTCTGTAAACAAGTAAATTATACGATAACACATGTAACAAAAGGAGTTCACTAGTAGCATAAATTTCAAACATATCTTACTCAAAATTAATTGAATGATTTAAGAATCTAATGAATAGAAGAGAGGAAATTGTAGAAGGTTTTGAAGGAGGGGAGGCGTAGGAGACAGAGGAGCTTTGCAGGGGAAACAAAGAGACTGCGCAAACCTAAAATTTTCGTTTTTTTTTGTTTTCCACTGTTCTTATACATCATTTCACATAAAATTACAATTGTAATTAAAATTTTCATGAAATTGTGGGTGTGCAAATAAGACAAGGGGTGGAACTAACAGCCCGCTTAATAAAAGAGATTCTTAGGTACGCCTAAGACTAAGTATACTCATAATTAAATTTCTTTATTCTAAAATAAAAAGATTAAATTTCCTCTAACTTAACTAATGAGAATAAATTTGTAAAAATAGAATCTATATCTTTAAAAATAAAAACCTAATACACGAAAAAAAATTAAGTCATAAAAAAAGCCAAATTGACACCTAGTTTTTTTTTGGAAAGAACAAAAAAAAAAAAAAAAAAAAAAGGCGTGTAGACTAGAGTGGCGGGGTTTTGGTGCAAAGTTTTCATTTAAAACGATTCTGAAAACCGTCTTCTCCATTTGACTCCTCAGTCCTCTCACTCCGACTGTCTCCAGCAAATGGAAACCAATCCGGACGAGTCCGTACGGAAGAAGATGGAGTCTCTACGGCTGGCCTGCGACAGAGAGGTTTCGACTCAGCAGCACAACTTGGACACCCTCACGGCCTCCACCTGCGACTCCCTCGCTTCGATCCGCGCCACCCTACATGAAACCCTCCAATTCCAAGGTCCACTTTCCTCCCCTTACTCTCTGCATTTGCTTTTCAAAACCTCAACTTCAAGTTTTTGTCTCGGCAATTTCTCGTGATTCACGGAAAGCGATGAGCATAGATTTAGGGTTTGGAATTGGGGCTCGACATGGGCATAACTTGAATTCGATTTCCAGGTAAAGTGGAAGAAGTTAAAGCTAAGTTGAGGGAAGCCGAGGATGATTTGTCTAAAGCCCTAGCAGGTATATCTCTCTATCTTTTGCATTTATAAGTTGAATGGAAACTGGAATTTACTTGGCGGTAATTGAAATTGAAATGTGAAGTAAGTGAAAATGATTGGTGTTTAATAGTAATATCAGTCTTGAACTCGGCATTCTTGTCTCTAATTCTGTCATTATTGAATCTGTATCTGTATATATTTTCGTATTTTTCAAGACAAGACCCGCAAAGATGCCAAGCGGATGGCGTTGATGGAGGCCATTGCAGCTAGAAAAGCTGGAATTGAACAAGTTAAGAAAACAGTGCAAGATCGACGGGCTAAGAGGGATGAATATGCTGCATTTCTTTCTCAGCAATCTCTTGGTAATTTCCTCTCATTACTTAGACTTTTGTTCTTTATTTGATTGCATTCTGGCTTTGTCAGGGAGGCTGTTTATGTTGAGCTTATGTCTCTTTTTGTTTAAAGCTTCTTTAGCGCTCTCTTTCCTTTTTTTCACTTCTAGTATGATGAAATCTTTGGCAGAATCTGAAGAGAAGTGTAACCAAGACAGTAAAGGTGAGACGCAAGAGGCCATCTCATGGTACAATAGGGTTCTTGCTTTGCATATAGAAGGCGGGGAAGGTAACTAAAGTAGTTTAATTGTGCATCATTTGTCATGCATCAATTTATGGAGAATGACATACAACCTTCTGTCCTTAGGCGTAAAGTTCACATTTAAGAACATTAGCTTGAAAAATCCAGACGAGGAATTCTCTTTCATTGTCCGCCTTGCAACTGATACTTACACCTGTAAGCGTTCTACCTTTCATGTATATGGTGTAGTTTGATGTTGAATGTATGTATGATATCGTGCATTTCCATCATGTGTCCATTTCTTGACTCCCCAGTGTCAGATTGTCATCCCCACTTGACTGAGACCAAAGAGTTGATTGACAAATTGAACAGAAGCAGTGATTTATTTCGATTTGTCAGAGATATGAGACTGAAGTTTCAAGAAGCTGCAGCTGAAGGTAGAACTTCTCGTGCTGGAAAGGGGATTCCCTTGAATCTTTCCCTGTATTGTTTGGTTGTAGATCTTTGTTATTACTTTTCTTTGTAATTAAAACCAATAATAGTTGAAAGTTTCCACCTGACCCTGATGCGCTTATCGATATTGTGCATGCATTTGGCGTTTGGGATTGAAAGAGGTCTAAGGATTACTGTCGTTTGACCACTCTGCTACCCCCTTTTTCTGATGATTTATGTGAATATTATAATTCAACAGGATTACCACTTGTTCTTCCTCAAGACTCTTCCACCGTTGCTGAGTCTGCTCCAGTTTTGGCTGTGCCAACAGAGAAAAGTGAATCTGCGGCCAAGAATTATGAGCAGCAAGGTCAATATGAGGATACTAATAGACATTTTAAGAAACCTAAACTTGGAAAAGGGAGGAGTCCAGCAGTAATTCTATCTCCTGAATCTGCATCATCTGTGCGCCGACCTCCTCGTTTTCAGGTACTTGCTTTATGTTAAGTGTAGGGTTTTGCTTTCTTCAAAATATTTCTACTTTTTGTACGTTGCTCACAGCTCATTAACGATCTATCATAATTCTTCATTTGGTTTTTGTTAAAAAGAGGAATGAAAGGAGGACTAGAGCAGCAATTCTATCTCCTGAATCTGCATCGTCTATGCGGCGATCTCCTCGTTTTCAGGTACTTGCCTTATGTTAAGTGTAAGTTTTTGCTTTCTTCTTAATATTTCTACTTTTTGTATGTGGCTCGCACCTCATTAACGATCTATTATAATTCTTCATTTGGTTTTTTTTTTAAAAAGGGAAAACTGTTGGTGTAAAATATTCTTGATGAAACTGTCTGAAAAGTGAAAACCGATGGCAGGTCAAGAAATGAATGCGGAGGAGATGGTGTCTGTCGTATTTAGAGTAATGTGTATCCGATGTACTAACCTTGTCATACAATTATAATTCACAATTAAAGAGCCTTGTCGACTTGAAGATAGACAGTGGAGCCAAGAAACTTGATTTCTGTGTTTGTGGTTAAGTTGACAAAATGAACAATATCGTCATCAATTCAGTAATGCAGCCCAACATGACAGCACCTTCTTGTTGCTGAATTGGTGTACTTGGGTAGTCTTGATCGAACTGAACAGCTTATGTGCGATGCAATATGAGGCTTGTAATCCCAAATTGCCATGGTAGTAGGTGTGAGCATTTCATTAGTATTTAGATGTATCTTATTAGATTTAGATTTTGTTATGATGTCATGAATTGTGCGTTGTAATGAAAGTGACTTTGTGTACTTCGTAGAGCTCATAGGTTATAGCTATGAGTTGGCCTTTTGTAGTTTCACCTTCCCATTACACTAAGCATCTCTTTTTCTTGATTTTGATCGTGCATTGTACCTGTTGAATACAAGAAAATATTTGTAGCCAGTCTCATGATTTGCTAGGTTTTTTTAATGTGAATAGCAATTTAGAAAGAGTCAATCCAGGTATCAAACAATAAAGTAAATGATGATTTTATCTGCACCCATCAATTTTATCTTTAATCCCAAATTACTCTCTAAACCCATCAATTAATTTTATTAATTTCAGTTTTATCACTACACTACACTCATTATTTCTTCCAAAAATAACCTTCAATAACCGGCTGAAGGTTGTTTTTGCACCCATCTATTTCTTATTCAACCCTAGTACCCAATGATCACGCCATAGCTACCAAGTCGCGGCCATCGCGCCACCGTCTTTTAGTTACTTTGATTCAATATTTCTTCATTCAATAAGAATCTTCTGATTTCAATTATTGCTTAATACGTATTAAAATTTGCTAAAAAATGAGAGTATAAGAGAGAATCGATTAGCAAAGGATTTAATAACTTGAATAAAAGACTTCCCAATTGACTGCAAACATCGAAGCATTTGTGACAGACAGATCCAAGCAAGCAAGCATAGTGACACGTGCAAGCCTTTTTCTTCTCTCTTTCAGTTTTGGACCTTTGGGCCGGCCCATATTCCAGTAAATGCAATTGGAAACCCAAACTGAAATCAGTGGCTGCCTAGGTAAATTAACCCGAGTTGCCACCAAATCCCTTGAAGTTAAAGCCAGAAGAAGAACAGGAGGAGGAACTACGCAATTTAGTCGATTTCTGTTCTGAAGAAACTGCGGTCATTTTGTCGGTAAGTAATCTTACTTGATTCGATTTTTTTCTTCTTGGTTATTTTGGTAATTCAGCAGTACCCAGAGTCTTCTTCTGAGTGTGTGTTTGAAGTTTGAAGAGACAAAGAGAGCTGTCTTTTGTTCACTTCTCCAGTTTAAACTGATACTAGAAGTAATTGTAACTGAGTGAGGCAATTGTAACTGAGTGTTCCGGGAACCAATTCGTTTGCCTTTATAATTTGGTAGGCCGGCGGCGGCGAAATGGGGGAAGGGGGAAATACAGTTGAGGATTCGGCATCTTTGGAGACTGTGGAGGCCTTGTTGGAGGTACCCCAACTGCCCTTTTTTGTCTTCAAAGCATCTGATTATGCGCTTAATGATGATTATTTGAAGTTTAGAGATGACTGTTTTGTGTTTGGCAGGCTGCTAGGTATGATGACATCGATGACATTAAAAGCTTAGAGTCTGCGGGCGTATCTCTTAATTCTAAGGATTCTCAGGGCCGAACAGGTTATAACTTTCTGTCATTGTTATGGCTTCCTTCCCCATTATTTTGGTGTTGCTGATCAAAGTAATTTCCTTAATTCCTCTCATCTCATTCAATTATGCCTTATGGAGACCAACTACCATACAGTGTTTGTTAATAGGTTGGAAACACTAGAAACCTTTTCATTTTTTAAGATTCTAGATTCCATGTTTTGTATGCCGAAAAGTTGTGTTAAGTTTTGTTGTACTGAAGGAACAAAGTTATCCATTAGGGAGCCTGGATGGGTTGCATTTTACACAATATAGGCATCGATTCACCTAGAACAGTAAACTATAGGGTTTGGACTTACGTGAAGCTTTTTTTGCGTGGAAGTTTTGTTAAAATGCACCTGAACTTCTAACCTCCAGGGTTCTTGTATGATGCTGTGTTGCACGGTTTCACTTTTTACATACTGATTCTTGGTTAGAATACCATGTGAAATCAAAAGCCATAATTTGACTGCGCCTCAAAGAAAAGCTAAATTTTATTTCTCTAATTTTGCTTTCAAGCACCAATTAGTAAAATGTGGAATTTTTATGGATGCAGTGTCAAACTGATATGCTTTTCTTTTTACTAATTCTACTAGTTTTACTGTTTCTAAGATATCTATGAGTTCTGGACTATTTGAAACAATTAATGAATTTTCATTCCCTGGTAAGAGTTAATGGCATAAAAAAGTCTTCCAAACGTTGATAGTTAATGGATATGCATGCTGCGAATTGATGTCTTCCCCGAGGCATGTTCTTCTATATATTTAGTGACAAAATGTTATTTCTCATTTCTAGTTTTCTGCCAGTGATACTAGGGTTCTTGGTGAAGGTTCTGTCTATATAGAGGCATTCATATATGGAAGCAAAAATCCAGAAACAAACAGATGCTTATAGAAATGGGGCTGATGAAATCTTTTCCATTATTTACAAGCTTTGTGTGCAACTGTGTCTGATCTATTGTAACATTTAATTGCAGCACTACATATGGCTTCTGCTAATGGACATCTTAACATTGTGGAGTATCTCATCAGTAAAGGAGCGGTGAGCTTTTTTAAGTTGATGCTCTTTTGATTGATTGAAATGGAGATATTAGTAGAACAATACTTACTTGGTTGTGATACGTTATTAAATTCAAAGTTATATCATCAATCCTGATCTTTTATACTTTTGTGGTTTGATAACTTTATTCTATTGGTATCGCTAACTGCAGAAATGAAAAATGTCACCTTTAATACCAGGGCGATGATATGCATTTCATTATGAAAGTTGACCATTTTGTGCATGAGCATTCATCATAAGAATTTGTTTTTACAAAAGTAAGTTCAATAAATGGGATCTGCATGAAGAGGGTGGCCAAGCTACTTCAATGTGTTCAATATATGTTTAAATCGCTTGTGATATTGTTTTAAACACCAACAAGGTTTCTTCCACACATACCAACAAGATTTCTTCCACATATAATCCTGCATTACTTCAACTTCATTTTTACTACTTGTCACAAATAAGTACTTTAAAGTCCTCACTGGAAATGAGTCTACTAGGTTAAGGCTATGACCATTGTTGTTTTTCTATTCGTGTTGAGGCCCAAGTTTATTTTTGTTTATTTGCACTGAAATATCTTGCAAATGATTAACTAGATGCTCTTTATTCTGTACTCAAGATATGTTACTGTGATAAAATGATGAAAATTTTGTCTTGCTCTTATGTAAGGATCTTAATGCTACAAACAAGGAGATGAATACACCACTACACTGGGCTTGCCTCAATGGACATGTTGAGGTGATTACTTTGTTTTCTGGAGACAACACTGAGCTCATTCTATTTCGTTGTCTAACATTTTTGCTTTTATAGGTGGTTAAGAAGTTGATCTTCTCAGGAGCTAATCTTAGTGTATTAAACAGGTATGCAATCTTATAGACTAGATTTTGTTAATAAAAAAGACTTTGTACACAGTTTATCCTAAAAATGATTATGGAACTGGTTAACTTCAGCTATGAGAGGACGCCAATTGATGAATCTGTGAGCAAGGGAAATATGGATGTTCTTGATGCCATCAATGCAGCCGCTGCTCAAGTAGAGCTTAGTGGCGCCAGTATGTCCTAATGTGTAGGAGTTCTCACCCTATTTTTGATGTTATCTCTTGTATATTGCAAGCTTTTCTTGTTGTGAGACTTTTGGTTGATAGCTTTGTAGAGGGGTTGCTTTACTGCTCTAAACTGGGGCGGTGGAAATCACTTTCCAGATATCAAATTTTTGGAACTTGCAGTCTTCAGTTATGCGGGGAAGGAAAATAATTTATGGGAATAAAATTTGAAAGCATAACAGCGTTTCTTTTGACCTAGAAAATTATATTGTTAACCAAAATTGTTTTGCGTTTCCATTACATGTATGGGTGGTATCTGCCAAGAGAAGCAAAACAGGAAGAGATTAACTGGTTTCTTATCCCATTCAAAACATTCTAGTTTTTTTCTTTTTTGGACTGATCAAAACATTCTAGTTTTGGATGCCAGTTTGAGATATACATGTAGTTTCGTTTTTAGGTTTCCGAAGTACTGTGTATATCTTCGTATTCTCACGTGAAATCGAAAACTAAAAATGGAACCAGGTTAATGGTTCACCAAAGTTGTCACTCAAAAGGTCAGCAATAGACATACAAGCAGTGGCAGACCCAGGATTTTTGTAGAAGGGGAGCGGAACATAAAAGCTTATACATTCCCAAAAAAAAAAATATATATATATATATATATATATATATATATATATATATATTTAATTAAATACTGTAGAATTTAAATAATACAAATGTTGCAGGTTGGCAATAGGGGGGTATTTTAAAATAATTCTCTCTACTTTATCAAACAGCACAAACAATAATCACAAAGATGACCGACTAGTCACCGTTGTGATGAACTTTGACAGTTTACTTTGAATTGTGTTTGTCTTATCCAAAGTTAAAAAATTAACCACTTGACAAATGTAACTTGTGGATGCTTGTGATTTGTTGAACAACACTCAGATGCTATGCCAACTTAGGTCCTCAACGAAATCAGTGAGTTTAATATTCGCGAGCTATCCACAACTACAACTTATTGAATCCAGCGTTTTCTAATGCAGCAATTAAGATGACCAGTCATGCAGTTTTGTCCAGATTGCATGTTATGAACGTTGGTGCTAAATTAAATCCAATTTTAATTAAGCCAAGTATTTAACAGTACACAAAGATGGACACAACATTTTGGTACCCGGAAAAATCCACAAAGGGATAAAAAACCGGAGGTCTATCAGAAGACCGGCCTTCTACTATGAAATGACAAAAGATGCCCAATACAAGATTTCAACCAAGCTCAATATCTAAAGTACCTAACTTAGATGCAGCGGTCTCTTGTGTGGCTTCTTCTCAAACACTTCACCTCCAGCGGATTCTCGCTTGGTCAACACGCTATAAGGACATACACTTGTATTCCTATACCGTGGCACCTTTAAAATGGATGCAGTGGTGATTTATGACCAGTCACAGATTCATTTCCAAAAAGCAGTAAACTCCGAGGAAATGGAACGGTGACTGTGATTGCTGCTTATAGCTATACACTGGGCAGCAAACCAACTAAGGTCAATGACCTCTAAAACTCAACTAAGTTTACAAACATGTGTGAACATGGGAGACTATAGTTGCACACTACTAATTCGACTCAAAGTATAAGAACTTTTAAAACAAGCCGAACTAGGAAAGAAGAACCTTCTTCCAAAGTTAGCTTAATGTATTTTCTAAGAAAAACAAAATTTGAAATAAGATTCAATCGCTAGCAATCCTCACTATCTTATGATGACTCTATATGAGTGAACTATGCACTCAAGAGTACATGCATGAACTAAAGAGAAAATTATAGCCAACAAAGATGAGAGTTTTAAAAGTGTTTTTGAACTTTTAAACTTAAAAACACTAATCGAAAATGATGAAGGAGTTAACCTTAAATAAGCTCTTAAGGATAAGAAATGGACGGCTAAATTTAATCACAAAAAC
Source organism: Spiraea crenata (assembly GCA_033992175.1). Taxonomy (NCBI): domain Eukaryota; kingdom Viridiplantae; phylum Streptophyta; class Magnoliopsida; order Rosales; family Rosaceae; genus Spiraea; species Spiraea crenata. Next base: position 965,794 of record JAVBHV010000007.1, on the reverse strand, counting down.
TCATCTTTAACAAAACCTAGGCAGATCCGAGTTAGTGGGGATCAGTTGACTGTCCACTGGATAAAAGCATGTCCGGTTAAAAGCAGTGATCTATCTGTCAGAAAAGTAGTCAACGTTCACGTGCATGAAATAGATGACTAGTCACGAAAAATCTGAAATCCTTATTCTAATAAAAATGTTTACAAAACCTTAAAGTGTTTGAAAAGTTTTGACTCAACAAAGTAAGAACCTAGGTTTTGACACAACTAAAATATGCAAATGATCATCAATTATGAATGCATATTCAATCATCATCTATCTTCAATCTTCCAAGCTTCTTCAATTATTCTAAAGATCTAGAAATAAAACCTAATTGAACTAATTGAGCTTGTTACATATTTTACAACGTTTTTGTACAAGGACAGCCAATCAAATAACCTACAATCTCCCCCTTTGGCTTTCCTTGACAAAAACAACCCCATAAACTCACATCGCTCACACTCACCAAATCTATGCTATACTGACTATTCAAAGTGTATCTGCAAGTAAGCTCAAAACAGTATGCAATATAATACTCTCCCCCTAACTAACATAGTCATGTCAGAGTTAAAGCATATGCTAAAAATTACTCCCTCTAAGTGATAGAGCATGTGATTGATGTTATTTACTCCCCCTTTTTGTCATCGAAAGACAAAGGATAATAAATAATGAACACGATAAGCAACGGAAGCATAAGCAAATATCAATCAACTAATTAAACACAGAATGAGCAATGAAAGAGAATAGAGCACAAACTGTGCAACAACACATAAGCATCAATGAGGGAGCACTCCCCCTTAATGTAGTAACTAAACAAAGTTAAACTTGTAACACACAAGTAGAACTAGTCCCAGCAAAATAAACCCCAATGTTCACAGTGGGCAAATAAAATACATCCCGGCAAAAGAAGTTAAACAAAAATTGTTCATGACCAGACAAAGACAACTAAACATTAAAGCAAAACAACAAACACACAGCAGACAGACTAGACAACAACAACCATTACTCAAGATCAAAATTCTTCTTCTTGGAGGACCGCTTTGATGACTTCTTCATACTTTGGCACCAAATGTCTTCATCAAATTCTCAGTTGCCTTCTTCACAGCAGCTTCAATGGTAGAAGAAATATTGGCAGGGGAAACCGGTCCGATCGATAACTTAGAATTCCTAGCACTCTTAACTGCTTTCTCACTTTTCTTCAATAAATCCGCGGTCATGGGTCCCTTAAGGCACATATAGTCATCCTTTGACTCATCCATAGGCACTTCGGCACGCTCACATAGATGATGGATGAAACATGGAAAAACAATAAATGCACGAGTGCCTTCAATTTTTGCAGTGTTCCGAGTCTTAGACATGATGGAATCGAAAATTATATGACCTATGGGGACAGGAAAACGTTGTACTAAGAGGATGGCTAGTCTAGCAGCTTCAAGGGTGACATTTGCTGCATTCCCAGTGGGCAGAATATTTGTCTTAATGATGTGTAACAACAAATGATACCCAGGGGACAAGTGTGACCTACAAGGTTTGTCTCCTAAAGCTAAGACCAAATCGGGATCATGAAAGGAAAGCACAGAGAAATCATGCATGAAAAAGCAGCAAGACCCTTCCAAATAAGTGGTGTATGCATCATGATCCGTGTGACTAGGCAGCCCAAAGTAATCATAAATGACGGATGGATTGAAATGAATAACAGCCCCACGAACAACAATATCCACATCAGATGAAAAAGCATCAAGTTTTGGAAAATTAGCAAAGAATTCCCTAACCACCGTTAGATTAAACTTAAAGCTACTAGGGGGGACCGACAATAGATTTCTTACATTTTGATACAACTTGAAGAGCAAAATACCCAAAAACACTACTGCACTTTAAACATTACAATATACTACTAATTTGACACATGTTGATTTTTAATTGGCTTATATACTTTTAATATTAATTTTACACACGCGCTTGTCAAAAGGTGTGGTCGTGAAGATAGCTGGTGGAATTGGAATAATTCTCGCTAACCTAATTTCTAAAGGCGAGGCACCACGCGAGCATCGAAACCGGTCCCAAAGCTAGCTGTGCCCCTCCCCGTCGCACTCCCCCACGGCCTCCGCCAACTCCTCCATCCACAAGCTCAAGCTCCAGTTGTCCAAGGACCACGCGCCCCTTTCCTACCGTCCTCCTTCTCCGCCGACACCCATGACGGCGCCCTGACCTCCAATGACGACCTCGAGAGCATCTGCGCCCACAGGGGCGATGCCGACTCCGACTCGAACAACAAGTCCGACGCGCTCATCGACGACGACGAGGAGGACTACGACAACAACTCCTCCATGCACAACTTCACGGCGGCCATCCTTGACAGCAACACCAGCGGCTCCATCTCCATCTCTAATTCTAAACTGCCACCGCAATGATCGATTTTCAAGGAACAGTTATCGGAATCAAAACTGTTCCGATTGTGGCTTCTTTCTTAGCGCGGGGGCCCAACGGGTTGAACCTGAAAATTCTGAAATTGGATCTCGAATGCCCCGGGAGTCAACATCTTGGCAGCTTGGACCAACGCGGTGGGGCCTACTGGTTTGGAAATGGGACGATTGAAAAACATAGTTCAATATCTTGTCCTTCATTATGTGCGGTTTTCATGCGGTTGCGGGTATGAGCACCAGGTGATCCAGGTGAGTCAACACAGCTGTTCCTTCATTTTGAAGGAACTGCTCCTTCAAATTGAAGGAACAGCTTCATATTTTGAAGGAACACCTCCTTCAAATTAAAGTAACACCTCTTTCATTCTGAAGGAACACCTCCTTCAATATGAAGGGACACCTCCTTTATTCTGAATGAACACCTCCTTCAACCAACTGTTCCTTCATTTTGAAGGAACACCTCCTTCAAATTGAAGAATCTGTTCCTTCAAATATGAAAAAACTGATCCTTAAAATTTCATTATGTTATTTTTCATCTTCTTCATTGCGTTTATCTGCACAAAGCAAAAACGAACTTTTCCAACAGAAAAATTAAAAAACATAGAGATTTGTGAAGAAAGCTCGAGCTTTTGATAATGACGGATGAGAAACTGAGGCAACGGTGTGGGGTACGTGAGTCTCACGCACGCGGGTTGTGGTGGGCTTGTTAGTTTTGGTTTGGTATTAAATTGTAAGAGTAGTAGTAAATTGTAATAAAAAAAAGTGAGATAGTGTTTTTGATAATACTATTACCTATATAGTAGTTTTTGGTAAGAGGCCCTTAAATTTTTTCATATCATGAAAACGTCGCATAATGAGCTCATTACTAATAGAAGCAAAAACATCTCTCTCAATGTAAACAACCAAGCTATCATTTCAACCACTGATTTCCCATTTTGCTGCGCAATGTTGTTTTCACAATATTCATGGCAGAAAAAGCTCTTTCCACAGGAGCAGTTGCAACAGGTAAAACCAAAGCCAATGTGTAATAAGTAAATACACATACTTGTATACTCGACTCCTCCTCGTGCTCACCAAATGGTTGGCTCACCAATGGTTGTCAATGATGAAAACTCATTACTTATTTTCACATCACCAATATAAATGTCAAGTTGATCTTCAAGCATCAAAAGCTCACTCTCTTTGAATTCTTGACAATAAAATGTAGCAAATTTGAGAATTTTTACTTTGTCATAGTGTGCAAATCTCATTTCAGGGCTCAAGCATGCCATACATAAAGCAACTTTGTGTTTTGCTCATTGAAGCGATTATCCAATTTTGTTCTTTGCTGGTCAATTACATGAAAGAAAAAATCCACCCAGTAATGATGAAGGTTTGAAAGCTGTTGACTTCGACGACGCACTCTTCCTTTATAAAATAAATCATCCATACTAGGAACATCAGTTTCATATTTCCGACAAAAGGTTGATACATCATCAAGCAATTGATCAAAACCATCATCTCTCATGCTTTGTAGCTTATGCTTGCATACTCTGACCAATCTCATTGCATTCACAATATCTTGATCTTTTCTTTGCAGTGGTTTTGACAAGTCATTTGTGATGCCCAATACAAGTCTCATGAAACATAGATGAAACACAAAGTCAAAAGTTGATATTTCATTTAATATCCTATTTGCTTCACCTAGATTATCCGGGTTGCGATCCTCAACAATCCATTCAAGCACACCAAGGACGGATTCAAACAAACAAATAATACTACACAGAGTATGATAGTGAGAACTCCAACGTGTATCACAAGGACGAATGAGATTAGTTTCTTGGTTTAACCCTCGCCTTGTTTGCAACTCACCAATTTCAAGAGTTTTCTTAATGACTTCTTGTTGTCCCTCTCTAAGTGCATTACAGCGCTTACACGATGAGTCAATAATACTAACCAAACTATTACAAGTTGTGAAGAAAGTGGTAATGTTCTCATTTCCCTTTGCCACGGCTATAAGTGCTAGTTGAAGTTGATGTGCAAAACAATGGACATAATATGCTTGAGTAAAATCCTCCTGAATAATTGTTTTAAGACCATTGAGATGACCTCTCATATTACTAGCTCCATCATAACCTTGTCCTCTTAGATTTTCCATGCTCAAATTCAGCTTGTCCATTAATCTAGTAATGGCTTGTCTTGGTGTGCTACTAGTGGTCTCGGAGACATATTCAACACCCACAAATCTTTCAATTACTTTCTCACTTTTGTTCACATAACGCAACTTCACCGCCATTTGCTCTTTAATGGACACATCCTTTGATTCATCAACCGATAAAGAAAAGAATGTACCATCCATCTCTTTAGTGACTGCATTAAAGATTTCAACAGCATAAGCATTGACAATGTCTTTTTGAATTTTCGGGGAAGTATACTTGAGATTCCGTTTAGCATTTTCAAACACAACGGCACGAACTTTCTTATCATGATCGGAAAGAAATCGCATCAACTCCAAATAATTATCCTTATTGCTAGATGTCTCTCTTTCATCGTGGCCACGAAAAGTAAGACCTTGTTTCAACAACCATCTAGTGCAATCAAGTGCGGCAGTCAATAGAGTGCGATAATCAATAGCTTCTTGGTTTGTCTTTTTTGTAGACAATGGTTTCAATGTGTTGCTTCCCATTCATTAAATCTAGACAATGTTGCGTGGCTTTGTTGTGAAGACTTCCAACTAGCCCAACATGTTCCCTAAGTTTAGATGGTCCCTTTGCCCAATTTCTAAACCCCACCGAAGTGAAAGCATCTTTCCCAAGCATTCCTGATTTATCAAAGTCACATTTGAAAAGATAACAATGAAGGCAAAATGCAGCATATTTTTCTTTACTATACTCCAACCAACCAAATTCATTATACCATTTAATCCCAAAACGCCGGTTATCCTTCCCCACCACTGTGATAGGCATTTCTTTCTCATCATTAGGTTGGCAAGGACCCCTTTGTAGATATGCTCTTCAGATTTCTTCTCAAAAATTCGGATTATAAGAAATCATTGGAGGTCTAAGTCCGGGGTCTATAGGAAGATTAGACAATATTTCATTCAACTCAATGGCCATACTTGAACTATCCACCGGCTTACTTGAACTACCCACCGGATCACATGAAGGTGAAGACCAAGTTGAATTAATCAAATTACTTGAAGTTGAAGATGGAGTCGAACTACCCGGATTATCCGAAGAAGAAAGTAGATGCAATTTCTTACAGAAGCGTTCCATAACTGCATAATTGAATTATAGGAAAGTCTTAGGAACTTACTATAACTCTATAACTAATTGGCCACAACACAACAATCTATACCAATTCAACAGAACAATCTATATCAAACCAACAATCTATACCGAACTAATTCAACAAAATGCAAATAGGCAATAAACATAAATCAATTTAACCATAATCTATACCAAATAAACATAAACCAATTTATAGATAATCTATAAGTTTAACATTGACTTGACAATCATACTCCATTTGTGTTCCCATCTTCCTAGTACTTGAATATCAATATTCATATTTAAAGAAGATATTGTTCAATAATTTTCTTTTCCCTTCCTATTATTTTGGAAGCACAACTAACGCTACTGCTTTTAGTATCTATTTTGACAATCATACTCCATTTGTGTTCCCATCTTCTCAGCTGAATTGCATTCATATCAAATACATCCAATCACAATTGACTCCAGCCGACCATCTATCTATACCAAATAAATCCAATCACAATTGCATTCATATCAATTTAAAGCAAATAAACACAATCTATACCAAATACATCCAATCACAATTGCATTCAAATCAATTTAAAGCAAACATCAAACAAATTCAATCACAATTTGCATTTAAATCATCAATTGAAATTTAGGGATTTAGGAATTAAATACTTGGAATTGAACTTGTTGCTGCTGAAATGGACAGGAATGAATGAAGACAGCAACGGCGGAGCCATGGGAACGGCCAGCAGCAGCGGATATGACAAGGAGGAATCGGCGCGCGAATTATTCAATTGTGGATCAAGGTTTGTTGCGGCTGGCTGATTGCAGTGGAGAAGTGGAATGGAACTAACGCACCCAAAGAATCCTCAAAACGACGCGCATGCGCTGCAGCCAATTGAACGCACCAAACCCTCAACCAAACGACACTGCTTCTTCCTCAGCAAAAAACAACGCCTTCTTCCAACAGAAAACAACGTCGTTTCACTTAGTAGAAACGATGCCGTTCTCAGTGGGTGAAAACAGAAAACCGTTGCTGCAACTTCGGACCGCCGTTGCCCGCAGTTGTTCAGTTCAACGGAGGAAGGGGGACGCTGGGGAGGGGAAAGGAGAGCGTTCAGACCCGCTCCCAGCTCATATATGTTCAAGCGACGACAAGAGTGGCCGCTGATGACCACACCGTGCTAAGTCCGCCACTGCATACAAGTGTGTTCCATGGCCAAGAATATGATGTCCACAAAAAAAAATAGAGGTTTTAGATTTATTAACAATTTAGAAAACCTAGTTAGTAAGAAAATATATTTTCAAGCAAGCGTGTAGTAGGACTGGGCACGGTCCGGGATTGTGCCAATCCCAATCATGGTCCTGTTTAGATGAAACGGGAATGGACCAGTTCGGGACAAAGGGTATCCCGGTTTGTCTCGTTCTAGTCAGAATCAAGACGGTTTCAAGACGGTTCAGGACATTCTCGGTTCATGCAATTGTCAAAATGGCAGAAAAAAGACAGCAGTAAAAACCATAATATAATCTAATGATTCCAATTCCAATCCATCATTCAAATAATTCAATAGCATATAATGATTCCTTTCCAATCCAACAAGATATCATCCATAATCCAACAAATTACAACTACATAACTTTCATAAGTTTTCAAAGGTTAGCCAAAAATATAATATGAAAAGAAAAGCATAAAAAGACCAACTAGTTAGTTACCAGTTAACTCATTCAACTAGAACGCCATCTTCTTCATCATCGTATGCTCCACTAATACCATCATTTTCACTATCTTCTTCACCATCATCAGCGAATTCTTCTTCGTCACCATCATCTAAGTCTCCTGCTACTACTGCTGAAAGCAATGGTGCCTTCCCTCTTGCCATTGGATCAAACTGAGCATTATTGTTGCTATTTGAGACTATTATGGAAGACACTCCTCTCCCTCCTCCAAACGTGCTGGTAAGTTTGTGGATTCCTCTTCATTTAATAACAACCTCTCTCTCTCTCTCTCTCTCTCTCTCTCTCTCTCTCTCTCTCTCTCTCTCTCTCTCTCTCTCTCTCTCTCTCTCTCTCTCTCTCCAAAACCAGTGTATATTTAGGGTGGCTGTAAAGTATGACAGTTTTTCAGCAACCAAACATCTATATAAAGACTCCAAGATAAGCCATTCCACTACCTCAGACGTTGTTCAATCACCTCCCCACTTAAAATGGTTTTAAATTCCTTATTAACACCAATTAAAAAGTTTTTTGCTCCTTTATTTCAAATGTTTTTGCTTACCAAAAATGATTTTCCAATATCCAATCCTATTTGGTTTCTCTTCAATCACAAGCACTAGTAACAAAAATAAGTTTCACTAATTATGACAGGCCTTAATCATGTTAATTAGTTATTGGTGACCTTGGAAACTCTCATGTTTAACTTGGGGTATTACACACAAGCATCCACTTGGTTAATAGAATCATCAGACTATCTTTGTGACCAATCACCTTGTGTGACTGCTGTTTATGTGGACTTAACTCAAGTAATTTTTAAAATTACCCCTGGTACCAACCTTCAATTGGTATTATAGACCGCTCATAGAGTTGGTTCTTGATTTGGTTGGTTTAAAGGGTGACGAGATAAGTTTGAAATCTTCCTTGATGCATATGATGAATTTAATTATCAGTACTTGACTGTTGAATGACATCACCCGTTTAATTTCATTGACGGTGATAGAGTGAACATTCCAAGAGATGAGTGGAAAGAGTATGAAATCAATGCATCCAATACTAATAAAAAAGCTAGAAATGTGTTAGTTGTTGCAGTGTCTAGTTCACAATACTCACATAGTCAACACTGAACTACTACTAGTGAAGCATTGGATAGGCTAAGGGTCATTGACTTAAATCTAAAATTAGTTTTGTCCAAATTTTAAGAACATAGAATGAATGAGTTTTGAGTCGTTTTCTGATTTTTATTTAGACCCGAAAAATGTCGCCAACGCAGCCATGAGTCTACGTTCCCCTATTTCCGAGGTCACTATAGTTCAAAAAGTGTTAAGTGTCTTACCAAAGAGGTTTGCAGCCAAGAAGACCACCATCAAAGAGTGCCAAAACATGGTTGAAATTAAGATGGTTGAAAATCTTAAAACTTACGAACTTGAGCTAAAATTGGAAGAAAGTTTCCATAAAAAGGATAAAGGTGTTGCTCTACAGAGTGTGACTGCTTTTCCCCAACCCAAAACCATCATCTTCCTCATGTGAATCGCCTTTGAAAATGGCAATTGCTGTCAAATTCGTGGTATATCTTCACCCCATTTCCATAACAGAGTTCTGAGCAACCTCGGCCACCTTAATTTGATCTTGTCCATAAGTAATTATCTTCATGTTTCAACTATGTTTTGTTGTTCAAATTTTTCAAAAAATTTCCTGAAATTATCGAAATTTTCCTAAATTCGATGAAGTCTTCCACAAACTCATATCTTAAGTAATGGAAAATATCAGGCTGAAATCTAACCGAAAGTTCACAGAAATTTGTATGGAATACAAGAGATATTTCAGAGCCTCGCTCGTTTACTTATAGGGAATGGGAATGGCAGGAATGGGAATCACTGGAAATCATTCTGATTCCTTGGTTACCCTACCTTTACTAACCCACTTGGGAATTAAAATTTAGTGGGCCCTACTCCAATTTAGGGGCAAAAACACCCCAAGAAATGGGAATCGGAGTCCCAAGGGGGACTTGGGTATCCGATTCCCATTCCCGAACTTTGTTTCAGATTCTCACTTGTAAGTAAACGAGCCCAAAAATTTCACCCAAAATTTCGAAATTTCAGACCTTGGTTTCCAACTTGGCTTTGACCTGAGCTTGGCGTAGCCCAATCTTGCTCCAGTCCGATCCAATTCTAGAGGAGTTCCCAGTGGTTTGGGCTTGGGCCTAATAGGTTCTGTTGCTGCTGGGTTGGTGCTTGTGAAAGCTTCGATTTAAGACCTAGGTTTGGCCCATGGAGTGGCTCAGGAAGGAGTTTCAGCTGCGATTGAGACCCCCATAGAGTAATTTCATCGGTCTTATCCAACAAAGGAAGGCTAGGTCGGAATCTAACTGCTTGTATATTGACATTTTGGTTAACAGAAAGAGAAGCTGAGTAGAAGTGAGTGATATAAAAAGTTCGGTGCATCGCTGAAGAAAAATATATTTCTTCATTGAACAATGGGCTAAAGTAACAAAACAAAATCAACTCTCAATGGGGATTTTTGTAACAAAGAGATGGTTTGAAATTGTTTTTGACACAACCATATTAATTAAGAAAGGAAAATTTAAACTCGAAATTTGGGACATCCTCGTAGAAGTTTTGATTAGAATAGTATGCCACTTAAGAGGCATCATAAACATAATCAAAATGATCACAGAAAGTAGCAAGCAACATTATGCTCAAACCTCATTTTAATGGGACATCCTTTTCAATAGAATCTGACTGACCAATCAACTTTTTCCCTTTTTTCCCTGTCTTTTCCTTCCCCTCTCCCTTTTCAGCCAAATAAGATTTTAAAACTCAAATTTGTAGTACGAACCCTGGAATCCATGAATAAAGGTGTAACCTCTACAGGATTCTCCATTCCCAAATTAACGAAAGCTGTGAAGAGAAGCAAAAACATTACATATAAAATATTCCTCTTTTCGTTGGTGCATATTGCACTGGTTTGATGCTTTCCCAAATCTTATGTAGAATGTTTGCAATGTCTTTAATTTCCACAGAATTTCAAGGCATTCACACATTTGCCTCAAATCGAAACAATTACCATAATTGGAAACCAAGCAATTAAGAGCACCGAACCAGCCACTACACAGCCACTTTCTTTTGTAAAGTGAATTTCATCTTGCTAGCTCCCTTTTAGTTATTAAAATTACATGACTATTCATCCTATTTCCCAAAAGTATTGTTAACATCAACTAGATTATAGGAATCCAATGCACATCAGTGGAACATCAATGGTATATGAATCAAACTCACCCGAGCCAACCGGAAAAGCACACCAGTGAGAGACATTAATGACACATGATTGGTTGGATGTACCAAGATAGATATATTGACGGTTTGCTTGTGCTTTGAAATGTGAAATTCGTATGCATCCTTTTACACACATTTTCCACCATCGCGCCTGTGGAGACTTATTTTGATTATAATAACTCGGCCGTCAGTCCAATTTACTCGGTTTGTTTATTGTTATGCACAGAATCCGGTACAATTCATATGCACTAGACCATCCTATCAACAACCCCCAACGCTGTAAACCCTAATTCCAACATAGTGTTAATTGTTACACACTAGAAGACATGCATGCATGGTTCATGCTAGCGATATGTAATAACATGACCAACCTTGCCCAGAACAAAACCCTCCCCCGCGAAATAAATTATATATATACACACACCATATATGAAGCATCTATATAACGATGATGCAGGTGCAGCTAACAAAACTAGGTACTTTGCTGCATTCTGGGATGAATGAAACCAGTTTGAAGATGTACAATTACTCAAACATATACACAAGGGGTCTTGAGATCCAACAATTAAGCTCCAATTTAAGATTGGAATCCACAATAATAAGAATAATCTTCTCCTAGATGAAGCATAGGCATGCCATGAAAGGGGAAAACATACACTCAAATAGAAAAGGTGATGGTTATCTTATCATGTGGAGAATATTAACAAGAAGTAATTAATAAACAACAAAAATGAATGTGAATGAAATCCACATGATGAAACACCAATCTATTGTTAAATTAGTTGGAGACAAGCAAAAGGGGACAGCATGTGGGAAGAAAAGAGAAAAATCTAAGCAACCATTGAACTTAGACATGACCCCCTCGACACTAGTACTACACTAATCAACATCAGTCAACAATTGCATACAATGTTATTTCCAACAGAAATAAAACAAGCCGCCCGTTTCTACGGCATTAATGAAACACAATAGAATAAACAATCATGTTGACTATTGATCACAACAAGCCAAATCTTGAGCATTCTGTAAAACACTAGTAATAATTATTCTCCTAAGCACTGGATTAGGTTTCGGTTTAGTTTGTTAAGTGCTAGCATTAGTTTCAAGAAATGCATCATACAGCTATGTTCACAAAGACAAGATTAAAGTTGGAAACGACATAAAGGTGAAATTCGCTAGCTTAAGATGTAAGGACTACCAAAAGGAGAAACGAAGCAGGTGAATGATTTTGTAGATACATGAAATGAAAGCATATATATGCAAATGCAGAATTCCTTAAATAGTTCAAGGGATGCTAAAAGAGGTAAGTGGGTGAAAAAGGAGTCGTGTGAAGTGCTTTTTCTACTTGGGTAACAAATGAAATATAAATATAATGATCGTAACACTGCAACAACACTACACACTTTCTTCAATTCTTTCATGCTTAAGTGTAAAGCACCACTACAAAAGTTGAATTTACCATGCACTGTGAATCTGTCGACCCATCAATTCAATGAATCCCAACATTTACTTCTAGGGGAGATTGCTGAGGAACAAGAAGCAAGCTGGAGAGCAAAAGAGTCAAAAAAGGTGAAATTTTTTGGAAATATTAATTAGGCCCCAATTTCGAAATTGTATGGCTGGAATAATAAATACATATCTATAGCACATGAATGAACAGTTTGCAGTAGAGATAGCTGTAGAGCAATATATACAAAAAACATATAAAAATCGTAATTATAAATATGTCTTTTCAAAATTTGATTTTGTTTTAGTTTTTTGGTGGTAAAGAGATAATACAGAAGAATACTTTGCACTGAATATTTTCACCCTTTGACAAGCAAAACTAGTTTGATGAAAAGAAAGAACAACATGAAATAGGCAGATGAGAAGCAACCAAAATGCAGCTTCCATATATGGGAAAAAGAAACTAGTTAAGAACTTACTCACTTGCCACTAAAGCTACTTTAGCAAATATTCAATGATACAACATTACTTCCATCCAATCCCCGAGCGAACAAACATTGTGTTCCGCCCCTTAAACATTGAAATGAACGGGATAATCATATTATTTTTATTGCAAAACTCAGCAATTAAGGGAGTGAAACGCAATATATGTTCGTTCACCCTACGGGCTGATGCCAGCATTTCCCTGTTATATATGTTAGATAGTCTCCTAATCAATGAGATGCAAATGCAAGTGTTTACTAGTAATACAAAAGATTAACTAATCATTAGTAGGACCAAGCGAAAGGAAGAAAAACTAGACAAGTACAAATGTTATTTCTTCCAATCTTAATTAGGATCATCTAGCTACTACCTACTTAATTAATTAAAGAAACCACAAATGATCAGCTTATCATCATCAACATCATCAATTTATTGGATTACCAAAGTTGGAACTTCCCAGGAATCCTCCGCCAGACGCCGTTGCGTACACATCGGAGGGGTCGAGAATCGGAGATGAAGCCGCGTTCCTTCCGCCACTAGCACCACCCCCCAAATGCAACTCGGAAATATTGGGAAACCCTTCTCTGCTACCTTGAGCATCAACCCCTTGATCATATAAGAACCCTTTGAACACATGGCCTTTAATTTTCACCACCGCCTGATACGCAATCTGATCCTCGCCGTCATCTACCCCCGTCACCCGAACACACTTAAATACCGCCGGCGCACGTACGTGACCCGGCAATTGCTCTTTCAAACCACCATCTGTACATGTAGTGTGTACACATACAATCACAATCACATTGTTGTCAGTCATACATAATTTTTTTTCATTAAAACCTTGGTGCAGTCAAATAATTTCAACTATTAAGATACATTAAGTTATACCTTGGTGACTGGAGCTAGTGTCAAAGCTTCTAGGGGGAGTGGTGTTGGAAGTGGAAGTATGAGATGTGGCGGTTTGCGAAGTGCCGCCGCCAATGAGTCGAGGCTTCTTGGCACTGGAAGTAGACTCGGAATTGGACCCGGCACCCGCAGCGGACATCAGCTGCCGCTCACGGCGCCGAGCGGCCGGGACCCACGTGCTCTTCACGTGTGTGGCGCAGTCGTAGCCCCGGCTTTTGCAGCAGGTCCTGCACCGCCTGTGGGTGCAGTCTTTCTTGGCCTGGTTCCCGCAGTCTTGACACGTCATCGTGGAGGAAGCAGCGGAGCCGCCGCCGCCGCCCCGCCGCCCCCATGATTCACAACGTATTTTCCTCCTCCGCCTTCGGACTGAACAAAGTGGGTCCCACCACCTAGAGTGGCAACGGCTTCATTGCTGTTATTGTCAGATTTCTTGAAGAAATGGGGCTGGTTCGGCTGCCAGAATTGGATCCCTCCTCCGCCGCCGCCTCCGCCTGATCCGGTGCGGTTGTTGTTGCGGGGGTGAAGGTTGCTCATCATGCCCATGCTCATGCCCATACCCATGCTCATACCAGAAGGAGTGTTGTCTTCGTCATCGTCGTCGACATTATTGGACATATTGTTGGTCGAGGCAAGACAAGGGGTGGCAGTGAGAAGAGGAATGACGCCGACTCCGACCCCAACGCCAAGAGCGGTGGCGGGGTTGTTGGATGCATTGTTGGAGTTATGATGAGATTCTGATGCTGCGGATAGGAAATTGGGGTCGTGACCATGGTGGCCGTGGTGGTGGTTGTTGTGGTGGTAAGCAGCGGCGGGGGCAACAACGAAGACGTCACGGAGGCCGACCATTCCGGCCATCTCGGGAGGTAGGTGGCTGTAAGTGAGAGGAGGTGGTCGGCCGGACGAGGAGGACCACATGGAGGAATTGGGGGAGGGTCCAGCGGGGGTGGGCCCAGCATTGAAGCCGAGGGAAAGAACGTCCACGTCGGAGTGATGGTGGTTGTGGTGGTGGGAATTAGGGCGTCCTGCGGCGGCGGAAGATCCGACCCAGTCTGCAAAGGCACCACCGGAATCTGAAGGCAGCCTACTCCTTGTAGTAGCCACAACTGATTCTCTAAACCAAAATCCTCTTCTTTTTTTCTTTTTTAATCGCTTCTTCTTCTTCTACTTCTGCTGATTGATGATGAGTTCAGCTAGCCTAACAGATACATATGTATCTCTCAGAGAATAAATAATTGACGAGCACAAGAAGTCAATCTAATATAAGGAAGGTAGGATAAAATCTAGCTATATGTGGGTGTTATGTATTTGTAAGGAAAACAAGTGGGGTCGATCTTTGGACTCTGAAATTCCATCAGGAAAGGTGTTGGTTTGTTGGGTGGTTGGCTGCTGCTGCTTCTACTTCTGCTCTGCTGTTATGTTATTGGACTGTCACTAAGTTTGGCTTTTATGAAGAAAAAGTTCAGGGGAACAGAAAAATGAAGAGAACAGAGATGGAAAGATGACCGATCTTGTAAGCTGCTTCTGGGTGGGGGTGGGGGGGCCGGCCCAAAAGGCCCGACTGATCAGCTGAACAACTACCAAGCAGCAGCAGAGGCAGCAGAAACAGAAGCAGAAGCAGAAGCAGCAGTGATGGAGAAAGAGAGAAAAAGGGATAAAAAAGACAAGAGAGAGAAATGCAATAACGACCTTTCCTCCTCTCCTTGTGTATTTTCTGCTGTTTCTATTTCATATCTTCCTTCTGCTTCTTTTTCTCTTTTTTCTCTATCTATTTAGATCTACATCAGCCGCTTGATGAACTCAACATGCTTCCTAGAAAGCCAACTGATGTTTGAGGTGGGTTCCTTCCTTCTCTACCCCTCAAAAGTTCTTCAAACCTCTCACTCTATCTTTCTCTCTCCAATAATCACTTGTTAGCTGAATACCAAATAGTAAATAGCATAGGTAGGAGGAAGGGAGAGGGCAACAAAAGTGATGTGAGAGCATAAAGACTTTTGTTCTCTTGTTTTTTGTAGTTTTGTGGACTCCCTGGCTAAAAACTAAAAGTCACATGACTACTCTTCGTTCACTTTAGGGCAATAATCGTTACCATTTCATTCTTGCATTAGAGGACAAGTATGCGTTATTTGTAAATCACTTAAAAACTTCCAGGGCTACTAAGTCATTCCACTAATGAGTCAAAAATTGAGTATCACAGATACATATAAAAATCACTCTCATATAATCAATTGAAAATTTTGGGTGTCATGTTTGTGAGTTTAATTGTGAGTGTGATGTTCGTAATATTGAAGACCAATCATAATGATGAATATTTAGGACCCATCAATCATAAAATTTGTGTAAACTTAAAAGAATATAGCTCTCATTGTGTGAAACGCATACTACTATAGTACGAGACCTAAACGACTATAGAGGGCAAAAAAATCACCCGGCTCGTTCGGTATACTGCTCAGAAACACTTTTTATTATAAACATGCTAGAAATTTCATAAACGAAATCCAACTCCTCAAAAATGCATTTTATGAGACATATAAGCCTTTTTAGTGTTTCTACTAAACTAAACGTAATTTTCGGCCCCCTATCTAATTAAAGAAGTAATACATGTCATCAAACAGAAAATATATATGGACAAGAAGACTCCTATGTATACCATATTTTCTTCTGTGGACACCTTAAATTTTTTTATAATATATAATTATATTTATACCCTTGTATGAAATTACATTTAAGGATTTAATTTCTTGTACACCCTATATAAAGTCATGGACACCCATCTAGGTTTAGAAAGAAAAAACAAAAAAAAAGCTATCATTTGCACCCTTCCATTTTTTGCATCCTTCTCTATCTTTCGAAACCTTAAATCTCATACAATCTCCTATTTTTTATGAAAGACACAATGAAAGAGGATGAATCCAAAGAAGGTAAGAATTTTCATTTATTGATCACGCGATAATTCTGCCTCCTATGCTTAAAAAAAAATATATGTTGTACTTCTTTGGATAAATATTTGAGTTTTTGGTGAATCCTCCTGACGAGGTACGAAGAGATGAGTTTAGCAAATTCTAATTTTGGGTGTCCAAAGAAAAATTGAAGGGTACTCAAGAAATTTTTTTCAATAAACTAAATTAAGGATATATATATGAAAATTTTTAATCAAATTTGGGTGATCAAAGTAGTTTTAAAAAATAAAATGGGTGTATAAAGAAACTTGGATGTCCAAAAAAAATTGGATGTACATAGCAGCCTTCTATAGACAATTTGCATATATTTAAGTCTCCTTTTGTTCACCATAAATAATTAAAAAAAAACGCATGAGAGGTGTTTACCCATTTGAAAGCATTTTTTACAATGTTAAAAGCACTTATAATATGAAATCTAAAAAATTCAAATTCGCTTCTCAGTTGAAAAATATCTTCCAATGAATTTTAAAAGGGCTTTTGATTATCTAAAAATCAATCTGAAGGCCACAAGTAATATATGGAAGTCACCTTCGTGTTGTTGTCGTATACAATCACATAATGAAAACACATATAACATATAGAAGTTGTTTCTACCCTCTACTCGTTGGTAATTCTATTTTCTCAAAGCAAATGTGGTAGATAAAGTAAGCACATAAAATAAATATAGTGTCTGATGGTTGACGTGACATGTTTGTTTTAAAAATTTAACGTTGTGAAAATCTATCTAATAGTAGATAAGATAAAGCTATTAAGACTTTATTATTTGATATATAAAACATATAAATATGATAAACAAACTATATTTAATTGTAATATTTAATATGGCAAATGTTGTTACTGTAATTTTTTCACTATTAAAAAAATAAAGTTATCACCTGCACTTTTTTTTCCAATTGATTTAACTCATGAACCTAGTTTTGTAACATATTTGATTATTTTTGTGCAATTAATTGTGAATGTTGTATATTTAAATTGATTATTGAGATTTAATCTCTAATTATTTAGAAGAAAATAGTGAGAAAAAAAATTAAATAATAATTTAAATATGTTTTTAACTATAAAGAAATATTTAATTTAAGAATGTATATAAGATAATTTTATTTTATTTTTAACTATAAGATCAAATTGACTTAATATATACTTTATTTGCTGTAGATAAATTTTACTGATATAATGTAATAAATAATTACCTTATCCAATCTCAGTGCTCGCAAAAGTTAAAATTCCCCAACCAACAAGCTTCTGTACTTCCCTACTTCATTGCGCGTGCAGTCCTTACCTCCCCTTACCGCGTGGAGCTCATTATTCTATCTCATCTATCCTTCTACAAAATGGTGGTGGCCCAATCAATAGTGAGCTGCAGTGCTTCGCTTGTCGTGTGCGCGCCTTACCCCCTCGAACGAACATACGTTTTCATGAATTAAACGTGAAATCCATGGAGGAGTCCCGCCCACCCCGTCTGTCTAATATAGTCCCAAAATCTGAGAATCTGTTTTGTCGTTTTGTAAAAGGATTTGGATTTGTCAGATTATGAAGGAATGGAGATGGATGGGAGAATTAATTAGTGGTGTGTAGTGATTCCGGTTAGCTTGTGATGCATCATTGCTTATTATCATTTAGGCAACTGCGAGGTCATTACTTCTCTAAGCTTTGCTGCAGGCATGCTCATTTGTTTTCCTGTCTGTTTTTGAGATCTCGTATCTCATCGGGTTATTACAAGTGTGTTATATGATATGATGGCATAAGATTTAACATAATTAAATGGTAAGTGCCACAGCTGTTTCAATGATTTTGAAGATCTTGTTTGAAATTAAAGTTGACGCCTTTTTTTCATAAGAATTTCAAGATTGATTATTGACATTTCTAACACATGGTAATCTATCGGGAGCCAAATGCCGGCTTTCGAAGGGCATTTTAAAGGAATTTGACCTTCTATGTAGTATATGACACTAAGGACTCGTTTATTTACAGGAAATGAGAATGGGAGGAATGAGAATCGCTGGTAATCATTATGTTTCCTTGGTTACCCTACGTTTATTAACCCACTTGGGAATCAAAATTTAGTAGACCATACTTCAATATAGGGGTAAAAACACCCCAAGGAATGAGTATCAAATACCTAAGGGGGACTTGGGTCCCATTCCCAATTTTTATTCCCGAATTTTATTTCTAATTCCCTTTTATAAGTAAACGAACCCTAAATAACCCTACAATTTGTTGCTTGAATTTAGAAAGGTAAATAGCACAAGGAAATTATATATATGTACATACATTTTCAGTTGAGCAAAAGAGAAAAGAAACAAATGAAACTAAAAGTTTCTTATGAAAAAAAACATAAAGTGCAGAAACTAAGCACCTCCTTGGTGCTTCTATTCAAAACACTTTTAATTGCTTCCATTTTTAAGTGAAAGAACTTTATAGTGTTCTGCCAAACATGTTAAATTTTCAGTAAAAGCACTTTCATCTATTTGAAACCACTTTTATCTTTGAAAAAACATATGCCAAACAGGCCATAAGTGTCTCTGCAAGTTTATAGTGAAACAAACCAAAAAGAATTGAAATCTGAGGGCCACAAATTGCTCTTAAGAATCGAACTAGGGTGGCTTCTAAACAAGTATATACTGAATGATACAAAATTTGAGGGCAGGAGCCCTGTGCAGTCGAACATTGCACACCCTCGTGAGTCGGCTCTGGCAAGTGCAACAATTAAATGTGGGAACGAAACTATAAAGAACTTAATGCAATTATCGCTTACTTTCGTTATAGATAATTTGTGATATCGTATTGTGCCCCTTTATCTTTTCAATAGATAATTGATGTAGCAAAATTCAGAACTCAAATTTAATGTTGAGTCTGTGTCATTTTTTATTAAAAAAATTGAATGGTTCTACTTTAACAAATAATAAATCAATCAAACAATTAGTAACGTACACTGATATAGCATTTATTATTGAGAAATGAGAAATTTTATCCACATTCAGAAATTTTAAATTTACACTCATCATTCACTCTAATGATGTAATATCTATTATATTCTGACATCAAATTACTATTCAGGATTAAAGACATTGAATTAAAAATAAATTAAACTTCCACACCACCCTCATCGGCGCCCCCGCACCAGTCATGAAAGCGAACTCAGTTGTTTTTGTTTCTTTTACTTAATCAAGGGCAGGAAACTGGTAGTTCATAGAGGTTGTTCTTCAATTAGGAGACTAGTGAGGGGATGTCATCCTACTCCATCATATATACGAATAATTTATTATTAAATAATGGAAACTCAATTTGGTTTCTCATGAAAAATTTTAAGACTAAAATTCAATCCTTATCACATCCCAAATAATTGCTTGGTTAATGTTCTCTTTGAAAAAGAAAAGAAGCGAAAGGGAAATCTGGGTAGGGGTTGCAGGTGGGGTGCGGCATAGCATTGCAAATTGCTCAAGAGATTTTAGGTTAATTATGAGGGTGTTTTAGGAACAAATGTTGAGTGCGAAGATAAAAATAAGAGCAATCTATATCTACAATTATGTACCCTACGATTTGGATCAAATTTCAATTTGATACATATAGTTTTTTTTCTTGCATTTTAGTATCTTGTACTTTAAAATCCTTATGTTCCATTGTTTACAGAATCGTCAATTTTCAACTATTAAATAATGATGTGGATTCCATGGGTAAATGAGTTATGTATATGAAGCAAAAGTCATGGTGCTGAAACTACTAAAGGTCGCATTTTCTAATGATTTAGAGCTGCTCAATATACGTGTACCATTCATTGTAGACCACATAAGATAAGGAAGAGTGAATATATATGTCCCACAGAGTTCACGTTATTACTGAATAGCTGAAAATTGAAGTATCTATAAACAGTGGAACACAATTATAAGGATTGAGAATACATGGTACTGAAATGCAAGAAAAAAATATAGGTATCATATCAAAATTTGACTAAAACTACATAATACGTAATTGTAATTTGCCCTAAAAGTAAACATTGTTAAAAGATATAGGTGAGAAAAGTATATTGACTGTGTAAATAAAATTGGTGAGTGTGAATAAAACCACCATTGACAAAATTGTGGTTAGCTTTATGCTACAACTTGTAAGATTAACGGAAGAAAACCTTATAAAGTTTTCATCCTTCTTAGATCACTAAAATCAAAACTTGTTGCTACAACTAATTAAAGAAAAATTTATTTGCTACAACAACTTTGTAAGATCCGCACATGAAAATGTATTTAAGAGCATCTATGGAGGATTTCCTAAAATTATTTTCAAGCTAAATTTGATGTATATTTGAAAAAAAATGCTCTAGCATATTTAATTGCTTTTAGAATTCTGGCACCTTATTTTCGATATTTAGTGAACTAAGAGAGAGAATTTAACATTTTATTAGTTTTGTCACATATGCAAATGACTTATAAATGTAATGTAAGCATAATTAAAATTCTATTGAAACATACTTTAATTAATCCAATTCAGAAAAACTATAAAGGAGCTTTTGAAAATACGTTATTAGTATAACTTTAGAGCATTTCCACCGCGAGCGGAATCGGTGGAATCAACCTCAGGCGACGGCGAAACAGCTCCAGCACAGGAAGATTGGAGGGGGCGATCAGAGGGAAAGGCGCGGGCGAGGGCGGTTTTCGCCTTTGCTTGTGACTGTTGCTGATGTCAACGCACTACGGTTTTTTTTTTTTTTTTTTTTTTTTTTTTATTAAAATCTGAGTGCGCTGCTGACGTCAGCGCACTCAAGCGAGATTTGATATGGGCCGTTGGATTAAAGGACTCCACAGATATGGGCCGTAGATTTGGGGGTCATTTTGTAATTCTAATTTGAGGATCATTTTGAAATTTTGGGGCTATTTTGTAATTATTTTTTTAAAAAATTTCAAAAAAGTACCATAAATTTTATTTTTTTCTATAATACCACAATATTTATAATATATTACAATAAAAAAATAAACGTTACTAAGAAAAATTAAACACACAATGCGAAATGCAATTCCTTGCCCTCCAAATTGACTTAGGGCAATTTATACTAATTGCTTTAGGGCAATCTATAAGGCAATTGGTACATTAGGAGTGGAAATGCTCTTATAAACTTAAGATTACATTTAAATTTATAAACTTAAGATTACATTTAAATTTAATAAAAATAATAGAGCATTTGACTGTGGAGGGTCTGAGCTTATATAAAATGTATTCAGTACATACAACACGAGAGTGACACTGTAGAGTTCATAACGGGGATTAATAAAGTAGAGTAGAGGGGCCTATATATGACCAAACAGCTCGTGATGTTGAAGTAACATGTAAAGGGGGGAGCTGAGCCCGTGATGTTGCTTTGCCAATCATCACAGTCACATCAGACGATCATAAGGCCAAGTTGTCAAAAATTAATCTAATCAGTAATCACAATATTATCGCCGTCCCAAACCCTACTCTCACAAGTTGACCATCACACAGTTACACAAAGGAGAGAAAGACGATGTGCTGGCCAGAGATACATCAATCACATTCAGATATGATTTTTCGTGATATTCTTATCTTTTAATTCTTAAGGATAAAAAACTTTTCTTTCTTCGTGATTGATGAGTGTCTAATGATTTTAATCATGTTTTTCTTAGCTTAACTAATTGTCTAAACCATGCAGAAGAATCAATCACAAGGGTTAGGCTCATACCCCAATGACAATGAGAATTAAAAGTGTGCCTGCGAATAGTGAGAGATGTTAGCTAGAGACCGTGGTTGTGTAGTGGACTATGCTCGGTAGATTTGATACAAAATGCACGATGTTTAACTTCACCTCGGATCAGTAGGATAATGACATACAATCCATAAGTTAGTGGCTGTCTTTTCAGATAAAACACCATAACTGAGGTACATTGAACGTGACGTTAAGATGATTGAGAAAAAGAGTGGTTAAGGCTAACTTGACTTACACTAATGGACACTTGCAAATCTAGTTGACTTAAAATTGTTGTGAAAAAATAATTTTTATTACTTTTTAGTTATTTATTGTTATTTAAAATCATTTAATCCAATAATTAAAAGTAAAATGATAATATACTATAGATGAAAATAATGTGTGAGAATAACCCCCTTGTTTTATCAGTGTCGTATTCATAATTCCTTTTTTTTTTCACATCGTAGTCTATACTGCGCATTTGTTGTAACTAGTAACCTTGCTACTTGAATTAGCAATTGCTCTTTGATAAAAAAAAAGGGTTTTATCATGAGTGATGCCTAAATTTCACTAACCGGACTTCATAGTGCCTGAACTTTAAAAATGATCAATTTTATACTCAGACTTTCCAAAAGAGGACTATGTGCTACCTCAATCAATTTTTTGTCAAAGTTTTCTTTAAAATGAATTATAAAATAATCTTTTGATATTAATTTTTATGTAAAAAACTAATTTTTACCTCTCAACCTCTATATAAATGTGTATTATGGCGTTTCAAAAAAATAAAATGTGTACATAGATATTTTAGAATAATAAATAAATTGATTAATAAAAATATACTCGAACGGTAGACTTTTTCTATTACTCAATTTATGTTAGAAATATTTTTTTATGTTCGAATATATTTTTATTCATCAATTTATCTATTGTCTTGGAATAGCCATATGCATATTTATTTTTTGAAACATCATAATACATATTTATATAGATTTTGAGAGGTACAAAATAGTATTTTATAATAAAAATTATATTAAAAGATCATTTTATAATTCATTTGAAAGAAAACTTTGACAAAAAATTGACTGAGGTATTACATAATCATCTTTTTAAAAGTCTGAATACCAAATTGATCACTTTCAAAGTTCAGGCACTATAAAGTGCGGTTTTTGAAAGTATAGGTACCAAATTGATCACTTTTAAAATTCAAGCATAATAAAGTTCGGTGAGAGAAAATTCAAATACTATTCATGATAACAACCCAAAAAAAAAAAATTAGCACTTGCTCACTAATATACCTATAACTAGGGTAGCTGCCATTACCAAGGCAAACAAGAACAGGAAAAAACAAAGGGGTTGAGAAAGTGGAGACACTTGACTTGACAGAGTCACTAAGTCTCAGACTAGACTTAGGACTTAGAGAGTTACACGCTACACCTATACCTACACTGCGGAAATATGGACAGCTTTTTTTTTTTTTTGAGCCAAATGGATGATTTCATTGAAACAAACCAGACACAAAGATCTGGCCAACCAAATATACAAACAGGGGTTGAAATATGGACAGCTTAGTTCCAGTTTTAGAATTGTTTTAGAAAATCAGATGCAAGTGCAACTACATAGTGCAGAGTCACAACCCAAAACCACCCACTTTTTTCACCCTTTTCAAAAAAAGAAAGCGGCGCAAATCAGCGAATAATCAGAGACCACCGCAACCTTGCTTGCTTGCTCGATTTCTTGACTTCTTCCATTCTTCTTTTACATCCCACTTGCATTACTTAATAATGTATTGTATTTCTTTTTCCTGGTAAGCTGCATTGTTTTCTCATCACGTCATATATTGCATAAATGATAATCATCAATCTCGGATCCTACAAAGGTAAGCTATTAGTTATATGAAGTAACATTTTAGTTATTATTTAAGACTGTTGAGAGGCACAAAGAGTATATCAATATCGTTATTATTAATAATATTAATATTTGGGTATAGAAATTGTCCAGCTTTCAATAATAAATTGATTATTGAGCACTATCGGAACATATAGAAGCTTCTCATGCAGAAGAAGCTTCCGTTGAATTTAATCCTTCACTAATGAGTGCAAATAAAGGTAAGCTTTTGTAAATACAAAACTCTAATTTGCAGTAAAGCAGAAAGAAAATCACCTTTCTTTATGTATATGTACCTCATTCCTAATCCTATTCAGGGATTTCAATTTCGATTGATAATTCAGTAGTTCAAGATTGGAGATATTTCAAAGAAATTTCGAAGAATGTTTTGATCAAAGTAAAAACATTGGTACAAAAAATAACAACTGAGCAATACTTTGCAAGAATAGTAATTTAACTTTTTCAAATATCGATAATACAATTTTACAGATATTTTGATGAATATTACGATAATATTGAAGAAACTTCAAAGTTTGATACTGTCTATGTAAGTTCACTCCACAATCCAGAAGTCTCCTTTGTTGAATCGGTAGGGAATGCGCTAACTCGTTTATCATTCAAGCGATTCTTTCCACAATCCGGCGAGCTATTAGCTAGAAATGTCAATATCCTTGGCCAGTGCGCTCACCCGTTCTTCATAAAAAAATTCCCAAAATCAAAGGCCCGACTAGTCCCTAGTAAGTACCCGATTAGGTGGGAGTTTGGTAACTCATTTATTTGTTAGCAATTTGAAGGGGTCGTGTTCGACTGCATCCAGTCTTAACGGTGAACATGCAGATTAGACTGACACTAAGCTCGTTCGTGCGAGTTTTCTACCGAATTGGTCATGACCGTAACTGCAGACCCATCATCATCCGACCGAAGCAGTTGTGGCCATGATGGTGAATCCATCCTCGGCCGGCCTAATTTTCTATATTTTTGGTTGTTGGAGTATTGAGAAAAGAACCTTAGGCTAGTGATTATTCTTTGGCCGCCAATTAATATATTCAATTATTAATGTGTTATATGAGTGAATTATCTTTGTTCAATGATGTACGTTCAACCCTTTTTATGGTTAATCTTCACCCTAGTCGATGCGTGGTCGTGGGGAAACACACGGATAACACATTCCTAATACTATCTGTGTAAACGAATTCCTTGTGTTCTTGCATGTGTTCGACACATCGAAGAACTTCATGGAAGAGAACTTGAACTCCATATACCCTTCCTTTTGCAGTTGTATTTCACGCGCGCAAAAATGAGGAATTTTCATTACCTTATTATTATTAGAAAAATGAAGGTGTTAATGGTAGGAAGATCTTTAGTTGAGCAGAGAGCCCCATATATATATCCGCCAGGGAGGGGACGCACATGCCGAGGTTGCCTCGAGCCCTTCAAAACTTCACCACACACCGGCCACTCAATTTTCAATTAATTCTGCATCCTTTTACTTTCCACTAACTGGATCCCACCGCTAACTTTCAAACCTTCGGCTGGCGCGTGTATTCGAACTGCCCCCAGGCTACGTAAAAGAGAAGTCTAGGAAAAACCCCTTTTTCTCTACAAAATACTACGAAACCCTACGGCGCTACGAACGGACCTAGGTGATCAAGCGACGGGCAGAGAAGGGGGTGGGGGCCCACCGTGCTCTGTCTGAACACGTGGCACGATGTCTGTGGAGATTGAGCATCTGCGTTTAGTCACGGACGGTCGCTCCAGATCTGGGAACTTTTACCCTAGTCCTTTTTTTTACACTTATTTATCCATTTGCCTCCTGCCACTCTACTTCAGTCTCAGTTTGTCTCCTGCAACTCCAGTTGTCTCAATTTGCCTCCTGCCACTCTATTTCAGTCTCAGTTTGCCTTGACAGTAGTTAATTATGACTTAATATATTTGGGTTACAGGAGGCAAATTGAGACTGAAATAGAGTGGCAGGAGGCAAATCGAGACTGAAATAGAGTGGCAGGAGGCAAATTGAGACAACTGGAGTTACAGGAGGCAAATTGAGACTGAAATCGAGTGGCAGGAGGCAAATTGATATATAAGTGTTTTTTTTAAAGAGAAACTCACTCTCACTGCAACTCCATCCAGAATCAAAAAGAAAGGAGTAATGGAGCAATTCGTTATCCTTACAGCATTTCCACCCGTAAGGGCGAGAGCGAGGGCGAGTGTTTTCGCCGTTGGGAGATAAATAGTATTTTATTCTCATCACTATTCATCCACGCAGGTTCCACTCAGGAAAGGCGAGGGCGAGGGCGAAAGATAATTTATAATATTTTATTGTATAAACTTTTTTGAAAAAAGTATGAAATAATAGAAAAAAGACCTTAAATTATGAATCTAAAATCAATGATGCTTCATTTTCTGAAGCGGTGCCGTTTTTGCATTCACCTAATTTTATACATTAGTATATCCAAGCGATAATAATATAAGGACAATTCTTGGTTGCACCCTTGGGTGCAGCCTTGGCTGCTGAAATCTTCATTCTCCGGCTTCCTCGTTGATGCATGTTATAATCTGAACCGCTCATTTGATTCATTATTTAGTAAAGATCATCCTTGCAAAAAATCAATCAAATCGGAGATCGTTTGGTTATCTAACTTTGTGAAACATGTGAACTGTATAATTAGATGTCAAACGCGCCGTCTATATATTTGATGCAGTTCAATAACTCAAACGATCTCTGATTTGATTGATTTTTTGCAGGGATGATCTTTACTAGATAATGAATTAAATGAATGGTTCGCATTATGACATGCATCAACGAGGAAGCCGGAAAGTGATGATTTCAGCAGCCAAGGGAAACGGAAATCCTTTTTTTTTTTTTTTTTTTTTTTTTCAACATGAGCTTGCAAATGCAGTATTTGTATAAGAAAAGTTGCTAAACCTTAATAAAAAAGAAAGAACAAGAGTAGTTATATGGGGGTGTAGTGCAACCGACTTGCACGCACCGTTTCAATTACTGGGCCGAACAACATCCAAAACGACGCCGTTTCTAGAATATTGGTCATCTTCCTCGTGAAAATAACTGCAACTACCGCGTGCCAATGCTTTCACTGCCACGCTCCTTCTTTCTTCCTCCATGCCCTCTTTCTTCTTCCTTCCACCA
Source organism: Spiraea crenata (assembly GCA_033992175.1). NCBI lineage: Eukaryota > Viridiplantae > Streptophyta > Magnoliopsida > Rosales > Rosaceae > Spiraea > Spiraea crenata. The sequence continues at coordinate 938,616 of JAVBHV010000007.1, read as the reverse complement.
TGCCCCTGGAGTTTGGGTGGTCCTACTTCCATCACACCCTCTTTTCCTTCTTCCCCGCCTCTTCCTTCCTCCTCATATTTCTGGAAGCTTTCCGGAGCTTGGGTGGTTCCGAAACCACCCAAGACCACCCTTGGATTCGCCACATGGAAGAAGAGAGAGGTTTCAAACTAGGCGATTGGAAGAAGAAAGCTAAAAAAAAGGGTCGAGTGTGCTATGATGTCACCTCTGACATCATCTCCACCGGGCACAGGCACGGGCGAGCCTCGCCCTCGACCTCCGCCGTTTCGCCCTCCAATTGCGTCCCTTTGTTTTCGCGGTGGAAGCCTAGTTTCGAGCGGCATGGGGATCGCCTACTACTCTTTCGCCCTCGCGGTGGAATTGCTCTTATATCGGAAAAAATAGTTTCCACGATAGTGTCTAAATTGCCCGAAACTTTTCAGTGGAAAGACAAAGGGGCGGGGCAAGAGGAAAGAATTGCCTTCCAGGCTGACTTTGGGCGGAAGGACGACAGTGTGCATTCAAGTCACTTTTTTTAAATGGCACGTGCAGTACATGCGTTTGGGAGTGCGTATTGCGAGGCTGGAGAAAGAGCAACGACTCTTTTTTTTTAACACGTCATGCGCAACGAGCATCAACGACTCTCTAATGTGTTATGGGCCACGTGAAGCATTTATGGGCGTCTATCTCCACATCCAATGATTAAGCTCTTTTGTGCAGAAAAAAATTATGTAATGGTTTGCTTGAACTTTTTAAATAAAAGTTGGTGTAATTTTCGGTTTATGTTCTATTCATGTACGTTTGAGTTTTATTATCTTCCCGGCTAGTATCTCAGCACCAAACACGGGCGGATCCATGTGGGAGCAAAGGTATGTGGCCGCCCCTCTGCTCGTCGGAAAAGTCAGCGGCTGAGAGCCTGTTTTTCACCCATCCGCCCCTCTGCTGCCTCTCCTCCCGCTCTCTGCCTCCTGCAGATCTGCTCCCGGCAGCTCAAACCCATGTCTTGCTTGAGTCCGGAATCAAACTTTACATACTTTGACAAAGAAAAAGTTATTAAGTTTGCAACATTTTATCCGAGGAGGAATTCAAAGTTAGTGACCTTTTGATGCTTGCAGATCAACTTGGCATTTACATTGTTAATATGCAAACAAGTCCTGACTTTTCCTCATTGAAAACCATTAGTGAGCTTGCAGAAAATTTGGTGAGTACAGGCATGAGTCAAGTATATATATATATATATATATATATATATATATATATATATATATATATATATATATATATATTCTGCAAACAAGAAATTGCAGATTTAGTCAAAAAAGGTATCATTAGGAAAAGTAAATCTGTCATCTCTAAGACATAGGAGGACTGAATCGTTCAGACCTCGTCTGGTTAGGGGTTTGACTGCAACTTGGACACATCCTATGTGAATATAGTTGTATCCTTCTTTCTTATGGGTTTTGATTGACTCTTGACTGAAAAGCTGGCATGTTTCATGCTCTTTACTGATGGCATAAACTTGTTCAACTGTTTTGACATGGTGTGAACTTTTAAAAGCATTGAAAGACCATTTCTTTCTGTAAATGTTTTCTTTGAGAATTTTGGGTATATTCTGGCTCTGATACCAGAAGAGTTCTAAGGTTCCAGGTACACATGATAGAAAATAGTCATAACCAGTAGGTCCTTCATCTTTTAGATCTCCTTTCTCTTGTTAAGGATGAGTCGGCTTTTTTGATCCAACTCCTCAGTCAGCTCTAGGTCCAACCTAGGAGGCATTCCTGATATAGTAAACGAAGAACATATTGAAAGACCATTTCTTTCTGTAAATGTTTTCTTTGGGAATTTTGGATATATTCCAACCCTATATATATATATATATATATATATATATATATATATATATATATATATATATATATATATATATATATATATACCCAGTCATCTCTAGATTACATCCAACAATACCTAGACGGTACAGTCAAAATAAACTTTAGAGGTCAACCCTCTTCCTCTGATCCAAAGCCAATTAGCATCAGAACCGTTCCTAGTCAAACAAATCGTATCTTACCGCCAAGACATTCCTTTGCCGAATCAGCGACAACCGAAGGAGTTCTCCGACGCGACCAAGATATCGATAAAGAATTAAAAAAACTCAAGTTAAAAGAAGTTCAGACAACTTCCCAAGTCACCCATCCTTGTTACACAAACAACGATGATTCTGAGTCAGACAAACAGTCACCCACAGCAACCGATTTTGAAGTAACTCCTCCCATTAACCCTCAGCTTTTCACTCTTTCCAAAGAATTCAAAATCAACTGGAAAATGCTTGATAAGCATTTTACTCACGAACAAAACATCCCAAGACGAAACCAGTTTCGCCAACAATTCTCCGAGTCAGAGAAAAAGGAACTGTTTAGTCAATGGAAAAACACAATGATTGAAAGCCAAAAAGAAATATTCTTTCTGGATTTCATTGATGAAATACACAGTAACGTTAATGTAGTCACTAAACAAAGCTGGGTAAAACCAGACAAAACACAGGCGTCTGCCAGTCATCCTCCAGTTGAAACAATAGTCATTCCACACTTAGAAACATCCATTATTGCTTCTCCATTCAAAATCCCTGACAAAGATTCCGAAACTAGAAAAGTCATCGAACAAAATAATTATGCCAACCAATGCCTTATCACCATTGGAAAACAGTTAGATAAAATAGAAACCAACACTGACCAACTTCTCAGTCAGCCCAGTTCCTCCAAAAAGGAAAACCCATTAGTCAAGTTTGAGTCCAAACCAGGCCCAAGCCTTAAGCCTAAGGACCCTACGCTAGTTAAAATTGAACAAATGCTTAAGGACCTAACCCCAACCAAATCAGGCCCTTCTGTAAACATGATAAATGTCTCCCAAACTAGTCAACAGTATGATTCCTCAGGACCAGAATCAGATAACATCAGTCAAATTGAAAATGCTTTCAAAAACCTTGAAGTCAAACGAATCACAAACAAAACTCGAGTCAATCCTACCAGTCTCACCAAAAACTGGTACCCAAGGCCAACACCTCCTGATATGCAGTTTGAAGAAAGAATGTTCTCAAACCAATTCGCAGTTTCTGCAGACAAGCTTTATGAATGGAACATAGATGGTCTGCAAAACAAGAATTGTTGAACAAACTTCAACATATGTCTATGGTGGCCAACACCTACTCCACTACTCATCAATATAGTCAACCACAAATCTTTGATTTGCTAGTCACCGGTTTTACCGGCATTCTCCTATCTTGGTGGGAAAACCATCTCACTCCTGATTCCAAACAAGCCATTCGGTCAGCAGTCAAACAAGATGAAGATGGACTACCAATCTTCGATGAAACCATCGGACAAGGTATTCCAGATCCAGTCAATACTCTTCTATTTACAATCATAGAACATTTCATAGGTACTCCTAGTAACATCACCTCTAGGATCCATGACCAACTCAGTAATCTTCGATGTCCAACTCTCAGTGATTTCAGATGGTATAAAGATGTCTTTATATCCAGAGTCATGCTCCGTGAAGAGAGTAATCAGCCTTTCTGGAAAGAAAAGTTCATTAATGGTCTTCCAAATCTATTCGCACACAAAATCAGACAAGTTCTCAGGAACGAGAACAATGTCATTCCATACGATTCCCTCACTTACGGAAATATTATCAATACCATTCAACAAGAAGGTCTAAAAATGTGTATTGATATGAAGATAAGTAAACAAGTCAATAGTGACAGGAAAATAGCCAAATACGAAATGGGTAATTTCTGTGAACAATATGGTCTACCTCCAATAGCCCCCTCCAGAAATACCAAGTCTAGTCAAAAATACCCTAGTCACAAAAGACACTACAAATACAAAAGACACGAAAAGAGTCAGCCAGCCAAAGACGATTTCTACTCCAAACCGAGACCAAAACGTCATTGGAAGAAAAATACCAGACCTAGTCATAAATACCAAGCCAAAGACAAAAGTAGTATTACCTGCTTTAAGTGTCAAAAGAAAGGTCATTATGCCAAAGATTGCAGAGTCAAGAAAACTATCAGTTAGTTAAAAATCTCAGATCAAGAGAAAGAAGAACTTCTTAAAATACTCCAGAATCAGAGAAACCAGTGATGATAACTTAGAGCCAAACCTTGAGTCAGACATAGAGTCAGCCTCTGATGGTTCAAGTTCTAGTTCTCCTGATATCAATTTTGGTTGTAAAGACACTTGCTGTAAAACAGTAACTGTTCTTACAAAACAAGAAGAACAGGAAGAACTCTTAGTTGATCTTATCAGTAAACTAGACAATCCAGAACTCAAAACCGAGTATCTGAAAAAACTAAAAAAGGTCATGCTCCAGTCAGAAGAAACCCAGCCTAAGACCCCAGAAGTAAAAGTCTGTCTTAATACCACATTAGAAAAATTCAGTAAAAACAAAGGCAAGTTGCTAACCCTTCACGACCTCCATTCTGAAGTCAACCACCTTAAGTCAGAAATCAGAATTCTTAAGCAACAGAACCAAGAATTAAAAACAGGTCAATATTTAATCAGTCAAGACTTAGAAACATTTAAGTTAAGACTTCCTCAGAAAACACCAACTGAAGAAGAGAAAAACAGTTATGAACATGTCCTGTCATACCTAGAACGAATTCAAATTCGAAAATGGTATTCCAGAATAACCGTAGTCATCAATGATTTCAAACTTGAAATCAAAGCATTAATCGATTCTGGTGCAGATCTAAATTGCATTCAGGAAGGATTAATTCCAACTCAATTCTACTCCAAGACCAAAGAGTCTCTCAAGTCAGCACAGAGGTGATGCATGCGGAAGGTAAGTAATGATAGTAATGAAAATAATGCAATTACTAAAAAACAATGCAATTGATAAAATAAATTACTTGAAAAATAATTTTTTGATAACTGGGAATCAGTTCTTACTGTTGGTACAAAGGATTACTGGGGATAGAGAGATATATTGAAAGAGATAGGATACATGAACAACACAATAATTTTGATGTCTCAAGTATACTAAAACTATCTTTTAATCTCGAATATGAGGCAGATTGGGGGCTGAAGGTTTAGGGCTTCAGGGTTAACTCTGATATTATGCCTGCTTTACTAAATGACTGAGAGTCTTCTTATATAGAAGTCTGAAAGGAGTGACTGCATTATTGCTCACCGAAAGATGCGGAAATTATGGTGACAACTGTTCATAAATAGTGGCTTGTCTAGAACTTTTACTGGCGATGAATAGTAACGTGCTTTTACTGTTGCTGAATAGTAGCTTGTCTGGTATCTGTAGAGTTGCATGAGTTTTACTGCTTAGCCGGTCATGTCATATGGATCAATGTCGGCGTAAGGATCTTGGGCATCTTGGAAATTTTGATAATCTTGGCGATCACTTTGGCGATCTTCATCATCTTCTGGGTAATCTGCCCATCGGAGAGGTTTTACTGGACTAGGTGCTGGTGTTACAGCTGCTGAGGAAGAGGCTGAGTCTTCTTCCTTGTTGACTTTGTTTTCTTCATTGCCGTCCTTCTGATTGGCTAAGAGAAGTAATTGACTGGCCATTTCTTTCAATTATGCTTTTGACTTTCCTTCTATGCTGAGAGAGGAGGAAGATGACTGCGGAGTAGCTGGCTTGACTTTGTCTTGCTGAATGGCTGGAAATTCATCATTGACTTGGGAAATAATTCGTTGATGATTGAATTTATCCCACCACTTGACTGAGATGAGTCTACTGAGGACTCCTGAGTTGATTGTAAACTGCCATTTCATAATCCATGGCGTTTTGTATTTTGAAACGAACAATAATAACTGTGGAAATCTTGCATTCTGCTGACTTGGCCTGTATCGGGTGGAGAAGTACTTGACTGAATTCTGAAGCTCAACAGGGAGGAGTTCCCATGTTAGGCCAAACATTGCCCACCATTTCTGGAACCATAGTGGGAGCTGACTTTTGAATTTACTGTCGAAGCATATGAACCACGAGTGGCTGAATTCTTCATTCTGGTGGAGGAAGATTTTGAACCATGCTTCCATGTAGTCGTAGTAATTGTATACTACTCCTTCTGAAAGGGTCTTGGGCTTCCATGGTTGACTGTCCCATTGTTCCTGGGTAATTACTGGGGTGTATTGGGGCATAGTGAAATCCAAGGGGAAAGTAAGCTTTGGCTAATTGTCCCGGGTTCTTAATATGACTAAGGCAATCTTCAATGTAAAATAATGGGTGACTGGGAGTTTTTGGGAAGTATGGTGATGACTTTGGAAAAGTAACTGATGGTTGGCCAGAAGGCTGTAACTGGGTGTTTGACTGGAAAGGATCAAACTGGGTGACTAATGCTGACTGATAATTGGGTCGGGTTTGCCCAATAGTTGTGAATCTGTTTGAGATGGAAACTGGTGAGTGACTATAAGGTACTAAACCTTGTGAAGGTGACTCTGGTTTGACTGGTTTTTGGGATGGGGATGGCTCCTGCTTGGCGGATCTCAGGGGATACCTAGATCCCATCTTGCATTCCCTGTAAAAACTCTCGGGTTAGGAAATCAGGGATAGAATTTTGACTACCTTTGATGTATTCAATTTCAAAATAAAAAAAACTAAGTATAGCTTGCCATCTTGCAAAAATCTGTTTTGATGCAATGTTTTGAACATCTTTTTCTAAAACATGTTTTGCAGATTTGCAATCTACTCTGACTAAAAACTTTTGATTAAGCAAATCATCTTGAAATTTTGAGATGCATAATACAATAGATAGTATTTCTTTCTTAATAGTGCTATAGTTACTTTGTGCATGATTCCATGTTCCTGAATGAAAACGAACAATTTGTTCAGGATCGGATTTGTTGACTCTTTATTTGAGGATGCCGCCGTAACCAAGTTCGGAGGCGTCTGTTTCTACTATTTTGAAAGAGTTGACTGTGGGAATGCCAAGACATGGAAGGGATCTGACAAATGTCTTGATTTCTTTGACTATGGAAGTATGATTATCGGTCCAGGGAGGGGGATTATTCTGGAGCCGATCAAATAATGGCTTGCATTTGACTCGAAGACTTTGATAGAATTCTGCAACATAATTGAGCGATCCTAGGAACCTCTGCAATTGGGTTTTGTCTAGGATCTTATCTGGGAACTTTTCTGCAAACTGGATGACTCTGTCAATAGGAACTACAGTTGACTGGTGGATGTGATATCCTAGAAATCTGACTTTAGTCTGGAACAGTTTAATCTTCGGAGCTGAAACAACTAAACCGTTAGTTTTGACCGCATGAAAGAATGATTTTAGATGCTTCCAATGTTCTTCAATGGAGTTAGAGAATATAAGAACATCGTCAATATAAACAATTGACAAATGACTGAAAGGGTTAAATATTTCGTTCATAATATTCTGGAATTCACTGGGCGCATTCTTTAGACCGAATGGCATAACATTCCATTCATAGTGACCAAAGGGCGTGACGAATGCTGTCTTGTACTTGTCTTGTTCATGAAGTTGGATTTGCCAAAATCCACTTTTCATATCAAATTTAGAAAAGATGACTGCTTGACTTAATCTGCTAATGAGATTTTTTTGTTGGGAATGGGGTATCTGATCCATTCTAAGACATTGTTTAAGGGCTTATAATTGATGACTAACCTGGGGGCTCCTCTTTCTATCTCAGCGTTTTTCTGGACATAAAAGGTTGCACAAGACCAGGGAGATTTACTTTTTCTAATAATACCTTTACTGACTAATTCTGTAATTTCTTGTTTACAGAATTCCATAAGTTCGTGACTCATTTGAATGGGACGTGCTTTGGTAGGGATATTTCTTTCATCAAATTCTTTGATGTAAGGAAGTTTGACTGTATGGCGCTTTCTGTTCCAGAAAGCATTAGGAAGATCAGAACAAACTTCAGTTCTGAGTTGTTCTTCAAACGAAAGAAGTTTTTGTTTGAAGTGACTGTGAAGAAGTTGTTCTTCAATTCTTCTGAATTTAATTTCACATTTAAGATGACTAATGTGTTTAACTTTGCTGGAAAGTAGACTGACTGACTTGGAAATGGAATTTTCCTGTAAGGCATGGATTTTTTTAAGCTCAGGATGACTAAGAAATTTAAACTTGACCTTTTCACCCATTGGATAGGTGGTGATACCATCGTTTTCTGTTGTGAAAGGATACAACAGAGCAATGAAAGGAAGACCTAAGATAACTTGATCTGTCATATTTTTGACTAAAACGAATGAAGTTTTAAAACATACTTGACTCTGGCAGATATGAGCTTTGGAAATTTCATAATTAATTTCCATCTTACTACCGTTGGCTGACTTGAGAGATTAGTTGGTTTTGGAATAGAATTGAGTTGGAATTAATCCTTCCTGAATGTAGTTTAGGTCTGCACCGGAATCGATTAATGCTTTGATTTCAAGTTTGAAATCATTGATGACTATGGTTATTCTGGAATACCATTTTCGAATTTGAATTCGTTCTAGGTATGACAGGACATGTTCGTAACTGTTTCTTTCTTCTTCAGTTGGTGTTCTCTGAGGAAGTCTTAACTTAAATGTTTCTAAGTCTTGACTAATTAAATATTGTCCTGTTTTTAATTCTTGATTTTGCTGCTTAAGAATTCTGACTTCTGACTTAAGGTGGTTGACTTCAGTATGGAGGTCGTGAAGGGTTGGCATTTTACCTTTGTTTTTACTGAATTTTTCTAATGTGGTGTTAAGACAGACTTTTACTTCTGGGGTCTTAGGCTGGCTTTCTTCTGACTGGAGCATGACATTTTTCAGTTTTGTCAGATACTCGACTTTGAGTTCTGGGTTTTCTAATTTACTGATAAGATCAACTAGAAGTTCTTCCTGTTCTTCTTGTTTTGTAAGAACAGTTACTGTTTTACAGCAAGTGTCTTTACAACCAAAATTGATATCAGGAGAACTAGAACTTGAACTATCAGAGGCTGACTCTATGTCTGACTCAAGGTTTGATTCTAAGTTATCATCACTGGTTTCTCTGATCTGGAGTATTTTAAGAAGTTCTTCTTTCTCTTGATCGAAGATTTTTAACTGACTAATAGTTTTCTTGACTCTACAGTCTTTGGCATAATGACCTTTCTTTTGACACTTAAAGCAGGTGATACTACTTTTGTCTTTGGTCTGGTATTTTTGACTAGGTTTGGTGGTATTTTTCTTCCAATGGCGTTTGGGTTTGGGTTTGGAATAAAATACATCATTGGCAGGTTTACTCTTATCGTATCGTTTGTACTTGTGATACCTTCAGTGACTAGGGTATTTCTGACTGGACTTGGTATTTCTGGAAGGGGCTATTGGAGGTAGACCGTATTGTTCACAAAAATTACCCATTTCATATTTGGCGATTTTCCTATCGCTGTTAACTTGTTTACTGATTTTCATATCAATACACATTTTTAATCCTTCTTGTTGAATGGTATTGATAATGTTGCCGTATGTGAGACTGTCGTAGGGAATGACATTGTTCTCATTACTGAGAACTTGTCTGATTTTGTGTGCGAATAAATTAGGAAGACCATTAATGAACTTTTCTTTCCAGAAAGGCTGATTAATGTCTTCTCTAAGCATGACTCTGGATATAAAGACATCTTTATACCATCTGAAATCACTGAGACTTGGACATCGGAGATTACTGAGTTGGTCATGGATCCTAGAGGTGATGTTACTAGGAGTACGTATGAAATGTTCTATGATTGTGAATAGAAGAGTATTGACTGGATCTGGAATACCTTTTCCGATGGTTTCATCGAAGATTGGTAGTCCATCTTCATCTTGTTTGACTGCTGATCGAATGGCTTGTTTGGAATCAGGAGTGAGATGGTTTTCCAACCAAGATAGGAGAATGCCGGTAAAACCGGTGACTAGCAAATCAAAGATTTGTGGTTGACTATATTGATGAGTAGTGGAGTAGGTGTTGGCCACCATAGACATATGTTGAAGTTTGTTCAACAATTCTTGTTCTGACAGACCATCTATGTTCCATTCATAAAGCTTGTCTGGAGAAACTGCGAATTGGTTTGAGAACATTCTTTCTTCAAACTGCATATCAGGAGGTGTTGGCCTTGGGTACCAGTTTTTGGTGAGACTGGTAGGATTGACTCGAGTTTTGCTTGTGATTCGTTTGACTTCAAGGTTTTTGAAAGCATTTTCAATTTGACTGATGTTATCTGATTCTGGTTCTGAGGAATCAGACTGTTGACTAGTTTGGGAGACATTTATCATGTTTACAGAAGGGCCTGATTTGGTTGGGGTTAGGTCCTTAAGCATTTGTTCAATTTTAACTAGTGTAGGGTCCTTAGGCTTAAGGCTTGGGCCTGGTTTGGACTCAAACTTGACTAATGGGTTTTCCTTTTTGGAGGAACTGGGCTGACTGAGAAGTTGGTCAGTGTTGGTTTCTATTTTATCTAACTGTTTTCCAATGGTGATAAGGCATTGGTTGGCATAATTATTTTGTTCGATGACTTTTCTAGTTTCGGAATCTTTGTCAGGGATTTTGAATGGAGAAGCAATAATGGATGTTTCTAAGTGTGGAATGACTATTGTTTCAACTGGAGGATGACTGGTAGACGCCTGTGTTTTGTCTGGTTTTACCCAGCTTTGTTTGGTGACTACATTAACGTTACTGTGTATTTCATCAATGAAATCCAGAAAGAATATTTCTTTTTGGCTTTCAATCATTGTGTTTTTCCATTGACTAAACAGTTCCTTTTTCTCTGACTCAGAGAATTGTTGGCGAAACTGGTTTCGTCTTGGGATGTTTTGTTCGTGAGTAACATGCTTATCAAGCATTTTCCAGTTGATTTTGAATTCTTTGGAAAGAGTGAAAAGCTGAGGGTTAATGGGAGGAGTTACTTCAAAATCGGTTGCTGTGGGTGACTGTTTGTCTGACTCAGAATCATCGTTGTTTGTGTAACAAGGATGGGTGACTTGGGAAGTTGTCTGAACTTCTTTTAACTTGAGTTTTTTAAATTCTTTATCGATATCTTGGTCGCGTCGGAGAACTCCTTCGGTTGTCGCTGATTCGGCAAAGGAATGTCTTGGCGGTAAGATACGATTTGTTTGACTAGGAACCGTTCTGATGCTAATTGGCTTTGGATCAGAGGAAGAGGGTTGACCTCTAAAGTTTATTTTGACTGTACCGTCTAGGTATTGTTGGATGTAATCTAGAGATGACTGGGTATTCTGGATATCTGTTGGTTGGTTTTCATTGACTAATAACCAATCGGTTGGAAGGTTGATTTCTGACCATCGGAGTGTTTGGGGAATTCGGATGTTGGCATTGCTTTGGTTACTCTGAATGAGAAGTGTTTGGTCTTTGGGACTTTTGTTGACTGCTTGGACATTCAGATTGGTACCAGTACATTTATAGTAAATCCTATAAATGAGTGATAAAGAATGGACACCGCTGAGGACTTTATATCCGGCTGTCTTAATGTTTAATGTTAATGTTTTTAAGACATGGGGATCATTTATGCTTACTGTGAAATCAGGATAACAGTCGAAATAAATTGGACCGTTATACAGACTTGATTCAATAACTCCAAGGATACTATCATTGAAGTCTGTGAATCGGGCATCTCTAAGACACAGGAGGACTGAATTGTTTAGACCTCGTCTGGTTAATGGTTTGACTGCAACTTGAACACAACCAATGTGAAGATAGTTATATCCTTCTTTTTTGTGAATTTTTATTGCTTCTTGACTGAATAACTGACAGGTTTCATGTTCTTTACTAATGGCGTAGACTTGTTCTACAGTTTTGACTTGGTGTGAACTTTTGAAAGCATTGAAAGACCATTTCTTTCTGTATATGCTTTCTTTGGGAATTTTGGGTATATTCCAACCCGTGAAATCAATGTTTTCATCTGACTGATATTCTATGTGTTCTTCGTTTACTATGTCTGGGATTTGACCAAGGTTAGATCTAGAACTGACTGAAGAATTAGATCGAAATAGTCGACTCATCTTTACAACTGACAAGAAATCTAAAAATTGACTGACTCACTATTCATCATCGTTTTTCTACCTATGTGTACCTGGTAACCTTAGAAATCGTCCTCACCGCTCATGCCCGCCGCTCATGCCTCTCTTGGGACTTATTGTTTGGTCTTTGGCCTTACTGTTTGGACTTTTGGCAACTCCTAATGCAGAAGATAGACAAGGATAGATAGACAGATAGATGAACAGCAAATGAATCAACAGATAGATAACCAGCCACTTGGGCGGAATGAATTGACTGAAACGAAAGAAAACTGCAGAAAGATAACTGGATCTCAACACTTATGGCTCTGATACCATACAAAACACATGCGTCTGCCAGTCATCCTCCAGCTGAAACAATAGTTATTCCACACTTAGAAACATCCATTATTGCTTCCCCATTCAAAATCCATGACAAAGATTCCGAAACCAGAAAAGTCATCGAACAAAATAATTACACCAACCAATGCCTCATCACTATCGGAAAACAGTTAGATAAAATAGAAACCAACACTGACCAACTTCTCAGTCAGCCCAGTTCCTCCAAAAAGGAAAACCCATTAGTCAAGTTTGAATCCAAACCAGGCCCAAGTCTTAAGCCTAAAGATCCTACGCTAGTTAAAATTGAACAAATGCTTAAGGACCTAACCCCAACCAAATCAGGCCCTTCTGTAAACATGATAAATGTTTCCCAAACTAGTCAACAGTCTGATTCCTCAGAACCAGAATCAGATAACATTAGTCAAATTGAAAATGCTTTCAAAAACCTTGAAGTCAAACGAGTCAGAAACAAAACTCGAGTCAATCCTACCAGTCTCACCAAAAACTGGTACCCAAGGCCAACACCTCCTGATATGCAGTTTGAAGAAAGAATGTTCTCAAACCAATTCGCAGTTTCTGCAGACAAGCTTTATGAATGGAACATAGATGGTCTGTCAGAACAAGAATTGTTGAACAAACTTCAACATATGTCTATGGTGGCCAACACCTACTCCACTACTCATCAATATAGTCAACCACAAATCTTTGATTTGCTAGTCACCGGTTTTACCGGCATTCTCCTATCTTGGTGGGAAAACCATCTCACTCCTGATTCCAAACAAGCCATTCGGTCAGCAGTCAAACAAGATGAAGATGGACTACCAATCTTCGATGAAACCATCGGACAAGGTATTCCAGATCCAGTCAATACTCTTCTATTTACAATCATAGAACATTTCATAGGTACTCCTAGTAACATCACCTCTAGGATCCATGACCAACTCAGTAATCTTCGATGTCCAACTCTCAGTGATTTCAGATGGTATAAAGATGTCTTTATATCCAGAGTCATGCTCCGTGAAGACAGTAATCAGCCTTTCTGGAAAGAAAAGTTCATTAATGGTCTTCCAAATCTATTCGCACACAAAATCAGACAAGTTCTCAGTAACGAGAACAATGTCATTCCATACGATTCCCTCACTTACGGAAATATTATCAATACCATTCAACAAGAAGGTCTAAAAATGTGTATTGATATGAAGATAAGTAAACAAGTCAATAGTGACAGGAAAATAGCCAAATACGAAATGGGTAATTTCTGTGAACAATATGGTCTACCTCCAATAGCCCCCTCCAGAAATACCAAGTCTAGTCAAAAATACCCTAGTCACAAAAGACACTACAAATACAAAAGACACGAAAAGAGTCAGCCAGCCAAAGACGATTTCTACTCCAAACCGAGACCAAAACGTCATTGGAAGAAAAATACCAGACCTAGTCATAAATACCAAGCCAAAGACAAAAGTAGTATTACCTGCTTTAAGTGTCAAAAGAAAGGTCATTATGCCAAAGATTGCAGAGTCAAGAAAACTATCAGTCAGTTAAAAATCTCAGATCAAGAGAAAGAAGAACTTCTTAAAATACTCCAGATCAGAGAAACCAGTGATGATAACTTAGAGCCAAACCTTGAGTCAGACATAGAGTCAGCCTCTGATGGTTCAAGTTCTAGTTCTCCTGATATCAATTTTGGTTGTAAAGACACTTGCTGTAAAACAGTAACTGTTCTTACAAAACAAGAAGAACAGGAAGAACTCTTAGTTGATCTTATCAGTAAACTAGACAATCCAGAACTCAAAACCGAGTATCTGAAAAAACTAAAAAAGGTCATGCTCCAGTCAGAAGAAACCCAGCCTAAGACCCCAGAAGTAAAAGTCTGTCTTAATACCACATTAGAAAAATTCAGTAAAAACAAAGGCAAGTTGCTAACCCTTCACGACCTCCATTCTGAAGTCAACCACCTTAAGTCAGAAATCAGAATTCTTAAGCAACAGAACCAAGAATTAAAAACAGGTCAATATTTAATCAGTCAAGACTTAGAAACATTTAAGTTAAGACTTCCTCAGAAAACACCAACTGAAGAAGAGAAAAACAGTTACGAACATGTCCTGTCATACCTAGAACGAATTCAAATTCGAAAATGGTATTCCAGAATAACCATAGTCATCAATGATTTCAAACTTGAAATCAAAGCATTAATCGATTCTGGTGCAGATCTAAATTGCATTCAGGAAGGATTAATTCCAACTCAATTCTACTCCAAGACCAAAGAGTCTCTCAAGTCAGCCAACGGTAGTAAGATGGAAATTAATTATGAAATTTCCAAAGCTCATATCTGCCAGAGTCAAGTATGTTTTAAAACTTCATTCGTATTAGTCAAAAACATGACAGACCAAGTCATCTTAAGTCTTCCTTTCATTGCTTTGTTATATCCTTTCACAACAGAAAACGATGGTATCACCACCTATCCAATGGGTGAAAAAGTCAAGTTTAAATTTCTTAGTCATCCTGAGCTTAAAGAAATCCATGCCTTACAGGAAAATTCCATTTCCAAATCAGTCAGCCTACTCACCAGCAAAGTCAAACACATTAGTCATCTCAAGAGTGAAATCAAGTTCAGAAGAGTTGAAGAACAATTACTTCACAGTCACTTCAAACAAAAGCTTCTTTCGTTTGAAGAGCAGCTCAGAACAGAAGTCTGTTCTGATCTTCCTAATGCCTTCTGGAATAGAAAGCGTCACACAGTCAAGCTTCCTTACATCAAGGAATTTGATGAAAGGAATATCCCTACCAAAGCACGTCCCATTCAAATGAGTCATGAACTTATGGAATTCTGTAAACAAGAAATTACAGAATTAGTCAGTAAAGGTATTATTAGAAAAAGTAAATCTCCCTGGTCTTGTGCAGCCTTTTATGTCCAGAAAAACGCTGAGATAGAAAGAGGAGCCCCCAGGTTAGTCATCTATTATAAGCCCCTAAACAATGTCTTAGAATGGATCAGATACCCCATTCCCAACAAAAAAGATCTAATTAGCAGATTAAGTCAAGCAGTCATTTTTAGTAAATTCGATATGAAGAGTGGATTTTGGCAAATTCAACTTCATGAACAAGACAAATACAAAACTGCATTTGTCACCCCATTTGGTCATTATGAATGGAATGTCATGCCATTCGGTTTAAAGAATGCACCTAGTGAATTCGAAAACATTATGAATGAAATATTCAACCCATTCAGTCATTTCTCTATTGTTTACATAGATGATGTTCTTATATTCTCTAACTCCATTGAAGAACATTGGAAACATCTCAAGTCATTCTTTCATGCTGTCAAAGCTAACGGTTTAGTTGTTTCAGCACCCAAGATTAAGCTGTTCCAGACTAAAGTCAGATTTCTAGGATATCATATCCATCAGTCAACCGTAGTTCCTATTGACAGAGTCATCCAATTTGCAGAAAAATTCCCGGATAAGATCCTAGATAAAACCCAGCTGCAGAGGTTTCTAGGATCCCTTAATTATGTCGCAGAATTTTATCAAAGTCTTAGAGTCAAATGCAAGCCTTTATTTGATCGGCTCCAGAACAATCCTCCTCCTTGGACCAATACTCATACTTTAATAGTCAAAGAAATCAAGACATATGTTAAATCTCTCCCATGTCTTGGTATTCCCACAGTCAACTCCTTCAAAATCGTTGAAACTGATGCCTCAGAACTTGGCTATGGCGGCATCCTCAAGCAAAAAGTCAACAATTCCGGTCCTGAACAAATTGTTCCCTTCCATTCAGGAACTTGGAATCATGCACAGCATAATTATAGTACTATTAAAAAAGAAATATTATCTATTGTATTATGCATCTCCAAATTTCAAGATGATTTATTAAATCAAAAGTTTCTAGTCAGAGTAGATTGCAAATCTGCAAAACATGTTTTAGAAAAAGATGTTCAAAACATTGCATCAAAACAGATTTTTGCACGATGGCAAGCTATACTTAGTATTTTTGATTTTGAAATTGAATACATCAAAGGCAGTCAAAACTCTATCCCTGATTTCCTAACCAGAGAATTTTTACAGGGAAAGGAAGATGGGATCTAGGTATCCCCTGAGATCAGCAGCCAAACAGGAGTCACCCCCATCCCAAAAACCAGTTAAACCAGAGTCACCCTCACAAGGTTTAGTACCTTATAGCCATTCACCAGTTTCTATCTCAAACATATTCACAACTATTGGGCAAACCCGGCCTAATTATCAGTCAGCATTAGTTACTCAGTTTGATCCTTTCCAGTCAAATACCCAGTTACAGCCTTCTGGCCAACCATCGGTTACTTTCCCAAAGTCATCACCATATTTCCCGAAAACTCCCAGTCACCCATTATTTTACATTGAAGATTGCCTTAGTCATATTAAGAACCCGGGTCAGTTAGCCAAAGCTTACTTTCCCCCAGGATTTCACTATGCCCCAATGCACCCCAGTAAAACACTTGCATATTTCAGAGATATCTTATTCTCTACACAGTCAATCGCCATCAAGCCCATTTATGATAAAAGTAACCAGCCCAAACTTCTTTATCATTCCTTCTACATCCTCCGAGTAATTACTCAAGAACAATGGGACAGTCAACCATGGAAACCCAAGACCCTTTCCGAAGGAGTAGTATACAATTACGACGACTACATGGAAGCGTGGTTCAAAATCTTCCTTCACCAGAATGAAGAATTCAGCCACTCGTGGTTCATATGTTTCGAAAGTAAATTCAAAAGTCAGCTCCCACTATGGTTTCAGAAATGGTGGGCAATGTTTGGCCTAACATGGGAACTCCTCCCCGTTGAGCTTCAGAATTCAGTCAAGTACTTCTCCACCAGATATAGACCCAGTCAGCAGAATGCAAGATTTCCACAGTTATTATTGTTCGTTTCAAAATACAAAACGCCATGGATTATGAAATGGCAGTTTACAGTCAACTCAGGAGTCCTTAGTAGGCTCATTTCAATCAAGTGGTGGGATAAATTCAATCACCAGCGAATTATTTCCCAAGTCAATGAAGAATTTCCAACCATTCAGCAAGACAAAGTCAAGCCAGCTACTCCACAGTCATCTTCCTCCTCTCTCAGCATAAAAGGAAAGTCAAAAGCAGAATTGAAAGAAATGGCAAGTCAATTACTTCTCCTAGCCAACCAGAAGGATGAAGAAAACAAAGTCAATAAGGAAGAAGATTCAGCCTCTTCCTCAGCAGCTGTAACACCAGCACCCAGTCCAGTAAAACCTCTTCGGTGGGCAGATTACCCAGAAGATGATGAAGATCGCCAAAGTGATCGCCAAGATTATCAGAATTTTCAGGATGCCCAAGATCCTTATGCCGACATAGATCCTTTCGACATGACAGGTTAGAGGAAACAGTCAAAAGCATGCAACTCTACTATTCATCAACAGTAAAGATTCCAGACAAGTCACTATTCATAAACAGTTGTCACCGCAATTACCGCATTTATCGGTAAACAATAATGCAGTCACTCCTTCCAGGCTTCTATAGAAGAAGACCCTCAGTCATTCAGCAAGGCAGGCATAATATAAGAGTTAACCCTGAAGCCCTAAACCTGAAGCCCCCAATCTGCCTCATATTCGAGACTAAAAGATAGTTTTAGTATACTTGAGACATCAAAATTATTGTGATGTTCATGTATCCTATCTCTTTCAATATATCTCTCTATCCCCAGTAATCCTTTGTACCAACAGTAAGAACTGATTCCCAGTTATCAATAAATTATTTTTCAAGTAATTTATTTTATCAATTGCATTGTTTTTTAGTAATTGCATTATTTTCATTACTATCATTACTTACCTTCCGCATGCATCACCTCTGTTACCCTTATGGTATCTGCCAGAGTCAAGTATGTTTTAAAACTTCATTCGTATTAGTCAAAAACATGACAGACCAAGTCATCTTAGGTCTTCCTTTCATTGCTTTGTTATATCCTTTCACAACAGAAAACGATGGTATCACCACCTATCCAATGGGTGAAAAAGTCAAGTTTAAATTTCTTAGTCATCCTGAGCTTAAAGAAATCCATGCCTTACAGGAAAATTCCATTTCCAAATCAGTCAGCCTACTCACCAGCAAAGTCAAACACATTAGTCATCTCAAGAGTGAAATCAAGTTCAGAAGAGTTGAAGAACAATTACTGCACAGTCACTTCAAACAAAAGCTTCTTTCGTTTGAAGAGCAGCTCAGAACAGAAGGCTGTTCTGATCTTCCTAATGCCTTCTGGAATAGAAAGCGTCACACAGTCAAGCTTCCTTACATCAAAGAATTTGATGAAAGGAATATCCCTACCAAAGCACGTCCCATTCAAATGAGTCATGAACTTATGGAATTCTGTAAACAAGAAATTACAGAATTAGTCAGTAAAGGTATTATTAGAAAAAGTAAATCTCCCTGGTCTTGTGCAGCCTTTTATGTCCAGAAAAACGCTGAGATAGAAAGAGGAGCCCCCAGGTTAGTCATCAATTATAAGCCCCTAAACAATGTCTTAGAATGGATCAGATACCCCATTCCCAACAAAAAAGATCTCATTAGCAGATTAAGTCAAGCAGTCATTTTTAGTAAATTCGATATGAAGAGTGGATTTTGGCAAATTCAACTTCATGAACAAGACAAATACAAAACTGCATTTGTCACCCCATTTGGTCATTATGAATGGAATGTTATGCCATTCGGTTTAAAGAATGCACCTAGTGAATTCCAAAACATTATGAATGAAATATTCAACCCATTCAGTCATTTCTCTATTGTTTACATAGATGATGTTCTTATATTCTCTAACTCCATTGAAGAACATTGGAAACATCTCAAGTCATTCTTTCATGCAGTCAAAGCTAACGGTTTAGTTGTTTCAGCACCCAAGATTAAGCTGTTCCAGACTAAAGTCAGATTTCTAGGATATCATATCCATCAGTCAACCGTAGTTCCTATTGACAGAGTCATCCAATTTGCAGAAAAATTCCCGGATAAGATCCTAGATAAAACCCAGCTGCAGAGGTTCCTAGGATCCCTTAATTATGTCGCAGAATTTTATCAAAGTCTTAGAGTCAAATGCAAGCCTTTATTTGATCGGCTCCAGAACAATCCTCCTCCCTGGACCAATACTCATACTTCAATAGTCAAAGAAATCAAGACATATGTTAAATCTCTCCCATGTCTTGGTATTCCCACAGTCAACTCCTTCAAAATCGTTGAAACTGATGCCTCAGAACTTGGCTATGGCGGCATCCTCAAGCAAAAAGTCAACAATTCCGGTCCTGAACAAATTGTTCGCTTCCATTCAGGAACTTGGAATCATGCACAGCATAATTATAGTACTATTAAAAAAGAAATATTATCTATTGTAATATGCATCTCCAAATTTCAAGATGATTTATTAAATCAAAAGTTTCTAGTCAGAGTAGATTGCAAATCTGCAAAACATGTTTTAGAAAAAGATGTTCAAAACATTGCATCAAAACAGATTTTTGCACGATGGCAAGCTATACTTAGTATTTTTGATTTTGAAATTGAATACATCAAAGGTCGCCAAAATTCTATCCCTGATTTCCTAACCCGAGAGTTTTTACAGGGAAAGCAAGATGGGATCTAGGTATCCCCTGAGATCCGCCAAGCAGGAGCCATCCCCATCCCAAAAACCAGTCAAACCAGAGTGACCTTCACAAGGTTTAGTACCTTATAGTCACTCACCAGTTTCCATCTCAAACAGATTCACAACTATTGGGCAAACTCGACCCAATTATCAGTAAGCATTAGTCACCCAGTTTGATCCTTTCCAGTCAAACACCCAGTTACAGCCTTCTGGCCAACCATCAGTTACTTTTCCAAAGTCATCACCACACTTCCCAAAAACTCCCAGTCACCCATTATTTTACATTGAAGATTGCCTTAGTCATATTAAGAACCCGGGACAATTAGCCAAAGCTTACTTTCCCCCTGGATTTCACTATGCCCCAATACACCCCAGTAAAACACTTACATATTTCAGAGATATCTTATTCTCTACACAGTCAATCGCCATCAAGCCCATTTATGATAAAAGTAACCAGCCAAAACTCCTTTATCATTCCATCTACATTCTCAGAGTAATTACCCAGGAACAATGGGACAGTCAACCATGGAAGCCCAAGACCCTTTCAGAAGGAGTAGTATACAATTACTACGACTACATGGAAGCATGGTTCAAAATCTTCCTCCACCAGAATGAAGAATTCAGCCACTCGTGGTTCATATGCTTCGACAGTAAATTCAAAAGTCAGCTCCCACTATGGTTCCAGAAATGGTGGGCAATGTTTGGCCTAACATGGGAACTCCTCCCTGTTGAGCTTCAGAATTCAGTCAAGTACTTCTCCACCCGATACAAGCCCAGTCAGCAGAATGCAAGATTTCCACAGTTATTATTGTTCGTTTCAAAATACAAAACACCATGGATTATGAAATGGCAGTTTACAGTCAACTCAGGAGTCCTCAGTAGACTCATCCCAGTCAAGTGGTGGGATAAATTCAATCATCAACGAATTATTTCCCAAGTCAATGATGAATTTCCAGCCATTCAGCAGGACAAAGTCAAGCCAGCTACTCCGCAGTCATCTTCCTCCTCTCTTAGCATAGAAGGAAAGTCAAAAGCAGAATTGAAAGAAATGGCCAGTCAATTACTTCTCTTAGCCAATCAGAAGGACGGCAATGAAGAAAACAAAGTCAACAAGGAAGAAGACTCAGCCTCTTCCTCAGCACCTAGTCCAGTAAAACCTCTCCGATGGGCAGATTACCCAGAAGATGATGAAGATCGCCAAAGTGATCGCCAAGATTATCAAAATTTCCAAGATGCCCAAGATCCTTACGCCGACATTGATCCATATGACATGACCGGCTAAGCAGTAAAACTCATGCAACTCTACAGATACCAGACAAGCTACTATTCAGCAACAGTAAAAGCAAGTTACTATTCATCGGGAGTTGCCAAAAGTCCAAACAGTAAGGCCAAAGACCAAACAATAAGTCCCAAGAGAGGCATGAGCGGCGGGCATGAGCGGTGAGGATGACTTCTAAGGTTACCAGGTACACATAGGTAGAAAAACGATGATGAATAGTGAGTCAGTCAATTTTTAGATTTCTTGTCAGTTGTAAAGATGAGTCGACTATTTCGATCTAATTCTTCAGTCAGTTCTAGATCTAACCTTGGTCAAATCCCAGACATAGTAAACGAAGAACACATAGAATATCAGTCAGATGAAAACATTGATTTCACGGGTTGGAATATACCCAAAATTCCCAAAGAAAGCATATACAGAAAGAAATGGTCTTTCAATGCTTTCAAAAGTTCACACCAAGTCAAAACTGTAGAACAAGTCTACGCCATTAGTAAAGAACATGAAACCTGTCAGTTATTCAGTCAAGAAGCAATAAAAATTCACAAAAAAGAAGGGTATAACTATCTTCACATTGGTTGTGTTCAAGTTGCAGTCAAACCATTAACCAGACAAGGTCTAAACAATTCAGTCCTCCTGTGTCTTAGAGATGCCCGATTCACAGACTTCAATGATAGTATCCTTGGAGTTATTGAATCAAGTCTGTATAACGGTCCAATTTATTTCGACTGTTATCCTGATTTCACAGTAAGCATAAATGATCCCCATGTCTCAAAAACATTAACATTAAACATTAAGACAGCCGGATATAAAGTCCTCAGCGGTGTCCATTCTTTATCACTCATTTATAGGATTTACTATAAATGTACTGGTACCAATCTGAATGTCCAAGCAGTCAACAAAAGTCCCAAAGACCAAACACTTCTCATTCAGAGTAACCAAAGCAATGCCAACATCCGAATTCCCCAAACACTCCGATGGTCAGAAATCAACCTTCCAACCGATTGGTTATTAGTCAATGAAAACCACCCAACAGATATCCAGAATACCCAGTCATCTCTAGATTACATCCAACAATACCTAGACGGTACAGTCAAAATAAATACCATAAGGGTAACAGAGGTGATACATGCGGAAGGTAAGTAATGATAGTAATGAAAATAATGCAATTACTAAAAAACAATGCAATTGATAAAATAAATTACTTGAAAAATAATTTATTGATAACTGGGAATCAGTTCTTACTGTTGGTACAAAGGATTACTGGGGATAGAGAGATATATTGAAAGAGATAGGATACATGAACATCACAATAATTTTGATGTCTCAAGTATACTAAAACTATCTTTTAATCTCGAATATGAGGCAGATTGGGGGCTGAAGGTTTAGGGCTTCAGGGTTAACTCTGATATTATGCCTACTTTACTAAATGACTGAGAGTCTTCTTATATAGAAGTCTGAAAGGAGTGACTGCATTATTGCTCACCGAAAGATGCGGAAATTATGGTGACAACTGTTCATAAATAGTGGCTTGTCTAGAACTTTTACTGTCGATGAATAGTAACTTGCTTTTACTGTTGCTTGAATAGTAGCTTGTCTGTCTCTGTAGAGTTGCATGAGTTTTACTGCTTAGCCGGTCATGTCATATGGATCAATGTCGGCGTAAGGATCTTGGGCATCTTGGAAATTTTGATAATCTTGGCGATCACTTTGGCGATCTTCATCATCTTCTGGGTAATCTGCCCATCGGAGAGGTTTTACCTGGACTAGGTGCTGGTGTGTTACTGCTGAGGAAGAGGCTGAGTCTTCTTCCTTGTTGACTTTGTTTTCTTCATTGCCGTCCTTCTGATTGGCTAAGAGAAGTAATTGACTGGCCATTTCTTTCAATTCTGCTTTTGACTTTCCTTCTATGCTAAGAGAGGAGGAAGATGACTGCGGAGTAGCTGGCTTGACTTTGTCCTGCTGAATGGCTGGAAATTCATCATTGACTTGGGAAATAATTCGTTGATGATTGAATTTATCCCACCACTTGACTGAGATGAGTCTACTGAGGACTCCTGAGTTGACTGTAAACTGCCATTTCATAATCCATGGCGTTTTGTATTTTGAAACGAACAATAATAACTGTGGAAATCTTGCATTCTGCTGACTGGGCCTGTATCGGGTGGAGAAGTACTTGACTGAATTCTGAAGCTCAACAGGGAGGAGTTCCCATGTTAGGCCAAACATTGCCCACCATTTCTGGAACCATAGTGGGAGCTGACTTTTGAATTTACTGTCGAAGCATATGAACCACGAGTGGCTGAATTCTTCATTCTGGTGGAGGAAGATTTTGAACCATGCTTCCATGTAGTCGTAGTAATTGTATACTACTCCTTCTGAAAGGGTCTTGGGCTTCCATGGTTGACTGTCCCATTGTTCCTGGGTAATTACTCTGAGAATGTAGATGGAATGATAAAGGAGTTTTGGCTGGTTACTTTTATCATAAATGGGCTTGATGGCGATTGACTGTGTAGAGAATAAGATATCTCTGAAATATGTAAGTGTTTTACTGGGGTGTATTGGGGCATAGTGAAATCCAGGGGGAAAGTAAGCTTTGGCTAATTGTCCCGGGTTCTTAATATGACTAAGGCAATCTTCAATGTAAAATAATGGGTGACTGGGAGTTTTTGGGAAGTATGGTGATGACTTTGGAAAAGTAACTGATGGTTGGCCAGAAGGCTGTAACTGGGTGTTTGACTGGAAAGGATCAAACTGGGTGACTAATGCTGACTGATAATTGGGTCGGGTTTGCCCAATAGTTGTGAATCTGTTTGAGATGGAAACTGGTGAGTGACTATAAGGTACTAAACCTTGTGAAGGTGACTCTGGTTTGACTGGTTTTTGGGATGGGGATGGCTCCTGCTTGGCGGATCTCAGGGGATACCTAGATCCCATCTTGCTTTCCCTGTAAAAACTCTCGGGTTAGGAAATCAGGGATAGAATTTTGACTACCTTTGATGTATTCAATTTCAAAATCAAAAATACTAAGTATAGCTTGCTATCGTGCAAAAATCTGTTTTGATGCAATGTTTTGAACATCTTTTTCTAAAACATGTTTTGCAGATTTGCAATCTACTCTGACTAAAAACTTTTGATTAAGCAAATCATCTTGAAATTTTGAGATGCATAATACAATAGATAGTATTTCTTTCTTAATAGTACTATAATTATGCTGTGCATGATTCCAAGTTCCTGAATGGAAGCGAACAATTTGTTCAGGACCGGAATTGTTGACTTTTTGCTTGAGGATGCCGCCATAGCCAAGTTCTGAGGCATCAGTTTCAACGATTTTGAAGGAGTTGACTGTGGGAATACCAAGACATGGGAGAGATTTAACATATGTCTTGATTTCTTTGACTATTGAAGTATGAGTATTGGTCCAGGGAGGAGGATTGTTCTGGAGCCGATCAAATAAAGGCTTGCATTTGACTCTAAGACTTTGATAAAATTCTGCGACATAATTAAGGGATCCTAGGAACCTCTGCAGCTGGGTTTTATCTAGGATCTTATCCGGGAATTTTTCTGCAAATTGGATGACTCTGTCAATAGGAACTACGGTTGACTGGTGGATGTGATATCCTAGAAATCTGACTTTAGTCTGGAACAGCTTAATCTTGGGAGCTGAAACAACTAAACCGTTAGCTTTGACTGCATGAAAGAATGACTTGAGATGTTTCCAATGTTCTTCAATGGAGTTAGAGAATATAAGAACATCATCTATGTAAACAATAGAGAAATGACTGAATGGGTTGAATATTTCATTCATAATGTTTTGGAATTCACTAGGTGCATTCTTTAAACCGAATGGCATAACATTCCATTCATAATGACCAAATGGGGTGACAAATGCAGTTTTGTATTTGTCTTGTTCATGAAGTTGAATTTGCCAAAATCCACTCTTCATATCGAATTTACTAAAAATGACTGCTTGACTTAATCTGCTATTGAGATCTTTTTTGTTGGGAATGGGGTATCTGATCCATTCTAAGACATTGTTTAGGGGCTTATAATTGATGACTAACCTGGGGGCTCCTCTTTCTATCTCAGCGTTTTTCTGGACATAAAAGGCTGCACAAGACCAGGGAGATTTACTTTTTCTAATAATACCTTTACTGACTAATTCTGTAATTTCTTGTTTACAGAATTCCATAAGTTCATGACTCATTTGAATGGGACGTGCTTTGGTAGGGATATTCCTTTCATCAAATTCTTTGATGTAAGGAAGCTTGACTGTGTGACGCTTTCTATTCCAGAAGGCATTAGGAAGATCAGAACAGACTTCTGTTCTGAGGTACTCTTCAAACGAAAGAAGTTTTTGTTTGAAGTGACTGTGAAGTAATTGTTCTTCAACTCTTCTGAACTTGATTTCACTCTTGAGATGACTAATGTGTTTGACTTTGCTGGTGAGTAGGCTGACTGATTTGGAAATGGAATTTTCCTGTAAGGCATGGATTTCTTTAAGCTCAGGATGACTAAGAAATTTAAACTTGACTTTTTCACCCATTGGATAGGTGGTGATACCATCGTTTTCTGTTGTGAAAGGATATAACAAAGCAATGAAAGGAAGACCTAAGATGACTTGGTCTGTCATGTTTTTGACTAATACGAATGAAGTTTTAAAACATACTTGACTCTGGCAGATATGAGCTTTGGAAATTTCATAATTAATTTCCATCTTACTACCGTTGGCTGACTTGAGAGACTCTTTGGTCTTGGAGTAGAATTGAGTTGGAATTAATCCTTCCTGAATGCAATTTAGATCTGCACCAGAATCGATTAATGCTTTGATTTCAAGTTTGAAATCATTGATGACTATGGTTATTCCTGGAATACCATTTTCGAATTTGAATTCGTTCTAGGTATGACAGGACATGTTCGTAACTGTTTTTCTCTTCTTCAGTTGGTGTTTTCTGAGGAAGTCTTAACTTAAATGTTTCTAAGTCTTGACTGATTAAATATTGACCTGTTTTTAATTCTTGGTTCTGTTGCTTAAGAATTCTGATTTCTGACTTAAGGTGGTTGACTTCAGAATGGAGGTCGTGAAGGGTTAGCAACTTGCCTTTGTTTTTACTGAATTTTTCTAATGTGGTATTAAGACAGACTTTTATTTCTGGGGTCTTAGGCTGGGTTTCTTCTGACTGGAGCATGACCTTTTTTAGTTTTTCAGATACTCGGTTTTGAGTTCTGGATTGTCTAGTTTACTGATAAGATCAACTAAGAGTTCTTCCTGTTCTTCTTGTTTTGTAAGAACAGTTACTGTTTTACAGCAAGTGTCTTTACAACCAAAATTGATATCAGGAGAACTAGAACTTGAACCATCAGAGGCTGACTCTATGTCTGACTCAAGGTTTGGCTCTAAGTTATCATCACTGGTTTCTCTGAATCTGGAGTATTTTAAGAAGTTCTTCTTTCTCTTGATCTGAGATTTTTAACTGACTGATAGTTTTCTTGACTCTGCAATCTTTGGCATAATGACCTTTCTTTTGACACTTAAAGCAGGTAATACTACTTTTGTCTTTGGCTTGGTATTTATGACTAGGTCTGGTATTTTTCTTCCAATGACGTTTTGGTCTCGGTTTGGAGTAGAAATCGTCTTTGGCTGGCTGACTCTTTTCGTGTCTTTTGTATTTGTAGTGTCTTTTGTGACTAGGGTATTTTTGACTAGACTTGGTATTTCTGGAGGGGGCTATTGGAGGTAGACCATATTGTTCACAGAAATTACCCATTTCGTATTTGGCTATTTTCCTGTCACTATTGACTTGTTTACTTATCTTCATATCAATACACATTTTTAGACCTTCTTGTTGAATGGTATTGATAATATTTCCGTAAGTGAGGGAATCGTATGGAATGACATTGTTCTCGTTACTGAGAACTTGTCTGATTTTGTGTGCGAATAGATTTGGAAGACCATTAATGAACTTTTCTTTCCAGAAAGGCTGATTACTGTCTTCACGGAGCATGACTCTGGATATAAAGACATCTTTATACCATCTGAAATCACTGAGAGTTGGACATCGAAGATTACTGAGTTGGTCATGGATCCTAGAGGTGATGTTACTAGGAGTACCTATGAAATGTTCTATGATTGTGAATAGAAGAGTATTGATTGGATCTGGAATACCTTGTCCGATTGTTTCATCGAAGATTGGTAGTCCATCTTCATCTTGTTTGACTGCTGACCGAATGGCTTGTTTGGAATCAGGAGTGAGATGGTTTTCCCACCAAGATAGGAGAATGCCGGTAAAACCGGTGACTAGCAAATCAAAGATTTGTGGTTGACTATATTGATGAGTAGTGGAGTAGGTGTTGGCCACCATAGACATATGTTGAAGTTTGTTCAACAATTCTTGTTCTGACAGACCATCTATGTTCCATTCATAAAGCTTGTCTGCAGAAACTGCGAATTGGTTTGAGAACATTCTTTCTTCAAACTGCATATCAGGAGGTGTTGGCCTTGGGTACCCGTTTTTGGTGAGACTGGTAGGATTGACTCGAGTTTTGTTTGTGATTCGTTTGACTTCAAGGTTTTTGAAAGCATTTTCAATTTGACTGATGTTATCTGATTCTGGTCCTGAGGAATCAGACTGTTGACTAGTTTGGGAGACATTTATCATGTTTACAGAAGGGCCTGATTTGGTTGGGGTTAGGTCCTTAAGCATTTGTTCAATTTTAACTAGCGTAGGGTCCTTAGGCTTAAGGCTTGGGCCTGGTTTGGACTCAAACTTGACTAATGGGTTTTCCTTTTTGGAGGAACTGGGCTGACTGAGAAGTTGGTCAGTGTTGGTTTCTATTTTATCTAACTGTTTTCCAATGGTGATAAGGTATTGGTTGGCATAATTATTTTGTTCGATGACTTTTCTAGTTTCGGAATCTTTGTCAGGGATTTTGAATGGAGAAGCAATAATGGATGTTTCTAAGTGTGGAATGACTATTGTTTCAACTGGAGGATGACTGGCAGACGCCTGTGTTTTGTCTGGTTTTACCCAGCTTTGTTTGGTGACTACATTAACGTTACTGTGTATTTCATCAATGAAATCCAGAAAGAATATTTCTTTTTGGCTTTCAATCATTGTGTTTTTCCATTGACTAAACAGTTCCTTTTTCTCTGACTCGGAGAATTGTTGGCGAAACTGGTTTCGTCTTGGGATGTTTTGTTCGTGAGTAAAATGCTTATCAAGCATTTTCCAGTTGATTTTGAATTCTTTGGAAAGAGTGAAAAGCTGAGGGTTAATGGGAGGAGTTACTTCAAAATCGGTTGCTGTGGGTGACTGTTTGTCTCAACTCAGAATCATCGTTGTTTGTGTAACAAGGATGGGTGACTTGGGAAGTTGTCTGAACTTCTTTTAACTTGAGTTTTTTAAATTCTTTATCGATATCTTGGTCGCGTCGGAGAACTCCTTCGGTTGTCGCTGATTCGGCAAAGGAATGTCTTGGCGGTAAGATACGATTTGTTTGACTAGGAACCGTTCTGATGCTAATTGGCTTTGGATCAGAGGAAGAGGGTTGACCTCTAAAGTTTATTTTGACTGTATCGTCTAGGTATTGTTGGATGTAATCTAGAGATGACTGGGTATTCTGGATATCTGTTGGTTGGTTTTCATTGACTAATAACCAATCGGTTGGAAGGTTGATTTCTGACCATCGGAGTGTTTGGGGAATTCGGATGTTGGCATTGCTTTGGTTACTCTGAATGAGAAGTGTTTGGTCTTTGGGACTTTTGTTGACTGCTTGGACATTCAGATTGGTACCAGTACATTTATAGTAAATCCTGTAAATGAGTGATAAAGAATGGACACCGCTGAGGACTTTATATCCGGCTGTCTTAATGTTTAATGTTAATGTTTTTAAGACATGGGGATCATTTATGCTTACTGTGAAATCAGGATAACAGTCGAAATAAATTGGACCGTTATACAGACTTGATTCAATAACTCCAAGGATACTATCATTGAAGTCTGTGAATCGGGCATCTCTAAGACACAGGAGGACTGAATTGTTTAGACCTCGTCTGGTTAATGGTTTGACTGCAACTTGAACACAACCAATGTGAAGATAGTTATATCCTTCTTTTTTGTGAATTTTTATTGCTTCTTGACTGAATAACTGACAGGTTTCATGTTCTTTACTAATGGCGTAGACTTGTTCTACAGTTTTGACTTGGTGTGAACTTTTGAAAGCATTGAAAGACCATTTCTTTCGGTATATGCTTTCTTTGGGAATTTTGGGTATATTCCAACCCGTGAAATCAATGTTTTCATCTGACTGATATTCTATGTGTTCTTCGTTTACTATGTCTGGGATTTGACCAAGGTTAGATCTAGAACTGACTGAAGAATTAGATCGAAATAGTCGACTCATCTTTACAACTGACAAGAAATCTAAAAATTGACTGACTCACTATTCATCATCGTTTTTCTACCTATGTGTACCTGGTAACCTTAGAAGTCGTCCTCACCGCTCATGCCTCTCTTTGGACTTATTGTTTGGTCTTTGGCCTTACTGTTTGGACTTTTGGCAACTCCTAATGCAGAAGATAGACAAGGATAGATAGACAGATAGATGAACAGCAAATGAATCAACAGATAGATAACCAGCCACTTGGGCGGAATGAATTGACTGAAACGAAAGAAAACTT
This sequence comes from Spiraea crenata, assembly GCA_033992175.1. Classification (NCBI taxonomy): domain Eukaryota; kingdom Viridiplantae; phylum Streptophyta; class Magnoliopsida; order Rosales; family Rosaceae; genus Spiraea; species Spiraea crenata. The sequence continues at coordinate 908,714 of JAVBHV010000007.1, read as the reverse complement.
CAGAAAGATAACTGGATCTCAACATATATATATATATATATATATATATATATATATATATATATATATTATATATATACATATATTTTTTGCTTATTACATTTGACTTTAGTTTTACTGGTGGCAACTACTTCAGTGGAGCAAGCATTTTCTGCAATGAATATTGTCAAGACCCCATTGCGCAATCGGATGGGGAATCAATCCCTAAGTGATAGCTTGGTGGTTTATATTGAGAGAGACATTTTCTTCTATAAGTAACGAATCTATTATGCCCGTTTTCATGATATGAAACCGCATAAGGAAAAACTTGTGCAATACTATTTTAAATTTGTAATGTTGTATTCTATATAAAGTTTGACATTAGTACTATTGTTTTCTAGACACTTCCTCTTTAAATTTCCGTCCCTCTGCTAAAAAATTCCTGGATCCGCCGTTGGCACCAAACCTATTCAAACACACATAAATTGACTTGAATTAGAAATTACAAATCAATAAAGAATAGGAAAGAAGCTTTGCCACTTATTCAAACACACATAAATGCATAAATCGATTCACTTATTCAAACTAGTGGCATTAGGCTTCATCAATAGTTACCTTTTTCATTCCAAATATGTTCCAACAAGTCCTATTGACGCTGCCTGTGAATGATGTTTGAATGTAGCGAAGTTTAATGTTGGATGCAATGAGCAACGTACCCTTCCTCGCTTTCTATCACAGGATGCTGCAGAGGTTGACCATCTGCTTCAAGAGGTACGTAAACTCTTGTGTTTGATCTATTGAACGTGTCCTTTTCTAAGACCTCTTCCTCATCATAATAAAAGTCATCCTCAACAATCATGTTGTGAAAGATGATGCGGGTTGTCATGATCCTCCCAATGGCATCCGGATCAAACAATCGAGCAGCCCCTTGACCATTCCCCAACGAGCCTAGAGAATACCAAACACCTCTCCACATCCTTCCTGTAAGCCTTCTGCTTTGTAGAAAATAGTTTATCCTTGGTAGAATTGAGTTTGGGTATTATTTTAACAAATATTTGCCATTGTGGATAAATTCCATATGCTAATTTGTACGTACATGTGGTAGTGGTGTCTGTTGATGGAGCTTGTCTATTGACCACATCATCAAACACATGGGATTGGCTGAGGACATTGAGGTTATATTGGGATACAGCGACTCCGGAGAAGGCGTGCCAAATTTGAGTATCAAAGGAAGTGACTGCCTCGAGGATTATAGTCATTATCCCTATGCAGTTAGGGAATTGTCCCTCCTAAGCAGTGGACAGTTTTTCCACTCCCATTGCATACACTATCGGTCATGCATGGAAATCCTCTATGTTCACCTCTAAGGAGAAGTTTGCGAAGATAGGCTCTTGTTGGGCAGCGAAGGTATTCTGCAGAGTAGACTTTTACGATTGTCTTACAAAATTTGTATAAGCACTTCAATGTAGTTGAGTCCCCCATCCTAGTGGTCTCATCCACTTGATCTGCATATGCATCATATGCAAGCATTTGACGAACAACTGTCAATTTCTACAAACATCAGGCTTTTGCATGAAGAAGTGGTCAATATTGCAAACATCAGTTATGATGCGGGTGAAGAGGTGATGAGCTATTCTGTATTGCCGGTCCGGCTACACTAATCTTTGGATAAAGTAATCCTCCAAGATATTTTTCCCCCATTCATGCTTTTTTCTGTCGCGATTTAGGGCACAACTAGGGTGTGAACCTCAGCTTCCTTGACCCTCTTCCTCTATCGTAACCAATCCTGCAACTAGTTGAGCGGTTTGTACTGCCCTTTGTTGCTCTTCAATGGCGCATTGATGTTCACATTGTTCTTCATCTCTTTCAATTTCCTTCAAAAACTTCCTGAAATAAGACATTTAGATGAAGACGAAGAAGATTGTGGGGAATGTGGAGAGATTTACAACTACTAGAATTTATTGAAAATTTTTGATGATGATAATGGCACGTGGCAATTAGAGAATGCATGAAATCATAGTTCATGAACAGTAGCTCGAAACATGTCACAATAACAATGGTTCAAAATCATATCAGTGGAAATTTGGAGGATATTTTTCGGTAGAAACTATCCCTCATTCTTTTACATTAAAAAACTAAAAATGAAATTCGTGAATATTAATCAACTCTTACCCATGCCTTTTTGCGGTGGAACCAACAATAAAAGGTAATTACTATTTATGTGAATGGTACCCACATTTGGATAATTTCCAAGCCCTTGCCCTTTTGGGGTGGAAATGCTCTTAAAGTCCTCGCCTCCAGGGCGAAGCTACTCTTGGACTAGGGTGTGCTTCAACCTAGGGTAAATTGCAAAAATGTCCTTTTCACACAAGTTCCTACAATATTTGCAAGTTCATCTTTAATTTCTAAGTATATTTTTTTTTCAACCCACCTCATAAATTTAGCAAAAGATCAATATGCCTAATCTAGCCCACATCCTAGCTCCGCCCTTGTCTCATCTCCCTAGATTTGTACTTGTTTAATTCATATCTTGCACAAAATTGTATTTTTTGCTTTCTTTGCCAATTGCATTGTAACACCCTACTCCATTCAAGCATACTATAAATAAGACTACCACATGAGATATCATTTTGTCCTTCTATATATCCTTGTTTGTTGTTGGCCATTGGATAACTTTTTTTAAATGATAAACAAATGTAGGGGTGGGAAAACTCGACCTAAAACTCGAGATTTGACCCAAGCTCGACTCGAAAACAGTTAATGGGCTAGTCTCAATTGATGACATCACTGGGTCGATCCCAAAACTCGACTTTACTCGAGAAACACCAGTCTCAAATTCAGGCCCTATTTTTCCCAACCTGGACCAACCCAGAAAAATACAAGTATATATACCTTATACCCTAAGCTGCAAAAAGGGATGCGACTTTCTCCTCTCTTTTTTTGTTGTCAACTCCGCTCTTTCTCCTTCTCAAGATCTTCATTTTTCTTCATCCCCGCGTCTTCCTTTTCGCCCATAGCTCCACATTTTGTTCTCCCTCATCGAAACCAATCTCAACTACAATAAATTTGAACGAAATAGAAATCAAAATAGGAAGAGGTCACCATTTGGTGCTAGGGAATGATCCGTCAAGCGTCAACATCAGTGGTGCCCCAAATTTGACCTGAATCCAAATTTGAAGAGATCACCATTCGTCTGTTGCTATTCGTCCTCCGAAAAATTTTCCGCCTTCTATACCTCCTGATCATCGACATCAAAGGCATCAAACTCACCTAGCTGACTCTTCATGCAATTCCTTCATCGATTCCATCATTATATCCCTTTCTTTCTTCATCATCAAATTTGTAGGATATTTTATTTGCTATACTTGCACAAAAATATTGTAAATCTTCACAAGCTCAATTAGATAAATTAGAACTTAGTTCTAGATTTGAAGACTAGATGATCGTGCTTGAAGATTGAAGATTGAACATTGATAACTTGATGAAGTCCACTTGGTCATAATTTGCATTCACATAGACGCCCAAACGGTCCTAAAAATCCAAAGTCAAACCCCTATCAGGTTTTATCTTGTCCTCAGAGCATCTCCACCGCTCCCCGATCGGACGTCCGATTAGTCATATATAAAAGTTGGGAAATTACAAAAAATAACCGTAAAATCTTCTACAATTTTAACTTTTTGGCACATAAAAGACAGAATTGCCCCTAATCTTTATGAAAAGATTTATGTACGTTGTTTATGACTTTTCTGATATTCCGTGTGTATAAATATGAGAAGAAGGTCTTCATTGGGGCATTTTGAGACGGAAAAACTCTCTTATGCTCTCTCTTTGTTGTCTTCTTTAGTAGCAATAAAATTACTGCTTCTTGTTTCAATAACCTCATGCATCTCTAGTTCAATATTTTTTAATATTCCTTTCATCATTCACCTTCTGATATGCAACTGATCTAGATCCAGATAAATAGTTGCTTGTGTTATTTTCGCGCGTTCAAGTTTTTAATTGGTATCAGTTATAGTACCTAGTATTAGAGCCCTTGACGATCAAAGGGTACTCAACCTTCTCTTGAAGGTATGTAAACGATAAACAATGCTTGTTCTTATCGTGATTATAGTTTCGTTTATTTCATGTTATCTCTTCGAGTTGTTTGCAGTTACAACTAAAACTTTTGATATTGAAAAGTAAGAGTAAGTTGTCTTTCAGGAATTCTACTTCCTATAACTATATTTGTAGTATCTAGATCTAGTAAATTACAAAATCCATATACTTAAGTTTGCTCAAATCTCACCTGCTTTGGCCATTTAAAGTCTATGAAGACTGTTCAAGCTCACAGGGAACTTTGGTTTTAGGCACCTGAGCAATAAGGTTGAGAGATTTTAGATACCAGTAATTCATATTGAAAGATGTACAATAACTCCTACTATAGATTGTATAGGAGAAATGAATGAAAACTATACTCATATTTTAAATATTAAATAAAAAAATCAGAAAATTCAAAAAATATTTGTGATGCTTTGAATAATATTACTGATATGATAGGAAGTTGGAATATTCGTTTCCCCAATTTTTTTCCCTGGCTCTGTTCGGTTCCTGAGAAAATCAGAGAAAGTTCATTGAGATTATCACACGAATCGTATCCACAATCTGTATTCTATAGATCTGAGGTAAGTTCTCTTACTTTCCTTTCAATCGCAATTCATGATTAGTGTTTGGTTGCCGAGAAAATTGATTGTTGACTTGTAGAATTTGATCTTTGATTTGAATAAGGGGGTTTTGCGATTGATTAGGGTTTGAGACCAAGAGTAATCAGGCCAAGAAGTTTGTTTCAGTTAGTTCACGCAACTGATTTGAATTTTCATTGATATTTCTCGTTTTTGGGTTTGTTCGTTTCAGATAGCCTAGGATTTCTGAAACTCGCGTTGGGCGGTTTCAAATTGGTGTTCAATTTTATGAATTTGGCTGCTTGGAATGATTTGATTTAGTTGATACTCCAAATCTGCTACCTACTGAATTGAGTTACTTTTGCGATCATTTTGCTATTTAGTTGATATAGTGTTGTTTCTATCTTAATAAGATGGCTTTAGTTGGATGCAGTCACATTACTAACGCAGTTACAAAATATAGAATTTCAAGCTCATTCTTTCATTCAGAGTCTGTATTGTTTAAGCTAATATCTAAACTGTAATCCATTGTGTTAATATTAGCTATCATTGTTTCAGATTTGAAGGACCCATTTAGTCTGAAGAAGGGATGGCTTTTGTGGGCTGGGATTGGTCTTGTTGCTACATGAACACCCGATCTGATTGGTTGGAAAATGGGGGAAAGCATTGCTACATTTACTTGGTGTTTCCTTCACATATCTGCTCGATTTCCAGGAGACATAGTGGAAGAAAGGCTCAGCTGGGTCCTTCCCATTGTTTCTATGTAACTATTGACTTTGAATTTCAGTGTAAGGTTAATCATTGTGTTTTGTATTTTTCTAGGCTGTTATGGTAATGCATTCTGATAACACTTTCAAGTTCCGCTAAATTGTTATTATTTGTCTTTGTAATTGTGTTGTCACTCTGCATAGTTTTCTGAGAAAGATATGCTTAAGTGCATTTGAGCAAATCCAAACTGTTTGATTATGCTCTTTTAAGTATGGCAGTTTTAAAATTAGAGGAGCAAAGTGCAAACTGTTTTAATTTGCATTTTGAGTAGACATTATGGTTTCAAGTTTTCCAGTTTTGAATCTAGACCATGAGAAGAAACTACCCAGAAAAATTTAGTATTTTGTTGCAGAACTGATAGAAAATTAGTGCAGTGGCGGAAAGTAAAGGAGACACAATATTTAACGAGGTTCGGCAAACTGGCCTACTCCTCGGGGCGGTAGCACTAGTTTCTCTTATTATATGGAAATACTGGAAATGTATACAATACAGAGTATCCTCACTACTATCTCCCCCTGGCTTGTACTCTTCTCTTCAGGAGAAGAGTTGGCTATTCGGTTGTGTGTTGAATGAGAGGCATTGCCTCTTCTTATATAGGCAAAGGGCTTGGGGAGGATGACTTCATGGATGAGTGAAGCATCCACATGAGGAAGGTTCTACAACACTCCCCCTTGGATGCTCACGAATCCACATGAATGCTTCTAAATGCTCCCCCTGATGAACATCACCGTAGCTCTTCAATCGATCTAGGAATGTTGAGGTTGAACCCAGCTGGATACTTGACTCTCTCTCTTCTGTCAGAAGGACAAGGACAAGGACTAGGAGAAGCCTGGTGGATTCCAAAAGGTCCAGTGCAGGCTTATGAGAACCGCCAAGATTGGAAGCATGATATGAGATACATTTGCTTCCAATCTCCTTGATATGAGATACCTTTGCTTCTGGAAGGAATGACCGGAATTGGTTATTTGGACTATCGACCTCCAAATCAATGAAAAGCTTCAGCTTCCTCTGAATTAGACTCTGGTGATGAATTCCATTCATGAAAAGCTGATGAGTGATCATCTAAAGGAAATTGGGAATGCTGAGAGATTTCTTCTACCAAGTGCAGAATGCTGAGGATATATACATAGACCAGCAGGAGAATAAATGGCTGAGATGCGTTTTCTAATCATCTCAAGACAGGTAAGGCGCACTCCTTGGGATCCGAGAACGCTTTGAAAATATCCCGTGAGTGATTCAACGTTTGTTGAAATTAGTCACTCTTGGAACACGTGCGGCCAATCATCTGGAATCTGATCCGAAGTTAATGGGATCTGATTTGCAATAAAGTAGATTTGCCTGTCAGGTCTCGAAAGAAGGAGACCCATTTTTCTCTAGATATCCTCCGTGCAATTCATCTTTGGAAGTCGCATCTTCAAAGACTTTCGCTTGCAAACTATCTCAGCTTTAGCCCTCCAATTTTCCTAGCATTTCATACCTTTCTTTCTTTCCAGTAATGGCTTCATCCTCCAATGTTTCTCCTGATTTGACTCTTGCTCCCCCTGGAGATTTGATGCCAAGTGTTAAGATTTGGCGTCCCACTTTTAATTCCAGCACAGGCCCGCTTACTGTCAAAGATTCAGTAATGCGCAATGATGATACTCCATCAATAGTGGCCTGGAACATCTCGACTCCAGAGGATGAGATGTTGTTAGCGGGGCGTTCTGACAAAGAAGCCATGACACATGCTATGGCTTCATGTGTCCAGAGTGCAGCAGAAGTGTCAAATCTGGCCAAACGATTGGTGGCCCGAAACTATGAGCTAGACGTGCTCAAGAAGGATAACCAATCATTGAGAGAAGAGAACCGACGTTTGCATGCCATGCACTCAGTACTCAACAGAGATGAAGGACAAACTTGATTGGCTGGGGTCCAGAGCTTCTGTTCTACCGCATAAAGATTCATGATTGCATCCATTCTGGGATAATATCAATTCCAGGCCTTTGTGAAAAACTTTGTGTTACAAGTTTTGCCATATGCCTTGTAATCTTGTTTTTCACACTTTCTTGTAAAAGACCCACTTGTAACCTTCAGCGTTCACATTGGGCGGGGTTTGACATACTGGTCCGAATATACTTCAAGGAATTCAAATTTGCCTGAATTGCATATTTCAATCATATCTTTGTATCTAGATGTCCATAGAGATATCCTGCAATCATATCCATAAGCTGCATATTCAGTTTTCGGAAACTACCAAACTGAGAAGGTAGTGGAACGCCATTGCGTCCATTACGAGAGAATACATCTCATCGTAATCAATGTCAGGGCTAATGAGAGAAGCCTTTTGCCAGAAGGCGTGCCTTCGCACTATTTCATTTCTCATCATTATGCTTCCTTACGAAATCCCACATGTAACCTACAGGGCTCACACTGGGTAGTGTGGGAACTTCAGGTCTAAACACTTTTCGCTAAGGAATCTAAATCGACCTGCATTGTTTCTTTCCATTTTCACCAATTAGTTCAACGTTGTGCTTAATCAACGGAACGCGGTTCGATATCGTCGCACTTTGTGATTCAGTGGCCACTGCATAAGCAAAGATATCATCGATGATTATCTCATTTCGATTCCATAAACTCATCCGGACCGAGATCTTCTGGTTCTCGGGAATTTGGATTTGGGGTATCACCCTGGGACGTCTCCCAGGACACTTCCATAATCCTGCGCAATTCATGAGTTGGATCGGTTGAGATAGCGACCGGATTCAATTGTGCCATAGTTCTCCTCTTCTGGGGAGTGAATCCTTCGAACCGAGTCTGTCTCGCTTCTGGCCGAGGACAGAGGATTGGCTAGCCGCCGATGTACCTCGTTCGTCAGGAACGAAACGTCATACAGAGACGTTGCATCTTTCGGGGATGATTTTGCGTCCTACAGGGACACCTTCATTACAGGCTTTGTTTTGCATGTGGTATATATGATCTCGTCACTTTTATTTGATCATAAGAGGCATCAACCATATCTAAGCAATATTCATCATCCACGTTAATTCGCGTGGGTAAGATGTTGCACTTACTTATTATACTGTGTGATGCGGGGATCAAGATGAGACATAGTGGATGCATCCCTGTCAATTCACGCCGTTCTTTAGGAACGTTGACGTTCTTTCCTCCCCCTAACGGCGGGAAGACTGTCTCATCAAAGTGACTATTTGCAATGAAGGCCTGTCAATGGAGGGAAATCATATCCGATAAAGATTCCGAAATTGAGGACCCATATTGGTACGTTGCGGCGGCGCAACTGGCACATAAACTGCACACCCAAAATTGCGTAAATACGGTGAATCGTGCCCGTACCCAGTAACCAACTGTAACGCTCAACATGAGTGGGTGGAGATGGGTCTCAAGCGGACCAATATAGTTGCATGCAGAATTGCATAGTCCCACGCAGAAAACGGGAAACGTTGTGAACATCATCAACTAGTCTGACCCGGGTCTACCAAGCCGGTCTAATCCTTGTTTCTGCGAGATCATTTTGAGTATGAACATAGGGAATTAAATGTTCAATCTCAATCCTAAGGGACGTGTAATAATAATCGAAAGCCTTCGATATAAACTTTCCGGCATTATCCAGTCTTCTAGACTACAACGGATAACTAGGGTGGTGAGCCCTCAATATGTGCCAGAAGTTTAGCAAATGCAGCTTTTGATGTGGACAATATACATGTGATCAGCGAGTCACTACAACCAAAACCATAAAATCTTTATATGGTCCGCGTATTGGTTGGCAATCGTCCACAAACTTTTCCCTTTTTAACATGGTAACTGTTCAATCGAATATCCTTATAACCCAACAATATTCTTCCGGATTGTGGTGAGTATAATGTCTTTGTGGAACTTCATGGAGGTATGAAGTTAATAATATATCTCCATTCAGGGAGAATATTATGCGCAGCCGCGCTATCATCCATATGATTAACTTTACATTCCTCAACATGAATTAATTGAATTGATACATGATCAAGGAAACTACTGGTTCCAATTGATTCAATTAATTGATATTCGAGAACAAGATCTGGATAAGACTGAAACTTAAACCCGGATAGAGCAAAATCTAGCTCTCAATTAATCCCAATGTCTTTCAGTTTGGATTTGATCAAGGAACTTCATGTCCGATCATATTATGATGACTAAGGAACTTCGGGTCCAATCATATAATAAGGATCAAGGAACTTCAGGTCCGATCTCTTGCATGATATAAAATATCAAATATTTGCAAGACTCCGTTACTCATGATATTGCACTGGCATATAATATAAAATGGGAATCGGTAAAACCGTACCACCATCCCATAATCAGAATTTAAATTACAGAAAGTAAATAGCAGAATTTAAATTGCTGAAAGTAAATAGCAGAATTTAAATTGCTGAAAGTAAATAGCATAATTTAAATTGCCGAAAGTAAATATGGAGAGGCGGTACAACCGTCCAACATCCCACATTTGCATAATTTAAATTGCATAAAGTAAATATGGAGAGGCGGTACAACCGTCCAACATCCCACATTTGCAGAATTTAAATTGCATAAAGTAAATATGGGGAGGCGGTACAACCGTCCAACATCCCACAGTTGCAGAATTTAAATTGCAGAAAGTAAATAGCGGAATTTAAATTGCAGAAAGTAAATCGCGAAATTTAAATTGCAGAAAGTAAATAGTTAGAAGTTAGATGTTAGATGTTAGATCAATATTAGTAACTTCTTTTGAAACTTCGGGTTTCATTCGAAACTTCAGGTTCGAGATTTTTTGTGAACTTCGAGTTCACTATGCGTGCCAGTACAATATTAGTAACTTATAGTTTTGAAACTTCGGGTTTCATTCAAATCTTCAGGTTCGATTATAATTTCACTTGAAATAATACTGTGGTTAAAAAGCCCACAGTCCAAACAAAAGTTTTGGGTATGCTCGAAACTTCGGGTTCGAGGTCTATTGTGAACTTCGGGTTCACTTTGCATTTAATTGAAATAAAATTCAAAGTTAGAAACTTCGGGTTTCTAAGTTTAATTAAGCTTAAAACTTCGGGTTCAATATATGTGATGAACTTCCGGTTCAATCGAAATTGCATAGTCCAACATATACGAGTATATGCCCGAAAATGGACTAAATAAAATGTCTCGAGTCTGCTGGACTCGTATAGGTTTGAAAACCAATGGCCCAAAGACAAAAATCTGGTACAAAATCCAGGGGGCCGAAAATCCAGCCCAAAACAAGAACCGGCCCAATCTGCCAAAACCAGCCCAAGTACTTGTTCGGTGGGGTTTACCGAACAAGGCATGCGGGTGCGTTCGGATGGATGCTCCGAACAAGGGCGCCTGATTTCTTTGTTTGTTCGGTGGAGGCTTCCGAACATTACTGGATCTGTTCGGTTGAAGCTTCCGAACAGACAACAAAGTCAACGCCAACCAAGCCACACCGTGGATCGTCTCCGTTGAGATGCAAGCGGTCGAGAATCGTCAATATCCGGTGATGATTCTCGTCGAGGCACGCGCCGATGGCTCCCATAGGATTTCTTCTGCTGGAGAAGTCCGGCGACGTGGACGACTTTTTCTGGTCGTCGTCGTTGTGCGGTGGCGCCACGGCTGGGTTCATCGGGGCCTGGTTTCGAGACCGGGGCACGATCGCCGGCGCTGAGGATGCTGAGTCCGCCGTTGTTGAGAATCACGACGTAAGCAACGTCTTTGGAGCTAGCGGCGGGAGGCGACAGTCGTGACGACTGGCGCGAGCGGTGGCGGGCTGCGGCTGAAGCTCGTCGGCGATGTGGTTAATCGCGACTGTTCGTGAGAAGGAAGCCGACGGGGATGGGGTTCGGCGATGATCGCGTTTGGCGACAACAGGTCGCCTCGATTCTTCGGGATCCTTGATAACCGCAGTCCTGCCGGTTGGGCGCCAAGGAGTATCGGCGGTTCGCAGCTGCTGGCGCGAAACGTTGGGCTGCGTTCAGGGAGTGTCCAAACACTGTTTCGATGCCTGGTCTGCTGGACTTGGGCATCTGAAGTTTTGAACTTCGTTTATTTTTTTGAGTTCAACAGTATAGGAGAAGAAGGGGGTTAGGTGTGGGAAACATTTTAGTGAGTTTCTGCCTGTAAAGAACTACTGGTTCTTTATTGCATACAGTGAGAATCTTTAGGTCCTCATTCTGGATTGCTCTTCTGGAGAAATCCTTTTTCAGTAAGAAATATTGAGTAGTGCTTCACGGTAGGTAAAGCAAAAGCAATCAATTCCTTTATCTGTGTTCAGTCCACCACTAATACTTACACGAGAGCAATTCGTGCTGATAACGTGTTGCATAACTGATAGAAAATTAGTGCAGTGGCGGAAAGTAAAGGAGACACAATATTTAACGAGGTTCGGCAAACTGGCCTACTCCTCGGGGCGGTAGCACTAGTTTCTCTCATTATATGGAAATACTGGAAATGTATACAATACAGAGTATCCTCACTACTATCTCCCCCTGGCTTGTACTCTTCTCTTCAGGAGAAGAGTTGGCTATTCGGTTGTGTGTTGAATGAGAGGCATTGCCTCTTCTTATATAGGCAAAGGGCTTGGGGAGGATGACTTCATGGATGAGTGAAGCATCCACATGAGGAAGGTTCTACAACATATTTTAGTTAGTCTTTTCTTTCTCATTCTTTCCTTTTTATGTCTTGGATGATTACTTATGCCAATCTTTTATTGCAGCAGGTATGGCACCAAAGAGAGTTCGAGATAAGACTATGGAGGAAATGTTACCCCCATCTCTGGTAAGAGCAAGAAGAGGGATGTTACATGAGTATAATGCTTCTCGCGATCTCAACCCTGAGAATTTGACAGCCCTGCATGATGAAACAGGTTTCTTTGAATTCTAAAAGATAGATTTCTTTCATTGTTTAATTGTATTATGTTCTGAAATGAATATTCTTAGGCGAAATTGAGTCTGAGGTTGTTAGAATCGGTCGAGGTCCTGCTAAATCTATCCCGGAATGGGGGATTGGAAAAAAATTCCATCTGACTTTTGACTCAAATTGGAAGCCAGTAAGAGAAAATGCAACAAAGTTTACCTCACAACTTGGAGTAATGGCACGGAATGGGCAAATGGTCCCTTTGATATATCCTTCCTAGAATGAAATGCCTGATGATGTTTTAAAATGTATTTGCAAAGACATCCAGGTAAATATCTCTAAAGCTATAAGCTGTAGATTTGGTTATATAGTGTGCATGTGGGTCGATGTGGTCAAGCTGTAGAATTTCTTTATGTTCTGTTGGGTAGGAATCTGTTTTGTGATTCTTGGTGGTGGTTAGTGTCCTTTTTAGTGATTATGGTCTGAGTTTTCCCACATATTTGATTTTTTTGCATGCCCTTTTGGTCTAATTGATTGGTTTGTGTGAATTTTGGGTTGTAGATTATGGTTTTGGTATCTGTAGATCAGCTATTGGAATATGTTGCTTAAATTGATTGATCACTTTGGTTGTAGGATAATATGGATGCCCTTGATGCATATAGATTTCATTATTTTCACGCGATTGGAATTAAATGGAAAGATTGTAAGTGTCGGCTGAAGCAAAATTGGTATGACATATACAAAAGTAATAGAGAACGTTTAGCCATTACTCCTCCCCATGTGACTGCAGAACATTGGAAAATACTAGTAAAATATTGGGATCTTCCTAAAGTGCAGGTAGGTATGAAATAAATTTAGTCACTAACTTTATAGTCTTATTTGTGAGTTTTGAGATTGTGGTACATCTTGTAGGAATGTTCTCAAAAGAATAAGGCTAATCGTGCACAAGGAGGTGCCCTTCATAAGACTGGTCGCAAGTCATTTGCTCAAATAAAAGATAAGGTAAGGACTATGTAGGTTATTTGATTGGCTGTCCTTGTACAAAAACGTTGTAAAATGTGTAACAAGCTCAAATAGTTCAATTAGGTTTTAATTCTAGATCTTTAGATCTAGGAAGCACGGAAACGGGAACGGGAACGGGAACGGCGAAACGATACGATACGAAACGGCGATTCGTCAAATGTTCAAAAAACTCGATACGAAACGTCATCGAAACGTTAATTATAAATTATATATAATTCAATATTATCAAATTCTATAATATATCAAAAATTAAAATCTCAATAAACAACATGTTCAAAGCCAAATTAAGCAACCAAATTGAAATTTATGATATTATTCTAATGTTAAATAGTAAGACAACCCCATGTATATCATTATGAACATACTACATCACTATCACTTCATAGAATAATATTCTATAGTATACACTACAAATCAAAAAGAAGAAACACGCACTAGAGCAGACCAGAATTGTAGTGTATAGAATATTATTATTATATAAAGTGATAACTCTAAAGACAGGTGAGTGTATAGGAAGACGACAACTCTATAGAATAAAATTATATACAGGTTTGGTGTATAGGAAGCTTGACGGAGCCGCAGCAGAGGATGCTTGACGAAGCAGCAGTAGAGGAAGACGACAACTCTAAAGAGGTGATCTGGATTTGAACTTGATGCGAAGAGTAGAAGGTGATCTGGGCTTAATAAATAACCCAAAAAAAATCCAGTTGCTTTGCTTCGTGGTTACAAAACAAGCTCGGAAAAAAACGGTGGAGCCGTTTACGATACCGATTCGAACGATTCCCTGATGTATCGGATGGTTTCTGTGGCGTTTTCAAATTCTCCTTCTCTCAGAAACGCGTTTCGAGGCGTTCCGAGCTCGTTTCGGATCCGAAACCGTTTCGGAAACGAGGAACGGTACATGGGCACCGATTCGGTGCTTTCTAGCTTTAGATTAATTGAAGAAGCTTAGAAGATTGAAGATATGCATTTATAATAGTTGATCACTTGCATAAATTATTTGTGTCAAAACCTAGGCCCTTACTATATTGAGTCAAAACTTTTTAAACACTTTAAGGTTTTGTAAAATTTTTTATTAGAATAAGGATTTCAGGTTTTTCGTGACTAGTCATCTATTTCATGCACGTGGACGTTGACTGCTTTTCTGACAGATTGATCACTGCTTTTAACCGGACATCCTTTTACCCAGTGGACAGTCAACTGATGCCCACTAAGTTTTTGATCTGCCATTTATTTCTTATCTTCCTAAGCCTATTTAAGCTAAACCTCCCCACCTTTTTCATTAGGGTTTTGAACATAATTTTCATATCTTTCAAACTCTCATTTTACTGCACCCCTCTTTGTTTTCCTCTTCATTCTCTTGAGTGCTTAGTTCACTTATATAGAGATGTTGTTATGATTTAAGGGTTGCATATGTATTGAACCTTAGTGTTCTTGATTTGGGTTCAATTTTTATAGAGGGTTTTCAAGTTTAGCTTCACAAATATTTTGAAAAGCTCTCATCTTTGTTAGCTGCAATTTTCTCTTCAGTTCTTGCATGTACTCTTGAGTGCGTAGTTCACTCATATAGAGTCATCATAAGATAGTGAGGATTACTAGCGTTTGAATCTTGTTTGAAAGTTGTTTTTCTTAGAAAAATACATTAAGCTAACTTTAAAAGAAGGTTCATCTTTCCTAGTTTGGCTTGTTTTAAAAGTTTCCATATTTTGATTCGAATTAGTAGTATGCAACTATAGTTTCTCATGTTCATGCATGTTTGTAGACTTAATTGAGTTATAGAGGTAATTGACCTAAGTTGGTTTGCTGCCCAGTTTGTAACTGTTGCAGTAAACACAGTCACTATTACATTTTCTAGGAGTAAACTGTTTTCTGGAAATGAATTTGTGACTGGTCATAAATCACCACTGCATTCATTTTAAAGGTGCCACGGTATAGGAATACTTGTGTATGTCCGTATAACGTGTTGACCAAGCGAGGATCCGCTGGAAGTGAAGTGATTGAGAAGAAGCCACACAAGAGACCGCTGCATCTAAGATAGGTACATTAGATATTGAGCTTGGTTGAAATCTTATATTGGGCATCTTTTACCATTTCATAGTGGAAGGCCGGTCTTCTGATAAACCCCCGGTTTTTTTTTATCTCTTAGTGGATTTTTCCGGATACCAAAATGCTGTGTCCATCTTTGTGTATTGTTAAATATTTGACTTAACTAAAATTAGACTTACTTCAGCACCAACGCTTATAACATGCAATCTGGACAAAACTGCCTAACTGGTCATCTGAACTGCTGCATTAGAAAACACTGGATTTAATAAGTTGTAGTTGTGGATAGCTCGCGAATATCAAACTCACTGATTTCGTTAAGGATCTAAGTTGGCATAGCATCTGAGTGTTGTTGAACAAATCACAAGCATCCACAAGTTATATTTGTCAAGTGATTAATCTTTTAACTTTGGATAGGATAAACACAATTCAAAAGTAAACTATCAAAGTTCATCATAACGTGACTGGTCATCTTTGTGATTATTGTTTGTGCTGTTTAATAAAGTAGAGGGAATTATTTTAAAATACCCCCCTCATTGCCAACCTGCGGACTAGCATATATAACTTTTAATATACGAACATGGTCTGATTTTAGTTGGAATTGTAACTTGATATAGAAGTTATGGATAGTGAATTTAATGTTGATTAAGACTACTGTTTCTTTATTCAAAGCGAGATGTGGAAGGGAAGAAAACAGATCGGTTGAGCATGTTTATGGCAACACGTGCAAAGAAAACACAGAATGGTGACATGGAAGTTTTTGATGAGGAGAGTTTTGTTGTGATTGTAAGGGTTATATATGTTGCTTCACAGTTATGTTGTGTATATTTGGAGGAAATGCATATTTGAAATTGTTCATGTTCTTTTCTTTTGAGTGATTGGACTTGATGGACATGGATGTGTTCGCATGATTTTGTAGGATCAGTTCAATGAACTCTTGGAAGATAGGGAACAAGGAGAACAGGATGAGGCTTTCTGAGAAGAGGTATTTACTATAGTGATGGGACCTAATGGACATGGACGAGTTTGCATGTATGGAACAGGTGCAACTCCATCTCAAGTATTTGGTCAGAGTTCAGGAGATTCTGGGATAAGAGAGGAGATAGAAAGAGAATACCAAATCCAGATCAATGCCCTTCAGGCTAAGCATCAAGCTGAAATTCAAGTGTTGCAGTCCCAACTTGATGGCTCATATTGGTCTCCAGTATAACAACTCAAATCAAAGTGGAAGTGGACAGGTAATAGATGCTAATTTCAGATTTTATGATATGGTTTTGCTGCTGGATAGAGCTTGATGGAATGTTTTGTAGTGATTTTCTGCTGTATAGTTAGTTGTGCTCTTAAAATGTTGCATAAATAGTTTAAGCAACTACATCTTACTAGTGTTTCCCTTTGGGAATTGTATTTTCAGGCTTGTGAGGAGCATTAGACGGGCGAAGTACAAGGTCACAATTTGGTCAAGCTGTAGATTTTCTTTATGTTCTGTTGGGTAGCAATCTATTTTGTCATTCTTGGTGGTGGTAATCTGTTTTGGGGATTCATTTGGGTCAAGATAGGATTTATTTGTATAGAAAATAGCCTACGTGAAAATACATAGATCTTTCAATTTGGAACAACTAGTTCTTTCAATTTTCAGGGGGTGTATACATTTACAGAGAAATTCAATGTGAAAATACATAGTTTAAGGTCTACCGTTGTCCTCTAAAGCCCAATTTTAATTATGCATTTTTTTTTTGCTCTGGGTAATACTATTTGCGACGTTTGCATCTGTTGCGGTAAAATATATGCGACGGAGTTATCAAGTAAAAGTCCTTTTGTTAATGCAACGCCTATTTTTTGCAGCGGATTATAGTTGTCGAAAATTCGTCGTATAAGTTTTTGCGACATTCAAAACCCGTCGGGGATACTAGGAAAAACTTTTGCGACCCAACTCTTTTGCAGCGGTGCCAAAACCGTCGCAAGCCTGTCACAAATAGTTTTTCACCATATGGGGTTTTTGCGACGAATTTTGTCCGTCGCCAATGAGCATTTCCCTTGTAGTGACTAACTATTGATGATCGAACTCAAATCTTATCCCAGATAAGAAACACTTGTCTAGAATATGCGGCTATACTTTATCATTTTAATTACTCTTTAACAATTGATGAAGTAACTGATTCGAAAGAAACCACTCTTGAAACATCTAGTCTTCAAGAAATCGACACGATGACTGATCATCTAGAATCTTCTTCAAATTCTGATGATGAAAACACATCATCCAGAAAAAGAAATACTAAAGAACCATTAAAAGAATTTAAAAATAAAGGAGAATTTGAAGAATTTATGAAAATAAAAACACATAATGATGAATTCATTGACATATGTGAATTTTCGTCAACCAACATTAAATCTGAACCAAAACCATCTCCCTCCTACACCAAGAAAGATAATCTAAATAAAACAAACATAGCTCAACATGAGATTTATTTGGACTTAACCAATGTTCCATTTTGTAGGTTGGCAATGAGGGAGGTAATTTCAAACAAATCCCTTTAACTCAATCAAATAGCACAAAAGATCACACAGATGACCAGTCACCTGATGTGATGAACCTGACGGTTTGTTTACACTTGATTTTAACTTAGCAGAAGTTATGTGATAAGATCTTTAACAATTATCAATTAGACATGCTTATGAAATGTTCAAACACACTCAAATGCTATGCCAACTTAGGTCCTCAACAGATTCAGTGAAGATTGAAAACTGTGAGCTATTCACAACTACAACTTATTCAATCCAGCATTTCTAATGCAGCAGTTAAAATGACTAGTCATGGAGATTTGTCCAGATTGCATGTCAAGTTAAGTTGGTGCATAAATAAGTCATGTTTTATGTTTAGTCAAGTGATTAACAATTCACAGAGATGGACACAAGATTTTGAATTCTAAAAAAACCCAAAAAAGGGATAAAAACCGGGGGTCTATCAGAAGACCAGCCTTCCACTATGAGGTGGCAGAAAATGCCCAATACAAGGTTCAAACAAGCTCAATATCTATGTACCTAACTAGATGCAGCAGTCCATTGTGCGGCTTCTTCTCCTTCACTTCACGTCCAGTGATTCAACAACTGGTCAATAACTTTCCAGGCGATACACAAATATTCATGGTCAGTGGCACCAAAGAAAGTATGCAGTAATACTGTATGACCAGTCATTGACACATTTTCAGAGAGCTACAAAGCTTCAAGAAATCTGTCAGAAAACTGGGTAATTCTGCAGCAGCTAGAAAGCAGTGCATAAAACCAAAGCCAAAAGACTCCTACAACTCAACCTCGTCTATGAACATGGAAGACAAAAGTTGCATAGTACTATTTCGACTCAAAGATGTATGAACTTTTAAGGAAGCCGAAATAGTGAAGATAAAACCTTCTTCAAAGTTTGCTTAAAATGTTTTCTATGGAAATCAAACTTTGAAACGAAGCTTTAAACGCATGCCATCCTCAAATTCTTGCTAAGTCTCTATGTAAGTGAACTAAAGCAGTCAAGAGAATCAAAGAGAAAACCGGAGAGGACGGCAGCACACAAGGAGTGTTTTGAAAAATAAGATGAGAGAAAATTTTAGCACAAAAACCCTAAATGAAAAGAGAGGTGAGGTTTAGAATATATAGGCCAAGAGGATAAGAAATGAGTGGACCTAAATGAACCAAGTTGATTTGTTTATTTTCTTAACCTAAGCAGATTTGAAACATGGGAGACAACTGGGTTGAATTTCGGCAGACAAGACATAAAGTTGTCAGAATAGCTTCTGACAAAATTTGTGTTAGGAAAATTTCATATGTGACAACCAGATGACTAGTCACTGAAGAGATGAAAAACTGCAGATTTTTGTAAATCATTTTAGGAATTCTTAAGTCACCAAAAGCTTATATGAATTCATATAACACAAAAATATGAACATCTAAGCATCACCAAGTCTTCAATTTTCGACCTTCAAGCACAATCAACATCTTTTCAACTCTAGACCTAAGTCCTACTTGATCTAATGGAGCTTGTGAATGATTACCATATTTTTGTACAAGGATAGCCAATTTACAAATATTCTACAATCTCCCCCTTTGGCTTTCCTCAACAAAAACCACCCAATATGCTAACATTTCTCAACACTCACCAAAAACTAACTAGGCTGGAACTAGTCATCAGATGTACCTGCAAGGAAGCTCAAGAAGCATAGATTTATCCAAACAAATTCTCCCCCTTAGTTGTATCAGAGTATAAGAACATTTGACATAATTGATATATCACTTGCATTTTAGTGATGGCTTCTTCTCTTCGTACAATCTTGTGGATTTAAATCTCAGCCTTATTGTAACTTTATTTCCATCATCATCAGTAGATTCGCCACCTCCAATGACAGTGTTGGCGGCAAATCTGCCACCTCCAACAACAATGTCAGCATCGCCATCCTGGTTTCCAATGTCGGGGATGTGGCCATTTGGGGATGCGCGAAGTTACTTGCCCAAGCTTCCATTGGAGCTACAACTCTGGGAGGCGAGCAACTGCACAACTGTCAAATGAACATGTCATTGAGCATACCACCCAGTTACTTGCCCAAGCTTCCGTTGGTGCTACAACTCTGGGAGAATGTCTAAGGGTTCGTACCACATAGGTGAAAGCTCTAAGAGGGAGAATGGCTTGGCTTCAAGAGGAGGTAAAATACTGGAAAAAGGAGGCGAAACGACTTTAGCTTGTTGAGAACAGACGTTTAGGTGAAGAAGGGAGAATGGTTTAGCTGGAGAAGGGAGAATGCCTTTTCAATGTATTTCATATTATGCTCTTCTATGAATGAAAAGGGTATGCATATTTGCGTATCAAACAAGACTTGGTTTATTTGGAAAATCTATCATATCCCTTACTGACCAAATATTCACTTAGACGGTTATACCACATCCGCCTAGATTGTTTCAACCGGTAAAGTGAACGACACAATCGAATTGAGAGGGTGTTCCGTGGTTTAGAACTATTTGACTCAGTCATCTCAAGTCCTTCTAGGACTCTCATTTATATCTCTATATGAAGATCCTCATAGAGATAAACTGTAACCACATCCATAAGATGCATATTCAGTTTTTCAGAAACTACCAAACTGACTAGGTAGCGAAACGTAACAACATCCATTACAAGAGAATACGTCTCATCGTAATCAATGTCAGGGCTAATGAGAGAAGCCTTCCGCCAAAAGGCGTGCCTTCGGCCAAAAGGCGTGCCTTCGCACTATTTCATTATCCTCATTACGCTTCCTTACGAAATCCCACATGTAACCTACTGGGTTCACATTGGGTGGTGTGGGAACTATGGGTCCAAACACCTTTACCTTTACTAAGGAATCTAAATCGACTTGCATTGTTTCTTTCCATTTTCACCAATTAGTTCGACGTTGTGCTTAATCAACGGAACGCGGATCGTTATCGTCGCAATTTGTGATTCAATGGCCACTGCATAAGCAAAGATATCATTGATGATTATCTCATTTTGATTCCATAACTCATCCAAAGCATGCATAATGGACCGAGACCTCCTGGTTCTCGGGAGTTGGATTTGGGGTCTCCCTTGGGACGTCTCCCAGGACACTTCTATAATCCTTGTACAATTTGATGACTTTGATTAGTTGAGATAGCTATAGAATTCTGTTGAGCCATAATTCTCCTCTTTCAAGGAGTGAAACCTTTGAATAGAGTCTGCCTCGCTTCTGGATGAGGACAGAGGATTGGCAAGCTGCCGGTGTACCCTGTTCGTCGGGAACGGAACATCCTACGGGGATGTTGCATCCTTCGGCGATGACTTGTGCGTCCTATGGGGACATCTTCATTACATGCTTGTTTGCAGCTGGTATATGTTATCTCGTCACTTTGGTTAAATTATAGAGGACATCTAGCATATTTGAGCAACACTCTAAAGATCTAGAATATGTCGCACTTGCTTATCACACTGTGCGAATTAGGGATCAGGCTGAGATGAGTGGGTACATTCCACGTCAATTCACGCCGTTCTTTAGGAGCGTTGACGTTCTTTCCTCCCCCTATCTGCGGGGAGACTGTCTCGTCAAAATGACTATGCAGGTTGACAATGAGAGAGGTATTTTAAAATAATTCCCTCTACTTTATAGAACAACACAAACAATATCACAAAGATGACCAGTCACTATTGTGATGAACCTTGACAATTTACTTTGAATTGTTTTTATCTTTTCCAATGTTAAATGGTTAACCACTTGACAAATATAACTTGTGGATGCTTGTGATTTGTTCAACAACTCTCAGATTCTATGCCAATTTAGGTCCTCAACGAAATCAGTGAGTTTGATATTCACGAGCTATCCACAACTACAACTTATTGAATCCAGCATTTTATAATGCAGCAGGTAAGATGACCAGTCAGGCAATTTTGTCCAGATTGCATGTTATAAGCGTTGGTACTGAATTAAGTCCAATTTTAGTTAAGTCAAATATTTAACAATACACAAAGATGGACACAGCATTTTGGTACCCAGAAAAATCCACTAAGGGATAAAAAAAAACCGGGGGTTTATGAGAAGACCGGCCTTCCACTATGAAATGGCAAAAGATGCCCAATACAAGATTTCAACCAAACTCAATATCTAATGTACCTATCTTAGATGCAGCGGTCTCTTATGCGGCTTCTTCTCAATCACTTCACTTCCAGCGGATCCTCGCTTGGTCAACACGTTATACGGACATACACAAGTATTCCTATACCGTGACACCTTTAAAATGAATGCAGTGGTGATTTATGACCAGTCACAAATTCATTTCCAGAAAGCAGTAAACTCTCAGGAAATGGAACGGTGACTGTGATTGCTGCTTATAGCTATAAACTGGGCAGCAAACCAACTAAGGTCAATGACCTCTAAAACTCAACTAAATCTACAAACATGTGTGAACGTGAAAGACTATAGTTGCACACTATTAATTCGACTCAAAGTATAAGAACTTTTAAAACAAGCCGAACTAGGAAAGATGAACCTTCTTCCAAAGTTAGCTTAATGTATTTTTTAAGAAATACAAACATTGAAACAAGATTCAATCGCTAGCAATCCTCACTATCTTATGATGACTCTATATAAGTGAACTACGCACTCAATAGTACATGCAAGAACCAGAGAGAAAATTGTAGCCAACAAAGATGAGAGTTTTAAAAGTGTTTTTGAACTTTTGAACTTGAAAATCCTGGCTGAAAATGATGAAGGAGTTAACCTTAAATAAGCTCCTAAGGGTAAGAAATGGACGGCTAGATTTAATCACAAAAACTCATCTTTAACAAAAGCTAGGCAGATCCGAGTTAGTGGGGATCAGTTGACTGTCCACTGGATAAAAGCATGTCCGGTTAAAAGCAGTGATCAATCTGTCAGAAAAGCAGTCAACGTTCACGTGCATGAAATAGATGACTAGTCACCAAAAACCTGAAATCCTTATTCTAATAAAAACATTTACAAAACCTTAAAGTTTTTGAAAAGTTTTGACTCAACAAAGTAAGAACCTAGGTTTTGACACAACTAAAATATGCAAGTGATCATCAATTATGAATGCATCTTCAATCATCATCTATCTTCAATCTTCCAAGCTTCTTCAATTATTCTTAAGATCTAGAAATAAAACCTAATTGAACTAATTGAGCTTGTTACACATTTTACAACGTTTTTGTACTAGGATAGCCAATCAAATAACCTACAGGCTATTCACAAATTTTTCGAGAAATAGATCGCTTGTTAATGGCTTGTAAAAGCTCTAATGGAAAGGAAATCATAACCGACAGAGATTCCCATGTTAGGACCCATATTGGTATGTTGCGGCAGCGCAACTGGCACATAAACTGCACACCCAAAATTGCATAAGTACGGTGAATCATGTCTGTACCCAGTAATCAACTGTAATGCTCAACAAGAGTGGGTGGAGATGGGTCTCAAGCGGACCAATACAGCTGCATGCAGAATTGCATAGTCCCATGCAGAAGCAAGAAGCTTGGTGCGCACTACCAATAGTCCTTGCGATCATATTAAAGCATTTTATGAGCACTTCTGCGAGACTTGTGGGAACATAGGGATCGACATGTTCAACCACAATCCCAAGGGACGTGCAATAATAATCTAAAACCTTCGATATAAACTCTCCGTCGCCATCCAGTCTTCTAGACTACAGTAGATAACTAGGGTGGTGAGCCCTCAATCTGTGGCAGAAGTTTAGCAAATGCAGCATTTATGTGGACAATAGACATGTGACCAGCGAGTCGAACCATCAACCAAACCATGAGATTTTTATATGGTCCGTGTATTGGTTGGAATGGTCCACAAGTGTTCCCTTGAATCCACATGAATATTCCCTTGAATGGGGTAACAAATATTCCAATGGGGGTTCTACACCAACATCGAGTTTATCTTTCACATGAGGCAAAATCTAGCTCTCAATTAATCCCACCGACTCTCAGTCTGGATTTGATCAAGGAACTTCATGTCCGATCATATAATGAGGATCAACTATAGGTTCCGATCTCTTGCATGATATAAAATATCAAATATTGGAAAGACTTTATTGCATATCATATTTAAATGGCATTCAATACAATATGGAGAGGGCGAAAATTCCGCACCATCGCCCCACAAGCAGAATGTAAATTGTTGAAAGTAAATATGGGAAAGGCGGAGGATCCGCACCATTACCCACAAGCAGAATTTAAATTGCTAAAAGTAAATAACAGAATTTAAATTGATGAAAGTAAATAGCTTTAAAACTAGAGAGTGGTGTGCGGTAGGTGTAAAGCAAAGAAACAGCTCTCATGATTATTATTTTATCCGTGTCCACACTTACACGAGAGCAATTCGTGCTGATAACGTGTTGTGAACAGACATAAAATAGCAGTGGTGGAAAATAAAGGAGACTTAATATTTAACGAGGCTCGGCAAACGTGTCTAGTCCTCAGGGTGGTAATACTAGTTTCTCTCATTATTTGGAAACACTAGAAATATACAGAGTACCCTTACTTATCTCCCACTGACCTATCTCTATAGGCTTGCTATACTCTTCTCTTAAGGAGAAGAGTTGGTTGTGTGTTTTAGGAGAGGAGCTCCCTCCTCTTTATATAGGCAAAACTATGGGTGTTGGATGAGTGTGTATCCACCCATAACCATATTTTACAATATAACTATCAACCTCCGCATTGAACTATTCCTCTCGGTTAATTCAATCTAATTTTCATTTTTCTTTTGCTTAACTACTACACAACTACAAGAAAGAGAAATTAGCTAAAATAAGTACATTTGGGAAATTTCTATTGTGATGATAGCTTTTTGTTTTACAAATTAAGCACAATTTTTGTTATTTGTTGCCCGAGATCCCTATTGATTATAATGATACTATAACGATATTGTAACGACACCAAATGGCAAATATAAAGATACTATAGTTCTCTCTCGCATAATATTCATATAGTCCATATGTAGTCTAGTGTATAGGAACATCAAGTACCCTTATAGTATCAGAAGTGTCTAATAGTATCATAGTACCTGTATAGACCGTTCGTAGTGCACTTCATTTTATCTTCATATTTTTTCAATTTTCTAGACTAATCTGAATTTAAGATTAAATTTGAATCGTTATAGAGGTCCATTCCAATGTGGTTTTGAAAACCTGGTCTTTGTAGATGTAAGAGAAGCGTTGGGCCCTCGTAACATCGCCACCGTCATCTGTAATCAATAACACAAAACGATGTCGTCATCAATGGGGGTGTGCCCAGTTGATGGCATAGATGGCGTCGTTGATGGGGCATCTTAGTTGCAGGCGTCGATGGCATCATCAATGGGGGTAGGCTCAATTGATGACGTCGATGGGGGCTGCTTGGTGATAGCTTGGTTGCAGGCCAAGTTGATAGCGTTGTCAATGGGGGTAGCTGGCAGCTTGGTGGCGGAAGGGAGACTGAGCAAATAAGGGAAAGACAATTTGTGCAAATATGAAATAGTTGTGCTTAGTTTCATATTTGCGCTTAGTTCTAAAACAAAAGAAACAAAAAAAAAATCTACCAGCACATTTTGATAAGAATTTGCCTAAAAATGCTTATTTTGTATAATTTTCCAACAAGAAATAGGAAATCAACTGGGAAATGATGCTTAACTTAAGCATAGCTCAACGCGCACAGAGCAAACCAGTTCGAGAAACCAAACAGAAACAGATTCTCGATTAATTAGAAAGACAAAAGGTGATTCCAGGGAACAAACGAGGCATGTGCTAGCCTTGCAAATCAGCGAAAGAAAAGATGCTAGACCCCGACACAGCTAAAAATCTGGGGGGCCTGACCGTCACAACGAATGCATCTCACAGGCCGGCCAAGGCCAGCCATCAGTTCTAGCTCTTCTGTTGAACAGCATTCATAAGATATACATCTCCAGAATAGCTCGCCAACCATGGTGAAGAATGATAATGAAGGAAAAAGGAGTAAAGAATTGCATAATAAAACAACAGCCGCGAGGATGTCATCAACAACCCAGAACCTGCTCTCTTATAATTTCAACTGGATTATAGTGCCTTGTATCTCTCTTGAATGTCCCCTGATAAAAGCACTCAAGCCCTGAATCTTTACAAGTCAAGCAAAGAGGGGAAAACTTATGTAGACACCTCTGACAGAAAACACGTAAAGAGAGACAGTGCATCTTGCAAATGACTTGAGCGGAGGTCTTCAGGAATGGGAGCACTAAAAACGGTATCAAAGCAACTTAATTGCACATCTCGTGTTGGGTCCTCACCAATGTCAGATAAAAGCAAATTGCTTATCTCATCCGCCATCTTTGAATACACTACCCTGTAAGCCATTGGTAAATAAGTAGAAGTCATGATTAGAGTAGAGCCATAACACCATAGAACAAACACGGTGAGAGAATAGGTTCAACAATAATTAATACCAGAAGCATAGAAACCATATATGTAGTCCCAAATTTCTTCACAAAGGCTGAATCTTAATCACAAGAACCACATACTTGAAGCATTCAACCTCATTGTAAGCATTTTTCAGATTCCAATCTTATCTTAATATGATTGGGTTGATTAGACCAGCTCAATAGTGAACAACAATGATAGCGTCACAATTGAATAGAAAATTCATAGATGTTATAGCCGAAATACTACAAAGAATTCTACCACATTCTAAGATTTCATCAGATGAATTAATCATGTCACTCAAGAATAGTCAGAACTGGAGACAATATTTAGAAGGATAAGATTTGTATCAAGGAATGCGAGCAAGTTAAAAACTTAAACCATCTAATCTATCCTAGGCTGAACCCCTCAAACCTCGTACCATCTCCTTTGTGAAATGTCATCACGTGGAATGATATTTTAATTCTACCATGCGGATATACCATGCAGATAAATTATCCTTGACATCTTTTCAGACCATCTCTATTTTCTGAAACTACGAACTGTAATTTTTTTAGAAATAATAAGTCCTTTTCTCAAAAAATTTCTGTTCCAAGGTCTGTGAATTAATGAGAGTGATTAAAATTTCTGTTCCAAGAAGGTCTGCGAATTAATAAGAGTGATTAGCTTCTGGGCGTTTGAGTATATGTAGCTAACTTTTGTTACCAAAATGTTCTCTCATCACATTTCTTCCCAATCTCAATCTCACTCTCACTCTTTTTCCACTCTCAACCTCCCTCTGAATTAACACGGGAAACAAACTCAGCACTTATTGTTGGGTCTTTAGCAGTAAAGGCTTGAGAGATAATAAATATAAATATAACTAAAAATATCAATTCCTTTTGAAAAGGCTTTAGTATGTATGCCCATAGAATATGGGGTACGAATGAAGGAAAAAGAAAAAGAAACAATGAATGGATAAAGAATCTAAACTACAGAGCACATTAGGAAGGAAACTGATATCTAATATTTTGTGGGTTGGCTACAAAACAAAGATTTAGTATATTATATTCCTACCAAACATGAATTGAAGTGTCTTTAGAAACCAAGCAATCATGATCCTATCAATGCAATATCTGAGTCAAGGAGTGTAGAACATACCTCACGTCAACCGGTAATCTGGCACCCCAAACAGCCAAAGACTGGTTTAACTGACCAAGAAACTGTCTACAAGCAGAATTTTTGTTTTCAAGAGAGCCCTGCAGTAGGCATTACACAGTGCTCAGCTCTCATTTAGAAAAGAGAGACCAAATACTTCACTAGTTATTTTTGTGAGCATGGCATTAATTTGGGGTCCAGTTTTAATTTATTACTTTTGCCTTTCACAAAGATAGCAAATCATTCTCAATGAGTAATACAATAACTTCTTCGAAGGCTTTCAAACATGGTAAAGATCATGTGGCATGGAGTCAATTGCAGAAAGATAGAGCATCTAGGTGGAGTAGCACATAATTGGAGCTATATTTATCCTAGAAATAAAGCTTTATGATGTTGCATGGAGTCAATCGCAGAAAGAGCATTTAATTGAAGTAGCACATAATTGGGGCTGTATTCATCTTAGAAATAAACCTTATGTTATTTCTTTATATCGGTTCATGCTAGCTTCTTAACTACCAGGATAGGTACAACAGGAAGAGCAAGAAGTGCAAGAGCAACTTGTCCAATATCAGTAGTAAAGTCCCAAATGAAGGCAGCAAAGCCATTTTATAGACACTATATCTATCCATTTAGATGGTATCTATATATTCATTACTTTTTTTTCTGACACTGAGCCAAATGTTACCCAAAGTGAAGCCTTTATGGCATAGCATAGCATTTATGGTTGAAACCTAAGCATGCCTATATGGTAGAGCCTGTTCAAGCTGAACCTCAAATCATAAGAAAACAAACACCAGAATACAGCAGACCAAACTTTTGCTGTCCTGAACATTGCAATGGCAATTATATGATGATGATTTAACCAAGATTTAGAAAAACAGCCTTGCAAGATAGGATAAGCTGTCATACCAGTTCATTCATGGTATCCTGGGCTTCCTGCAATGAGCTTCTCAGTACATAAAATGATACATAAATCCCAGCTCCTAGGTCCCAGTTTTCAATTTCTGATTTGTGGTCTTCCATCGATGTTGCAATCCTCCATATCTCTGATTCTTTGGCTTCATACAAAATAGGAAAAGAAAAATTACAGTTAACAGCAACTGACACAATTTAGGTCCAGATATAGTGAATGAATAGGAAACATATAAATTTGGAAGTTGCACTGTCCTAAACAAATCAAGTACTTGCTTCTCATTAGCCAGATCCAATAACTGATAGTAAACTATGAACTGTTCAAGTTACATTGAAACTTTCCTTTGACTATTGGGTGGGGGAATAACCTGACACAGCCAATTTAATGAAGTTGATTAACCTAATTGGTGGGGTTTGTTCAGCCTTGAATATATTTTAGTTAATATGTGTATCCAGAAGCTCAAGAAACAAGATATTAAAACTAAATGGAAATGGGTAGTTGTTAAATCATACCAGACAAGAATAAAATGTGAGCAACAGCAGTTATGAAAATAGTATGTGCTCTCTGCCAATTTGCACATTGAAGAAAGTGCTCAAGGGCCTTTGGAAGATCCCCATAGTAATTGAAATAAACAGCCTGCAATCCATGAGAAAAAAATTATTCAACCAGCAGAATAACATGCTATATAAGTCAGATGACTGAATTGCAGCTGTATTTCAAAAATATCAGAAAATCAGCTATAAAATCATGGAGAGCACGAGAAATCAATTTTTTAGATCGGAAACTCATATTGTGACAAATAGATGAGAACCGGAAAAGGGAACTCCAACCCTGGAATTCAGAAACTGTGGATCACAAGGCTTGACCTTGTACCAGTTGTAAACATGAAAAGGCAACATCTTATAGCCTCTATCAGATATTGAGAAAACTCCATAATTTGAACTTTGAATTGATGCTATGATAAAGAACGGACCTCTATTGAGTTTATCTCGAGCATAGAAGTAGAAAAAAGGAGGCTTGGATAGAGTATATCCCCAGCAAGAAAAAAAAAAAAAAACAAAAAAACAAAAAAAAAAAAAACTGAAACTTTCTCTTATTCTGTTACATGCCTGGTAAATCTGAAGGAAGTAAAAATTAGTGGCAGTATTCTGTTACATGCCGGGTAAACTTTCTCTCATGCTGTTACATGCCTGGTTATAAGAAAAGACGAATTTCAAACACTCAAGATAAAATTATTTTTTGACATCTTTCATTTTCTAAAATAGACAAATTTTATACTCTGATTTTATGACCAGAAGAGATTAATATTTCAAGTCCAATCTAGGTAATTTACATTGACATCTCAAATCCAAATATCTCGTTTTGAATCCTTCCGCCCATATGTACCCTTATAGAATTTCAAACTTTGCCTCCTTCCATCTGAATGGACCTTTATAGAATTTAAATAAGACGAAAAATACTGAAAGAGTACAGTAATTTTTTCAGATCAAAGAGCTTCAAACTAAATAAATGATTAGCCATTGTCAACGAGTTGCTAAGCTCTACGTTTTGCTAAAGGTGATTTATATTCCAAGTATGATAAGTTAGAGGGCAACAGACTGGAGTTTGTAAAACATTGGATTAGAAAAATGAAAAATGACATACCATAGCCTCATGAAGCCATGCCTTAGGAATACCCAAGTTCTCAATTGCTTCGCGTTGTGATTCTTGCGAGCTCCAGGATTCACAATATTGGAACAAGATTTCCCGAATAAGATTAGCATGGAGATACGGAAATTGTTCAGAATGAGGCATATGAAGGACCACATAGATAGCCCAGTGACATTGCCCAAGACACAACAGTTGGGAAATAAATCCCATGTCAAGAACATGAAGATCATTTGAGCTGATAGCCCCAACTGCTTCCAACACCGCACGCTGATGCCAAATCATGTGGTAGTCAAGTGGATCATGTGTAGAGGAGAAGGCACTGAACATGGTCTTTAAAAATCCAACTTCACTTTCTTCACTGGCATGAAGCAACATAAGATAATATGATAGGTCATAACGTTTCAACGCATGCCTATTGTCAGTCTCTTCCACCAGTCCTTCATCAATGTAAATCGGTAGAGGGTATGGAGCCTTGTCATCATCAAGAAGACGCTGATAAGTGCGAAAAACAGTGGGCAAAGAAGTGCTAGGTGCTAATTGATACCACATCAACAAGCCTAGAAACCTCTTCCAGTCAACGTTCACACCGTGAAACGCACGATGAATGTTACCAGCAAGCAACTCAAAAAGCCTTATCCTGTCTTTCTCAATGAAATTGAAATCCAGCTCATTGATCCTCCAAAGATGAAGTTGTTGAGCAATGTCAGAACGATTAACCATGGACCCGCCAGACTCACTTAACAAACAAGCCAATCTCACATCTCCCCGAGAAATAGCCAGTTCCACAGCTGCATCCAGCTGACGCCCAGTCAGAAGTAATAGTATGCACTCCAGATAACTGGACTCATCCAATGAGCTGATATTTTCTTGTACTCGATGCGTTACATTCTCTTGCAACCAATAACTAAACTCTGCCCTCCGAATGAGAGGTAATGCTTCTAGGTCGATTTCTTCAGAAGGTTGCTTCCCATCCTGCACCATTTCTTCCTCAAAATCAGCCCCAGGGGATTCCAGTTTCCCACCATTTTTCCTATCAGAAAAAAGAACTTTTATCAATTCCCAAATCATTATTTGGTGTGTCAAAACCAACCTAGCAGACGAAGATAGCCCAGGAACATCCAGCTGCTTCTGAATGATATCCACATAGCTCCGGCATATCTCCGAAAGCACCAAGCGATCAGAGACAACCTTCTGAAGCCTCAAGTTGAAGGATCCAACTTCAATCTCTGTTGTCTGATGAAATATTCCCTTGTGAAGGTCTAATGGAGAATCTATAACCATGCCAATGAGTTCCTCTCTAACTTTGTTGTTTTCATCTCTAACAACACTGTCAATAGCAATCTTCTGTAAATGGATTACAGATGATAACATCATTTGAGAACCATTACTCCCTACTGGTGTTCCAGAATGGACAAGGATT
Source organism: Spiraea crenata (assembly GCA_033992175.1). Classification (NCBI taxonomy): domain Eukaryota; kingdom Viridiplantae; phylum Streptophyta; class Magnoliopsida; order Rosales; family Rosaceae; genus Spiraea; species Spiraea crenata. Next base: position 877,360 of record JAVBHV010000007.1, on the reverse strand, counting down.
CCATTTGGGCCCCATCCTACTCGGAATGATCTACCCATGAACAAACCTGCATCAACTATGTTGTGAGAATGCTTTCTAGTCACTGGCGTTTCACGTTTGAGATCAAGCTTAAAACCTTCTTTAAATGCCCTATGAGGCATGGCCTTATTTTCTTGGGCCATTAGAACAGCCCCAGGAGAGTATGCGTCAAAACTACCATGCTTGTACTCAAGCAATGCCATTGGGGTTTTTCGCACAGAGGGTGGAGTAGATCTATGACTCATCCTATGAGAAGCATTTTGCAAAGGAGGTCTCGTGTATTCTATGCCAATAGATGGATCATAATGCGTAGGTATTTGATTATAATCCTCAGCTTCCTCTTCATCGTTGGCAAACATTACCATTCTCATTTCTTTCATCTTTATAGGGTCAAGTCCAAGATGAGCAGGAAGAGAATGCGAAAGCACAATCCCAGTTGGATCCACTTGGTTTTCTTCATCAACATCAGAAACCTTGCCATTGTTCATGTTCATTTCCACAATATCTTCAGCTGAAGCTGTATCTTCCATCATGATGTCTTCCTCATCATCTTCACTCAATCCAAATCTGCTGAAATGGTGAACAAAGAATTTCCACTCCCCGCTTATTGGATCAAACGAAATAAAGTGAGCTCCTTGGCCCTCAACACTCTGCCTCAATTTTTTCACAATTTGATCTTTCTGTCTCTCATCAATATTTGAAGGTCTTGTTTTCAGAACCAAAGTTACTTCAGCAGGCTTGTTAAGACCCTGTCCAACCAAAGGCTTGGTAGTTTCATCTTCATATATAATTACCTCATGTTTGTGAAACTTCACAATTTTATTTAGGTCCAAAAACCGAATGTCAGTCTTCCCAGGATACTTGACAGATCCATAACCATCTCTCCCAACAGTAAAATCCAGCACTCGGCTAGAAAAACCAGGATCTGTGTATTCTCGAGCTTCCAACTCCTTCAAAGAGGGCTGAGTATAGTAATCAGATGCTTCTAAAGTTGGAAAATAAGGTAAGGAAGCTTCAAGATGGCTAAACATGTCACACGTCGAACTGCCACAGTTCCAAGGGGTCCTCCTTTTTTTGTGTTCACGTGAAAATAGTGAATTTGAACTTCCAGAATCAATGCCCATTCTATAGGTAGTACCAACTGGTCTATTGCTTTTGGTATTATCAAGTTCAGAAAAAACTTCCTGAAAATGTGAAATGAATGACGAACTAACATGAGTATTACAAGTAGTACCTCAACACAGGATCCATGCAAAGTATCTAATTGAAAAACAAAACACTACCGAGCAAGACCCTAAATCTCCAAAGTACGACTTTTTTAGGGCCCGTATGGATTTGTGGAATTGGATTTGGATTTGAAATCCTTGCATTACATTTGGACTTTTGAAATTACAACCTAGTAGACTCATGTTTAGGTGCGTCTGATGTCTGGGGAAATATCCTATTTTCCTTTGTTTTCGTATCTCTAGTTTTATTTGTTCTATTTCCGACTATGTTGGCTCAAGAGGGTGGTTTGACTGTCTTATTGATTAATAAGGAAGTTGAAAGAGGCATTTTAACAAATTCACGGCGGGCGTATCTCATCGGCATCAATTTCACTAAATCACAAACAAGATCAACTTCTACCACACAAATAAAAGCGAGGATTGTGACTAGTAATTCACAACGACAAAGGCAAACAGAGAATGAAATTTCAAAGATGGAGAAAAACCCACCTGGGTATTAATGGGAGGCGAACCCAATAAGAGTCTGGAACTTTTCAGATGGAGACAATATTGTCGCAGCGCCACAGGCACGGGGGCGGCGCGAAACGGAGAAGAGAGGCAGATCGGATTAGTGGTGGTGGGCAGCGGCCCAATTGCAACCCAAAATCACCAGACCTAAACCCTACTTCCACTGACCCAAATATCAAATAGTCAAGAGTAATAAAAAAGCAATCAGTATGAATGAAAGAAGCAACAAATCTGGGTCCCCGCTTACACTTCAGTCAGCCCCATGAAGCATTTGAAACATCCTGTATAAACCGGAGGCCTTTCAACTTCAGATTGGCAATCCAATGAAGCACGGAACACAATATCTTTAGGGCACTTCTCTCTCTTTCTCGACTCCCTTCTGTTTCACTCTCTCCCACTTGTCTATCACTGTTCGCACTTCGTCCCTCACCCCGCCATTGTAGACTTGTAATTCAGGGAGGGTTTAGGGTTTAACTTCTTTCTTTCTGATTTCAGTAGATGCTGCCACTGCCACTGCCAACGCTAACCTGTACAATTGAAAAGGGGGGCATTTTTGCTATCCACCCGACTTTTACAACACATTTAAGAGCATTTTCAAGGTATACTATGAACATAATAGGTAAATGTATAAATTGATGGTTGATATGGTACTTAATTTATCAGTTTGTCTAATCAATAAAATAGTACTCCAAGGGGGTGTTTGGTACACCTCCCTGGCTAGGACTAGACTGGACAATATTAAATTGTCCAGCTATCCTACGTTTGGCAATGGGTGGGACTAACTTAAGTGGGCTTATTTAGCACCCGCATCCCCTTTTGGCTTCGCTAAATAGCGAGCTATGTGAGTGCCTCGCTAAATAGCGAGGTCGTGAGGCCAGAACGACGCCCAACGACGTTGACCCACAACGACGCCAAACGACGCCGACGCCAACGTCGAACAACGGCGACGCCCAATGAAAGCCGACGCCCAACGATGTCGAACAATGTTGACCCCCAACAACGCCAACGCCCAATGAAAGCCGACGCCCAACGACGCCGAAGCCCAACGACGCCCAACGATGCCCAATGACGACACCGACTCCCAACTCCGATTATATCCAGCTTTGTTTCTGTTCTCAAATTTTTGATTGTTTGGCGATTTTAATTTTCGATGAACCCATTTGGGTTGGAGTTGCAGATTGTTGTCGCCCTTGCTGTCTTTGTCTACGTCTCTCCTTCTCGGTTATCTTCAGGTATGGAGTTTTCGATGAACCCGTTTATGGGTTTTCACTGAATTTGGTTTGTGTGGTTCAATGAATGTAGATTGTTGTAGATTGTTGCTGAAGTTATCAATATTGTGGTTCAGTGAATTTGATTGTTATGTAATGAAATTGGAGAATGAAATGTGAGCCTTGATGTTGGAATTTCATCGCGTTGTCAAATTGTTTGGATTGCAATCTTGAATTGTTTGTTTGCAGTAGTAATTTGTAGCAAAACCCAATTTTTAATTTTGATGTTGCTGCTTTGTGGAGCCATTTGGGGTTAGAAATCTCAACGAGGTTTCTGCGTTTTGATTTTGATTTTGTTGTATATGTTGTCCAGCTTTTTAGTCTGATGAAATACCAAACGTAGGTCAGGACTTAGTCCGGTATAAGCCAATCCAGTCCAGTTCGAGCTAATCCTAGGATACAATCCTGTCCAGTCCTGTCCTGCGTGCCAAACGAGCCCCAATAAAAAAGTCAAATAGTTGCAGCCAATATTATTAAATAAATTACCTTTTTTTACCATGTATTATTTACTCTACCATATATCAACTACTAAATCATTTATTACAAATCAATGCTCAAAATTACTTCATATGTGTTATTGGAGTAAATGACACACCCCGCCCCAGAAAGTGGGGCCAGGGAGGTGCGGCCGTCACCCCCAAAGAATGACGAAGCCTTAAACCCCAAAAGCAACCACAAAAGTTAAAACAATGGAAAGTAACTCAGCAACTCATCTGTAAACACTATATCAGAGCTTCTAAATAGCGGAACAGAAAGGTTTACACAAGTCTGAAATACAACAGTGACAAAGAGATTCCTACTCTTTGTAGCACAGAAAAGAGCTATCCTGAACTTCGCCGCTCGTCTCGGTGGTGCTCGACAGTATCAGGTCCTATGGGGGCGCAAAAACAAGGGTGAGTGGACAGGGAAAATAAAGATCAGTGAAAAACGTTTACAAAACCATATAATAACCCACATAGTTTGAAAACACCTAGTAAAAGCCTTTACTATAATGAGCATGCAGCAGTAGTACAGTAAGGTATCACAATAGGCATACCTGTGCATTTTCACAATATAAATCTACGGCTGTGATCTAATCCGACCTGGGGAATTTTAACCACCAGTGACGGTGTGTAGGACAAGGGGAATTCAACCACCATGCCCGGATGTCAGGACAAGGGGAATTTAACCACCAATGCCCAAACATCGCATGCTTAGAACCCACTGGGACTTCAACCCACTGGATTCTCAGGTGTGCCATCAACTGTACTAATCATAATCACCATATGCACAAAATCCATTTCATAATCATATATATATATATATATATATATATATATATATATATATAAATCATATCATGCTCAAAACACATTTAAAATCAAACCCGTCCACTCACAGTGATACCCTGGCGGTCCTCCTCATCCTCGCCAGAATGCTCGGTCCAGTTGTGCTATTCCCAAGGTATGCGTTCACCCTGAACGTCCCAATAACCACAATTAATAACAATAACCGAATTCAAATCATAAAAACCCTAACTCCCACTGTTTTGCTCAATTGGGGTTTAACCGTATCCCGGATGGCAAAACGGAGTTCGCCATCGGATCCGGAACGTTGAAAACCCTAAAAATGGTCACCAGTCAACCTTGGTCAATGCCGGTCAACGTAGGGCTGACGTCAGCACTCCGGTGCTGACGTGGCGCTGACTCGACATCCACGTGTCATTGACGTCAGCACGCCGGTGCTGACGTCAGCACCGCCGCACCGACGCCGGCGCCGCCATCACTGTCGCCGGTTTCTGCCCGAAACTCCCAAAGCTCAATCTCCTTCAATTCTCAACCAAATTCAGCAAACCTTATATGTAAACGCATCTCCAGAACACCAGGAGTTCAAAAATGAGGATTTTGTAACACAATTTCGCCGAGTTGGCCGGAAAAACCCTCGAAGGGCGGCGAATTCCGGCAACCACCAATTTACTCAATACTCAATCGATTTCAACATGCAATATATGTAAATTCATCTACAGATCACCAAGATTCCAAAATCATACTCACACAACTCACCGAGGTCGGATTTGGCCGGAATAAGCACCGGAAAAGCTCGGACTCCATCGAGCTTATCGCCGGCGATTCTGAGGGCTCCGCCGCCAAAGTTTGGTGTCTTGAGATCGCCTTGATGTGCTGAAGCCGAAACCAAGCTTCGTTCCTCCGATTTGTGGCCGGCGATGGTGAGTCGTTAGTGAGGTGAGTTGACTCAGTGTGTGGAGCGAGTTGGGCGCACGCGGGTTTGGTTTTCTGTTTTGTTTTCTTCTCTCTCCTCAACTCCGATTCCAACACTGTTCTAACAACCTCACGTAATGACAAAAAAATAAAATCCAATAACACAAATGGACCAATTCTTGCACAACACAAAGGGTATAATAGTCATCTTGCATAATTTCGGGGAATTTTTGAAACGGGTCGTATCAACCTCCCCACCTTACAAAAATTTCGTCCTCGAAATTTATAAGCAAACCCGATGAGGAAGTACATATCTAAAACAGGTGCGGGTACTCCTTCCGCACACACTCCACTATGCCCCACCTGGTTTCCTCAACGTGATGGGTGCTGCACAAGACCTCCACCATCGGGAACGTTCGGTCGCGCAGACCTAGATCCTTCCAACCTACCAAGTACATCGAGCCTTCCACACCGCTCAACACATCTCTTACCATAACCCATGTGGTGGATATTCTACGACATGAGACAAATCTGGTATATACCGTCGGAGCATCGACACATGATACACCCCGTGCGTCCGGGATAGCTCCGGTGGCAAGTCAAACCGATATGCTACATCACCAATCATCTCCGTAATCTCGTAAGGCCCAATATATCAAGGACTGGGTTTTCCCTCATTCCCGAACTCATACGAAAATCAACGTTGTGGTGCTCCTCAACACATTATTAGTCTCAGTCGGATGTGGCAATTCCATTCGCCACACATTCGCTGCGCAAACTCTAATTTCACACTGAGGTCCTGGATAAATTAAATCACATCATATCATGCTTGCATGTCACCACAAAGCAGTAACATCAAGGCTCTTGGGTGCTAAACTATCCCTGTTGAGATAGTGCGAAACTATCCCAACCAAAATTCGACATGCAAGTCGCCTCCATAACCATAAAATACTTAGCTCTCTAGGGGCCCACACCTAGAGTGCACATTTTACCACTGCAACGGTGGGGTATTCCTCATCCATGCCAATGGGTCACGTAACTATCGCTTCCTCTACTTCCCACACTAACTCAAGTGATAGAACCTTCCAAGACATGTGACGAGTCGAGCACATACCTCCGAGGCATTCAAACATGGAACATGACACGCACTCAGGACCACCCCATCAGTAGGCCCAACTACAACGTCACCTCATCAATCTCCACTCCAATTCATAAGACTCAAAATTTCGAGAAATGAGTCCTTCTCGATTCACGAACCGAACAACTTCTTCTCACGGGCAACTAGCGAACACCAGATTGCCAACTTAGTACACTCGTTCCTTCGGGTTGCGATTAGCAATCTTCCTCAGCCTATCCTGACAGCCAGCAGCCTCCACTTAGTTGTCATAACAACCCCGTCAGACCCCTCCAAAGGTCTTCTCCTACCTCAAACCAACACAACAAAGTCTGACATGGTTTCCCTGAGTTTGGACAATCCACTTCAATTTGTCCATCGGTTTGAAGACAGAACGACGTTCTAACCAACTACTAATTACCCATCGTATTAGCAACAGCTCACTACAACCTTCACTAGAATCTCATGTCGTGACCGACAATAGTGGTCACAGGGACCCCATGTAGACTTACAATTCGATACTTGAAAGCTTCCACCAGTTGCTTCGCCAAACAACTATCTTCACTGATAATGAAACCACAGCAACAATAAGTCTGTCGACTACGACTTAGGTCCCAACAGACCTCACTCTTCTATAGGTCCACAATGACCTAACGTTCAACCACCATGTTACCAAGGAAGCTCACCTAGTCCGACCAGAACTCACTCTTGCTGAAATTAACGTACCAATGCACAATCGTCAACCTTCCGGAAACGACTCTATAACGTCCCTTACAGTAAAACATCCACCGAGAAATGACAAGGAGATCCAATCCGCAAACAACCGAAAATTTGTGTTCACTAGCTCCAAGAACACCACGGGGCATTGGTTACCCTGGAGGCATCCTAGGAAAACACAGTGCCCTCGTCACATTCGAAACAGTTTTGGACACACCAACAGGTCACAAACGGAACCGATACTATCCAACAGAGATCCCTCCAAAACCTACACGCGTCTTGTCCACCGGTCACAAAGATCGTCAGTATGAGATGAGGAATACCAGACCCTCATCATTCCTCCTTCCAACCGTCACTCCTCAATGCACATACGCGTGCTTCCGTCTTCCTTCTTCAGAACCTAGACTGGTGTGCCTCAAAGAGACACACATGTCAATATACAAACTTGTCGACAAACTCCTCCAAATTGACCTTCAACTCTCCAAACTTTTCAGCAAACATCATTCGATAAGGTACTTGGAAATGGGTTCTACGTCTGTAACTAACCACAAGCACAGTCAGTTCCCCGAAAGATGTAACCCTACCAATTCACCGGAAAAGACATCTGGGTAATCCTGTTTCCACAAGTACGTCCTGTACCACCTTCGCGTTTCAGAGTTCTCAACCACATGAGCCACATAACCAACACAAATCTTACTCAACAATTTCTTCACCCTCAAGCCAATATTCAGCTATACCGTAATCTCCACTTTTTTTTTTTTTTTTTTGGACTTCATCTTTAACAACAACAATAAAACATTAGCTACCTGGAAGACATTCGGTTTCCCGCTGTGAGAGTCAGATACTGCTACTCCATCGGAAACCGCTCAAATACTTTCGCTTCTGCAGCAAGCGACTGAGGACAAAACAAGTGGATGCAATCACCGTCAAAGCCTGCACACAGTGAGTCACAAAACAGGGAATTTATCTTCACCACATGGCCATCATGCGCATTCAGCCCATTTACGAAAACAAGATCCCCATCCCATATCCTCCGATGCACCACTTGACCGGGACTCAGAAACGCATGTCGACAGCGGACACAAGGCAATCCCATGTATTGCCCACTTACTCTTATGCATCCCTCAGACCACAACAGCCTAGGGGTAGAGTTCACTTGAATCTCACAACCAAATTAAACACCACTAACACATGTGTAGCACCCGAGACAACAAAACTTCAATAAAACCACCAAGATACACATGCCAGTATTCACATCGGGTTTCAGCTGAGCATCCAGCTGACTCATGGTGAAGACATGCCCTTGTACTTGGCCTTCGTCTCGATCTTCATGACTCCAACTTCTGCATCTAGTACAGTTACCCTGGTCCACACTGTCGGCCGTTTCAATCTGAAACTGACCCGAGATCCCAATAGGTCCATTAGTGTTTCCACTAGCGCCTAGCTCCAGCTGAGAGCCCATATTACACCTGAAAGTCTCCTCCACTTCACTCGGTATTAAGGGACACTCCAGCTATCAATGACCCTGTCACCTCCATTCCAATACCAAGACTAAGCAACAGATTACTAAGCAGGTATCTCAGAGGAACGATAGCTCCCAGAAGGTCCTCCACTCGAACCAGAAACTCCACTGGAACAAACGCGACTCTGCTACATCCTCTTACATTACTGTTGTTGCCTTGCCCCCCTACGGAGGATCTATGTTTCTCATATCGTTCACCACCTCAAATACCATCACTACTACTACCCCGCTTGATCAAGCTCATAGAACCGTTCAACTTGGAGTTGCTCTGCCCACAGTTCCGCCTGAAACATATTGGTGTAAGTGGTGACGGTTTACCAACTACAGCCACCCTAACATCATCCCGTAAACTTATTTGCAACTAACACATCGAAATCAACGAACTACCCACTACCGTAGGGCAAGAACGTGAATGTACTCGAAACTGTTACTCATAAACCTCCACAGACAGCTCTCTATAGCGGAAGGTAATAAGCTCAGACATCTTCCTTCAATGACGATTAGTGTCGTAGAACTTGTCACCAAATACACTCATGAATATCTCCCAGATCACAATACTTTGGGGTAGTAATCTAGCATACTCAGCAACCAACAGGCGGCCTCCACAGAAAAGAAAGAGGGTACCACCTCTATCGTCAACCCTGACGTACAGTTCATAATCAACAGCACATCTTCCATTTTGTGCCGCCAGGACTCGACTACATCATCATCATTGAGACCACTCAGCTCCTAAGCCTCCAAGTCATGGGCTACCTTGGGCAAAGTGGGTCCCCCACCCTAGCCTAGGTTAATCTGTGCGACGTTCTCCGTCACAACACTAAGCTAAAACGGTTACTGCTGCAAACTAGGGGGTTATTGGCACCATGTGCCTCCCCTGTCCCACATGCACCACATGCACCCATTGCACCACCTGATGAAGCGGCATAGCTCTGACGAGACCAAACACAAACGTCCAAGAATGACACTGAACGCTGGAAACAACAGGAAAATCGGAAACCTAGAGCTCTGATACCAACTGACACACCCCGCCCCAGAAAGTGGGGCCAGGGAGGTGCGGCCGTCACCCCCAAAGAGTGACGAAGCCTTAAACCCCAAAAGCAACCACAAAAGTTAAAACAATGGAAAGTAACTCAGCAACTCATCTGTAAACACTATATCAGAGCTTCTAAATAGCGGAACAGAAAGGTTTACACAAGTCTGAAATACAACAGTGACAAAGAGATTCCTACTCTTTGTAGCACAGAAAAGAGCTATCCTGAACTTCGCCGCTCGTCTCGGTGGTGCTCGACAGTATCAGGTCCTATGGGGGCGCAAAAACAAGGGTGAGTGGACAGGGAAAATAAAGATCAGTGAAAAACGTTTACAAAACCATATAATAACCCACATAGTTTGAAAACACCTAGTAAAAGCCTTTACTATAATGAGCATGCAGCAGTAGTACAGTAAGGTATCACAATAGGCATACCTGTGCATTTTCACAATATAAATCTACGGCCGTGATCTAATCCGACCTGGGGAATTTTAACCACCAGTGACGGTGTGTAGGACAAGGGGAATTCAACCACCATGCCCGGATGTCAGGACAAGGGGAATTTAACCACCAATGCCCAGACATCGCATGCTTAGAACCCACTGGATTCTCAGGTGTGCCATCAACTGTACTAATCATAATCACCATATGCACAAAATTCATTTCATAATCATATATATATATATATATATATATATATATATATATATATATATATATATATATATATATATATATATATATATATATATAAAAATCATATCATGCTCAAAACACATTTAAAATCAAACCCGTCCACTCACAGTGATACCGGGCGGTCCTCCTCATCCTCGCCAGAATGCTCGGTCCAGTTGTGCTATTCCCAAGGTATGCGTTCACCCTGAACGTCCCAATAACCACAATTAATAACAATAACCGAATTCAAATCATAAAAACCCTAACTCCCACTGTTTTGCTCAATTGGGGTTTAACCGTATCCCGGATGGCAAAACGGAGTTCGCCATCGGATCCGGAACGTTGAAAACCCTAAAAATGGTCACCGGTCAACCTTGGTCAATGCCGGTCAACGGCGTTGACTGACGGTCAACGTAGGGCTGACGTCAGCACTCCGGTGCTGACTCGACAGTGACGTGGCGCTGACTCGACATCCACGTGTCATTGACGTCAGCACGCCGGTGCTGACGTCAGCACCGCCGCCGGCGCCGCCGTCACTGTCGCCGGTTTCTGCAAATTTTCCGGCCGAAACTCCCATAGCTCAATCTCCTTCAATTCTCAACCAAATTCAGCAAACCTTATATGTAAACGCATCTCCAGAACACCAGGAGTTCAAAAATGAGGATTTTGTAACACAATTTCGCCGGAGTTGGCCGGAAAAACCCTCGAAGGGCGGCGAATTCCGGCAACCACCAATTTACTCAATACTCAATCGATTTCAACATGCAATGTATGTAAATTCATCTACAGATCACCAAGATTCCAAAATCATACTCACACAACTCACCGAGGTCGGATTTGGCCGGAATAAGCACCGGAAAAGCTCGGACTCCGTCGAGCTTATCGCCGGCGATTCTGAGGGCTCCGCCGCCAAAGTTTGGTGTCTTGAGATCGCCTTGATGTGCTGAAGCCAAAACCAAGCTTCGTTCCTCCGATTTGTGGCCGGCGATGGTGAGTCGTTAGTGAGGTGAGTTGACTCGGTGTGTGGAGCGAGTTGGGCGCACGCGGGTTTGGTTTTCTGTTTTGTTTTCTTCTCTCTCCTCAACTCTGATTCCAACACTGTTCTAATAACCTCACGTAATGACAAAAAAATAAAATCCAATAACACAAATGGACCAATTCTTGCACAACACAAAGGGTATAATAGTCCTCTTGCATAATTTCGGGGAATTTTTGAAACGTGTCGTATCAGTAAAACACTTAAAGTTGAGTTCCAAAATTTTATATGAATTATTTGAACCCCAACTACTAAACCATTTACTACAAATTAATGCTCACAATAGATTTGATGTAGTAAAACACTCAACAACGTTGTTGAGCTTGAATTTTTTTTTTTTTGTGTGATGGAAATAGATTATAAGAGTGTTTGGCAAGTCAAATAAAGGAGTACAAATCAAACATCGACGGTACAAGGAATGCCTAATACTCCTACATGACCAATAACTTCACTGCAACTAGGCAGCAGAAAGCAAGCCAACTCGTTAGAGAAGGCATCAGTACAACCGGAAAAGATCAACTTGACCGATTAACCACAACTTTTACAGGGACAACTATAAAATGACAACTATAGAGAACCAACTATAAAGAGATCCAACTATGCAACTAAACCAACTGCAACTGAAACACCAGCACGAGACGCCCGAGCCAACAATCCTTATTCCAAATCAAATAAAAACAAACACCAAACTAGCAAACCCCCAAACAGACAAAGCCGGCCAAGCCAGGCAGAATCGTAACCCGAACCACATCAAGTCATCCAAATCTGAAAACTGCACCAACAGCCACTAGATCGGATCGAAACAGACAAATTGGCCAAGCATAGCAAAAACTGATTCCCGAAGCCCATAAAGCAGTCCGAATCTGACAACTGCACAAGCCGCCACTACCTCGGATTAAGCAGAAAAACCGGTCAAGTATGGCAGAACCGAAAACTCGAATCCCACCAAGAGAGCGGAATTGGAAATCTGCACTAACCGCCACTAGATCTGTTGAGCTTGAAAATTTGTTGCTGCATAATTGATGAAAGTAGTAATGAATGGGGTTATTGAGGGTTGAGTGTTGAGTGTTAATTAGATGAGTGATAGTGAAGAAATATGAAAAGATTTTAAGTTATCATAATAAAAAGAGAACAATAATATTTTTAGTTCAATAAATTGTATAGATTCCATTTTTACAACATCTAATAGAATCTACGAATATGCATATTCTATTAGACTCTATATAATTTGCAGAGTCATTTACATCATCCACTAGAGAGCTTTTTTGCTGACGTGATACTGCAAATTGAATTTATGGAGTCTTTTATAGAGACCTTTAGAGATGCTCTAAAGAGCTGCCACATATCTTTCCTTCTTCTTTTTTTAATCGAAAAACAACAACATTAAAGCGACCCCAACTTTGTACAAAGAAAAGCATTCCTAGTTGAAGTAGGAAATAAAATTCCATGAAATATGCTTATTTTCTAAAGAATGGGTCAGTAAAAGCGTATGCAATTGATGGTTAAGTTCCCAAAATTACACAATATCCGTGTCGTCCAGATTATTATGCATCTTTCCATATGCTTACAGTCCATGTCGTCTAGATCAGTTAAACACACAAAAAGTCATTAAGTTCTTTGGATACTTTTGTAAAACCACATAAACCCTAGTGCATGTCGTCTACATCAAGGAATTTATGATATCAGTTGCAAGAAGCTAAACTCAAGTTAAGCATGTTGTCTACTATAACTTGCATCAAATAACTCAATTAACAATCACAAAGAAGGCAATCAAGTATGAACAAACGGCAATTGATATTCAACAGAGACATAAACTTCATAGAAAATCAAAATCACAACTTAAGTCTTCATGATCGGGCTACATCTTAACCCTAGCAAAAGAAATTAGTTACTCATAGTCATAATTGAAATAACAAAACAAATCATAAAGTAAAGAAACTCCCAAGCGCCAAAGCTCCAATCCGCGCACCTCAGCTTCGTAAGCAAACTAAGATTTTGGGTATGAAAAGGGTCCGGATGAACAGTGCAGCCGCTCAACTTATATAGGGGCTATAGGGGCTTTAATCAAGTCCTAAAGCAAACCCTACTTCTAATCCAAAAAGGTAATTAATTCCATCACATCTCCTAATGCGCCAGGGAGAACTTTGCAACAAGTTTCAATGACTGATTCGGGCCTCCAAATGGGCCTGAGTAAATCCACCAAAAATTGGGCTTAAAGATCTTTGTCTTATCTTCAATTTAAGTACTCGCGGGCTTCTAGTAAAAATCGGTAAGGGCTCCAACGATCCAATCTTTCACAGCTGCGCAAATCTGTCAGAATTCGCAATTGGGCCAACTTGTAAATTCAATATCAAATAAATGGCCCAAGAGAAAAATCTAAACTTTGGGGAATCGATCTTCAACGTCTCGGCTTTCACCAATAATATTTCCATATGCAAATTCGTCCAAATAAGCCATCTTTTGACTAGAAAAGCGCCAACTGTACCTGTAGACAGATTATGTGCAAAACAAAGCAATAAGTCCTTTTTATATTAAATTCATGGCATAAAGACAATCAATTCATGGGTAAAATATAGAGTAAATAAGCACCTAACATGAAGTCAAGAGAAAGCTTCCAAATATCCTGAATGATTGATTTAATAGACCATGGAACGGAGCACTTGCGTCAAATACGAAAACGGCCAAGTTTGAAAAACATCTCTCTCTCTCTCTCTCTCTCTCTCTCTCTCTCTCTCTCTCTCTCTCTCTCTCTCTCTCTCTCTCTCTCTCTCTCTCTCCCTCCCTCCCTCCCCCTTTGGGCAAGTTATCTCCTAGCTTGTCTAGTGCAACTGCACCAGTTTTGGGTTAGATTTTCAGCAGATTTGTTGTTGATTCATTTTATGGTCTCGTATAATGTTGAATTTGACTAATTGACGGTGAATTTGAATAGATTTGATCTTGTCTTTACTGAATCTATTTAGATATATCTTGTCTTGTAGTGGGTTTCACTATTTTTTGGGTTTGGAGTGCAGATCTATTTCAAGTCTTCTTGATAAGGAGGACGAGCTGAGATCTGGTAGCTCGGATACTAGATCTGGTGGGAAGGGGTTTTGCTTGGGCACTTGTTAGTGTCTGTGGGAGTTTAAGTGGCAGAGCCACTCCCTTTGATGGCGTCTCCATGCAACTTAATTTGGCCGTGATGTTGGCTTGTTGGGTCTATTTTCAGTACTGGGCTTTCATGTTTTCGGTTTTCTACTGTTGGATTTTGGCTTCTAATGAGCATGGGTGCTGTATTGAAATTAATTTGTTGCTCATTGTTTGAGCATGCTTTTATCCGATGGATAGTCAACTGCACCCCACTATCTCGAATCTGCCTAGGTTTCGTTTCTTTGAGAAAATCTGGGTCGTTCACATCTTATCCTCTTTGGCTATAAAACTTAAACTTCTTCCGCCACTTTCATTAAGGTTTTTGGGTATTCAAACTATCATTTCATCTTTCAAAAACCTCTCATATTTTGCTGCTTTCCTCCTTCAGTTCTATGTAATTTTTGCCCCTATTTCATCAATGAAAAATCCCCTTTTATTCGCAAAAAAAAAGAGTTTGGAATCGCCTTCAATGTTAAGGTTTGAGTATTCAAGGCGTCTCATATGGAGAAGAGCATCGCGAAGAGCAAGGGCCTCCGCCACTATAACTGAGACCATAAGAAGCTTTCTCTAAATGAAGGGGGGAGGGTCGAACCCGAGTGAGGGGAGCATAGGGTGGTGAGTGGTGAGTCTGCACTACACTACACCTCATCCTTACACATGTCCAGGGGTGGAAGCAAGGGAGGGCTGGGAGGGGCACGTGCCCCCCTCAGATTTTTCCAACCCTTAGTTCTTTTGGGTATTATTTGTAAATTACAAAGAGATGAAAACCCCTCTAAAATTTGCAAGTTGGCACTGAGGGGGGTATTTTAAAATAAATCTCTCTACACAAACAAATAGCACAAACAGAATCATACAGATGATCAATCACTGATGTGATGAACTTTATAGTTTACTTTAGATTGCTTTTATCCAAACAGATGTTACGTGATCAGTTAATTGACAGACTTTAACTTGTGTATGCTTGTGATTTGTTCAATAACATTCAGATGCTATGCCAACTTAGGTTCTCAACAGATTCAATGAGGTTTGAGATCTGTGAGCTATCCACAACTACAACTTATTGAATCTAGTGTTTCTAATGCAGCAGTTAAGATGACCAGTCAGACATTTTTGTCCAGATGGCATGTTATTGAAGTTGGTTCATAAATAAATCCAATTTTATTTTAGGTCGAATGTTTAACAATACACAACAATGGACACAAGATTTTGGTACCCGGAAAAATCCACTAAGGGATAAAAAAAACTGGGGTCTATCAGAAAACCGGCCATCTACTATGAAATGGCAAAAGATGACCAATACAAGATTTCAATCAAGCTCAATATCTAAAGTACATAACTTAGTTGCAGCGGTCTCTTATGCGGCTTCTTCTCAATCACTTCACTTCGATCAGATCCTCGCTTAGTCAGCACGTTATAAGGACATACACATGTATTCCTATTCGTGGCACCTTTGTATGAATGCAGTGATGATATATGACCAGTTACAGATGCATTTCCAGAAAGCTATAAAACTTCAGGAAATGAAACCGTGATTGTGTTTACTGCAGCAGTTATAAAACTGGGCAGAAAACTAACTAAGGTCAAAGACCTCTAAAACTCAACTAAGTCTGCAAGCATGCATGAGCATGGCAGACCAAAGTTGCACAAACCTATTTCGACTCAAAGTGTATGAACTTTAAACAAATGCCAAAACAGTGAAAATAAACCTTCTTCAAAGTTTTGCTTAGAATCTTTTCTATGAAAAACAAGCTTTGAAAACAAGTTTTAACGATGCATACAATCCTCACAATTCTTATGAAGCTTCTATGTAAGTGAACTAGGCACTCAAGAAGACAAGAAGAAACCGGAGAGGTTATGTAGCCAACAAAGAGAGAGTTTTCGAAAATCTGAAATGAATTTTTCTAACTTGAAAACCCTTTATAAAAATTGAACCCGAATCAAGAACAATACGGTTCAATATATATACAT
This sequence comes from Spiraea crenata, assembly GCA_033992175.1. Lineage (NCBI taxonomy): Eukaryota > Viridiplantae > Streptophyta > Magnoliopsida > Rosales > Rosaceae > Spiraea > Spiraea crenata. The sequence goes on along the minus strand of JAVBHV010000007.1, from coordinate 860,955 downwards.
GCACACCTCAAATCCTATCAACTTCTCTACATAAGTGAGCTATGAACTCAAGAGAAAGAAGAAGGAAACAAGAGAGAAATGTGCGGCAAAGAGGGTTTGAAAGATGAGGAAATTTAAGCTCAAAACCTAATGAAAATTAGTGTGAAGTTTAGCTTAAATAGAAATGAGAAGATAAGAGATGAATGGCCAAGATTTGAACAACAAAGGTGCACTTTTTCACAAACCTAGGCAGATCAAAACTTAGTGGGGAACAGTTGACTAACCGCTGGATAATAGCATGCGCTGTCACAAACCCAGTCGCTGTCAGGAAAAAGTGGTCTGCTGTTTCACGTGCAGAAAATAGATGATCAATCATGTAAAACTTGAGATCTTTATTGCAATAAAAACATTTGCAAAAACCTAAGTATTTGAAAAGTTTTGACATGATAATGCAAGGACCGATGCTAGACACATACAAATGCAGATATGATATGCAATATGACTGTCATACTTGAATGCATCCTTAACAAACCATCTATCTTCAATCTTCCAAGCTTCTTCAACAATTCTAAAGATCTAGAAATAAAACCTAGTTGATCTAATTGAGCTTGTTACAATTATTACAATGTTTTTGTATAAGGACAGCCAATAAAATAACTTACAAAATTAATTTTTTTATACTTCACCTACACCCCACACAATCCATTCGGCTGTTTACTTTCCCTTTCTTCCTCTCCCTTTCTTGTTCTCTTTTTCTTCTTCCAAACGTCAACTGCACTCATTTAGATCACATATTGCACAAAAATTCTGTGTAGGATATTTGTATTTTAGAATATATGTAGAATTTGCTATCCTTGTACAAAAACTTTGTATAATCATCCACAAGCTCAATTTAGGTTTTTAGCACTTAGTTCTAGACTTAGTGATGTTTAAAGATCAAGATATGAAGACGTGATGATCAGATGTGTTCTCAGAATTTAGTAGCATTTAACATCATTTGCATCTGCATAAGTTTTGATAACTTAGGACTATTTTCGAGAAAAATATGTTCTTCATAATAACTGCAGTTTTCATGTACTCGGTGACTGGTCACCTTAATTGCGCATGCAGTTCACTTTCCTGACACCGACCGCTGATCAGTTCTTTGACTGAGCATGCTTTTATCCAATTTGACTGAGTATGCTTTTATCCGATGGATAGTCAGCTGCACCCCACTATCTCGAACCTGCCTAGGTTTCGTTTCTTTTAGAAAATCTGGGCCGTTCACATCTTATCCTCTTTGGCTATAAAACTTAAACTTCTTCCACCGCTTTCATTAGGGTTTTTGTGTATTCGAACTATCATTTCATCTTTCAAAAACCTCTCATATTTTTCTGCTTTCCTCCTTCAGTTCTATACCTTGAATTCTTGAGAGCTTTCAATTTAATAAAGCTTTTACAAGAATTCTTAGGATGGCATGCGTGTGAATTTCTTCTAAAGTTTCGATTTTTCAAAACTCATAATTGAAGCAAACTTTAAATAAGTTCTCATCTTCATTGTTTCAACTTCCGTTTTTCTAAACTCATATAGTTAGAAGTTGAAATAGTAGTGTGCAATCTTGTCTTTCATGTTCACGCATTATTCGAGATAAGGTTGAGTTATTGGAGTCTCTTGACTTCGGCTGTTCTGCCCAGTTTTGTAACTACAGCAGAACACACTCAATTGTCCAGCAGTTTTTACTGGAGCTCAGTAGCTTTCTGTAAACTTTGCTGGTGACTAGTCATAAAGGTTTCACAGCATATACATTTGGTGCTGCTGACCATAAATACTTGTGTATTGTCTGGAAAGTGATTGACCAGTCATTGGAACCACTGGACGAGAAGTGAAGGAAAAGAAGCCGCACGAGGGACTGCTGCATCTAAGTTAGGTACATAGATATTGAGCTTGTCTGAACCTTGTATTGGGCATTTTTGCCATTTCATAGTGGATGGCCGGTCTTCTGATAGGCCCCCGGTTTTTTACCCTTTTGGGGTTTCCGTGTGTCCATTTATGTGTTTCGTTAACCATTCAACTAAATTTAAAATCGGATTTAATTATGCACCAAATTTACTTGAAATGCAATCTGGACAAAACTGCGTGATTGGAACTTGCTGTATTAGAACCGCTGGATTCAATAGGTTGTAGTTGTGGATAGCTCGGAGTTTTCAATCTCACTGAATCTGTTGAGGACCTAAGTCGGCATACCATTCGAATGTGTTTGAACAATTCACAAGCATACACAATTTGTTAAGTATAAGGATCTGGTTACATAACTTCTGTTAAGGTTAATTTCAAGTATAAACAAACTGTCAGGTTCATCACATCAGGTGATTGGTCATCTGTGTGATCTGTTTTCAGAAAATTGTTTGTGTTGTCTTGATTTATTTGAAAATACCCCCTCATTGCCAACCTGCATTCTGTGATTTCATGAGATCAATTACTCAAAGTAAGTTCCTTACCTCTCCATAATTGTGTTTTTTTCTTTTGCAAGGTTGCAAATTGGTATTCTATTTATCTCCAATTATCTCTGTATTTATGGTATGAATTGCAATTTTGTTAATTAGTCACATTGATGCTAAATAGTAGTTGATTTGTTAGTTGTGATCATTTTTGAAGTAGATCTTCATTCATTCATTTATTCATTAGTACAATTTACATGAATTGAACAAAGCTATGGAGAAGTATTTAAGAGAAAATCCCCAGACCATTTGTCAGCCCCAAGAAGAGATTCATTTGATGCTTCTTCTTCAAACGTTAATCCGTTGAAATCAACCTAACAGAGCTTCCTACAGTCTCTGGATTACGTATTCAGATTCTGATTACAATCATAATGTTCGAGGACAAGTGCGCAGAATTATGCAAAGAGGTCTGTGTCAACCCAAAAATCATCATTTTCCAAAGACATTCATGGGTATAAAAAAATAAACAGTTTAATTATGCTTGGTTTGATGAATTTCCTAGGTTGTTGGAGTATAGCATGGAAAAAGATGTTGCATATTGTTTATATTGTTATATTTTTAAGCCAAATAATGGAGAACAAGCTGGTGGTGATGCCTTTCTTGTTGGTCAAGGTTTTAGAAATTGGAAAAAAATCGTCTCTAAGAGATCATGTTGGAACCATTAACAGTGTTCACAACCAAGCCAGACAAATGTGCGAAGCTCTGTTAAACCACAATCAACAGATGGAGACATTTTTGTTTATGTAGTCAAACCAAGATCGAATTGACTATTGTGCTCATTTGAATACATCAATTGAGTACACTCGTTATCTTCTATGACAAGGGTTGGCATTTCTTGGTCATGATAAATCTGAAAATTCAAGGAATAGAGGGAAATTTCTAGAGATACTGCACTAGCTTACCACTAACAATGAGGAAATATGTAAAGTTGTATTGAAAAGAGCTCTAGAAAATAATAAATTAACATAACCTTGTATTTAGAAAGACATTGTTGAAATTCTTCATAGAATTATGGGATATATGGATAAATCCTCATCCTCCATTCTTGTTGATGAGTCTCATAATGTATCTGGAAAAGAGCAGATAGCCATTGTACTGCAATGTGAGCAAGGGGCATGTAAACAAACGTTGTTATGCATGTATCTAAGACTACAACTTCATCACTTAAGAAGGCAATTAATGATTTTCTTTCACACCATGCACTGAGCAAGTCTAGACTGTGTAGGCAAGGCTATGATGGGGCCAGCAACATGAGGGGAGAATTCATTGGTCTTAAACAACTTATTTGGAATGAGAATGACTCTGTGTTTTATATCCATTGCTTTGCTCATTAGCTTCAGTTGGCTCTTGTGTCTGTAGCAAAGAATCAGATCCAAATTAATGATCTCTTCATCTTGGTTGCAAATTTAGAGAATGTTGTTGGAGGCTCTTGCAAATGTCGTGATATTCTTCTACAAAAACAAGCTATTGTTGATGCACTCAGTGATGAAGAGATTTCAAGTGGGAGGGGATTAAATCAAGAAGCCACTCTTAAATATCATGGTGAGACTATATGGAGCTCACACTATGGTACTTTGGTAAGTCTTATCAATATGTTTTCACTCATAGTTAAATTGCTCGAGATCTTCAAAGTGGAAGCAATGAGAACTGATTAAAAAAAAAACATAAAGCAACAAGCTATATTAGAGTTGTAACAATTATTTGACTTTGCATTTAGCCTACATCTGATGAGAACTTTGTTGGGAATTACAAATCAACTATCACAAGCTTTGCAGAGAAGGGATCATGATATTGTTAATGTTATGGAATTCGTCACACGAAATAAGCAACAATTGCAGGACATGACAGATGATGGATGGGATTCTTTGCATAAACAATTTGTTTCTTTGAGAAACATGAGATTGATGCTCTTAGAGCATCTCCAACAGCTTAGGCAAAAGCCCAATTTCTGCTATTTTAACCCAAAAGTCCAATTTTTGTTGTTCCAACAAGCTAACCATCTAATGGGCTAAACTAATTTTGTGAACAGTTCCTAGCTAAATATACCCAACTGGAGAGAGAAAGTTAACAAAAGCTAAATATAAAAAAGTAATAAGAATTCTCTCCTCTCTCTCCTCACTCGCTCGTTCTCCTCTACATCTGCCGCAGTTCTACTTCTTTGATCGAGTTCATGGCAAGAGGCAAGTCCAAGGAATCCTCCTTCTACTAGAAGTGATTCACAAGTGTTTTTAAGGCAATTATACAGTTGAATTGAATGAAAGTTTTCAAATTTTGTTCTTGTGGTTATTTAATATTTAAGGCTTTTCTAATGCAAATTTTGGAGATTTCTTCGTTTTGTGAAACATATGAAATTTTTTTTATCCGGGCGATAAGTAATATGAATTATTGTATGAATAATTTTCTGAAAGTTAGTAATTTACGATCTGATTCAAGCATGGGTACAAAAAGGCAGATGGAAACGAGCGTAAACCAAGAACTGCAGTAGAGAATAATCAAGTGGGCTGTGGTGATGTTAGAATTTGCACCTATTTGTATCTATTTAGTGATCAATCTGGTAGTTTCTTTGATCCCACTTGGTTCCTTTTTCATTTGCTTCCAATAGTTCAACCTATCTAGAAAAATTGTCGGCCTATGAATGTGGTTTCGATTCTTTTGGTGATGCCATAAGTCGTTTCGATATACGATTTTATTTTGTTTCAATTTTATTTATTATCCTTGATCATGAAGTAACCTTTTCCTTTCCTTGGGCAATACCTCTCAAACAAGATTGATCCATTTGCAAAGAGGTGATGAATTCACCAATGAGAAGCAGAGATGTTGAATTCACCAATGATGAGACCAATGAGACCACACCATATTAAATGGACGAGAGCAGCAGAGGTGGGCAAAAAGCCTATGAAAATAGCCGTTGCAAGCTGCTGCCAAATAGTGTTGCAAGAATTAATTTATCATTTTATCCTTTTGAAGAATTATTAAAAGGACATTCCTTATTAAATTATTTGAAAATAAGTTAAAATAGATAGTCTGTGAAAGTTGTATATGTTAAAATGACTAGTTAAAATAAATTTTGATTCATTTTTTAGTTTAAAAAAGCCAAAATTTAGCTAGGCTCTAGGAGATGCTCTTAACATGGAGAATAGCTATCTACAGTTGGGTCGAGCATGATGTATAGCTCCACAAATGTCCAATCTACAATACTATTGAGTTGATTTATTTACGAAAGTAAATAGTCGTTCCATAGATAAAAATACAATTCTACTTCTCTGTATGGCACCTAGTAAGTAAAATATTGTACGTGTTTTTAATACGGGAAACATACGTATATGTATTATTCGGTAAAAATTCTGTGAAAAAAGGATAAAAATTTGGACATAAAAAACGAATTGGGTTTTTAGCAGCTGTAGATCGGCTTGGCCAGTCATTTTTGTTTTTAGCACACGTTTGTCAATGTATACATTTTTACAAAACAAATACTAAACCCACCCCCCCCCCCCCCCCCCCCCCCCCACAAAATCATATATTTTGGTCAAAATTGGTAAAATTGGTCCCTTAAATTAACAAATCACTTGCATGTGGTATGGTATTGGTGATTAGAATTCCAAATTAGGTTCATCCCTTGATAGGATAGCCGTGAGAAACCCCAAGTCTGGGGAGCGACTTTCAGCGGAGCTTCTCCGACCGCAATCCAGAGTATGCTATTATTGAACTTAGTTTTTTGGTTTTCTGTATGCAAACATAATTGATTTAGTTGGGTTGCTGCGAACATAACCATTGTTGAATTTGGAATTTTGCAGCCACGAATGTGTGAATCACTGCTTTGGGTGTATGTGGAACAATGAAGGAACTACGCAGAACTACGTGGGAACAATTAAGGAACTAGGCGGAACTAGCAGAGAACTAGGCGGAACTGCATGGGAACTAGCAGGGAACCGATAGGGGACTAAGCGGGTACTGCGTGGGAACTAGGCGGAATTGAGTGGGAACAATGCAAAACTGCATGGGAACTGATTGGGGAACAATGTAAGTGTTCTATAAAAGAAAAGACCAACGTTTGGGTGCTTATAAGGAAAATGACCGGTGTTAGGGTTCCATAGCTGCTAGTTTTGCAAACGGATTAGGCCAATTCGGTAAGTTTGATATGTACTTATATAGTACGACATGCTATGAAAAATACGGATGTAAAAATATGGATAAATATATTCATATTTTATACTTAAATCACACAAAATTCCAAAAAAATAATGCCAAAAAGGCTCAATCAATTGTTCTGTTTTGTTTAGGACATCCCTTTGTTTGCTCAATTGGGCCTAGGCCAACCACTTCATCAAAAAAAATTATGTTAACCCAATAACGAAACAGTAAAAAAGAAAGAACTAGAGAGATCATTTTCATCGGACCTAATCAATACAATATTTTCTATCATGCCGCACACCACACACACCACACATCGTAAACTCTTCCTTCCTCGTCCATCATCAAATATTATTCTAAACTACACATCTCTTCCCTTCTTCTATCTCTTTCTCTCTATTGATCACTCAAAGCACTTCGCGCGCGAACTCTGCGAATTTTTGTAGATTTGATTTCAACAAATCCGCTGCATCAATCATGGCGGATCTGCTCGTGATTCCGCGATTTTTTGCTTCGCATTAAACGCGTACATGCATTTAGGTTGAAAAATACATATTTTTTACTCAGTATTTCAAATCAGTATGAAATACTGACGTATTATTCATTTATACGTACACACGCGTATAAACGCATACTACACGTGTATTTACTAACTAGGGTATGGCATGCTTGAGCCCGCTTGATTCATTCTCCACTTTCACAATTACTTATTTGGAGGAATGCCCTCTAAAAGTCTTAGATTGTCCAACTTTCCCCCTAAAACTCTCATATTGTCTCACTTTTTTGAAATATAGTGGGTCATTTAATGACACGCCCCATCCCAAAAAAGTGGGTCTGGGAAATGCAGCCTTCACCCGTAAGGATGACGAAGCCTTGACAACCAAGAAACAATAGAGAAAGCAAGCGAAACATCACCCGTAAGGTTACGACATACTATTACAAAAAGATAGTACGAATACACGGAAATTAGAGCATCAATCAAAGAAAGGAATCACAAGTACTTATGTCTCGAAGGGCTGATTAATACAACACAGCATAACCAAGAACTTCACACTGGAAACTAACTCTTCCAGAATGGAATCAAAGTTATCCAAGTATCCTGCTCGCCGCTGTGGTATTTGTCATTGCTAAACCTGAAAGGGGTGCAAAACAAAGGGCGAGTGGATGGGAAAAACTAAAGGTTTCCAAAAACAATTACTTTCTAAAAATGTAACCACCTCTGTAAAACCTGTAGTGAATATAATAAGCATAAAACCACTCAAGTATCCTCTCGAACCGCGCAGAGGAACCATAAAATATCCCATGCAATTGCGAAGGGTAAGTACACGTATATCACACACAATACCCTAGAACCGTGCAGGGCATGCTTGTACGTAGAAATGATAATAAACCTCGTTTACCTACTTTCACGTGTCACCCACAATACCGTGAAACCGTGCAAGGAAAGCTTGTATTGGAAAATAAAACTAGTATATGGGATCTTCAGTGCAGGTGAATGAACGTGAAATCTGTGTCATACGGCCATAGAATAGGTACAAAAACGTACCTTTGATCCTATATATACAAGTAATACTAAAAATAAAGTGAAGCCATAGCTCGACAACATAAATATATATCTGTATTCTTCCAACATAAAGTTTTAACAAATAAACAAAAATCATCCACTCACGGTACTCCTGATAATCGCCGTCGTCTTGAAAAGCTATCTCGATCATTGTCACAGGTTCGGCTACCTAGATGTCCACCAGGCCAACATGTTAGTCAAACTGATTACAAAAGTTAACAGAACCCTAAAACCCTTGGTTTTCCTCAAACGGGGTTTCGTATCAACATATGGCTTAAACGGGGTTCGCAAACGTATTCGAAATGTAAAACTGCATCGGGAGTCGTTGATCGATGTTGACCACTATTGATCGGCACCAAAAATCAACTTTCACCAAACAGCTCCAAAATTAATGATTCAGTAATCCAAATTGAAGCACGGGAAATAAGGATTCTGAATCTACCTTTATTTTCGTGAAATTCGGCCGGAAACGGGTGGCCAGCGGCGCTGTTAGTTATAATAGCGTGTGACCTATCGGAAAATAGAGCTGACGTCGAGACGATTCCAATGGTACCGGCCTTGCAGTCAGATTTGATGGGGTTCGGCCGTACTCTCCTTTGCGGAAAAATTTATCCTCGCTGAAAAACTGGAAATTTTTCAGCAAACTTCAAAAACTCCGATCTGCTTCAAAACAACACCAAATCTTACTATTCTTACATCAAACTTCATCTAAATAACCCAACAAAGCTTTCTAGACTAGTCCCAAACCTCACCTTGGCCGAAATCGACTGGAATATCCCCAAAAAGCTTCAACTAACATATTTTGGTTCGCCGTTGATGATCCGCTTCGAATTTGACGTCAAGGTTTGTTGGGTTGTGTTTGTGACGATGAGGAAAAGAAGTTTTTGAGGTTGGTTTGTCTAAAATATTGTCGAGGAAGGACAGCTGGTGTTGGCGGTGTGCGGTGTGGTTTGTGATTTTTTGAGAGAAAGAGAGAGCCGGAGAAGAAAAAGAAAAGAGAAGGAAGGAGAAGAAGAAACCAGCCGAAAATTCTAGATTGTTTCAGCCAATGAGAGTCTGCCACATGGCAAGCCCTCCTACCCCTACTTCCTTTCATTTTTCGTCCGTAAAAGGTTCATCACAACCAAGGTTCAAAATTTCGGTCGAAAGACCGAAATTTCGGAAAAATTGGGGCACCGAAATTTGAATCGGGGTATATCTCAATATCTTTGGAAAAATACGGAAATTTCGGTGAAATTTCGGAAATACGTTGGAAATTTCGGTAAATTTCGGTGAAATTTCGGTACAATTTCTGTGAAAATTTGATGTAGGTTTCGGTGAAGATGTTTTATTTACATAGCTTCTCTCTACCACCTCCACCGTCAATTATCAAGCTAACAAACAAACAATAGGCTTCTTCCATTATGTTTACTTCTCTCTACCTTCATCATCTATCATACAAACAAACACTAGGCTTCTTCTTACTTTATGATTCCCTCCCACCTCCACTCCTCCGTCAATTAACAAGCTCAATGCAATAGTTATGCTCATATGATTCATATGATTGGGTGAACTCGGCATATCCAATTTTTTGAGATACGGTAGGGAGAGATCAAAATACGTACAATATGCATGTTGAATATTACATTCACTCTGCCTGCTACCAAATGTCATGGGAGCAATATTGTCAGTTCCAAGATAATATATCAAGAAGCAAACATGAGCCTCATCGTAATAGTTTTATGTATTAGAATAATATGTGTGTGTAATTCTGATGTATTATATTCCTTAAAACTCTTATGATATATTGTAATATTAATGTAATGATTATTGTATGTTTCATGAGACTCAGCTTAAGTATTCCACAATAACATTTAAGATATTGTGCTAATTGACAGCTTAGTGGAATGCAAAACACGGATTCTTCTCTCTTATGTATATAAAAGTTAATCCATATGGACAATGTTGCATAGCTTAAGTGTTAAATTGCATTATTTATTGATTTTAGAGCCTATAGAAGATAGAGATATTAATTTATATGTGTTCTAGCATGTTTTTCGTCCTCTTTTTTTTTTACCGAAATTTCCACCGAAATCGAAACTTTTTCCGAAATTTCCATAAATTTTGGCGACCGAAATTTCAACCGAAACCGAAACTTTGAACCTTTATCACAACTCGGAATTGAAATCCTTTTTCGCCTATGCACTTGTAACGATGAGTACTTTGAAAAGAGTCCCAACACTAGACACCAAATTCCTTACGGATTGAAAGTCAACCAAAATCCATAAAAGTCAACATTTGACCCGTAAGGGCATTTTGCTAAATTTAATAAAAAAAATTCGGGATAGGTTGTAACACTTAACCCCCTAATATTCATGTTGTTCACCCACTTTGCCTGGATTTTGGTTTAACTCTGTTTATTTTGGTAACATTGAATTATATGGATTCCACTTTTGTCTTTTGACAATGCTTTATGAAGTACAGAAATGCCACCCACCCCTTTTTTTGTATTTTTGGAAACCATTTCGTTATGAAACAAAGTCGAAGTACCTCGTATTGATTTGCTTTCTTGCGCAATGGAAAAAATTATAAAAATGTAAAGAAATTAACTTGGATATAAAAGTTCATAACGCCGAGCTAGCTGCTTCATTTTTTGTCCTCTATGACTATGTAGACGGTGAAGTAAAACTTGAGATATAGACTACATACTTTTGTTGTAATAGATTTGAAGGTGGGAAGAAGACAATGGTGGGAAGAAGGGGGTTGGAGAAGTAGATAAATGATGGGGTCGCAGAAAAAGTGTTAACTCAAAATTAACAAAATAAATATAGTTAACCAAAATCAGGTAAATTAGCTAAAAGAAGTGATACTCTGGGGGTTAACTAACCTACTATTCTTCATTTCAGCGGGGAAAGTGGGACAATGAGAAAGTTTCAAGGGCATTTCTTAAAATAAGTAATTGTAACTTAACAGTGTTAACTTAGAGGGGGCAACATAAGTGATGGCAGTGAGTTTCAAGGGGCAAAATGATCCATTTTGAGTTTCATGAGTGAGACTTGTTTTAAGTTTCAAGGAGCATTGGTACAAATAAGCCCAAATTTTTGAATGTGGAAGGTCTCACATCCCACCCCGGGCCCAACTGTCATGTCATCATACCTTATATTGTGGGCCCACCACAGTCCCAAACCATCAGAGCATTGAAAATTTCAATTATTTTTCACTAACTTCACTGCACATGTATACCAATGTACGTGAGATTCTTTTTACATCATGGACACTGCGTGACACATCTCAGGTGCTTCGCGTCAGATTCTATATTCTTATTTTTGTATCGCACTTGCGACAATATCTTTCAGCAAATTGAAACTTGGTAGCTTGTTTCGTTTAGGAATTTTTTATGACAACATAATCCCTAAATTTACTGGAAAATATAATAATTAATTTAAAAAGGAATTAGAAAATTCAAATTACGAATTAGAAGTTTAATGTGAGCCATTATATTTTTACTATTTTACCTTCTTTTATTTTTAATTTGTTTTTTAAAGTAAATGTATTTTAAAAAAACACAAATTTAATCGAAAGTGCACTATACACCCACGGTGGCCGAGATTTTAAATTAAAAACCAATTTCTATTTATGTCGTCCACAACCTTGTTCCTCTCTTCTCTAGGGCTTTTTCATTCCCAAAAGAGGGCCTCCCTCTCTCTCTCTCTCTCTCTCTCTCTCTCCCCCTTCCATCTTTCTCAGAATTTTTTCCCTGTAGTAATTAAAATCACTATGTAGGATAGAAGAATCAGAATAATTCTCCAGCATCTTCTCCCTGTTTATATTAATATTACAGGCTAGAATTTTTCTTCAATTTTTCAGGCAGCAGATATACTCTTAATTTTAGGCTAGAACACTAGGAATCATTCATCGTATTATTTCGCCATGACTTCAGTCATCACCGTGGACGGTCGTGATCAGCTTCTCAGCGATCCCGCAAATCTTTCCACCCAGCAGGATCAGGTACTTGTTCTTCTATCCGACCAGATCTAGTTCATCTTTGAATTCGTTCAACTGTCTGAAATTAGTTTGTGTTTGGTTTCCGACAAACTGAAATTTTCTTGTCGGTAAATTGGATTCTGGGCAGGTTCTTTCTATATATGTCTTACCCTGTCAAAGTTTGGAATTGATATCTTGGCTAAGAAGCAATTGAAATCCAATATTGAATAATTGACTTTTCTACGCGTTTTATATGATTTTATTAATCTATTTCTTTGATTTTTCGGACGGATAGGATTTGGTTTCCTTCATCTTCCGAGTTGTTTGGACTTTCGGGTTTTCATTCAATCTGTTGATTTGGGGATTTGGAATTTTTGCAGGTGGATATGGAGAGGGAAGCAGAGCAGGTTGGAAAGAGATGTGGGAATCATGGTGGGGTGTGTGCGATTTGCTTGGATGAGATTATACTTCAAGAAACTGCCCTGGTAAAAGGTTGCGAGCATGCATACTGGTTTGTCTTATCAGTCTCTTTTATCTTTTTATTTACACGTATTGCTCTGCTGTTTTTCTGTTGATATCGTCGCTGCGGTGTATGTATTTGGTGGTACAACTCTTTGGTGTGTCTGTAATGCTGCTTTTGCCATTTACTCATTTAGTTCTGGCTAGAATTTCAAGGCGATTAAATTGGTGTGTCTGTAATGCTGCTTTTCTGTTGATATCGTCGCTTGAATTCTGCTGATACAAGGCGATTAAATTGATTAGAAGCTCTTGTGCTTATGGGAAAGGTGTAAGCCATGAGTGTTTAAGGTGCACACCCTGTACAAGTTTGTGGGCAATTGTTTAAGATGGAAATAGCTTTATGTATAACGTTCCCTGAGTACAACGCTCGGTGGATATATTGTTTTTTTTGCCTGGTATGATTTATAAAACATTATATCTTAGGGTTAATGAGCAGGAGAGTATTGAACACGATATGAAGACAAAGTAGCTGTTATATACTTGATGGTATTTGATTCTATTATTGACATATACATGACTCGATATGATATGCTGTAAAATTTTCATGAAAAAACATAAAGCTGGGATTTTATCCCTAATGATGACTTTATTGATGAACTGGTTTGAAAATATTGTATTCACACATCTACTAATTTTTCCTTTAATTTAAGGATGGCATGTTTCTGATACGCTAAATGGTTTACAGTGCCTCACTGTTGAAGGGTAACTAGATGTGTATGTCATTTGGGACCATACTAGTTTTAATGAAAGAAGTACTTCTGTTTCATGGCACTTAATTCTAAAACAACTTGATTGCTTCATCTCTTATTCTATGGATTTGCGACCCAATCACCAGAACGTTGTTTTCATTTTCACCCAAGAAACCATAAATCATGCATTTGTTCTTTCATTGCTAGAGGTTTAGTTTTCTGGTTTTGCACTGTTTTAACAATTTATATATGCTTGTTCATTATTCATTTGTTTGAAAAGTGATGGGTTGACTCTATTTTGTGAGTCATGGAATGCCTCTCAGTTTTGGAGTAACTGGATAAACCTTATTTAACTCCGCTTGTTAGACTTGTATTGATATTATTGTATACATTGTGTTATTTCATGTGGCCATATTGCTGTACTCCCATCTTGACAGTTTGTGAACTCAGACGACTAGGTTTAGCTTTACTCCAATCTTATAGGAGTTTTTGGAACACTAGTTGTAGGCAACCATTTAGTGTTTTCTTGTATACTATGCACGGTCTTATGACAAAGTAAATAGGATGAAAGCTTGATAGACTTCTCTCGTATTTTGTTTTGTCTTATGCGCTGGGACTTGACTGTGGTTTTTTATGGTTTTCATTTTTTGATTGTGCAGTGCAACCTGCATTCTCCGCTGGGTGACATACAGCCAAAAACCTACCTGCCCTCAGTGCAAGCATCCGTTTGAGTTTCTGAATGTCCATCGTTCACTTGATGGAAGGTATCTGAAGTGCTTTTGTTTCCCTTTATGTGTATATGTAAAAATGAAGAACATGGTTTTGACTTATGAGAGTACCTCCTAGTGGGTGGATGAGGATAGGTAAGATCTTTTGCATGAAAGAGTTATATTAATGCAAATAGTTAGAGCATTCCATCTTAGCGTGGGGAAAAGCATTTGTACCAAACAGGATGGGAAATTATTTAACAAAAGCAGGTATTTGCGAAAAGAAATGTGGATTGAACTAATAGCCATCTTTGGAAGAATGGTCAAGATTAGTATTAAGTGGCCACAGCCTGCGGATTTGGAGGGTATTGGAATTAGAGGGGTAATCACATTATAGTTTCCAGGACATGCAGTTTATGAGTAATCAATTGACATCCTGAGGAATGAAATGTTGTACTAATTGCACTAGCTTCACATTTTTTATATTTTGACAGCTTACAAGATTACATGTTCGAGGAGAGTGTGTGCCTACTCCTTAGAGCCAAGTGGTTTCAGCCCTTGATTGTGGAGGAGCGTGAAGATGGGTATGATGACCATGAGGATCATTACTTTCCCTATGAGGATGAACAGGATGATCTAGATGAAGATGTGTACTTCAGCAGTTCTTCAAGTATCCGCATTGGTAATCGAAGATGGGGAGATAATGGTTATGTGAGTGCTGGTCGTCAAGAGGCAAGGCCTATTCATAGACCAAATATACACGACTCGGGTGCTAGTTCTTCTCGTGAGCCCAAAAAGAAAGAGGCCGTAATGGATAAACCTGGGAGACGTGCAAAGCGGGCACTTAAACGGGAAGCTGCTGATAAGGCTGCTGCGGCAAAACATCAGCAGCATTTGGCAAGGTTGGGTAGGAAGTAGTTTCATTGAGGCAATTGATTTATATGGCAGATCTGCCCGCCACCACCATGTCATGTACATTAATTCCCTGACCTTTTTCTTTTGGGTTTAAGACTGTATTTGCCATCAACTATGTGAAATAATGTTTCATCAATGGAAAGGAACAAGAAAGTAGACGCTGTGAAATAATGACTGACCGGTCTGTTGTATGTTTAATTATTCAGATCACATCTAACGAAAAAGAAAGTTTCAGATTTTTTATCATTCGGCTCCTCCATTGCAAGGCAAGCTTCGAGTGTCTTCTGTTACGCATTCTAAATTTTCTGACAAGATAGTTGAGCTAGGCTGTATTTACTTTCTGTTTTGGTTAGCATTTCTCAAAGAAATACGTTATTCTTTCTGCTGTCATCTTTTTCCATGTATTCGAAGTTGAGACCTCCTTTCGAGTAAGTCTTGAACAACATGCAACATCACCTGAGGAGCTATTTTACAGTCAGTTGTGCCTACTTTCTTACCGTTGATGTGAGTATAATCTGCTTTTGATCAACAGTCTGAAATCTGCTGTGCGTGGGTTGGCCGGCTGATCTAGCAGAAGTATTCGTGTGCTTTCCCTCTTTTATATCAACGCTCATATGAACCAAATGCGTAATTTTTCTGAGTAGTCTCTTTATTCATGCTCATATCAACCATAAAGATAGATCATGACCCAAAGGCCATCAATTCCAGATCTTGACTTGTATCTTTCCAACATGGTGGCATGGGATTTCTGTTGAGGGTTTATACTTGTCTCAGAACTTGGACATTGGAGAGCATCTCAAGTGTGAGAAAGGTGAGGAAATTGATAATGAAGATTGGGGTCAGGTGGGGTCCTTCAATTCCCTCAGTGGAGCAAATTAGACAGCATTTACAAGTGGAAGCTGTAATGTCAAGCAAAGCAACCTCCCCTTCAAAAATCACTATCCTTCACCCACCCCAAAAAGAAAGTGCATGAGAAAAAGTGGTTAAAAAACAACCCTAACATCA
Source organism: Spiraea crenata (assembly GCA_033992175.1). Lineage (NCBI taxonomy): Eukaryota > Viridiplantae > Streptophyta > Magnoliopsida > Rosales > Rosaceae > Spiraea > Spiraea crenata. The sequence goes on along the minus strand of JAVBHV010000007.1, from coordinate 845,006 downwards.
TCAATTTTTTCTTTGATCATTTCCTTCTTTCTCTTCCTCTCTCACCTACTGCATTACCCACCACAAGCAACCTTCATATTCCACTGTAAGTCTCCATTGGTTACAAGCGTTCTTTTGTGAATATTCTTTTTTGCTTGGATATATAGTATGATTTGTTTCTGAGGAACCTCGGCGGTAAGAGGAGGGTTAGAGGTTGATACGTTAAGCTTCTCTAAACCCCCAAGGATTAGGAGAAGTGTAACTGTAGAATTATGGCATTGTGGCTTTAGACACCCATGTTTTAAGCATGAAAGTAATCTAGTCCCAGATATTATATTGTGCACTTAATTCAATCATCTGTATCAGCTCTGTTTCTGTTCTGTTCTGCCATTCGTCTAGCTTTCTTGCTTACCAAACAGAAACTATTAGAAAATCAAGCGGAAGCTTTATTCCAATGGAATCATTTAATCAAGCAACCGGATTCCGGTACAACCTGAATTCCAACTCAATTGGTGATGCCAACGGTGATTCTGATCAGTTTTCGGGGATTCTTGAAATATATGCTCATCATGCTAGGAACATTCACAACATATGCATCTATGAAAAGCAAGATGTCTATGCAAAATTCTCTCTTACCTACAATCCAGATGAGACTCTCTCAACTAGGATCATCAATGGAGGTGGCAAGAACCCTGAATTCAACGAAAACTTGAGGATGAAAATCACTCAACTTGATGCTGTCCTCAAATGTGAGATTTGGATGCTTAGCAGGGCCAGAAACTACATGGAAGATCAGCTATTGGGATTCACTTTGGTCCCAATTTCACAGGTGATTGGCAAAGGAAAGGTGACTCAAGATTATAGTCTGTCTTCCACTGATCTCTTCCATTCACCAGCTGGAATTGTCAAGTTGAGTCTTTCTCTCAACACATCTTTGCCTATTAAACCCTCCACCAGTTCCTTATCAGAATCTTCTGCTACATCATCCATAACTTCAGAAGTTGTATTGCTTGATAGAAAAATATCAGAAGTGGCATTAGACACAGTTGAGTATTCGAGGATTGAATTCCCTGATATTGATGTAGTGAGTGAGAACCAGCAAATGGTCACTGAGTACTTTAATTTGACACGGCATGGTTGTGCTTGGAGACCTGGTTCCGCTGGACTTGGCTCGTTTCTTCATCTTGGTGCATCTCCTCAGCATCCTGCAGGTGATCATGACTACGAAATGACTGTAAGTTCATGTGAGGGAACTCAGGGTGAAACTGTTTCTCCTAATGGGAGCATCCACAACTCTGGCTTCTTAAGTTCCACCACTACAAGCTTGAGTGAAGATCGAAATTCGTGTGACTCAATTGAGAAAAAGACTCATGTTGCTGGTGAATCATCAAATTCTGTTACTGCTTCTGTCACCACAGGATCAGCTAATCAAGGTTCCACTGCTTGTCCAGACACTCCAACCTCAAGAAAGGGAAGAGAAGCAAGAGATGAAAAGGAGTCGAAGAATTTCTCAGCCAAGGAAGAGGAGATCAGCAACAAGGAAACGAAAGTTGGTTCTGGCCAATTTGGCCAGGTGTTTTCTGCTCCACTAGGGAATATCAAAATGGAGGCTGAGCAGTCTGCAATGCAGCAACAGATAGTAGACATGTACATGAGAAGCATGCAGCAGTTTACTGAGTCTTTGGCAAAGATGAAGCTCCCAATGGATCTTGATAAAGCGGAATGTGATCAAGACCGCAGTGAAGTGATTCCAAACCATAACAGCAATCTAGAACTTGATAAAAAGGACGGATCGCGGGTGTTCTATGGTAGCCGGGCATTCTTCTGATAACTGCTAACCGAAATGCTGCAATGCTTAATGATGGTATTATTTAGCAGGACACTGAGTCTCCAAACATACTTTGATAGGCTGCCTGACGTTTATAAGACATTTGAAGTCCTTTTCGTCTTGTTTCTCTTGCTTATTTAGTTGCTTTAAATTCAAACATAATTGTGACCTTAACTATAACAATTGCGTGCTAATCGTCTGAACAGAGTCCTGGCTATGTAATTTTCAGTTTCTTCTGCAACTTCTGTTTTGTTATCTCCTGCAGGTAAGTTATTTTTACCATTTAGGATATTATTTATGGTTTCATTTCATGTACTATTTAGTGGTATTTTTCATCGTTAATCCCTGGGAACTGTCGCATCACTAGTATTTTATGTCATCTGCCTTGTCAATTTGTTATACAACGCAACTTTTCCAATACAACACGATGATTTTGGACTAACTAGAATCAAATTTGTGCTTCGGTGTTCCTCGAACTTAAATGAAAGATGTACTTGGGCTGTGAATTTTCATACTGAAACGAACACGCATACCCGTATCTTTAGTTAATTCGTAGCTAGGGCTAGCATTTTTTTATCGGATACCAAAAACTATTCTGGATGGGACTAAAATTTCGGTGAACTCATACCAAAATTCCGGTTTATGTACCAAGCAAGCATCGGCGACAAAAGTTAAAAACCAACGGAATTTTACCAAACCGGATTTTACCACAACTATGGTGTTTTTTACTCCAGTGAATAAAAATACAAGACAAGCACCACTCTTCTCTTTCCTGAAAACACGCCCCGGCAATGAGAGTTAAAAACCAACGCTATAATTGACTAAGAACAGTTACGGTGGATAAGGCAACTGATGTAGTAAATTTTATTTGTTGCTCCACATTAGCAAAATTTGACAAATGATGAGTCAAGTTTGTCTATAGTTAAAATTAAAACAAAAGGAGACTGTTAGTTCCACCCCCTTGTCTTATTTCTCCACCTATCATCCATAATTAAATTTTATTAAAAATTAAACTATTTAGTTATTACTAAAGTACCCTCATCTTCTTGTTTGTTTGAAACCCTAATTCTAAACAATTATCTATCTAAAACATAGGTAATTAGCTAAAATTATAGAGAACAATGATGAGAAGGTTCAGCTGATGAACGTAGGAGTAATACAAGAAGTTTTCTATGATGTTTGTATGTGACGCCATACCAAAATACAATGGCTTCATCTAGGGGGCTGACTAAATTCTTTCAAGTTGAACCCAGATTCCTCTGCAAGCTCTGTGAAATCTTTTGCTCCACGCAACACTTGTAAGAAGCGCCAAGTTCATTAGAGAACCGAGTATATTTTAAAAGATGGGACAAATTTAAAGCTAGGGGTCTGCTATCACAACATGCGCTTGCAAGGTAATTGACAAATAAGGATGAGAAAACGAAAATACCAAATCATCTATGGTGGAATTTATTTATCACCTGCCCGTAGATCACCCATGTAGAGAGCTCTTTAATCTTAACATCAAGTCAAGCCTTGTCCATTATAGTTCCTTCCTGAATTCATATGGGAAGCACTCAATATAGTTCAAAATTATTTAGAATTAGGGTTTTAATCAAGAGAAGAAGATGAGAGTATTTTAAGAATAACTGAATAAATTAATTTTTAATAAAATTGAATTAAGAATGGTGGGTGGAGAAATAAGACAAGGGGGTGGAACTAACAGCCCCAAACAAAACTATCTTATCTAAGGTAAACCTATTTTTTAGGGACAATGACCTCTAAGGACAAAATAAACCCCCTAACACTATGGTAAAGCAACAATTTTGAATGTTAATCTTCAATTAATGACAAAAATATTGGGGACCACCTCTGAAAACAACACAAACCCACGCGCACAAACAAAACCATCACCCGCATATCCCCTTCTCAAAAATCACGCGCACAGAAATAGTTAGTGGCAATACAAACAGTTAGTGGCAACACATAAACAGTTTTTGCTAACACATAAACAGTTTATGCCATATAGATACAATTCATGCCAACATAGAAACAGCAGTGATAACACCATTAAGGTTCAATGGTGGCTCAAATAGGTTTTACAAAAACTCTAACAATATTGAAAATAAGCTATGGGCATTGTAGATCTGAAAGAAACAAGTAGATTGACACCTTACTTGACCTTGGGGTGGCCGGATTTTGACCGGAATTGGTCAATTTTGCTGGAAAATATTGAAAATGTTGATATCTTGTTGTCCTTCTATACTAGTTTTCAGGTTGCGATCTTAGTTTCAATAGAAAATACAGATCGATACGAGTCTAATGCAACTGACCTCGCAACAATTGGATTCCGAATGAAAAAGTTATAATTAAAACAATTTTATGAAAGCTTTTAGAGGAAACTTGAAGAAAAAACGCAGAAGGAAAAACAAGAGGCTGCGCGGGGAAAAAAAAGAAGAGGAGGGGTGTAATTGTGGTATATGTTTTTTTTGTCTTTCTAGGAGGACTTTTGGATTTCATGACCTATGATATAAAAATGAGTTATTATATGGAATAAAAATACATCAATACATCTACACTATTATTGAATGTTTTTAACTTATTTCTACTTCTATCAATTAGAGAGAGAAATAAAATATTTTATACCAAATCATGTGTATTGTTTCGATAACTTGTTTAAGACTGAAGAGATATATGAGAAATAGGGTTCAATATTGTATTCATCAATGTGATAGTACATGGCTTAACATACACACACCAATAGGGTTGCGGCAATACAAGGGCAGAGCCCAATCATATAATTACAAGTCAACCCATCTATACACTAGGATTCCTTGACACTCCCCCTCAAACCTGATGCCGGATAACAGACAAGTTTGGATATCAACCAAGCAAAACGATCAGCAGGTCAAGCTGTCGTACTGAAGGGATAAAACGGACTTGATGACTACCATAGGTGACATGCTCATGAAAAAAATGATAATCCAAGGTAATATGTTTTGTTCGTGCATGGAAAATTGGATGGGCAGCCATATAACTCTTAGAGAGTTGTCGTAATTCAGCAAAACTAAACGAGATATGGGCAACTGGATCTCACTAAGAAGTCCCTGAATCCAAATTGTACCCGCACATGCATAAGCCAAAGCACGGTACTCCACTTCAACACTGGATAGAGAAGGTGTAGGCTGCTTCTTCGCACTCCAATAGATTAGATTATGACCCAAAAATACACAGTAACTGTCATCGAGCAACGGGTACTAGGACATCCCACCCAATTTGCATCGGAGTATGTCACCAAGAAAGAAGAAGCAGAAGAGCAGCAGATAGGAACACCACCAAGAGCACCTTTAAGGTACCGCAGAATCTGCTTAACCTCCTCCAAATTAGCGTCAGTAGGAGAACCCATAAATTGGGACACATGTTGCACATCATAGGCAATATCAGGACTAATAAGAGTTAAATATTTTAAAGTACCAACCAATACTATACTGCGTTGAATCCTGAACGAGAGTGCCATGACCTCGAGAAAGAGAACCCTTCGATGTCATCAGAATGGGAACTGCTTTGCAGTCGAGGAGATTACTACGCTTGAGAAGATCAATCGTGTATTAGTTTTAAGTGAGATGAATCGACCCAGCGGAGTAAGCAACCTCGACCCCCAAGAAATAATGAAGCCACCATATATCTTTAATCTCAAACTCATAACCCAAAGTCAATATAAATTGAAATAGATGGGGCGGGCTACTAACTGTGAGAACAATGTCGTCAACATATAAGAGAATAATCATAACATGATTCAGATGCCGATAAGTGAACATAGAAGGGTCGGCTCGGCTTTGGATGAACCCAAAGTGAAGGAGAAACTAACTAAATCGCTGAAACCATGCATGAGGAGCCAGTTTCAAACCATAGATAGCTTTGTGGAGGCGACAAACATATCCAGGACGAGTAGAATCCACAAAGCCAGGAGGTTGTTGCATGTAGACTTCTTTAGATAAAGAGCCATGGAGAAAAGCATTCTTAACATCAAGCCGAAGTATAGCCCAACCAAAAGAGACTGCTATGCTAAGAACAATGCGAATAGTAGTAGGCTTCACAATAGGACCAAAAGTGTCGAAGTAATCAATTGCAGGTTGTTGATGATATCATTTCGCAAAAAGACGGGCCTTGTATCGCTCAACTGTACCATCAGAGCGTCTCTTGGTTCTAAAGACCAATTTAGAGTTCACTTAATATCCTTAGTGCCCCCTGCAACTCCCATTTAGGGAATTTTTGCCCCCTACAATTCTAAATGGGCACTTTGTGCCCCTCACAACTCATTTTCGGGAACAATTTGCCCCCTTTGGCCGTTTTCCGGCCAACCTGCTTAGGTGGACTGTGCCACATGGCAAGCAAGTGGGCCCCACCATGCATAGTCAGCAAAACCCAAATATATCATCTCCCAAAACTTGCGATGCCGCCGTCGTCCTCAGGCCGCCTCTGCTGCTCGACACTCCCAAAGCAAAAGATGAGGCCTTCCATCTCCCTCGCCAGATATGTCCTCTGGCTCGCCCGCCAGAGCGACTCCTCCAGCTCCGTCCAGGAGCGCAAGGTCGAGGGTACTCGGCGCCGCCGGCTGCATCGCCCAACCCCTCTCCCTCCTCATGAAGCTCAACCCCTTCGTCTCCCACCTCGCCCTCTACGATATCGCCAGAACCCCCGGCATCGCCGCCGGCGACATCAGCCGCATCACACACCAGATCTGAGGTACTCTGCCTTCTCTCTCCTCTCGGTTTCTCCAATTCGATTGCAAAGTTTCAACTTTCTGATTAATTTGGGGATTGTGTTGACTTTTAGGTCTAACTCAAGCTTTGGAGGGAGCCGACGTCTTGATCATATCCGCCGGCATGCCCCGAAAGCCCAGCATGACCCGAGACGATCTCTTCAACAATAATGCCGGTATCTCAAGTCTCTGAGCACTGCCATCGCCAAGTACTATCCCAGTGTGGGTTATCTATTTCGTTTCTTCGAAATTTTCATATAATCCGGTGATATTTGTGTTGAATTGGGTGGTGGTTTTTAGTAGGTGCTAATCAACATGATTAGCAACCCAGTCACACTTTACAGTTCCGATTGCTGGTCTTGATGTGGTCAGGGCTAAGAATTTCTATGCGGTGAAGGCCAATGTTAATGTTGCTGGGGTGTTTCTTTTTTGACCGGCCTTGCAAAAGCTCTTTGCTTTGAGGAGTCCGGTCGGGACGGTGGCCTGAGGATTCCAGCAGCAGAGGCGGCCTGAGGATGACGGCGGCATCACAAGTTTTGGGAGATGATATATTTGGGTTTTGCTGACTATGCATGGTGGGGCCCACTTGCTTGCCATGTGGCACAGTCCACCTAAGCAGGTTGGCCGGAAAACGGCCAAAGGGGGCAAATTGTTCCCGGAAATGAGTTGTGAGGGGCACAAAGTGCCCATTTAGAATTGTAGGGAGCAAAAATTCCCTAAATGGGAGTTGCAGGGGGCACTAAGGATATTAAGTGTTTAGAGTTCACGACATTGACAGATGGAGGAGCCGGCATGAGGGACGAAGTGCCTTGTTTGAGAAGAGCATTGAACTCGTCAATCATAGCCGGTTTCCAATGAGGGGAGCGGGAAGGCCTGTGTGTAACAAGTGGGTTCAACATCAGATGTAAGCTGAAGTTCATCTAACATCCATAAACAATAGACACAAACATCAATATGTTAGTGAACATAAACATAATCAAAGAACTACAACTATACCTTGCTTAGAACTTGACATAGTGACCGGCTGCTTGGAAGCAAGGATCTTCTACAATGCAATGTCTTTGATTCTCTGCTATGGGGCAGAATGTATTGAATTGGATAGATGACATTGCTTGTAGGGACCTTACTTATATATTGGTGGATTAGGTCAAGTAAGTCCTCCCATAAAAGACTTAATTGTCCCTAATTACCTCTCTTGTGACTTAAGTTATTATCCTAATAGGACTTGTACTCTAAGAGCCGGCCCTAGTTAGATTCTCTCCTTGTGAACTCAGAATCCTAATTCAACAAGGCAATCCGAGATGAGATCTAATGTTATTCACTTACTTGATCCTCAAGTAACAACTAATGCATTGCCTAAGTGTATTAGGATCCGGTCCAATCTTACATTCTCCCACTTGGACCAAGACTAATACACACAATGCTAAAGATGTTGATTTGATCAAATAATCTGAAGTGAGCTCGTTGAATAACATATATCTCGATCTAACTCACTCTGTCAAACCACTTAACCAGCATAGAGTAAGGGAAAACTATCCAGTTAAATAACCAGTAGCACTCCAATACCACTAAATGCTGGATCCATGATCCACATGAGCTTACAGGATAATATTCTGAAGTGTGCATGAACTGAACATGGTTCTGATCTCAAGTTTTCATGCACGTGGTCCAAAAAACAGCAAACACACCTAACTGAATTGTGTTTGGATCAACTGAATTTAAACTGAAGTGTTGGACTTACTTCCAACATGAAGTGTAAATAGCTATTTTAAATCAAAAGATGTATATACTGCAGTAAACTGAAACTCAAAACTGAAATGAACTTAACACCATGGATTTTATTTCTGAATAGGATAGTTGTATAACTTTTATTTTCGGTTCTGCATATGGAATTGCAGAACATGTTTGCATATGAAGAACATACTGAAAAACTGAAAACTGAAACTTAAAACTGAAAGATTCGACAAACAAGGGTAAATTATAGCAGATCACTCCCACTCATCTCAAGAATCTAAAGATGGTAGGATACCTAAGTTAGGGATATGCTTCAAGAAGACCTTAGGAACTAAAGCCTTTGTAAACGGATCTACTAGCTGCTTAGTTGTAGAAATCTTCACAACATCAATATCTCTGTGTTTTACCCTCTCCCTCACACTGTAATACTTCAAGTCTATATGCTTCGAGTTTGTCGATCTCTTACTGGCCTTGGTATAAAAGACTGCTAACTGAATTATCACAATGAATGGCTATAGGTTTCTCAATTGTAGGAACAATCTTGGTCTGTATCAGAAAATTCTTAAAACAGATTGCTTGTGTCATTCCTTCATACAAGGCCAAATACTCTGAATGCATAGTTGAGGTAGCTGTAATGGATTGTTTGACACTCCTCCATGCAATAGCCCCACCAGCTAGCATGTACACATAACCAGACATGGATTTCTTTCCATTTGGATACTCTCCTGCTAGACCAGCATCTGCATATCCAACCACTTCCAAACTACTAACCCTTCTGTAAACTAACATGCTATCCATTGTCTTCCTTAAGTATCTCATTACTTTCTTTCCACCAGTCCAGTGTTCCTCACCAGGATTCGACTGAAATCTAGATAACATGCTAACTTCAAATGCAATGTCAGGTCTGGTACAGACCTGAGCATACATCAAGCTGCCTATCATACGAGCATAGGGTTTTGTGGTCATTTTCTTCTTCTCAGCATCAGTTTTGGGACATTGTTCCTTATTCAGTTTTTCCCCTTTTGATATTGGTACATCCCCTAAGTTGCAATCTTGCATATTGAACCTCTTTAACACTTTTGCTATGTAATTTTTCTGAGACAGTCCTAGAACCTTATTCTTTCTGTTTCTCTTAATCTCAATCCCCAAAACATACTCAGCTTCCCCCAAATCTTTCATATCAAAGTTCTGGGATAAGAAAGCCTTGGTTTTGTGCAACAAACTCTTACTGCTGCTGGCCAGCAGTATGTCATCAACATACAAGACCAGAAAAATGAATCCCTCTTTTGTAGTCTTCATGTAAACACATTCATCTTCAAGATTCTCAACAAAACCATCCTTACTAATTACTGACTCAAACTTAATGTACCATTGTCTAGAGGCCTGTTTCAATCCATAAATGGATTTCCTAAGTCTGCAGACGAGTTGTTCATTCCCTGAAGCAACAAATCCTTCTGGCTGCCTCATATAGATCTCTTCCTCCAATTCCCCATTTAGAAAAGCAGTCTTAACGTCCATTTGATGCAATTCTAAGTCAAAATGAGCTACTAAAGCCATAATGATTCTGAATGAGTCCTTTGTAGAAACTGGAGAGAAAGTTTCTTTAAAATTGATTCCCTCTTTCTGAGTAAACCCTTTTGCTACTAATCGAGCTTTGTACTTTTCTACACTGCCATCTTTAGCTCGTTTAGTCTTAAATACCCACTTACAACCAACTAACTTCCTGTCTTTAACTGGTTCTACTAATTCCCACACCTGGTTATCTGCCATTGATTGCAATTCTGCTCTCATGGCAGTTAACCATTCTTCTGAATGGTGACTTTTAGTAGCTTGAGCAAATGTGGCTGGATCTTCATCATCCCCCCAATCATAATCAGCTTCAACACTATAAAACTGAAAACTGGGATCTCTTCTAGCAGGTTTTGGTGGTCTACTAGATCTTCTGAGTGCTGGTTCTGGTATTGGATCAAGATTTTCTAGATTTTCAGCTGGGATTTCAGGTTCTGGAACTTCCATCTGAAGGTCTTCATTGTCTGAGAAGTTCAAGTTAGCTAGATTATCTAGTTCAGCTGGATCCATCTCGGAATCATGGTCTGACTGATTATGATTGTCTTGATCAGCATCCATTTGATCAAGTGGGACTATTGGTGCAGGTGTAGTGGGATTTTGGGGTTCAGGGGGGTTAGGTGGTGCAGTGGGAGCTTGTTCTGAGAAACTGAGCACCAATTCCTCAGGATAATCTGAGTGATCCGTCTCCTGTATGAACTTGGCAGTGTTGGTTTCTACAATCCGAGTTGTATGTTTAGGTGTGTAGAACCTATATCCCTTGGATTTGTCAATATAAACAATAAAGTGAGCACTAACTGTTTTGGGATCTAACTTCTTCTCTTGTGGATTGTAAAGCTTTGCCTCTGCTTTACAACCCCAGACATGAGTGTGTGCTAGTGCAGGTTTGTAGCCTTTCCACAACTCAAAAGGGGTTTTCTTAACTGCTTTACTAGGTGTTCTGTTGGACAAATAGTTGGCAGTTTTCAAAGCTTCCCCCCAAAGAAACAATGGTAGACCACTAGTACACATCATACTTCGAACCATGTTTAAGAATGTCCTATTCTTTCTCTCTGCAACCCCATTCTGCTCTGGTGTACCTGGTGTAGTGTATTGTGCCTTAATTCCCTCTTTTTCCAGAAACTATGCAAAAGGTCCTTTGTTTTGCCCAGTCTCATCATATTTCCCATAATACTCCCCTCCTCTATCTGATCTAACCACCTTTATCACCTTCCCTAACTCCTTTTCAACTTCTGCTTTGAAGATTTTAAATTTTTCTAGGCTTTGAGATTTTTCTGATATAAGATAGATGTAACAGAACCTAGAAAAATCGTCTATGAATGTGATAAAATACTGATTTCCACAGATAGTTTTAGGTGTAAATGGTCCACAAATATCTGTGTGAATTATTTCCAATAACTCACTGCTTCTAGTTGACCCCTTCTTCCTCGAGTTAGTCATTTTTCCCTTTAAACACTCCACACAGTCACTTAAGTCTGAGAAGTCCAACTGATGCAGCATCTCATTTTTCACCATTAATCTCAGTCTTTCGTTTGAAATATGGCCTAACCTTCTATGCCACAACATTGCAGAATTCTCATTAACTCTTCCCCTTTTAGTTCCCCCAGTTTCAATATTCAATATTTCCCTAGGGTATTGACAATTTAATCTCCAGTAACCCTGAATTGCAGTGGCAGTAGCAACAAGCACAGAATCTTTGCTAAATAAATGCATCTCATCTTTATTTCCATCAAAATAACCACCATCCTTACAAAAACATGACAATGAAATTAAATTCCTTCTCATTGAAGGTATGCAAAAAACATCTCTTAAACCTAAAACTGATCCTGAATCTAACAGCAGGTCTACATCTCCAATTATCTTCACAGAAACTCTCGATCCATTGCCTGCTGTCACATTCAGTTGCTCCTTACTTGGTGGTTTCTTGGTTCTTTCCTTGATACCCTGCATCGTTTTAGAGATGTGTATGGGTGAGCCTGTGTCTAACCACCATGAATTAGGGGAAATATTTATCAAATTCACTTCAATACTATAGGGAATTAAAGGGATTACTATGTGATTACCTTTCTTAGCCATCCAAGCCTTATGTCCCTTGCAATCCTTCTTGACATGTCCAAGTTTGTCACAGAAGAAGCACTTAACCTTGGCATATTTGTTCACAACATTCTTGGGATTGGCTTTCAGATTAGGGTTGGTACCACCAGCCTTGTTTCCACCAGCATTGTTGTTTCCTTTGAATTTCTTGTCGAAATTAGTCCTCTTGTTAATGCTAGGCTTGAACTTTTGGGGGTTCTCAGGTGCTGCATTGACCAAGTTCACAGTTGCAGCATTGACCAAATTCACAACGGCTCCCTTCTCAGCTATGATCTTACTCTCTTCAGCCACATAGATGCTTATCAGTGTGTTAACATCCCATTTTTCATGAACTGAGGTGTAGGAAGTCTTGAGAAAACTAAATGCAGGTGGCAGAATCTTCAAAATGTGGCAGATCAGGAACTTGTCATCCACCTGCATGCCTAAATCCCTGAGTTTCTTAATGATATTGACCTGCCTTAGAATGAAATCTCGAATCCCATTCCCATCATACTGGACTGACATCAGCTGTCCCATGTAGGTAACCATGTTATTCTTATCTGACTCTATGTATCTAGAAGCCACATTCTCCATATACTGAGCAGCATCATTAGCATCATCGATGCTATCCACTATAGTCTCATCAATGGTACCCTTCATAGTTAACAATGCCATGTTATTGGCATGCAACCACTCCTTCCTTTTCTGCTTGACCTCCTTAGTGCTCTGTGCGGTGATGGGTGCATGTCTGGGTTCCTTAAGGGCTATGTCCCATTGGTTATAGGCTATATGGAAACCTACATCCCTCTTCCACTTCTTATAGTTGGATCCTGTGAGTGGCTCTATGTTTGAGATGCTGAGGGCTGAAAGACAAACAAAAGTTTTGCTAAGTTTTGGCTTTTAAAACTTTATGGGATCTTAAATTCTGTAAAAGTACTTAGCAAACAACAAGCAGATTTTGTTTTCTGAAATTCAATTAATAGTTAGCTCCATACTTAAGCAATCATTAGTCTATACTGTGTTCATAGACTAATGCTAGACTGAATCATATAACCAAGCTTTTCATATGCAAAAATGATAAGGCTTTTGACCACAACTGCGTTATGTGGTAAAAAACAAAATCCCGAACATGCTATGAAGAAACCTGTTATATGCTGCTAATATACTATTTTAAAACTGCAAAGATTGAACCTTCTGTGTGAATTTATATAGTTACAGTTAATAGTACATCAACACAATTGTTTGGTTTCTGTAACCTAATGAATCAGTGGAAGGTTGGCCTGCGGGAATCACTGTGTTCGATTTCACACAGAGAAAACCCCCACTAATTCCAGAACCAAACCGATTGGTACTGAATGTTCTTAAACTAGTCAAGAACACCAATCATACTGAAAATTGCCAGATAATAATCAAGCAGACTGAATTGGGAGTGTTTTCTGTTTTATTATCCAACAATAATAGCAGGTATAGCAATTCTGAAGACTGAAAACAATCAATGTACATGCTCAACAAAATCCAGATTCAACCATCCGAACCGCCAGTCTCCGCAAACAACAAACAACTCCCAGGGTAGCATGCATATTTTTCCTAAACCTATGCGCGGCCCTCATACGCATCTACACCACTAGAATGCGATAAACATGCGAAGAATCGAAATTTAACTTCAAAGTTACTCGAAAACTTATCTGGAGTCCAAGCAAGCGAATAAACAGAATATAAGCGGAAGCATGACAAAATTGGTACCGAATTTGCTTAGACGACACTACTGAAGTTATTTCCCAGGAAGAATTTTACCCAAAACGGAGCAATTTTGAAGAAATCGAAAAAGGGCTAGAAAGAACCCTAATCCCCAATTTTATTTTCCCAGAAAATTTGACCGTTAGCGCTTTTAAAAGAAAACGAGTTGGGTTTAATGAAAAACGGGTCACAAGGATCCGCGTTTCCTGAAAACGGGTTTATTGTGTCTGTATCTGGGTATTTGGGTAGTCCGGTTGGGTTTAAAACGGGTCTTTTCCTTTTGTTTGAAAATTTTTCACAGAAACCCCTTTGAGCATGCACTTGATTTAATTGCTAACCAACTCCAACTTTGTGTTTGATCTATGTTATGGAATATGTGGCTCTGATACCACATGTAAGCTGGAGTTCATCTAACATCCATAAACAATAGACACAAACATCAATATGTTAGTGAACATAAACATAATCAAAGAACTACAACTATACCTTGCTTAGAACTTGACATAGTGGCCGGCTGCTTGGAAGCAAGGATCTTCTACAATGCAATGTCTTTGATTCTATTCTATGGGGCAGAATGTATTGAATCGGATAGATGACATTGCTTGTAGGGACCTTACTTATATAGTGGTGGATTAGGTCAAGTAAGTCCTCCCATAAAAGACTTAATTGTCCCTAATTACCTCTCTTGTGACTTAAGTTATTATCCTAATAGGACTTGTACTCTAAGAGCCGGCCCTAGTTAGATTCTCTCCTTGTGAACTCAGAATCCTAATTCAACAAGGCAATCCGAGATGAGATCTAATGTTATTCACTTACTTGATCCTCAAGTAACAACTAATGCATTGCCTAAGTGTATTAGAATCCGGTCCAATCTTACATCAGAGTCATAAGGGCATCATGAATATAAGGGTGATAATGCACATCAAAGTCATTACGAGTTATGGGCTTAAAAATTCCAGATTTTGAACGAGTGTACACCAGAGAGGTACGGCCACTAGCAAAGGAACGAGCAACGGCGGCTGGTGGCACCGATTCAGGTCGGGTCAAAACAGGGGCAGTCAAAGCAGGGGGAGTCGGTGATGACACGTTGGCATTGCAGGAATGAGCGAGCGGTAGAGCAGGGGCAGCAACATCAGGCTCGTTGGTGGTATTTTCCACAGTGGGCTGTGCAGAGACCAAATCCAAAGTGGGCTCTGCTGTGACAGTGGGCTATTCAGGAGTAGTATGCAACTGGGCTGCTGGCGGGGCTGGGAGGACAAGCCCAATAGAGCATGGAATGAAGTCCAATGCTGATTGAGAGGGGCCTTGGTAGTGGCATAGGAAAATTCATGCTCATTGAACACAACATGTCGTGAGGTATATAGTTGGCTGGTGGAGGGGTGAAGGCACTGATACCCACAATAGTAATCACTGTAACCAACTAAAACACAAGCAAGAAAACAAGGTCGTAATTTATTAGTAGTATAGTCACCAGGATATGGATAACAAGTGCATCCAAAGGTCTCTATCAAGGAGTAATCCAGATCCTTCCTAAAAAGTTTTTGATATAGGGAGGCTCGTTGGAGCACAGGTGTGGGAAGCCGATTGATCAAATATACCGCCGTACAAAAGCATAAACCCATAATTTATGAGGAAAATGGGTAGTAAGCAAGAGGGTGGGGCCTATGTCACATCTGTGTCTATGTTTTCATTCGGCTAAACCATTAGAGCATTTCCACCCATGCAGGCGCAGGCGCAGGCGCGAAGTGGGTTGTTGCCCTCCTCAGGCGAGCAGGTGATGAATAGTGATCGGGCAAGCCTTCCGTCAAAAAAACAGCACACACCCATGTAGGCGTAGGCGCAGGCGATGAATAGTGATCGGGCAAGCCTTCCGTCAAGCCCGCCGCTCGCCCCTTCTCGTTTTCGCCGGTGTGGCGTGAGCAGTGTCGGTGGCGGGCTAGCCGGGCAGCCCGCCTGCACTGCCGCCCGTCCGGTGGAGTTGCTCTTATGTTGTGGTGTATGTAGACATGAGAACCGATGTAACCTTTAGAAGCACAAAAATGTTTAAACTGCAGATTCTCATATTATTTTCCCCCAGTACTTTGAAATTGTTCAACAGCAGAGACAAACGATGAAAAAAATGAGTAAATACTTCATATTTCTGACGCATATGATCAATCCAAGTGTAATGAGTAAAATCATCTCTAAAGATAACATAATAACAAAAACCAGGGACAAAAGTAACAAGTGACATCCAAACACCTGAATGTATTAAATTAAATGGAGCAGTTGAGCAATGTTCATTAGTTGAAAATGTAGAAAAGTATGTTGAACTAGAATGTGTGATTCATTGACAAACGGATGGTACAAATACAGATAGTATCCTTCTCCTACAAGTATTCTATGCTACAAATCAGGACTACAATTAGGAAAGAATAGGATATACATATTTGTTTCCTAATGGAATTACATAACTTTCTAACACTCCCCCTCAAGTTGGAGAGTGAATATCAAGAACTCCCAACTTGCGCAACAAAGCTGAGAATTTGTCCTTGCCTAACGGCTTAGTGAAGATGTCGGCTAACTGATTCGAATAATTAGTAAACCGTGTAATGATCGTACCATCCATAATCTTGTCCCGAATGAAATGACAATCCATTTCAATGTGACGGGTCCTTTCGTGAAAAACCAGGTTGGTTGCAATGTGTAGTGCAACCTGATTATCACAAAACATATATGATGCATCCGAATGAGGCAGATGCAAATCTTCCAACAAGAAACGCAGCCAAGTGATCTCACATGCGGTACCCGCCATAGATCTATATTCAGCTTCAGCTAAAGATCTCGAAACCATTTTCTGTCTCTTTGTGCGCCAAGAGACCAACGAATTGCCCAAGAAAACACAGTAACCCGTAGTGGAACGACGAGTAAAAGGACATCCACCCCAATCAGAATCACAATAGGCAACCATCTTTAACTGATTATTAGACGGATAGAACAGACCTTGACCTGAAGTAGACTTCAAGTATCGCACAATTCTCAATGCAGCATCCCAATGAGGTTGTCGTGGCTGATGCATGAACCGTGACAAAACATGCACTGAGTAAGTGAGGTCAGGTCTTGTGATAGTGAGGTAGATTAGTCGTCCTACAAGCCTGCGATATTTAGTGGGATCCTTGAGAACATCACCTTTATCAGAAAGTTTTTCCTCCTCCATTGGAAAATCCACAGGTCTAGCACCAAGGAAACCACAATCTTTAATAATCACAAGAGCATATTTTCGCTGCGAAATATTAATACCCTTCCTTGATCGGGAGACCTCAATGCCCAAGAAATACTTCAAATCGCCAAGATCCTTAATGCGAAAACGGGTATGCAGAAACTCCTTAAGAGAGTTAATAGCTTTCAAATCATTTCCTGTAATGAGAAAATCATCAACATATATCAACAACGCAGTAAAGGATGTCCCGTCTTGTCGAGTGAACAGTGAATAATCAGCATTAGACTGTGTGAATCCAGCAGCTAAGATGGCTTCAGTAAACTTAGCAAACCACTGATGGGAAGCCTGTTTGAGACCATATAGTGACTTGTGAAGGCGGCATACGAGATTCTCCCCCTGTCGCCGAAGCCCAGGAGGAGGAGACATGTAGATTTCCTCCTTCAAGTCACCATGGAGAAAGGCATTATGAACATCTAACTGCTGGATGATCCAACTCTGACTAGCTGCAATGGCAAGAAGACAGCGAACGGTAATCATCTTGGCAGTAGGGGAAAAGGTGTCATGATAATCAATACCTTCGGTTTGAGTGAAACCCTTGGCAACTAAACGAGCCTTGTAACGCTCAATAGAACCATCAGCCTTGCGCTTGATTTTATAGACCCACTTACAACCAATGGGACGTTTGCCCGGTGGGAGGGGCACAAGAGTCCATGTTCGGTTGGTGGCAAGTGCTTCAAGTTCGGAATCCATCGCTTGCCGCCAATTGGGGTTGTCTTCAGCCTCTGCAAAAGAAGAAGGCTCCACATCTCGACTAATTTGAGCAACAAAAGAAAGATGTGATGGTGAATAACAATGATAGGAAATAAAATTACACAATGGGTAACGGGTACCTTTGATACTTGGTGCCAAAGACGACGAAGAAGGGTATGGTGGCAGCATCACCTGCGAGCAAACGTAATCTTTGAGACGAGTGGAAGGAACATGGGGCCGCATGGACCGACGAAGGACTGGAAGAGGGACTGTAGGAGGCTCCGGTGGGGGATGAGGGTCTACGGACTCATCAGAAGACGAACTGGGCCCAATGGGAGAAATAGGAAGCTCAAGTGCGGAAGCAGTAGGCTCGGTGTCAGATCCTATAGGCTCGGAAGGGGCAGTAGGTTTGGATGTGGGGGTGGACGGAAGAGTGGAGATGGGCTCTGTTCGAGAAGAAAAGGTGGGTGAAGTTGGGCCTGTGTCCAAAAAATGAAGGAAGGGAAGAGTTCGGGTCTGGGCTGAATGCATCAATAGGAGAAGCAGAATGTGGGGATAGCAAAAAGGGAAAAGAATCTTTCAAAAAAATCACATCCCAATTGGTAAAAATTTTATGAGCCTCAAGATCATATAATTTGTAAGCCTTTTGACCAGGGGGGTACCCAAGAAAGACACACTTGGAAGCACGAGGTGAAAACTTAGAGGACGGATTGGGCGAAGTTGCATAAGCAAGGCAACCGAAAACCCTCATATGTGTATAAGTAGGTGATGTGTTATGCAGGCGTTCGAATGGGGTTCAGTTGGAAAGGAGAGGTGTAGGAATTCGATTAATGAGATAAACAGAAGTGAGAATACATTCTCCCCAAAATTTGATAGGTAAATGAGATTGAAAACCTAAAGCACGAGCAACTTCGAGAATGTGACGGTGTTTACGTTCTACAACACCATTCTGTTGTGGTGTATAGACGCATGAGTGTTGAAAAATGATCTCATTCTCAATAAAGAAAGACCGAAGTGAATGAAATTCTCCCCCATTATCGCTACGAAATTGTTGAACTTTAGTGTGAAATTGTGTTTCGACATAAGCAAAGAAAGATTTTAAAATGGACTGTGTTTCATGCTTAAGACGCATAAGAAAATACCCAAGTAAAGCGAGAATAATCGTCCACAATGGTCAAAAAATAATGAGCACCAATAAGAGAGGGAGTCTTATGAGGACCCCCAATATCACAATGTAAAAGCGAAAAACAACTGGAAGTTGAAATAGAACTAAGACCAAAAGGTTGACGAGTTTGTTTCGCCAATGGACAAACATCACAATGATGACTGGAAGTAAAAGAGAAATCTAAAACATGATTAGCTAAAAACTGAAGACGAGCGGAAGATGGATGACCTAGACGGCGGTGCCAGAGATCAGCAGGAATGGTGACAGAATTGCAAGAGGGTTGGCGAACTTGTGAAGTGGTGGAGGCCAACGCCACAAGGTAATAGAGGTCTCCACGTCGCTTAGCCACACCAATCGTCGTCTTCGTAACCAAGTCCTGCAAGATGCACCAAGTAGGAAAAAAAGTTACCGAACAATGTAACCCATCGGTAATTTTACTTACAGATAAAAGATCTACTTGAAAAGTAGGAACACACAACACATCCTTCAATTGTATATTAGGAGTCAAATTAATCGTTCCAGACGTAATAATTGGAGCCTTTTCCCCGCTTGGCAAAGAGACTGGCGGTAGAGAAGAATTCTTAACATAATTGGTCACTAAATCAAGTGATGAAGTAATGTGATCCGTTGCCCCGCTATCAATAAGCCATCGATCGGAGACAAGCGGTGACAAACCTGAAGAAAAATCGCGTGCACAGGCAACGTGAGCTTGTGGAGCGGCTGCAGAAGATTTGGGCTGTGGCTTCAAAGCTGCAAATATTTGGTTATACTGGGCCTCTGTTAAATTCGGTAGGGCCTGCTGGACTTCTTTAATAGAAAAGCTATCAACTTGGTGGGCTGAAGGCCCACTGCCGTTTGTTGTGGAAATGGATGAAGAGGGTTTACTACCGCCGCTGCCTCCATGTTTGTTGGTGCGAGCTTTGTGCTTCGAATGCCCAGGTGGGTACCCATTCTTCTTCCAACAGAAATCCTCACTATGATTGTCACGATTACAGTAATTGCAATGAAGAGGTGGCTTGTCGACAATTCTGGAATCGGAGGGCATCACCAATTCGCGATCTGAAGGGCGCTTGTTGTTGCCGCGAACAGCCATGGCCGCTGGTTCAATATGGAGAGAACTCGCGACCTCGCACTGTTTCTCCTCTGTCGCGACGGAGGAATAGGCCTGACGTACTGATGGCAGCGGGTTCATCAACAAAAACTGGAATTGCAACTGGAATTGCATCAACCGATTCCTTCGTTCAAACCCATGAGGAATTGCATGAGGAATTGCATCAACCGATTCCTATCGCCGTTGGCAGTACAAGTGCAACTGGAATCGCTATAAGATCCCAGCTCATCCCATAGTGATTTTAATTTTGTGTAATAGGCAAAAACTGACAATTGGCCTTGTTGGAGATAGGCGATGTCACGTTGTATCTGAAAAATTCGAGGTGCGTTACTTTGTGAGAAACGTTCCTGAAGATCAACCCAGACTTTACGAGAACTGGTTGCATAGAGTACGCTTTATGTGATATCAGGTTCGCAAGCATTCCATATCCAAGATAATACCATATCATTGCATCTTTTCCACAAGGCGTAGTCATCTGGTTTCTTGTCAACAGAGGGTGCTTTGATTTGCCCGTTAATGAAACCTACTTTATTCTTGGCGCTAAGGGAGACGGTGAAGGCTCGGCTCCAAGAATTATAATTGTCACTGTTGAGACGCTTGGGAACAAGAAGAAGTCCAGGGCTATCTGATGGATGGAGATAAAAAGGATCGGCAGTGTTGCTACCGCCGCTTAATTTGGAAAAAGACGAATTGTCCATGTCGGAACGATATCAAAGGTTGGCAACGGCAGAAAGGTTAGATCTTGTACTGCTCTGAGGCCATGTAGAAAAGTATGTTGAACCAGAATGTGTGATTCATTAACAAACGGATGGTACAAATACAGATAGTATCCTTGTCCTACAAGTATTCTATGCTACAAATCAGGACTACAATTAGGAAAGAATAGGATATACATATTTGTTTCCTAATGGAATTACATAACTTTCTAACAGAAAAGGAAAGATAAACAGACTTTGCCAAAGCACAATGAGTAAATGAAAAATCGGTGTACGAGGATTGGAACATAACAACGACCTAGGCACAAGAGTGCTAAGCACTTTATTTGACGAAGTACCTAAACGATGATGCCAAAGTGACGACTACATAGACAAGGAAGCAAAAGCAGAATTCGAAATGGGAACAAGCTTGGATGCCAGACTGGGTAAGACTGGATAAAGGCCCTCCTCACATCGGCCTTGAAAAAGGATCACACTAGAAAGTAAGTCACGGATAAGATAACCCCAAGGAAAGAGGGTAATACTGATGAGATGATCACGAGTGAACTGAGCAACAGACAAGAGATTTTTATGAAGAGAGGGGACACGAAGCACATCAGACAAGCGACAAAACAACCAGATGTAAAGGAGACATTACCAGTGTGAGTGATAGGGAGGGAGTCACCATTACCAATGACCACATGATCTGTGAGCATATCTGGAAGAGGACTCAAGAAAGCGTGTGTCATGAATCATGTGATCGGTGGCACCCGAATCCAACTACCAAGTAGGGTCTGAAGCGTTGGAAACATGCATCCCTGCAAAGGCCCGAGACAAATCCAAATTTTGTGGACAATGAGCTTGCACATGACCATACTGATGGCATGTCCAACATTGAGGCAGAGCATAGGGAATGGGTGCAGCCCCCAAGATACCTAAAGAGAACTACTGTTATGGGCTAACTGCGGCTAAATACAACGCTGCTACTGTTGTTGGGGAGCCGAATATGGAGGTCCATGATAGGCCAACGGCTCCTGATATCCCCCACCAAAAGCACGTTTGGACCGCTGATGTCGGTTGTTGTTCCATGGACCACGAGGACCACGATTGTTGCTATTATTGTTGTTGGACCGCTACTGGCTAGCAAAGAAGGTAGTGGGGGTTGTCCGGGTGCCAATGATTGAAGGTGAGCTTGTTGTGTGCATCAAAGGCAAGGAGACCTACCTGGAGTTCAAGGAAGGTAAGCAGCAGTGGAAAGGATGTGAGGGCAGTGTGAGCATCACATACTACGGTCCTAACCTACGAATCACATAGGCCACAAGATTAGTGGCGGGTTCCCTAATGGAGGCCAATTTATCAGAGATGTTCTTGGCATGAATGAGATACTTAGTGATGGTTTTGGATCCCTTGTTCAACGACATTAGTTGAAGTTAAAGAATAGTCATGTGGGCAAACGACTGTTGAGAAAAACTTTCTCGAAGACACTCCCGAATTTCCTGTGAGGTAGAAACACTATGCCAAAAAAGGGCTTAAACGACGGTTAAAAACCGTCACTAAGAGTCGCAAAAAACTGTCGCATGGAGCCCAGTCGACTAAAGTAGGACTATACTCGACAGTTTTTTTCTGTCGTCTAAAAGGGAATAGATGACAGTTTTACTTACAAAACTGTCGACTATACTGGTCCAAAATCTTATAAAAGTTAGCGAATGACCACTTTAAACGACAGTTTTTAATAAAACTGTCGACTATTCTCTACTTTAAACGACAGTTTTAAACTAAAACTGTCGACTATTCTATACTTTACACGACAGTTTTAGTACAAAACTGTCGACTATTCTCTACTTTACATGACAGTTTTGTACCAAAAACTGTCGACTAAGCTAGGGCAAGTAATTGTTACAATTATTCAGCCGTTGCCTTGTCAATTGAATTGTTAATTGTTATGCTTGTCAATTAAGATACCTGTAATCACAATTATGATCCAAAAATGCTCAAGAAAGTAATTTTCCATCTAAGATCAAAGTAAACCAAATGTGTACATATATAAATTTGTGTTCAACATTCTTGAAATTCAAAAAGGCTGCATCCATGGCATTTTAATGCATCTAGAATCCTATAAAGATTACAAATCAAAATGCTTTCCAGCAAGTTGCATTTCCAGCAAGTACTTGGAAGTCTCACGAGGTAACGGCAGAAGCTCTTGGAAGTCTGAAACTCTAAAAGGCTGTCCAAGCTCTTGGAAGAAAGCTGCGAAAGAAGGAACACAAATCTATTAGATTATTGGAAAGAAATAAACACAAAAACATTGACTGTTGACTACGTTGATCACTCTCTGCATAAGACAGAACATGAAGTAAGCTTGCTAATGTTGAGTTTTGTGGTCTTACAGGTGTTAACACTTGTGATATTTTAGAATGAAATGACATACACGTTTTACAAAAGGCATCATAACAGTTCATCTGAAACTTTCAACTTTGAAAAGCAAACAACGTACTCACAAAAATCAACGTAAACAGAAGATTAGTAGGTTCTGTCTTATGATCTTATATCGAAATCTGAACATACTGAACCAGAGAAAATTGTGAAATAATCAATAAGATATGAATATCCTAATCTGAAGCTTCCAGTATGAGAAGCTTCTGAAATGAAATTACACAAAAATGTTGAGTTATAAAGCAAGAAAAAGCAAACCTCATTCACTTGAGCACAATTAGTGTTGCGTTTAGCCCTGCTGGAAATTGAAGTGTTCCCTTTTCATTTAGTTGATCTTGCCAGTTAAGTTTATCATCAGTTGTAATACTATCATACCTGCATATGTGACAATGATTAGTTAGACAAAGTTTGACTAGTAAAAGGAGGCAAAAAGAGAAGTGACTGGAAAAATACATCTCCAAACACTCACCATATTACTAAAGATCTAGGAACTGAGGCATGCATTGTGTGGGTCAAATGGCTGACAAATTCTATCAAGTTAGGAATTTAGCTCGATGCTAACTCAACCTCCATATTGATCTGCGAGTAGCAGTTATTAGGATAAACATATAACACGATTGCCACCAACCAAAATACTGTGAGACAGCTCCTATACTTCCTTAAACTATTTCAAACTTAAAAAACTTCCAACGTTGGATACGATGTTAATTTGCAGAAATGGCGCTACTTGTAATATATGACCAGTAAGGCACACATCTATACTAGTTGTTGCATACAACTTACCAGCAAGCAATGTTTGATGAGAAGGGTGGAATTCCATGCTTATCACGGTGACTCCTTGAAGAAGAGTGCAAGCTACAGCCCTCGGTAGGTCATCTAAAGACCAGGAAGCATGTTGGGGAGGAGGATAACTAACCTGAACATATGAAACAAGAAATTCTATAACAACTAGCAACTATAAAGCAATCTAGATCTAGGTATAGAACCACAAAAATGCACTGAAAAGTATCCAGAAATGATTCTGAGCATTAAAGCAAACAAAATACATCGTCAACAGAATCATGATCAGAACTTTGGTAATCAATCATTCCAAGTGCACTTGAAGCTGGTCTTGGATGCTTTAGACCAGAAATTGTTGAGACAAAATTATTCTGAATTACCAAAAGAGCTCAAATAAATGATAATAATATTCTGTTATATCTTAATCATTTTAACCAAACAAAACCACGATCAACCACATTAACATATACTTCTTGTTGGTCATAGCGCACATGAAATAATTTCTTCGCATAAGTAGTAAATGGAAACTGGAGAGGGAGAAAGGTCATCCACTAGAACTCCCCACAACGTCCATATTACCTACTAATACATAACTAGGAAATGGTAATCAAAATAAACATGACGGAGAAACCACACAATATTGTAAATAAAAATGCCAGCTCCAGAAGAATGGAAACCTCACCTTGACCAGGTTGAACAGGGAAGGGTGAAGCACCAACAACAGCTGATCGTACAGACAATGAAGGATTAGTATTTGACATCCATCCTGCTAAAGCGTTCGCATTAGCAACAGCTGGAGTAAAAGGATGTACATAATCGCAACAAACAAGACAAGTTGAAACATCACACGATCAGCATCAATTAAACACAATTTGTATGATGATAAAACTAGGAAGAAAGATAGGGTCATACTACACCATGTGCTCCTAGAGGAGCATAATTTGAAGGCTTTGCAAGAGCTGCAACTGGAAGAGTAACTGGTGTGGATGCGCGAGCCCCATTTGTAGGAGAACATGTGTGATCCATGAATAAGGTCTTAATGTCAGGATTTGGCCTTGGGTTTTTGCACAGCTGGTGCTGCCAATTTAAATTGCATAAACAATAAATCAATGCTTTAGAACTTTCACCCTGATGATCATATAAAAATGAAAACTTCAGAATGAAACCAGCATTACAAACACCAAGTATACCTTTAATTAATCATAGTGCACATGCGCGAAGCCTTAAGTGTGGGCAGAACAAGCTTCTCCTGAAACAGCGGATTTGCTTCAATCAACTTCTTAAGCTCAACTAACAGTATGCTCCTAGCTGATTTGGTATCACCATACTTTGACAACTGCTCATTTTCTCTGCATCACATTCAACAAAACATAAACCCCCAATTCTCATTCTCATCAAATAGCACACAATTGAACCCAAAAATAGAAACTTCAACTCCATTCACTTTGCTAAGCAACCCAGTATACAGCCTAATATTCAATACAAACACTTCAATTCTCAATCAAACAAAATTAATTACCCTATTTAGAACTCTATTGTACTGGAATCGTAACTATGAAGCAAAATTGAGACCTGATAAGAACTCTATTGTGCAGAAATCTGAGCCCTAAATATAAACCTAAATTTGAACCAAAAGCCTCAATACAATTCAGAAACTCCAACTCATATCCCGAATTTAAAGCCAGAAACACGAATTGAAACCCCCAATTTGAATTCGAAGCCCAATTTTCATTCAAAACCCTAATCGAAACACCCATTTACTGAATTGAGAGTCAAACATGTAATTACCTCACACAGGGTCGGCGAAGGATTGAAATCCCTTTCAGCCGCGCCTCCATCTCCTTCACCCACATCCTCTTGAGCAATTTGGTGGCAGCTTTCGCAGAGATCTTGGGTTTTGCATAAAGAATGGCGGTCGGCGAAGTTGAAGGTCGTCGGGGGAGGAGGTGACCAAAGTCGCGCGGCTTGGAGAAGAGGCGATCTGGAGTTTTCCAAGCGGAGATTGAGCGGAGAGAAGCAGCGACCAAGGGTTCGGACGGAGAGCATCACTTGGAGGATGCGAAGAGCAAGCGTAAGCTTATGCTCCGTCGCCAGCGTGACTTTACGCTTCCAGATCTGTGGAAGATAGGGGCAGAGAACTAACCTAAGTTTTGCAGAGAAAGAGGGACGACTGAGAGTGAGATCGAGCGAGAGAGAATGAAAAAGAGCGAAACAGTGTCTTCCGTGTTCTTGAACAGTGTCCTCCGTGTTTTCGCATTTAACATAGACGACAGTTTCTTCAAAAACTGTCGTCTATTACATTTGCCATTTTCCGCCTCCAGCTATTATACGACGGTTTTCAAGCTAAACTGCGATACCATCAATAGCAAAAACTCAACAACGGTTTTTACAAAAACCGTCGTCTGACGAGTGTCGTCTATGACCTTTTTTGGCTGTGAAAGGCCAACGACTTGAGATTGAATTGATGGGGTGAGGGTAGCACACAACATGCTAATAATTGATTTATCAGTCTAAGACTACACAAGATATACCGGATTCGGGGTCTGGGCTGGAGGAGGGGCTAATGCAGCATTGTTGCCACCAGCGACCGAGGAGGCTCGAAAAGTAGGGCAGGAATGGGAACCATCGACAAAACGCCACAAATTCTGAGCAATCAGAAAATGTTTAATCTTACCTTCCCAAAGCAAATAGTTGCCATCATCAAGTTTGTTGGAGACATAGTTAGAGATATTGGGGACGAAAGAGACAGAGGAAGAGGACGCCACCATTGAGAGAAAGAGAAAAGGAAGAGCTGCTCAAAAAAGATAGGCTTTGGATACCATGAAGAGATGAATAATACTATTGGTACCAAGTAATTGACCAAGTTTTTAATACCAACACATGTGGTATTGCCATGTAGCAAGTGCCACATCTCTCTAATTATAGGATATATTTAATTATTAATTACATATTTCAATCAAATCTCAAATGAAATCATTAATCATTAAATAAAAATAAAGAATCAAAAAGATTCAATTCACATTAATCTTCAAAACAAAAACAACTCTATTGCCTCCCTCACGCAAAGAAGCACTTAGAACCCTAGAACCCTAATTAAACACCCAGTTCTCCATTGAAGATTCACTAAATCATCGCACCATCCTTCACCGCCGCTGTAACACTGGTGATTAAATGTTTATTTGTGGATTACTTTCGTGGTTCAATATTGTAGATATATCACTGGTTGTCATCTAAGGATGTTTGTAGCTAAGCTCAGATTCAATGGAGACAAATCCTGGGTGACCGGCAGGTTGTGAGAAGGCCCAATGGAGACAAATCCTACGAACTTTTGAGTTGAAATCATTTTTTTCCTTGTGATGAGCGAGAGAGAAGAGATGCAATGTTTGATTTGATGTTTAATCAATGTGATTTCAATTTGATGCTTTTGTTTTTGTTTAATGAGTAATTGATTTTCTTTAAATTTGATTGAAATATGTACTTGATAACTAAATATAATATGTAATTAGAAAAATGATGTGGCACTTGCCACATAACATGCCACATGTGTTGGTATAAAAAACTTGGTCAACTATTTGGTGCCAATAGTGTTATTGTGAAGAGATATATGAGTCGAGAAATAGGATTCCATATTCGATTCATCAGTGTGATAGTGCATGGGTTTATATACACATACCAATAGGGTTGCGACAATACATGGGCTGAGCCCAATCATATAATTACAAGTCAACCCATCTATATACTTGGATTCCCTGACAAAGACAATTACCAAATCACCATGGGATGATTAAAGCTAGCTAGTACCAATTAATTTCTGATAATTATCACCCCTATTAGCACTTTGTGGTGTGTATACTGTGTATGATGTTAGAGGTATTTAATTTTGTGATACATGTAGAGATTCCAATAATGGAGTGAAGAAAAGAAGGTCATCCATTGAGTAAATATGAATTGGTCTTCAGAAGTATAACCTCCTATGAAATTGTAAAAACATATTTTTAAAATAAATTCTCCACAAGTTATTTATTAGAAATATTGCATATTTATGGGGTTATGCCAAAAAAATCCTATGAAATTAAAGTGTTACCAAAATACTTATATTACTATTTTCGTACCATTTTATCCTATTATTACCATTTAGTCCCAACACTTGACGCGCTTCTAATGAAAATAGGCAAAAAATGCTTTGTTGGATGCCTCCATGGGGAATAGAATCTTGGACGTCCATGCTGTACCACGCCAACCAAGCACCTTGTGATATTAATGAGCTTTCTCATTTAATCTATTTTTGAAAATTTACTTTTTATTTTTGCAATAATAATTTACAATTTTGCAGGAACACATAAAGATTTTGCATGAACACTTTACGATTTTGCAGGAATACTTTCACGATTCTACAGGAACATATTAAATTTTTTTTGCAAGAACAATTTACAATTTAGCAGGAACACTTTACGATGTTGCATGAACACTTTTACGATTTTTACTTTAATACTTTACGATTTTTGCAGGAATAATTTATGATTTTGCAGGACCACTTTACGATCTTTTGAAGGAATACTTTATGATTTTGCATGAGCAGTTGACGAATTTGCAGGAATAGTTTATGATTTTTTGAAGGAACATTTTATGATTTTGCAGGAGCAGTTGACGAATTTGCAAGAACATTTGACGAATTAAGCAGGGACAATTGACGAATTTGTAGGAACAAATGACATTTTACAAAACCAATGAATGTATGCATCCAATCAATACATATTTCAAATGGGCAAGACAAGATCCACCAGTTACTTATAACAAATTTCTCACTTGTTTGGAATGCTTATTGATTTGTGGCTCTGCCTGCATTGGAGAAGCCTTTGCACCCCTAAGAGAATAGCCTCGTATTTCACTTTTTCCTCCAAACAATGTTCCTGCAGAGGCACCGCCCCGCTGTACGAACGCTCAGCAAAGCCCTCCAAACCCAAATTCGACCATATACCCAATCATATCTCCCCGCTGTCCTCCAATCTGACCCGGATGCTGACGCCATCATCTTCCTGAGACCCAATCCAAAATACAATGAGACGATCACGCGCCGAGTTTGGGAAGAGCATCTCGGCTAAAGAGCACAAGGCCGAGCGAGTCTCAAGCATCGTGTTCAAGCAAGAGGACGACCAACATGGTGGCAACAAGCACCTTATCTCCGTCCACTCCAACTATATCTGAATCCTGCTTGTCGTAGGACTGGCCGCCGGTGCCACCAGAGAAGACGCCGAGGAGGAAGAAGAGACCAAGCCCTTTCGTTGGTGGTTTGGGATGCCATTGATGCGAGTAAGTGAAATTGGCCAGTGACAAATGAGACCTTGAGCTGCTGATATGTGGTGGCGGAGCCATCCGGATTTGGCAATGGTGGTTTGGGATTCTTGATGTGGGTCGGGTCAGGGGAGTAAGGTTAGTGAGATTGTGAAGAAGAGGATGGTGAAGAAGATGCGCGTGAGTTTTGAAAAAGAACTCAACCACTTAGAAAAATGTTATGTGGCTAATAGGCTTAAATAGTAAAGATTAAATTGTAATGAGTTTTTTAGATATTAATGTTTTAAAGTTGGACAAAATAGTAATAATTTATATATTGAGGAGTACTTGAATAAATATTTTAATATATCAAGAGTATATCAAATGATAAAATAATAAAATACATTAACATTTGGCTTATCCACTATAAGATAAAATTTTAATAATGTAATGCTTTTTTAAAAAAAAAAAAAATAACACAACTATGTACACCCTATTTTCTTCTCTCAATACCATGAATTTTTTCATAACATATAATTACATTTACATCCTTATGTGAACTTACATCTAATGATTTATTTTCTTATACATCCTATATAAAGTCCTGGACACCCATTTCATTGGTGGTTTGGGATGCCATTGATGCGAGTAAGTGAAATTGGCCAGTGACAAACGCGACCTTGCGCTGCTGAACTGTGGTGGCGGAGCCACCCGGATCTGGCAATGGTGGTTTGGGATCCTTGATGTGGGTCGGGTTAGAGGAGTAAGGTTAGTGAGATTGTGAAGAAGAGGATGGTGAAGAAAATGCGCGTGAGTTTTGGAAAAGAACTCAACCACATAGAAAAATTTCTTGTAGCAAATAGGATTAAATGGAAAAAATTAGATTGTAATGAGTTTTTTAGGTATTAATGTTTTAAAGTTGGACTAAATAGTAATAGTTTCTATATTGAGGGGAACTTGAATAAATATTTTAATATATAAAAGGAAAATTCTTCAGTGCATTTTCTAAATTAAATGCACCGATACATTTTATTTATATTAAACATGTCGAATATTTTAGACCATGGATTTACACCTAATATATCTTAACCATTCATTAAGTTTGAATTAATTAGACCATTGATCAAGTTAGAGATATATTTTAACCGTTGGATTTGAACATATTTTTATGTACATGTATAGTGGTTGCCGTCTTTTAAGGTTGATGGTTGAGTTGTTGCCGTCTTTTGTGGTTGCCGTATCACAGAAGAAAACTTGTATCTCACAGTTCCTTCCAATGACGGAACCTTTGATTCTCGTAAAAAGTTAATGATCGAAGCCGTGTTCCCCATCTTCTTGTTCACGCGTTGGTGTGTTTCGAAACATTGTAAGAATTTTGCTTTCTTTTGGTGCTTTGCGATTGATTATTCTCACTATGTGCATCAATTGATTTTTACGTTAATGTTTGTTAGGGTTTGTAGTTCATCATGTCCGATAGTGGGGAGCCGTTCTTGTCTGACGACATCTCATATTCCAGAGACTACGTCGAATTCAATCAAGGGAATAGCCCCGTGGAGGATGGGCATTGTTGGTTATCTAATTCCGCACAAAGTTCTAATGATCAGACTTTAGAGGACAACTATGAAGGGGATTGGGGAGAGAATCTTAATGATGCGGAGGACTTAGCAGAAGATAATGGTGACATTCATTCAGCACATGATTTCGCAGAAGATGATGATGTTGATTCATATATACAAGCTACTGATTTTTCTACTTACGAAGAGGGAAATCAAGGTTAGTTTTCGCTACCAACGATACATCATTACAGTAGAGTTTGTACATTTAAAATCGTCATTATAGCACTGGAAAAATATTATTTTTCTATATTCTCCATTATATCAAACTTATTAGTGTTATATGTGGTTTTGCAATAGGGTTCGGTACAACACTCCACTGTTATTGTGGATTTAGTTTCACTGTATTATATAGTTTTAAATGTTATAACTTTAAAACATTGTTGTAGTTTACAGATTTGTGTTATATTTTACTAATAAGTGTTATAATGTATTTTGAATATGGACAACATTGTAACCTTGAAGATATTTCAAATGCAGAGGAGATTTCCGGGTTGTTGGAGAAAATGATGATTGGTATGAGCCCAACAAAATTGCTAAGATGCAATATAAAACAGTGGATGAAGCATATGCATTCTACAAGAAATATGCTAGATTTGTTGGTTTCACTGTTAGGAAGGATGCTCGGAAAATAGAGGATGGCATTGTGATAATGAGGCAATGGGTTTGTGGGAAGCAAGGTGAAAGGTCACGAAAGCGACGGAGATGGGAGGATAGGGAATGTCGGGAAAGGGCACTAACAAGAGAAAACTGTGGCGCTTCATTTCGCGTGAGGATGTGTAGGAAAACCGGGGTGTATATTGTCTCATCATTTTACCATGTGCATTCTCACGAATTGGCAAAGGCTCACGAAGCACGTTTTCTTCGGTCAAGCCGAATCATGAAATATTGGGATTATAATCAGGCATTGGAAATGCGAAGGGTTGGGATTAGACCAACTCAGATAATGGAGTATTTGGTTGACTGTTGGGGAGGTTACGAGCATATGGATATTACAAGGAAAGATTTGTACAATAAATTGGCTGCCGAACAACGGAAAACGGTTGCTTGTGGTGACGCAGAGTGCACTATTGCCTATTTAACTGGTAAGAATGAAACAGATCCAAATTTTTTTTTCGAGTACACCGTAGACATTGAAGGAAGATTGGAACATCTATTTTGGAGGGATTCCCAGTGCTTGGTGGACTATAAATGCTTTGGGGATGTTATAGCATTTGATAGCACATATAGTACAAATTGGTATGGCAAGCCTTTGGTTATGATATTAGGTGTAAACCACCACTTCGCCAGCACAGTATTTGGGTTCGCACTACTTGCTGATGAGACAGCGGATACGTACGAGTGGGTTCTAAATGTTTTTTTGTATTCGATGGGTCGTGTAGAACCTATATCAGTCGTGACAGACGGAGATAGAGGCATGCGTTTGGGAATCACGAGAGTTCTTCCAGATGTTGATCATCGGCTTTGTTCATGGCATATTCGGAAGAATGTTAGTGAACATATTCGGGGCAAATGCTTGGAAGAGTGGGCAGAGTTCTCGGAAACAATTATGACTGTAGAAGAATTTGAGGACAGATGGAATATAATGTTGGATACGTATGGTCACCGAGGAAAGCCTTGGGTGAATGAGATGTACAATAAGCGCACAAGATGGGTGGAGGCATACTTGTGGGGGAAATTTTTTGCAGGCATGCGTAGTACGCAACGAGTGGAGGGAATGAATGCATATATGAATCGTTATCTTAAGAAGGAGGAAAAGATGTTTGAGTTGTTGAACCAAGTTGAAAGAGCACTGAGACGGCTACGCCACGAAGAATTGTTGTCCAACTTCAACAATCGTAACTCCTCTCCTGTTATAGGCACAAACCTTCGCCGAATTCAGCAGCATGCCGCAAGGGTTTACACACACACAATGTTCGAAAAGGTGCGGACACAGATCAACATGGAAGGGTCGATGATTGTTCGTAACGTCGAAGATCATGGTAGCAGCAAGGTGTATTTGATTACGGCCTATCTTGATTCATACCATGAGTGGTTTGTTACTTATGACCCATTCAGTGCTAGTGAATGCATTCAGTGCACATGCAAACTGTTCGAATCTGTTGGTATCCCATGTTGTCATATTTTTTGTGTCATTAAACACGAAGAACTAGACCAAATACCGGAATCTTTAATAATCAGGCGGTGGACGAAGGATGCGAAGTGTGCAGTTGAGCGAGACTTTAACATTACCAACGTTCCAAGAGAAAGTTCGACTATTTCGCGATAGAGGTCTCTAAATAATTGTTGGAATAAGATATTCTTGCAAGCCTCAGAAAGAGATTCATTGACTAACTTTGCTTGTCGAGAGTTGGAGGTATTAGCAGCAAAGTTGGGAGAAATGTGCATCGAAGAGGGTATCAGTGATGGTGGGGTTGGAGGCAGAGGTCGAAACAGTGGCGTAAGAGATCCAATGTTTGTGAGATCAAAAGGAAGGCCGAAAATGAAGAAGCGTGCTACTAGAGGAACAAGGCGCTGCTCATATTGCAAACAAACCGGGCATGATTTACGCAATTGTCGTAACAAAAGAGGCGTTGTGGGCGATGAAGGAGTTGGGGTGAACTATCCATCTCGGTCTATGTACAGCTCAACAGGTTGTTCTGAGGATGATGCGAGTGAGTGAATGGCATTGTTATTGAAGTTAGCATGTCCGCATGTTTTGGTTTTTCTTTTAGTTTTTCTGTAACAAACATTTTGTGATAAGGTAACTCGACTTATTGCAATCCGTTTATTGCATTGTGTACTGGATGAAAAATGATTTACGATTCTATGTTATAACATTATTCTTTTACGTGTATGAAAAATGATTAACAATTCTATGTTATAACATTTATCTTGATGTTACAACAGTTACTATGTACTACCGTAGCATTACCCTAAACCCTAAACCCTAAACAGTATTATACTATACTATAACCGTATACATTAATTTTAATAAAATTGAAAATAGCTTGTACGGTAGAAATATACTTGCTCATATTGCTATGTTTCACATATATATGACAACTTCAAAATGCGTACGTTGTAAAGATGACCAACATTACCAACTAGGAGTAGTACTATTTGAAGGCAATCATGTAACAATGCAGTAATGTAACCTAAAACTTTGATAGCTTTATTGATATTTTTGTGAGACTTGCTCCTTATGATTTCGATACAGTGTGTAAATGTTTTGCATTAAGTATCTTATTTGAGTGTAGCATGATTTCTTCGTGAGTTTGAGTGGCAGCTTTCAAGTTGATCACATTCGCATTGTTTTAGAGTCATCTAAGCACTACCATCTACAATTCCCAACGGAAGCGATTGTACATGTGAGTCAAACGCCATTTCGTCTTAGTAATTGTGCCTAATGGAAACTATCATCCATTGGGAAAAGACATATAACTGCTAAGTCTACAACGGGGTCTTGTTTGTCAAAGATATATAAGTTCATCTTTGTCACAGATATATACGAACATAAATTTCTTTCATATTGGCATGTATATAGATTTCAGCTTGTACCACATTTGGGCCTTGTGGTTATTGGGCTACAATGACTTCCATTCCTATTGGAATATTGTGTACTAGCGTGAATATGTGAAAACTAAAACCCTATATCAGTCGGCAACTCATATAGAGGCTATGGTGTTTGCCGCATGAAATTATTCAATTGTTCTTGTTTCATATTTTCATCCACAATCTATTTGCAGAGCATGAATCCAGAAAATATGCTGACAAAGATCATTCCCACGCCAAAATTGAGTTTACGTTGCCCAATATTAGACAAGTGCCTCGGAGGAGGGATAGCATGCCAGTCAATTACAGAGCTAGTGGGCGAAAGCGGTGTTGGTAAGACCCAATTTTGTCTCCAACTATCCTTGATTGCTCGCTTACCGATTTCTTATGGTGGGTTACTTGGGTCGTCTATATATGTGAACACCGAGTTTGCATTTCCGTTGCGTCGACTAAACCAGTTAGCCACCAATTTCAAGCATAATGAGGCTGATTTTGTAGGGGCCAACCCATGTGATGACATATATGTCACAGAATGTGAAAATGCCACACAACTCCTAAGGGTTTTGGATAATGTAGAGACGTTCATGAGGTCTTCAAGAAGCCGATTGCCGGTAAAGCTTATAGTGATTGATTCCTTTGCAGCTTTGTTTCGCTCCCAATACAATTGCACCCCTTCTGATATGACAGCCCGTTCTTCATTGTTTTTCAAGATTTCTGGGAGGTTGAAGGAGTTGGCTTTTAGGTTTGGACTGGCTGTTGTTATAACCAACCAGGTGGTTGATTACATAGAATCACCAAACTCTGTTAATGGGTTAAGAATAGGGAATGTGCCAACTTTATTTTCAGGAGGAAGACGTGTTTGTCCTGCATTAAGCTTGTCTTGGGCGAATTGTGTTAATACCCGGGTTTTCCTATCCATATGCTACAATGGTGCTTCAGCATCAACGGTGGACAGGGCTCGTTTGCTTCAAATTGTTTTCGCTCCTCATTTGCCCCCGTCATCTTGCTCATATGTCATCAAAGGAGAAGGGGTTTTTGGTGTTGGTGTTGGTGTTGGTGTCGGTTGATGAATCAAAGCGATAGTACAAGGGACGAGTAGTTTATAACCAATCATTGTTTTTTGTTCATGGTTTTACTGTAGTGAAATCAAGGACGTTGTAGCAACAAATGACAGTACAATGGTCTAATTATTGTTATAACAATTGCTGCCTTTATATATTTCTTGGTCATCTTTCGGTATTCAATTGGCAATCTAGTATTTTTGCATAGAACCCAATCAATTAAAGCGGATTCAATGTAATTGAACCCAATCTATTTGAAGCCCAATCAATCTATTGCCTTGGAGGTCTTGGGCCCCTAGGTGGAGAGGACCCCCAAAAGACACTTTGGTCTATGTATAGAAAGAAGCCCAATAGTTTTTTTGCCCTATGTATGCAAAATCTACTTCTTAGAGGGCCCTAATTTGTTTTTGGGTTTGGGCCCCAAATAAGACAGGGCCGGCCCTGCATAGCCCAAATAGTAAGACCATTCGCATACTATCATTTGTATCATATATTAAAAGAGCGCAAGATTACATGTTACAGTGTTCCATTACAATGTTATAACATCACATATGTTCTATGTAACGTTACCCTAAACCCTAAACCCTAAACAGTATTATACTATACTATACCGTAGACATTATTTTTCATAAAAGTGACAATAGTTTGTATGCTGGAAATATACTTGCTCATATTGCTATGTTTGACATATATTTCACAACTTCAAAATGAGTACGTTGTAAATATGACCAACATTACCAACTACGAGTAGTACTATTAGAAGGCAATCATGTAACAGTGCAGTAATGTAACCTAAAACTTTGTTACCTTTATTGATATTTTTGTGGGACTTGCTCTTTATGATTTCAATACAATGTGTAAATGTTTTGCAGTGAGTATCTTATTTGAGTATAGCATGATTGTTTTGGAGTATTGTAAGCACTACCATCTACAATTCCCAAGAAGCAATTTTACATGTGAGTCAAACGCCATTTCGTCTTACTAATTGTGCTTAATGGAAACTATATTCCTTTTGGAAAAGTAAGACAATGCTTAAAAAGTGAGCCACATAATATAACCAGTCTGTGTTATATGTGCATGTTTTAATTGTAGTCCAAACTTAGATTGTGTAACAGTGAAAAATATGCTACAACTGCTGATATATTCTTTTTATAATATGCAAATGATGAACTCCTACAGAAACAAAATACTATTATTTACAAAGATTGATCGGCGGGATTCTCGAGCAATCCGTATCCTAATAGGATTCTTTCTTTAATGGGCTTATATCCTCTTGAATGCCAAATGAAAAGCCGGTCACAATTACCTAAAAAACATAAAATACTTAAACCGAGAGGTCTCTTGTTTTGGTAAAAAAACCGAGAGGTCTCTTGGAACCCAGATCTCTCTTGAAGCGTCGCCGTCATCCTCTTCACCATCCGTTTGTTAACGTGAAGCCTATCTCGAGATCGGCCAAAGCACGCCGTCGTTTAGGTCTGTTCGTGGATTCTCGGTGATTTTGGAGAATCATTCAATCGTTTTTCGTCGGTTCTTAAAAGAAAAATATGTCTGCATCAACCTCCGAATTTAACCCAGGTATGGTTCGATACTAGTAGCCGAATTTGTTGTTCGATTGGCGAATTTTACCTAGGTGTGGTCTTGCATGGTTGTGAAAACGGGAAATTTGGTTTTTTGGGACATTAGGGCTTGTTGTCGGATTCAAATTTGGGGTTAATTTAGGCGGGTTTTGAAGGCATCGATGTCATTTGATTTTGGGTAATTTTTGAAAATGGTCTTCCATGTTTGGGGAACCCCAAATTTGACCAACATTACATTGGGGGTTTGTTTTCGGTTTGAATTTTGGGGGTAATTTAGGGCTTGATTTGAAGACACATACATTCGATTGATTTCGGTTTCTTGTATTTATAGGTTTGTTTGGGGTTGATTCGCATGGTTCTTAATTTTCCACGTTTGGTGTATAATGGGTGATTGTTAATTGTTGAAGTGGTACATAAAGTTGCGATGTTGATTGGTCTTTGAATTTGGTTGACGGATACTTCTTTTTGTTTTGATTATAAAACGTGTTCATTTGATAGATATGGACAACCAAGAAGAGGCTTCAAATGAAGTTGAAGCCCAAGCAGGCCCATCCAGGACGAAGAGGGCTCGTTTAGCTCCGTCTTCTAGGCAACCAAAACTCATGGACAAGGTTGGGTTTGGTATTTCGTCTTACAAACCAAAGGGGAAAAGACGGCGCGACTCTACTGATTTGCATGTGGATCCTGATTGCCACATAAGCCAGAAGGTAATAAATATATTTGGTGTGGATTATAAAATGCAGTAGGGTCTACATTAGAGTGTTATGGGTATTCGGTATTACTTATTGTCATATGGTGTGTTATAACACGCATATTATGTGGTGTGTTGTGGTATAATGTTTTACAATGTGTTGTATGTAAGAGCCTCCAGTTATAACATTTTATAACGTGTTATTTCCCATGTCCAACAGCCAAACAGTTTAGGATACAGAGCGTTCGGTAAAGACGCAGAGGTGGCAGAGTGGTATTTAGAATTGGATGAAGATGTTAAAGCCAAGGTTACTGACGCCGGATTTGGCAAATTTATGGAGTGTTTGGTAGCGGGCTATTGTGGGAGAGACCTCATTCCTTTGTTGGCAGAGAAATGGTGGGATACCACCCATACATTCCACCTTGGCGAGGCCGGTGAGATCACCATGACTCCATCTGATTTCACAGTCATAACCGGCATTGATTTTGGTGGGGAACCACTTGTATATGACGGTGCAATGCATGAGAAGACAGAGCTGGTGATGAACCTTCTCGGGGAGAGAATTGGCACCTTGATTGGAAAGAAGGTGTCCGTTACTTCAATCTTCGACAGATACCGTAGTTGGAAACCTACGGACCCCAATGAGAAGAACATGCTCGCTCGCATGTTCTTAATGGTGTTGACTAACTGCGTACTGTGCTGTGATAGCAGCCAATCTGTCCGCCTTTGCACTCTGCCCGTGTTTGAGCAGCTAAACGAGGTCCAAAAATACGATTGGGGAGCAGCTGGACTCTCGGCTTGTTACTTGTATATGGACAGGTATTCCCGATGTGCCACGGGATCATTTGGAGGGTACTGGAAAGCTTGGGAGGTAATTATGTTATCAATATTATTTGTTTATGAGTGAAATTATTAGTTTTTTTAATTTATGTAGTAGTGAATGTTTGTGTGAAGTTAATATTCTTTTTTCGATTCGTTTTGAACTTTTAAGGTGTGGGCTTGTGAGCACTTTCCTAAGATACTGAAAATGAGTAAATTGCATCCGCAACGTGAATGGCCGGTGGCAACCAGGTGGCTGGAAAAAATTTTCAAGATAGATTATGGGGACAAGGCAGGGATTACTCATAGGCTTGCCACGGTGAAAGCTACGGAGGTTAGTATGATATGTACCAACACTAGTTTAATGTACGATAAATGCGAATTGAGTTACCATATGAACTTTATTGGTTTTGGAAATTTGCATAAGGTGATGAGATTATAAAATTGCATTGCATGAGAAAATTTCTATTGTTATATTTGGTGCATTATGTTTCTCTGTTATTATGTTTCTTTGTCGAATTAAAAGTAATGGAATAGCGTGACTTGTAGGGTTGTCTATTCCTTGGTACCCAGTATATTGCATGAGAAAATTTCTACTGTTCTATTTGGTGCATTACGTTTCTTTGTTGAGTAAAGTTCATGTTTATTCATTTTCAAATGTTTACTGTTATGGAATGCAGATAGAGTGGAGGCCATGGGGAGAGTCATTGGCTATTCTTCCTGATAGTCATTCAGGTTGCGTTACCCTGACCAAAAAGCGTTTGCTTATGAGTGGCCCATTAGGGAAGGCATGGTATTTAGGGGAGCGTGTGACTCGCCAATGGTTTAGAAGGGGCGAGCCTTGCATTCCTAAACCACCACCTCTGAGTATGTTGAAGGACAACCAGCATACCGAGGAAGAGTTGTTGAGAGGCCCGCTGGGTTTTCGTGCTATAGAGTTCATCCGCTCGAATACCGGTGAGACATACGAAGAGTTCTGCAGACGTAGCCTGTCATTCAAGTTTACTGCTGAAGGGAATGTTAAGATTGGTGATCTTCAACTTCCGGGTCGGCGTCTTCAATTGCCTGTCTTGAGGGATGAATCTGGGAAACATGAGACCGTTGTCTTACCATTGGCAACGGCCGATGACATACCCCTCCCAGACAATGAAGTAACACATGTAAGGATTTTTAAAATTGTTTGACTCTGTTGTTATGGATTATATCTACATTGATGACTTTCACTATATGTGGCAGGTTTCTGTACAGACGGCAATCGAACTAATGAAGATGTACGAGGGCGCCGTATCATTCTTAAGGGAAGACAGAATGCGCTCTGTGCAAGCCATTAGAGAATTGCAAGGGAAATGTGTAAGTTTCACTTACTCGCTCAATTTTAATCGTTCATTACTGTAGCTCTAGTATTAGTTAATCTTTTCCTGTTTGGTTATCACTAGGCCAAAATACCCCTTTAACAACACCGGGTAGACAACGCTTTATATGAAAACCGTTGCAGGATAGAAAAGAAGCACAAAAGACAACGAATTGATCTATTTTCGTTGTCTACGAGGTTGTAAAACCGTTATCTCTAATAACGTTCAATGTCGGAGATAACGGTTTGAAATTTACCGTTGTAATTAAAACACGGAAGATACTGTGCACTTAAGGGGGAACCAAAATACATAATTCCCTCCGTATCCCTTTTAATTTTTGAACCTCCCTTTTCAATCTCAAAACCCTATTTTTTTTTTCTCTCTCTCTATCTCTCGCACGCCTCCTCACCACCTTCAACCTTCATCCCGACGCCGCCTCTCTCTCTCTCTCTCTCTCTCTCTCTCTCTCTCCCCTTTTAATTTTTGAATTCCAAACCCTATATTTTCTTTCAATCTCGCATCTCTTTCCCTGTGCTTCGATCTTTTCTGGCAATAGCCTCCTCTGCACCCCCACCTTGTCAGCCCCTCTTCGAATCCTCCTCTCCAAACCCACAAATTCTTTATCTGACTTTGGATTTGGGCAAACCAAATTCGAGTTTGGCATTTGTCGATTTGGGGGTGACTGGATCTCGTCAGATCCACCCAAGTTTGAGTCGTTGCTCTCCGACGGCTTCAAGCGTCTCCGTCGCGAGCTCGACACTGACGACCACAGTCGTCAGCTTTTTGAATGTTTTGGACTACAGTCGAGGAGCAGACTAGATGGTGACCACGCTCAACGCCTCCATGACAGCTTGGATCCGCCATTTCTTAGCTTGCATGGGGTAATTCTCGGATTACATTTTGTTTTTGTATCTGCTATTTATGGAAGCTTTTTGGGTAAAGTTACTTTGGAAAGGTTTGACTCTTT
The DNA here is from genome assembly GCA_033992175.1 of Spiraea crenata. NCBI lineage: Eukaryota > Viridiplantae > Streptophyta > Magnoliopsida > Rosales > Rosaceae > Spiraea > Spiraea crenata. The sequence goes on along the minus strand of JAVBHV010000007.1, from coordinate 804,330 downwards.
GGGTTACTTGGTTGGTAGTAAGACTTAAATTTCTGAGTTTGTGGAGCAAATTTTGGATTGAAAACGCCTTAAAATGAGAAATTTATCATCTAGGTTCCAAAAGTTTGAAGCTTTTTTGGTAACAGTGGCTAGCTCAGCTAAAATTTATATATCAATCAGTGGGTTGGTTACTTGGTTGCTAGTAGAACACTTCAGATGTGATTTTATCATCTGGGTTCCAAAAATTTGTAGTCTTTAGTAGCAACTAGCAAATGAGCACACCTGATGCTAACCTGTCATAGTCTGATATTGATGTCAAGCTGCAAATGAGCGTCACCAACTACGGATGCAAAATCACCTCCTTGTCTGTTCCCGGCAGAGACGGTATGCAATTTGACTTCTTTTGATTCCGAAGTCAAATTTTTATGTCGTTTTGCTCGTGTGAAAAATGTTGCTGATGTTTTGGGTCGGATGGTGAATTTGTTTATGGTAATTGGCTGATGTTGTTCATGGGTTTGACTCTGTTGAGTCCTACTTGGTAAAATTTTTGTTCACTTTTGATTCTGTCTTTGTTGGTCTATGCATAGTTCAGCTGTTTTGATCAGAAAGCAAGAGAATTCGTGGTTTAATTTATAAATTTGATGAACCAAAAAGAAAAAAAACCAGTAATTTGATGTGAATACCATTTGCATTGTTTCTTTTATATCAGCAAGTCGTTAGGTCTTTGTATCTATTAGGTTGTATATTGGGTGTGTGTACTAAAGGCTGAAGAACATTGCATCTGATATGACATTGTTAACCAATTCTGTGTCATTGTTCAGTATTGAGCATCCTTAAAAAGAAAAATTAAGCTTGCTAACCAAGTATTAGGTTTCCTTTCTTAAGGCCCCTTAATTTTGTGTTTGCCAATTTTCAAGGCCCCTTACAGTTTTGCACAGTCATTAAGAAAGATGAATAATCACGAAAAATATAGAAAATGTTGAAAGGTGTTAACCAGCTTCAGGCTGAGGAAAGGCTTTTTCTGACAATGTTATTTTTGAGTTTGAAGCTGAATCTGGGAGGGATGGCGCATTGTCTGTATCTCTTTTCCCTTTTTTTCGTGTCCTAGTTTTTTCCTCTTACATATTCTAGTTGCTGCTTTGTTAATGTAAAGATGCACACATCAATAAATTAATGATTTATTATCTGGTTTTGGGTAAATAAATGAACTCATGTTGTTATTCATCTGATTTAATTGTATCTTGTGATCAGATATGACATTGCTAACTTTTTATCTCATAGATATCTGGAGACTGCTAATCCGGTAATTTTCTAAAGCAGTTCTTTGCAGGCATGGCTTTAAATTGTTAAAAGGAATTCAATTATAGGTCTTTGTTATTAATTTTTATGAGTTCCTCATGTCTTTGAATGATAATATGAATATTGTTGGCCATTTCTCTAACATATGCTTTCAGTCAGTTGAAAAGGTGGCATTTGTATTAAGATTATGCACTTAATGATTACAATTCTTAATCCCCGCAGATTGAAATGGGAAGCACCAATGTCAGAGCTGGATCCACCATATTTGGGCCAAGGGAGTATCCAAAGAAGCAACCGAATTAGTATCTTCTGACCCCTTCCCTTGTATTTATATGTTCTAATTGTCTATAGATGGTGAAAGTCATATCCCTCTTCTTAGTTGTATATGTAGCCTTTGAGTGTGTGACCTTTATTATTTTCGATACTGATACACATGCAACCAAATTAGTATTCTGATACACATGCAAAGATTAACACAGTAGGTTCGTTTGTATGGTTGAGAATTTGGCTTTGCTGTTGTTGCCCACTAATGTGGTAGAAGCAAATGCCTCTATTGTTCAGAACACAAAAAGATAAAATTTCATTGTCAAGCTGGATATTATAATTTATATTTATACCTATAAGTTTTTACTCAACTGATACCACAATTCATCTCATTTGTATGCTGATTTTTGCCAGAATTTGCCTTTTTATTGCCATTGGAAATATTTACAGACTATCTTCAAATACATCTATATTCCTGCTTAGTTATTATTGTACATTTAGAATACTTTATCTGCAACTTGAAACTTCAATAATGTTACTTTACCAGGTTCATTGGTTGGCTACATTCTTTTGTTACGTGGCTGATGTTTCTTTTCCAAAAAAACATTGCTTCAAACCACAAAGGTGTTAACTGGTTAGTAGCCTATTTCTTATCCATTTTTTCCTTCTCTTTTCTGAATGGTGCAGGGACATGCCATCAAAGCTGCAGTGCAAGAGATTGCTTTTAAGCTTTTAGCTCCAAAAGTACAACGTGGCAGGAGCAAAACATCTGCATGGTTGCATTTGTCAGTTTCTTTCTTGGATCTTTTTTTCCCCTTTTGATTCATTTCAAAGAATGCTTCTGTCCATTATATAATCTGCTTATCCCTGTGTTTAGATTAGCTTATATAAGAGATGCTATGATAGCCACTCTTCAGTCCTGTAATGTCGCTGCCATGAGTTTGATGTTCAAAATTTGTTACTTTGCAAGTCTTCATCTTTATGAATTGACTGGGTATTATAGGAGAATATGTGTAATTTGGTAATTTGACAGAATATACTTATTTGGTTTCTTATTGACTATAGAGGATTGTGCATGATGTGCAGATTATTTGCTTTAGCTGTCAAAGAGATGGACTTGGAAGATTGATAGGCTCATATCAACCATAGAGTAGGTTTACTCATATAAAGCTTCTAGTCATTTAGTATTTTTGATGTCTTATGTACTTATGATGCTACTTGGCATAGTTGGCTGCACTTGGACAGTTTAGTTGACTGCCAATTAGTCATTTGTGTAGTTGAATGCTTATTTATGATATATCAATTTGAAAATGAATGAATGGAATGATTTGAATGAATGGAATGATTTGAATGAATATAATGATTGGAATGAATAATCCAGGTGGTTCATTTACATTAAATGATGGATCCGAAATTGGTAGTAATAATCCCAGAAAAGTGTCCCAAAACAAGATCAGACAACGGAATATTAACCGTTGTCTACATGATTGTTAACCGTTGTCTATATGATATTAGCCGTTGTCTACATGATATATAGATAACGGTTCGTAAACTGCAACCGTTGTCTATTAGTACATTAGACAACGGTTTTATAATAACAACCGTTGTCTAATATATGAATAGACAACGGATTTTGGTGTTGTTAAAAGGGGTAGGAATAGATAACCGTCGCTTAGACAACGGTATTTCGATAGAATAGATAACGGATATTATCCGTTATTAAAGGGGTATTTTGGCCTAGTGTATGCTTATGTTTGAATGTATGCAGGAAAAACGGAAGAGACGAATTGACAAATTGAAGATGAAGGTCTCGGAGTGCACTTTAGACCCCAACCAGGAAACGCCAGAAAAGGCAAGTGATACACTTTGTTAGTAATCAATCTTTGTAGCTCTAATAAATGGCCTTCGTCGTTGGCGTAGTTGATATGATGTATTGTAGTATGTAGTATACACTCGTTGTTAGAAGACAACAACAAATAACTGAGAATCCGTATGATATATCAAATATAAACTTAATATAACACAAAGAGTATGTTATAACGTATGTAAATCCATCTTATAACATATGTAAAGTCTGTACAACACATGTTATAACAGGAACAATGCAGAATATGTTTGATTGCATAGTTGTTTACAAGATTATACTTTTCATTTGTATATGAGTAGCAAGTTGAAGAGGAAGGTACAGACAAAGATGTTGAAGAGGAAGGCAGTGATGAAGAGGCTGAAGAGGAAGAAGGCAGGGACGAAGAGGTTGCTGAACAGACTAGTGATGGGAATAATGTGGATGAGGGTGCAAATGAGGAGCCTCAGGGTACAAATGAGGAGCAGATTGCCATCCAACGCGAGGAACCTCAGGGTACAAATGAGGAGCAGATTGCCATCCAACGCGAGGAGCCTCAGTTCATTACACAATATATATATATGAAGTCATCCTACATTTACAAAGCCAAAGGAGTTTGTTACGCTTTCAAGGTGCTCTGTTATAGCATGCTCCTTATTACAATAATAAGGACCTCAATTACAATAAAAAGGGTAAGAATTACACAGTGAAGTTCGTATAGGGTATAAAGAGGATTTACACTGCCAAGGTAGTCTATTACAACATATGGTTGGAGAATTACACAACTCATCATAGAATTATAAAACCAAGGGAATCAATTACACTGCCAAGGTGGTCTTTTACAATATCTATTACACATGCTTCTTATTACACTGTGAAAGGCCCAAATTACAATATGTAGGTTGGGGTTTACATAGGTAGGTTCACATAAAGTATAAAACGGATTTACACTTCGAAGGGACTCCATTACACTACCAAGGTGGTCTTTTACAATATCGCTTATACACACACCTTATTACACAATGAAGGGCCACAATTACGATATGTAGGGTACGGTTTACACACATAAAGTATAAATAGGATTTACACTGCCAATGGACTCCATTTCACAGCCAAGGTGGCTTCTTACAATATCTCTTACACACACTCCTTATTACACTAGAAAGGACCCCAATTACATTATGTAGGTTATGGTTTACACAGTGAGGTTCACATAAAGTATAAATAGGATTTACACTGCCAAGGGACTCGATTACACTGTCAAGGTGGCTTCTTACAATATCTCTTACACACACTCCTTATTACACTAGAAAGGACCCCAATTACATTATGTAGGTTATGGTTTACACAGTGAGGTTCACATAAAGTATAAATAGAATTTACACTGCCAAGGGACTCGATTACACTGTCAAGGTGGCTTCTTACAATATCTCTTACACACACGCCTTATTACACTAGGAAGGACCCCAATTACATTATGTAGGTTACGGTTTACACAATGATAGGATTTACACAGCCAAGGGACTTGATTACACTGCCAAGGTGGCTTCTTACAATATCTCTTACATACACTTCTTATTACACTAAGAAGGACCCCAACTACATTATGTAGGTTATGGTTTACACAGTGAGGTTCACATAAAGTATAAAGAGGATTTTCGCTGCCAAGGGACTCGATTACACTGCCAAGGTGGCTTCTTACAATATCTCTTACATACACGCCTTATTACACTAGGAAGGACCCCAATTACATTATGTAGGTTATGGTTTACACAGTGAGGTTCATATTATGAAGCCAAAGGAATCAATTATAATGCCAAGGTCGTTTTTTACAATATATCTTACACATGCTCCCTTATCACTCTGTGAAGGACCCAAATTACAATATGTAGGCTAGGGTTTACACAGTGAGGTTCATATAGAGTAAAACGAGAATTTACACTGACAATGGAATTAATTACAACATATGGTAAAGGAGTTACCATCAAATACGTTTTCAAAATATGATACTACAACTTTAACTTTACCAATGACACACATATTAAGTGTTATAACGAAAAGTCCATGAAATATCAAAACTGCGAGAAAAAACAAATATAAACGTCCTAACATGACATCAAATGTTCCAAACATAGTCATGCAAATTGATACAAAAAATGGTATTAGGAATGACATTCAAATGATTAATCACTCGATGTACCCTTCGGCTTTTTTTGTAGTCGATGTATCCTTCGGCTTGTTTTTACTTCCAGGTGGCCTGCCTCTGCGACGACGAGGTGGACCATCCATTGCTGAAGTACCTTCCTTAACTGATACTTTTCCCGATTGTTTTACCACACTGGATTTGGTGCCTCTAGTGACTCGATCCTTGTTCACCTCCACATCACCATCCCGTGATTCTTCTTGGAATTCATGTTCCTGCTGAAAAGTCACCGACCTTTTTTTCAAATTTTCTTCAACCAATGGACAACTGAAAAGTGGTTGTATATCATCTGCATACTCGTTATCCGATGGTATGGTCCCATAATGCTTATCATAGCACCGTAAGAGCTCTTGTCTAGATTTGTTATTCATACTCGTGATCAAATTAACGGCGACTCTTTGTCGGTGATGTATTGAGTCCCAGCCGGCCTGCCAAAGAGTACATATGTCAAGTAACACACACAAACCAAAACTCCTGCTTACAAAGTATACCGTGTTTTTACCTTCATGGCCTTCAATTTTTTCTCGGCAAGTTCAGGCCCCCACTCCATGAACCTACACACATAAACCCCACAATCAACCCCGTTGTTTTGGGGTGGAATTTTCGCCCAATTGATTAGAAATTCGCTTTCAAATTTAGGAACGAAGTTCGAATCACATAGTCCCTCATCACGATGACACATGCAAACATTATCTAGCGCCTTCAACTACACACCAAAACAAACACACACAAAAAAGACAATTCATGTATAAAATTAAGCTGAATGATTTCAATCATGTAATAACTAGACTTACAATCTTTAGTGCTGTCATCCTAGTATTTTCTGGATCCTTTGCAGGTAAACTGTCCCATATTTGGCACATTTTTTCCTCCATTCTCACAATAATTAAGTACCAATGATTGTTGTTCACATTTACAGGAACATATATCTAACCACCAAAACTCCAAGTGAGACAACTGTGTAATGCAAAAGCAACAAAATATAGTATAATTACTTACGTTTCGACACTTATTAAGTGGACGATCAGCCGGGATGAATTCACCAAGGAACTGACCATACAAACGTCTATGTATGGAGTCTGTTTCCTTCATAATTTTTTCCTGGTCAATGACAACATTGTATCACCACCTATAATTTCATTGTGCTATTAGGAAACCATGAAGACAAGTACATACCGAGAAGTATGTTGACAAATACCATTCTTCCTTGTTTTTAAATCCACTACATTCAGCTACCGCCCACAACACCTATTGCAACTCAACACTATAAGTGATACGTCCAATAAGAAATGCAAAAAACTTCTAAAAAGTATAACATACCATGGAGTCAACCCAATGTCCGGGACGAAGGCAATCAATCTCTTTGCGGGTAACATGTGTTTTATCCAAGGAGACAACTACGAAACTGCAAATAAAATAACCAAATTATTAAGTTCTATACAAAACTGAAGCTACTACAAAATAAAAATTGTCTTACTCTGTATCATGTTTTGTTTCATGGCCAAACACTGCCTTCAGAAGTTCTTCCTCCAATCGATTCTGGCTGCGAAATTGTAAGAAACGGTCTTCACTACTTCTTAAAGTATCTTCCTTATGGAACCTATTGAACGGACTATGTTTCATCCCAGAAGTTCTCTCGGGGATGCTTCCCCTGTTAATAGGGCTCGCATCGGGGATGCTCCTCACTTTTGGGCTTTGTTGCCCATTTAAACTACTCTTCAATCTTTCCCCAATTTTAGCAGGTTTATTATTCTTGAGAACTTGACCAGACAAATCAGGGCTGCCATTACGTAGTCCACGTGAAGCTATGTCATCTTCCCCGAACTGATTCGAGTCAAAAAGAAGATTTCTTCTAGCAGTTGTTTTGTCAGGACTAACCAGATTCACGTTTGGTGCACGCTGAATATTATTTTGAAGTGCATTCAAAATCTGTTGGACCGAAGATTCAAGTTCATTACGAAAGTCTGCTTTCAAACTCTTCACTGACGTTTCTATTGCACACTCCATTTTCTCCAATTTTGAATTTATTTTCTTTTCAATCACAACATCTATCTTAGATTCCAAATCTGCTTCAAATGCGGAAAATTTATCCCTTAAATTTGACAGATCTTCCAAAACTTTCAGTGGCATCACTCCTTCCAACGGCTGATCAGCTATCATTTCCAACCTATTGTGCACAACAATAACATCGAGACTTCGGAACCCTCCTTTCGAGTCAATCCACTTCAGTAATTTCTTTGATGCCTTGTCACTCCATGCAACCAAAGCAGGGACATTCTTTTCCACATAGTTCCTTCCGTAGGAAATCACATCCAAGTAAAACAATTGCAGGAAGACCACACATCCACTGACATACTGCATGTTTTTCTCCTTGTACGTCTTAATTGACTCAATGAAAAAATTAAATGCAAAACTCGCCCAATTTCTTGACTTGATGGCACTTACATCAGCTATCAAGTGCAACATCCTTGGCCTCATATACACTGCAGATGTCGGGCAAAGCAAAGTGCCAACACAAATGCTGCCCTGAATACTTCATCTGTCACATCTGCACTTTTAACCATGTTTTCAACATCACTGTTCCACACCTTATCATCCTTCCTCACACAGAACATCTCGATCAGACGTCTGTCAGCCATAAGACCACTAATATTAAGGTCAACTCCTCCGTCATCAACACCCATTATCTTCTTGAAATCATGGATATCAATCCGCAATGGCTTTCCATGTAACTCAATGGAACAATCGAACGGATTAAATGCATCTACTAAAACACCACACAGTCCTCTTCGAATGGTGCAACCTGCTGCTATCAACAGATTTCCAAAACCCATCTCTGTTATTATCCTCTTTTTTTCCACAGTTAATTCCGAAACAATTGACTTAAACCGCTCCGGATTGCAACGAGTTTTTATTCCTTTACCTCCATCAACCGGGTCAACCACACTCGGTTCTTCATTTGTATTTTCCATGCCACACGTCATCTTCGCAAAATTCATTTTCTCCTCGTATTCCATAGCCTTAAATTCAGCCCCCCATTTCTTTTTTGTCTGAAAAAAAAAACGAAATCTAATCATCTTAACCAATATCATACTATTTTATTTGATGAAACCCGAACCATAACATTAGAGAAGTTGACAAACCTCCAAGTCCACCTTAAGCCCTTGCCCCTTTTTTTTGAACTCAGAACATCTTACTTTGCTGAAACACAACAAAGTTAAAGATCACTTGATCTAGTATGCAAGACGTTTCTAAACCACATTGAACAAATAACTTACAAAAAATTTGGAAAAGCAGCTCTCCCAACTTTTCTCCCCCCATTGGCAGTTTTGTTGTCAATATCTCGTTCGCAACTTGATGTCATCGCATTCATGCAACTAGTGCCCCACCTGTTTTCACAACCCAAACACAACATCAAGGTCAATATCAAAGTAAAGTTACGAGACACACTTTGAAAATTGATCAGCTTGCTATATATATGACCTAACGGACAGGCATCTTCTGACACTAGTGTTTCCCGTATAACAAAAGTATAATGTTATAATCTCAAATAACGAATATATTAAGATTTTAAAACAATCACATTAACGGATACACTATAGCAAGAACTAATCAGAATCACACTATTTATTAGGCTACATTAAGGTCGACCTTCAACATCCCATTCCATTCATTCCCTACAAAACCAAAACCAATACAAAAAATAAACCAAAACACAACACAACAACATCACGAAAGGAAAATATGCGACGGACAGGCGTCTTGTCACACTAGTATTCCTGGTATAACAAATTATTTTGTTATAACACAAACTATAACATAAGCTTATCACGATAACGTTTAAGAATGAACTATGCTAAGAACTTATCAGGAACTTATCAGGATCACATTAGTTAAAACGGTACATTAAAGTCAACCTTCACCATCCAAGTCATTCATTCCTTGAAAACCCAAAATCAAAATCAAATCAACACACAACAGAACAACAACAAACATCAAACAAGGAAAGGATACGTGGTGCAAACGACATTGAATAAATAACTTACTTTGCTGTCAATGACTATTTGTAAACCACGACAACACAAACGACGATGATGATGCCGACTGAAAGAGTTGAAGCCCCTTGCCAGTTTAAAAAAGACAATTCGATCACCACGACAACACAAACGAATTCATTGTTGTGGTTCTGATATGACGACAAAACCTCTTGATTTCGAACTATTTTTTAACCGACGCCGACCACAACAGTTTGATATGCTATGACGACAAAACCAATTGATTGTTTACTCGATTGGCCTCAGCATTCGACAATGAATTGTGATTTTCAATGGAATTGAAGAATTTTGTGATCGTGACAGATTTGGTATTAACGATTCCTTTGGGATAATAGGAATCCTGATTTTCAATCTTTCCTTTAAGATGTCATAGTCGAATTAGGATTCCTTCCAATATTGAAGATTTAATTTGGGGATTACTATTGCATTAAATCTACGGTTATAAATAAACAGGGTTTTAGAGAGAAAATGTATCGATACATTTTGTTTTTAAAATGTACCGAAGACCGACCCTATATAAAAAGTATATCAAATGATAAAATAATAAAATAAATTAACAATTTGACTTTTCCACTATAAGATAAAATTTTAATAATATAATTTTTTTTTTCAAAAAAAATGCCACATTAACCATCAAACTATACGAGGGGTGCTATTTACACCCTACCATGAATTTTCTTATAACATATAATTACATTTATATCCTTATATGAAGTCACATCTAATGATTTAATTTCTTATACATCCTATATAAAGTCATGGACACCCATCTAGGTTAAGAGAAAAAAATAAAATTTCATCTCTTGCATTCTACTCTATTTTTTCTAAATCATAAATCTCCTTTTTTTAATGAAAGACACAATAAAAGAGGATGAACCTGAAAAAGAAAAGGTAAAAATTTTCATTGATTTACATATCTGAAGATAACAAAGGGTTTGATTTTCGTTCTGAAAACAAATCACGCAATCCTCCTAGGCTTCAAAACAATTTGGTGAACTTCTTTGAATATAGATTTGAGTTTTCGGTGAATCGTAGAGACCTAACAAAATAGAGAAAGATGAGTTTAGCAAATTCTAATTTTGGGTGTCTAAAGAAAAATTAAAGGGTGGTCAAGGATATTTGTTTAATAAACTAAATGAAGGATATGTATGGAAAATTGTAATCAAATTTAGTGTCCAAAGAAGAAAAGGGAGCTGTTATCACCCCCGAATCCTTTTTCCCCACCCACCACTTTAAAATTAATTCAATAATAAAATATATAATTATGTAAAGACTCAAATATCCTTAAATAAAGAAAAGCGAACTCTCCGCTTCCATGGCTCCCCAGAAAACACTCTTGGTTTCCTCGCCATCCTCTCCAATTCAATTCGCTCCTCCAACGGCCATCAGAACCACCACAAGCCCAGGCTCCAAGATCTCCGACGGCGATCGAACTAAAGAACCAAGAAGGAAACATATTTATAGGGCAGACATATCTAGGAGGAAGTCGGATCTACATTTATTTTTCAAAGCAGTGCGGAAAAAAGTCGATAAAACGACTGATGATGGTCTTGTACAAACTTCCGGTGTGTGACTCCCGTGAGATGCGCTTATGTACATGGCGTTCTACACTTGGATCTGTATCCGTGTGGATTATTTTCTGCCCACTTCCATTGATCCCTGCACATCTCTTCTATTTCGTATTTTGCCCTGAAAGCAAGACCTAATTAACCAAAAGAGAGAAGTTGAAATGCAAACGGAATTGTGGCGTGCCCAAAGTTAACATAATATAGTTGGGGATATGTATAGACCAGGATGCAAAAGAGAATAGATTAATCTACATACTTCCACCCAAGTTCCCTTTCAGCTTTTTCTGTTGAAGCATAAACAGCAGTAGCGTCCCCTGGCCTCCTAGGACATAGTTTGGAAGGGATTCCCTGGGATTTAAAATCCGGAAAAACTTCGGCAACACCATATTGATTGAGGAAGAAAAGCACAAAAGGTTTGAAGGAACCCAAATCACCTTGCCAGAGGCCTTCTCAAATGCAGTGACCATTTGAAGCACTGATGTACCCCATCCAATTCCCAAGTTGTGGTGGTTCCAATCGCCGTCAGAGATCTTGAAGCGAATTGAATTGGAGATGATGGCGAGGAAATCAAGAAAGTGTTTTCTAGGGAGCCATGGAAGCGCTTATCTTTATTCAAGGACTTTTGAGTCTTTTTACAGAATTATACATTTTAATAATAAATTAATTTTAAAGTGGTGAGTGGGAAAAAAGGATTGAGGGTGGAAATAACAGTCGTATGTATGTACATGACAGCCCTCAACTAGAAATTTACGAATTTGCCGGATTTGCTTTAAGGTTTTAAAAAACACGTGCCTGCATGGAATTGGTCCACGGAATCAATTCAGCAAGAAAACCTTTGTGAGAGAATGCCAACTGGGAAGCAAAAGGAAGAGAGGAAAACCCAACTTGAAAAAGAAAATTTTGGGGCCCAATTGTCCTGATGGTGAGATAGATGGGTACTTTAAATTGCTCCTTCTCTCTGTAACATTCCTCTCTCTCTCTCTCTCTCTCTCAAGAGCATGGCGGACTATGGTGGTGCAATTGCAATTTCCCTCTCACAACAAGGCGGCCGAGACGACGATGTCTGTCCGAACACCAACACCAACACCAACACCGACGTCGCCGTCTCCTCCGACTACATGCTCTCCGGCAACCCTACAGCCGGCTGCGTCATCCGAGGAAGCAAAGGGTCGTCAAAGTCACCGTCACCGTCGGGTGAGATTACCACCTACAGGAAACCCAGGGGAAGACCGCAAGGTTCCAAGAACAAGCCCAAGCCCCCGGTAATCATCACCAAGGACTCCGACGCTGCCATGAAGTCGGTCCTCCTCGAGATCTCCCCAGGCTCCGACGTTGTCGAGTCCATCATCCACTTCGCCCGGAGGCGCCACGTGGGCATCTCCGTCTTCAGCGCGTCGGGGACGGTGTCCAACGTCACGCTGAGGCACCCAGGTGGGTCGCCCGGGCCCCTGATGTCTCTCCTCCACGGGCCATTCAGCATCCTCTCCCTCTCCGGCTCCTTTGTGGAAAAATCATTTCCCTCCGCCGCGGATTCCTCAGAGGCAGCTTGTTCCACGGTGGTGGTGGGTTGCTACAATTCGTTCGGGATATGCCTTACGGCGGGGCAGGGGCAGGTGTTTGGCGGGATTGTCGGGGGGAAGGTGGTGGCGGCGAGCGCGGTGATGGTTGTGGCTGCGACGTTTGTGAATCCGATGGTGCAGAGGCTGCCCCTCCCGAGTAATAATCTCGAGGAGGCTTGTGGTGGACCTGTTAATGGTGGTGGTGGCGGCGAGTATGAAGCGGAGGAGACAAAGCCTTGCATTGAGAGTGGTAATGTTTACGGCGGCCGCGGCGGCGGCGGTGGTGGTGGTGTGGCGAGTCCGGCGCCAAGCAGTTGCCAGCAAATGAATAGCCCAGATCAGGTCATGCCGTGGGGTCCACCTTCTAACTCTCCTAATTATTAGCTAATTAAACCCTCGTAGGAATGATATTGGAATAGAAAACATCCTCAATTTAGGGGATTAATATTAATGATGACAAAATATGTAGGTAGGTAGCTTAGCTTAGCTTGCGAATCCTTTTGTTTAATCCAAGTTCTTTTGTTGCGACAATATCAATCACCAGTTTCTTTTGTGATCTCAAGCCTAACTATGTTTTTGTTAGGTTCTTGTTAGTCTTAAAAGAGTCTTATTTAATTAGTTAGGCTTCTTTTGTGTTGCGACTGGTGATTAGATTAGCTTAAGGATACAGGTTACAATACCCTGATGTAATTTCTGTAGTTAACTAGCTTGATAGAGCCATGGGGTTTATGAACGATTGATAAATTATTCTCTCGTCTTTTCTGTTTCTCTATATTTATTTAATTGAAGTTTTATTTGAACACAAATTGTAAGGTTGTAAAAGTCGTGGCAATTAGTAGGTTAATTAGCTTCAAAGTACGCTAGTCTGTGCGTGGGCACGTACTGTTTGTTGTGCACAGAATGTCTCAGAAATCTCGGGAAGGAGGAGCATAGGGCCTGAAAGTCTAGATGTAGGTGATGTTACATTGCCTTGAGAAAAGGCATGAAATCAGAGACAGCATATATCCAGTCAAACTTCTTCTGACCCAAACTTATCTTGCTGATGTGACCTTCCCTGCTCTGACTCGAGCTCGTCTCTGATCCCTTCATTTATTTCCCTCTCGTCTTTCCTTCCTTGAATACGAGGGCGGTTAGGAAAGAGAGCGGGTAACTTTCTCTAGGTTGGGAAACCCGCAAAGATAAAAGTTACTGCACGGTAACTCACGAAGACCTGGTCATGGACCCATGGTGATGAAAACTCATGGTGCTTCTGGAGGGAGAAGCTCAATGGGTTCGCGTCAAACTGAGCGCACGCGGGGTCAGTAACTCTGCAAGCTGAACTCTGCAAGCTGGCTTCCCCATACGTCTGTCTTTTATCTTGACATAAATTGCACGAACCGACGGCCTACAAATTTCAAAGCTACTATAGTGATTGATTTCAAGCTAACTTTAATCAACGATTGGTTATTTTTTGATGATTGTCTTGGTACTGTCCTCATTGTTTTCAACATGGTCTTTAGTTCTTTACACTTTTCTCATTCGTTTTACATGGAAGTTTAATCGGTAAAATGAAATGATTTTCAAAGGACAATTCTTGGTTGCTGAAATGGGCAAGTTCCAGTGTCCTTGTTGATGCGCTTCATAATCCGAACCGTTTATTTGATTCATTATCTACTAAAGATCATCCCTGCAAAAAAGCAATCAAATCGGAGGTTGTTTGGTTATCTAACTTTGTGAAACATGTGAACAGTATAATTAGATGTCAAAATGAGCCATTTATATATTTAGTGTAGTTCAATAAACCAAACGACCTCCGAATAGATTGATTTTTTGCAGAGATAATCTTTACTAGATAATGAATCAAATGAATGACTCGGATTATGAAACGCATCAACAAGAAAGCCAGAACTTGCCCATTTCAGCAGCCAAGGGCTGTAGCCAAGAATTGTCCATTTTGAAATAACTAAGAAGATGTGCACAAGGTTGTAAAACCCAGTAAAGTGAAAACTAGGCCAAGTCACAGCGAGAGCATAATACAAAGAGCATGCATGAGGACAAAAGTCAAAATTCAAGTAGTCTGCGAGGACTATATAGCTTGGAAAAAAAAAATTTGCTGTAGAATTAAAAAAAATTTGCTTTGACATGTTTTTACAAATTACCATACTATTTTTTACAAATTATTTAAACAAAATGGTCAAACTCAAAAGCTCAAAAGCATTTACTAGATTTGCAATTTTCATGAGCATGCAAATTTCCAATGCTTGTGTGTTGCTCATGAATATGAATTTTCTTTTTTGTGACCGTGCATGTGTGTTGTTTTTAAGGATGTAAATTGGATTGGAAATTCTGATTCCGAATGCAAAATTCCTATTCAATGTTTGAAGAAATACCGAAAAAATTTGGACGGAAATTAGAACATACTATTTCAATAAGAAAGTTCCGACTTATTTTCGAACATTTCCAAACCTATTCCCATAAAAAAATTGCATACATTCCATATGTTTCATTGTAATTTACTTATAGTATAATTTATATATCAGAACTTCATCAACTAGTTACTAGGGTTTTCGTTTCATCTTGTAGAAACAAAAATCAAAACCCGATTGCACACCAGTTTTTTATTTGGGCCGGTTTTGGATCGGCAATGGACGCCGTCACAGAGTGCTTTGAGTAGTTCAAGCACTCCGGCTCGGTCGAACAAAAATGGAGGCTTGGTGAGTGGAAATGGATGCAAAAGAAGGGAGCAGAGAAGGCCGGACTCTTTCCTAATACCTGTAAATTCTGGCGAACATGGGAGCGGACGCTGACTCCCTCACCTAGCTGGGTCTGCCAGAGATTGTAAGTATTATTCCAATCAAAAACATATCTTATCACCATGCACTATTTCCAGTTTCACTCAAAAGAAGTAAGCGTTTCCAACTAGAAACATCTCTTGCACTTGCATTGAAGATTATACATTAGGTTGAGCAAAAAATACAAGTTTACACTAGATAGACACAACAAAGTTGAGTAGAACAATATATGTAAAAATAATAATAATAACTAGAAATATAATATATGTATAGTTCTAAACTAAGAGTTGAACAATGGATCCAACAGTACCTGAATCGCATGTTTCATAAAATCATTACTCTTCAGAATATATGTAAAAGAAAGGGTTGAGAAATTTGCTGAGAAGGATGCCAACAAGGACGGATACAAACCAGTGAAATTGTTTGTCATGGATACTAAACCCAGGGAAAAAGGAAATCCCACCATACTGCCTTATTGGATCCCACACCAACACTCTGCCAAGCATACAATTGAAATCAAAACCTCTTTCACATAAACAATAAAATGCAAGTAGGCACCTCCTTCTTTGATTCCAAACAAACAAATTTAACTCAGAGCTTTATGTTAAAAATAATGAAGAAATATGAAGGTAATATTAATTAAATGAGACCGATGAGTCAGAGCAATCAAATTCACTCTCTAAGACTAATTTGTACCTCTTCTCTTCCTTAATGTGAAAAGAGTTGTCAACAAATTGTCCCCTTGATAGTATGGACTCAAACTCACTTGTTATTATTTTTAAGATTTGCACAATTACATAATTAGCCTTTACCACAAGTACCAGTGTTCTAAAAGGCGGCGCCTAGGACCGCCTGTTGGGTTGTGGAACAAATTTCCACGTGTGCGGAAGCGTGTCGTGACACGTATGCAATAATAAAATTCATAATTCAATTGTAAACATGCATGGTTGACAGAATGTTGGATTCCATTAATCATATTAATTAATCCGTGTGCATGGTTAATCGACGTGCCATGTGATCTTAGCATACCAATAAGATCACCCCTAATCTAAAAGAAGATTAGAGTTACCAACCTTTGCTTGCCATGATTATGATGATGAAGTCCTATACGTTCAAGTGTTCATCCTCTACAAGTATCGACATGAACGATATTCGGTTGATGAGGTAGAGTGATGATGTATCAGCTAGAAGCACCAAACTCTGACGGATGATGACGAGCACCACCAATAGATGTGGCAACTGAAGGACTTGCAGCACACAAGGGTTTCAGAGAAACAATTTTTTTGATTTTGTGTTTTAGTAAAGAATGTATTCTCAGCACATGAGATTCTTTACTGATAGGTGAGTTAGTTTGGGTCAATACCTAACAACCCTCTCTCTATATAGAGAACTTTTTTCTAACAAGTTTGGACTCTTACTTAACAATTAAATAACAATCCTTGTCTCACAAGGAATAGGGTGCGGCAACCTCTGGGAGAAGCCCTGGAGTTGCCGTTTCCCTATGATGCCTCACCTCTTAATGGGCTAATATGTCATCAATTCTAATTTATTTAATTGGTCAATTCCAAATTGTAGGGCTAATATTAATACCAAGTCCAAAAGACTTGTATTTATTTATTCAAACTCAATCACCAACTTAAATAAATTTGCTAATTAACATAAACTAATTTATATTAAATACCCTTATCAATTAACCCGAAGGCATGCATTCTTGTGTTTCTGATCTTGGTAGGTTCCGATAAAGCTGGCAGTAAACAATCTTATTTTCCCGAATATGGAAATTACTAATATTCAACCTTATAGGGAAAATTATTCACAAACCGAGTAGTAACATCTAACTATGGCTCTCGGCTACCCAGATTATCAAGAATATGTTTCGAACTTCTTCATCACATATTGAGCAGAACCATTAGTTATGGTTACAATGCAATAAGGTTCCTTCATCTCCTATTTTCCGATCAAATCATTTAGGGCATGGAAACTCATTGTCAAGCCGTAATGCATTAGCATTACGATATGATTGCCATGATGTATCTCTTTACTGATATGCTTCGGTCGAAGACTTAGAGATAGATTTTCAAGGGGCTCTTGGAATCAACCTTCACTGATTACCTAGAAGGTGACGAATCTGATTTCGCGCATTCACAAATCTCTATGCTTGAATCCATGCACCCAATCCTAATCTACTTGGCCCAAATCATTCTTGATGAACCGTGAGATTGAGGTTAAAGTTCAAGTCTCCCAACACGAGATATTCGGTGACCTCAAGTCTAAGAACTAGTTTGCACCCACAACTAGCCAGAGCGTTGTATGATTGACATAGTAGGTAAACTTCCATTCGTACGCTCTGTTGTTGGTCAGTGTTCAGTGAACTCATATCTATATACAAGCACCTTCATGCCTATTTCATGTCACTATATGCTTAGTCTGAGACCGACTACTAAATACGACATGAACCAGCCTTAACTGATAACCAGCAGCCCTACCTGGACATCATATGGCTAGGAATATTCTTTAGGAGTCGAGGACAGTAGGGCACATATCTCAAATCACAACCTCTTTGTGATTCCATCCCTATACTCGATGTTCTCCTAGGACTCACTCTGGCATTCGATTGCGAGCCTCCTTAATACACTTATTAAGCGAGCCTCCTTAATACACTTATTAAGACACGCTCTGTCGAGGGTGTCTATATTTGCCCTTGTTGTTGATTTCTCAACTTTGAATTGATACGTGTCTCCTGTCACGTATTGCCACGTCAATGTCTTAATGGGCACAATCCAACACTGCCTAGGTGGCGTCTAGGAGCTAGACAGCCACCCTTCGCCGCTATTATGGGAAAAATCAGCCAAAAATCCAATTGAGTGTTATGCCAAACAAAAAATCACCCAAAAAAAATGGGGGAGAAAAGACCATATTGATTTTTGAATGCCTAGCAGCTGAGGCACGATTTGCATAAAATCTCATAGGGAAGCAAAAGAAGGTTCAATGCACCGTTTTAGTTAATGTCCTTAAAGTAACTTTTAATTAAAATAATACATTAATAATGAATAAAAAATAACCACATATTCATATATTATCAATTTTTTAATTAACAACTAGTAGTATTTTGTAGAAATATATGTTATAATAATAAGAAAATAATCTGTGATAAATCCCCTTTTAATTTCCGATTAATCCTCTAGGCTTTAGTCCCTTACTTGCTGCTTAATGTCTGCCTAGCGTTTTGTAGAATCTTGACAAGTACACAATTCTTTAGATAAGATAAACACTTATTACCCTTTTTGCCCCCTGCAACTCATTTTGAGAGACATTTTGCCCCCTGCAATTCTATTTGTATCCCATCTGCCCCTTGCAACTCATTTTTTGGGAATTTTTACCCCCTTTTCCATTAAGTTAACTGTTTATGTCAACTTTGCTAACGTGACATTTCCACGTCAGCAAAATTTTGTTTTTAAATTTTCAACAAATTTTTTTTTAAAAATTCCCTCTATACAAAAAATTTACTTGTATTTTTGTGCATCATTACAATTCATGTGAAAAACTATATTGGTGCATAGATTTGGTACACAACCAAATTGTTTGTATGTGAGAAATTTTTTTTAAAAACAAAAAAAATAAAAATTTATTGTTTCCGCATACGAAACCTAAAAATTCGCTTGTATACCAAATCTATGCACCAGTACAATTTTTCACATGAATTATACTGATGTACAGATTTGGAATACAAGTAATTTTTTGTATGTAAAAAAATTTTTAAAAATTAATTGTTAAAAATGAATAATTTTTTTTTTCTGACGTTGACATGCCACGTCAGCAAAGTTAATAGAAATAGTTAACTTAACGGAAAATGAGGCAAAAATTCTCAAAAAATGAGTTGCAGGGGGCAAAATGTCTCTCATAATGAGTTGAAGGGGGCAAAAAGGATAATAAGTGTAAGATAAACTTATCTGATTTATGCCTCTTGTACTTTTGTAATGTATATTGCCTCGGAATTGAAGACTTTTAAGACAACAAAAATACAGAAATTTAATCATAAATTTTAGAATATTTCAGAGAAAATCAGAATAGTCAGATCGAAATGAGTTTGGAAAAATTTTGGAATGGGTTCGGATTCCGATCTGATTTTTTTCGGAATATTTTGGATTTCAGTATTTTCGGAATTCAAATAATTTGGCATCAGATTTTTTTGGAAAATTTACGGAATGGATTTGTTTGGAATGAGATTTTCCAATCCTATTTGCACACTTGTTCTGTATCATTTGCTTTCAAATCTGTCGAGGTTTATTATAGCTAAATCTATGATGTTTGTCATATAATTTGAAGTATAAAGTACAATATGATGGTAGCCTGACCTCCGTCACCATAATTTTGATGTCTGTAAATTTTACCGTGTACATTGGTGTGCATAATGTTCTCCCTCGGTCTCGACATTCATCATATCATTATCTTCCAACTTACCTCTGCCAAACGAAAACATCTCTATCGATTTGAATAGTCCAAACAAAAATGTCTTCTCCAAGTTCAAACCTTAATAACTAGCCAAATAAAAGAGTTGAAAATCAATAATAATAAGTTGTATATGGTTTGAACTTGGACACAATTGTAACCATCCATGGTCGCCCGGGGAGGGGAGGGGGGATCCACATTCAACATCATCCTCATCATCAAAATTTACTCCATTTTGGAACATAATGTTTGTGACTCATGGTATTGGTACAGTTAGTGGCGGATTCAGAAAATCTATTGAGATGGGCACTCCAGACATATCAAGATAGAAGCAAAAGAAATTGATCTCATAACATGAAATACTAGTCAATGAAGAGGAACACTCCATTGGACATCCCCAATAATTTGTATAAATACATCAACACAAAACATTACACTTTAGTCATGTCCTTCTCCATAGATTTGCATAACAATTTAGGTCGCCTAACAATTTTAACTTGACGAAAGAAAGATGGGTATAATACAACTGTAAAACCTTGACTAAGAGTATCTCTAAGAGATTAACCAAATGCCAAATTTAGCTATTTTAACTAAAAAATTTAATTTTTCGTATTCTAGTAGTCTAGCTAAGTCATAGGTCAAATTGGTTTTATGAACCATGTCTAGCTATATATAACCAAGTGGAGAGACATTTTAACAAAAACTAAATATATAAAAAAAAAAAAAAAACTATATCTCTCTTTTCTCACAAGTGTAAGTTTGGGAAGAAGGAGGATTTGTATGTGTAAATTTAGGGAAAAAAATAGTTAAATATTTTAAAATAGCTAGTGTTGCTAAATATATGTTTAAATTGACTAACTAATAAAATAATTTTGATTTATTTTCATAATAAAACATTCAATCTAGAATAATAATAAATTGAAATAGCATTTGGTGCAGATGCATATAACTAAAATGTGAGCCATTGCCATTCGCAGATGATTTCAATAGAGAGAACGGGAAATTGCTCTGAATAACACAAGAACCCTTTGCTCATAAAAAAAAAAAAAACACAAGAACCCTTTTTTTCCTTTTGCTAAATTGTTTGACGGCTGAGAAATCAAGACTAAGACTAGGGATGGGGATATTAAGGAGACCAAAAAATGAAGTTAATTTCCGGGTCCAGATGCATCGTTAAAAGTTAGAAGAAGTTTGACCACACAAGAAAAGTAAGCGTGACGTGAGTGATTTTTGATTTGATAGGCCAGGCACGTGAATGGCAGAACTGCATCACTCGTCCACGGCCACATCATAAATAAGTCCCCTTTCCTTCCATAATAACCTCACACACTCTCTTTCTCTCTACAGAAAAACAAAAGACGCATAAATCAAGTCCATATATAATTGACTGATTATGTCCCGCCATCGACGGCAGGCGTCACAGGTCCTCCCGCCGGACCTCACGGCCGGCGATTACCTACGTGACCCGGGCCATCACGACACCATATCAAGTACTGGTGCTGTTCATACTACTACTCCTACTAATACTGCCACTGAAAGCTCCAAAAACCCACCTCCAAATAAAATCCGTGAAGAAGAATCTCCGGCAGCCAATAAGAAGCCCCCGACCCCCCAGCCCTCAGGAACTTGATGAATATCTATTGCATTTGGGATTCGCCCGCCGGCCTTCTCGTTGTTTCAATTTCTTTGCTGTACGGGTTAGTTAGTTGATGTGTATTGATTTGATGCTGTTTTTCCATTTTGTTTTCTCTTTGAAGGCCACTTATGATGTACAAGGCTTTTTGCGTATGGATAATGTTTTATGAACTTTCGGTAATGTTTATTATCTTCATTTTATGACATATCAAACGAATTGGAGCCGATATTTGGACTCTGAGAATCGAATCGCGGAGTTCATGTGCATGGGTTATTTGTTCTTAATTAATTAGATCAAAGAAGGTCAGTGTAATTAGTGGTGAAAGGGAAAATGGTAAAGAAGGTCTGTGCTGGATCAACCATTCCTGCACACAGTACACTATATATGATTGTTTATCAGTTCCTAAACTTTCTATACATGTGGTTGCTTCCGAAACGAAAGACAAGTAAAGATATGACTGCTTTTTAACATTTCTTCCTGAGGACTGGCGAAAAACAAAGTAAATGTTTTATCCCCCAGCTGTAAACTAACAATTAAGTGATCTCACACCACAAACACATAGATACAACATTAAACACATAGATACAACGTTAGTAGGTTACCACAATAAACATAATCAATGAAAGAGACACAAACACACCTTTGTTGTTTATGGTCATTGGAACCGACTGCTCAAGCACCACAAGGCTTTTCTCTTTGTCAGGGCCGGCCCTGAGATTTTAGGGTCCAAGCCGAACTAACGAAAGGGGCCTTTTGTATTTCGACGTTGATACATTATAATTGTAGAGGATTGCTATTTACACCCAAAAATTATCTTTGGACACCCACCTTTCTTTGATCACCCAAAATTAAAATTTTAATTTCTTTGAACACCCAACAAATTTAAGTATATACCAAATATAACCCCTAAGAATTGTTTTTTGTTCTTCTAAATATTGGAAATTTGGATTGATTGAAATTTCCACAGTAGTGTGGTTTGGACTGGGGATTATGCTACCGCTCATATTACAAGAAAAATTTGTAGGCTGTTTAGCACCTTGTGCCTCTGCATCCACACAGACTTCTCAAATTGGTCAAGTGATGGAATTTCAACAGTGAGATTCAAAGAAGGCTGGGAATCAATGTCAAACTTCTCTCTGCCAACCAAAGGATTTGGTAATAAAGAAGCTTGATCTGACTCCGGATGGGGAATTTGTCGTGCCTTAAACTGGACAATGGCATCACTTCCAGCCTATACAGGGGTCTCGGTACAAGTAGAAGATCCAGAAACATTAAGAACACCATTTTGACCGAACTGAGATGATTTTGTTCAACCAGAAAGAGCATTATCTGTTTGTGGATGCACACAGGAGCCCTTAATGGTCGCATTACTTGGTGGAGCCTTCAAACTGTTCTCATTGGTAATTTCATGAGCGCACTCGACCGCCGACATACTACCAGAATCATTTATATCATCAACTGGGTCATGGTCCCCAAGGCTGAAATTTCCACCACATCTTGAATTAAATTTAGTCCTGGTTACAGGGAGGAGGGACGAGGTGAGAACTCAAAATTTGTCAATCACCCATGTCCAATCTGCGTCTTTGTCTCCAGTATCATTATCGTTCCCACTCCCTTGTCGGACCACTACCCGATTTCCCGATGACTTTGCCGTCAATAGGCATTGCTTCATTTTTTTTTCTTTTTTAAATTTCCTATCTTTAGATTATTTTTGTAAAATATTTTTTAAGTTATTATCAGGGGTCTCCAAGTCATTTTAAAAAGGGTATAATTGTCTTTACAAGTATTAAAAATGTTATGGGTGTTCAGAGATAACTTTTGGGTGTAAAAGAAGGCGTACTAATTACTCAAGAAATCTTATTTGCTACACTAGTCATCAATTAAGGTTACTGTACCAATCCCCGACAATGCAAAATCAAAGAGGCAAAAGAAAAAGAAAATAATTTGTGAAAAAAATAATAAATGAAAGCTTTAAGCAGAAAGGGACAAGAAGATAAATGGGTGAAATACATAAAAACCCAAAAATAAACACCACTGTCGAGTTTAGAATTTGGGTCACCAGTGACAGCATAACAATCAATATTACCACCCACGCTATTCAAAGTTTACTGTAGTTTGCTTACAGCTAAATTGCTTATTTATTAGTGGGCAAATTACAATTTAGTACCCTGTGGTTTGGGTCAAGTTTCAAAATGATACCCAAACTTTTTTTTGTTGCAATTTAGTACCCTATGGTTTCAATAGCTTTCAATATTGCTCTTCCGTTAAAAAAATCTGTCATGTGTTAACGGTGGAAAAAAAAAACCCACAAAATTGCTTAATGCCTTCAGCTCCATAGTCAAGTACGGACGACGACGCCGCAATACAGAACCTGGACCTCTTCTCTCTAAGCATGCTTCAAAATCCTTGCCTCATCACACACCCCCGACCGCCGCCACCACCACCACCGGAAGAAGTTGAACAACCACCCAAATGCAACCCTTTTCGCTTCACTTGCTTAGATGTGCATTGCCCCATAATCTGCACCAAATCCCTTCAGCTAACTTATTCTAAAGAAACCCCAAAAATCCCAGAAAAAATCCAGACTGGTGTATAATACAAATGAATCAATCTAATTAACCCCAGACCAAAACAGAGCAAAACCAACTGATGTTTACCCCATATCTTTGAAACAGAGACTTACAGATATTTAGCACAACAAAACCAACTTAATTAACCTCCAATCTAAACAGAAACAACCCTGCAAAGATTGCCCTTATATCTTCAACAATTAGAAGCCTTGAGACGTCGTAGTACCCAGAAAACGCTAGAATCCAAAAGGGCACAAAAATCCTTTGATTCTCCCCCAAATTCTACACAAGAATCGCCGATAAAGGTCGAGTCTTTTTGCAGCGAATCTCAAACTCAGATCAACGGCGGAGGACAGCTGATGCCGGGCTCTTCGGAGACGGTGAGGACGAAGCGACAGCGGAGGCCTCTCGTTCGATTGGGCGAGATCGGAGGTGACCCACCGCCGTACGACTCTTGTCAGACCACCACCACCACCAAGCAGTGGAAGCTGTCGTCGGAGAGCAACCACCGCGAAGACTCCAGCAAGTCCGGAAAGGCTCGGCCTTTGGCGAATTTGAGCTCCGGCGGCGAAGACAGAGAGGGCAATCTCGACATCATAGTCATTGGGAGCTGGAAAGTGAGAGACGGCAAGAAACGAGCTTCCAACTTCACGAAGAGGGTCAGATCGAATTGGGTCTCGTCGAAGATTGCTGAAGGCGGCGGCGGGCCAGATGCCGGTGTCGATGACTCCGATGACGAGGTCTGACCCGAAATCGGACTCCTTGAGAAGGGCCGCCGGGTTGGTGGTGCAGAGGCCGAGGAACTCGGGGGAGCGGGTGTTGCCACCCCTGCCTTTAATTTTTTGAATTTTTTTCTTTTATTTATTTTCATTTTTGGGAGCAATTGGTCTGCTGGAAGCAATTTTGTGGGGTTTTTTTTTTCCACCGTTAACACATGACAGATTTTTTTAACGGAAGAGCAATATTGAAAGCTATTGAAACCATAGGGTACTAAATTGCAACAAAAAAAAGTTTGGGTATCATTTTGAAATTTGACCCAAACTACAGGGTACTAAATTGTAATTTGCCCTTTATTAGTTCATTCGTTTCTGATGCATGGAAAGAAAATTCTAAAAAAAGGGTGGGGCCCCAAGATCAGGGGCCACGCTCGGCTCGTCCCGCTTTGCTCAGGGCCGGGTCTGCTCTTTGTGAATTTTTACTTGTATCCATTTTTTCTCTCTCTACAATCAATACTACCTTATTACTTCTGAAATTTATAAAATTATTCATAAATTATAAAGAATATTTCATAAAAACTTAATAGGTTTCATTTCAAACCCAATATTATTTTTGTGAATTAAAAAATTATAAAAAAAATTGAAAGGCAAACAACTACTTCACTGACAGAAAACCCTTATTACTAACATCGCCACACTCCTTGTATATTTCATGATTTTAGTGAAAAGAAATGATAAAAAGTTACTGGATGTAAGCAGAAAAACTTTAACAAATTCTTGTAACCGTTGTGGCACTAGAACATGTTATTAACCGAACCACATCAGCGGAAAAAGACCGAAATTTCGGTAGTTTCAGTAATTTCGGTGCCGATGCTCTTAAAAATTACCGATATTACCGAAATTGAAATTTCGGTAATATTTCAGTAAAATTTCGGTATAATTTCAGTGAAATTTCAATGTAGTCTTTGGTGAAGATGTTGCTTTTGTCACTTCAATTCAATTCAATCTTTTGTTTTTTGTTACTTTAATTCAATCTTCTAACATCCCACCACCATCTCCAAGTTCTCAATTATACAGCTACTAAAAAACAAAGACATGTATGCATTATACATATATTCTTTTTCTAGGTAAGAATTGCTTTATACTTTATGTTTAATGGAATGCAAAATACGAATTTTTCTCCCTTATATATATAAAAGTTAATCCATATGGACAATGTTACATACCTTAAATGTTAAATTGCATTATTTGTTGTTTTTGGAGCTTATAAAAAGTAGAGATATTAATTTATAGGTTTTCTAGCATATTTTTGGTAATTTTTTTTTATCGAAATTTCCACCGAAATCAAAACTTTTTCCGATATTTCCATAAATTTGAGCTACCGAAATTTCAATTGAAACCGAAATTTTGCTCCTTGCATATAAGTACTACGTGAGTTTTCTTTATGCAAGAAGTCCACAAAACATCATACAAATGAAACCAAGATCAAACTGAAGTTGTTGTTAAAGGGTTTTCGATAAAACTATAAGATAATACATTTCAAATATGGGTCATTTTTATTGTATATGTTGCAAATAGTTTATAAAATTAAATAATTAACTAAAAATACTAATAAATTAACTATTGTTACAAAATAAAATAAAGAGAAGAGATGAATAGTGAAATGGGGGTGAAATGTCCCTAAATAAGTTCCGAATACAGATGGTCACATACTTATGAGGTGTTTCAAAGCACTTAGTGGTTACAGTATATGAACAATCACCATATTGAATACATGACATCAACATTATCACAACAACTATGATGTTCTCTCAAAATACGAATTAATAGTAGTGTGTCTTGTGTTGAAATTCAAATTCAGTTGAATTTCATCTTCATTTTTCTCAATGAGCCCAAAAGTTCTGGAATTGTTTTCTCGTACTGTAACAAAAAGTTTTTGAGTGTTATTAATGCTTAGAGTGCTTTCTTGTGTGACACCGGTTCCAAAGGTTATGTATCATCATCAACTTCAACTTCATCTTGAGAAAGGCGCTGCCATGTTGTGAACGATATCATCTACGCTCAAATTACTTGTACTTCAAGCGTTCAAGCCTCTTGGAGATAAGTCAATTCTTACCGTTTGCAGACCTATGTACTCATATCTCTTCATAAATTAATAATTAATAATTTATCTATAAATTAATAATTTGCCAAATTAAAATATTTGATGGTTGCAACGCTATTAATGTAGAGAGTAGGAGTGCAAGTTGGATTGAAAATCCAATTCCGAACGGAAAAATTCCGATCCGATGCTATAGATTCCGAATCCAAAAAATTCCAAAAGAAGTTGGACGCAAATTGGAACATACCTTTTCAATTCGAAAGTTCCGACTTTCCGATCCGACTTATTTAGGAAGATTTCGGAACCTATTCCGATTAAAAAATGGAATGCATTTCATATGTTTTATAATAATTTACGTACTGTAGAGTTTATAGTATATTTTAGAATAAATCATATTACTTCAATTTTGTTCATTCTTACTGGCGGACACATTTACTACTTGCTTTTAGATTATGTATTCATCTTGTAAGCATAGTTTGTATATTGTTTTATCTTATTCCACCTTGAGAACCTAAAAATTCTGAATTATTTCCAAAATTTCCGATATAATTTTGATCTGAAAAATCCCGAATTTTTTCCGATTTCCAAAGATTCTGAATTTGGAAATAAAATTTCATTCAAAACTTTTTTGAAACGGAAATTGGAACCCTTGTTTCCGGTCTGATCCGTCCGAAAATCACCCCTAGTAGAGAGATTATACTGTATGAAGAGATGGCAAGAAGGTAAAATAACAAGATTTACATATAAATCCACATGAAACTCTTCGACAAGTTAATACATAAGAAAACTTAAACATGGAGTGTGCAATTACTTGTTTCTGTTCAATGTTCAATTTCAAACATGGTAGACCCTAGGACTGTTATAAGGTTGACAAATATGTCTTCAGTACTAGATGCATACATGAATATGATGAACCCCCAAGTTCTTTTCATCACACATTTCTCTCATGAACCACTAAATATAAATAAACATAATCATAAGAATAAGTTTAAACGAACAATATTACATATTGAAAATGGAAAAATGCTTGGCTTCCCCCGGCATGAGCTCATGCCTCCCCATTATCAATTATTTAGTATTCAAATTTTCATAACCGGAATTGCATTATGCCCAAATGAAACTGAAATTGGATTTTTGGATAATTTTATATCAAAATGTGCGGTCAAATTCTATTTTTATTTTTCTAAAATGAGCACGAATTTTTTTATTTACTGCCCGGGCCCCTATGTACTATAATATAGGGGTGTAAATTAGTCAAGCTGAGCTGAGCATCAAGGTGCTCAAGCTCAGCTCGCAGAAAATTTCTGAAGCTCAACCTTGGCTCAAGCTCGCATCGCAAGCTCGGCTCTATAAAAAATTACAAGCTTGAGCTTAGCTCGGTTCGGCTCATTTACGATGCGAGCTTTTGATTGAGCCCTCGGCAAGGCTCCTTGGGCTCATTTGTAAAACCAATAATTAAAATAAACAATTGACAATTGAAAATAAGTACAAATTACAACGAAAATTAAACCTCACAATAACAGATCTTAAGAATTTTTTTAGGGCTGGAACCCAATGGGAGGCTAGACCCTCATGCCTTTGTCCAAAATAAAGAAAACAAACATCATAATTCTAGCATAAATCTAAAAAACAAAACACCAGATCAGCATAAAGTAGCTTGGAGCAGTTTGCAATTTGTTTGATGGGCTGGACTCTTATTTAATTTAATAATTATAATATTGAAAGATTTATCTACTTACTTAAAAAATAATAGCATGCCAAAGTTCAAGCTCAACTCACTTTTTAAATGAGTCTAAAAATAAGCTCAAGATCAGCTCATTTCGGTAACAAGCGAGCTTGAGCGAGCAGAAAACAAGCCGAGCCCGAGCCAAGCATGAGTAGCTTGAGCCAATTTTGCAGCCCTACTATAATAGTACTATTAGGGCCTATTTGGTAGGCCTCACTATGAGGTAATGGATTGGACAATCTTAAATTTTCCATGTAACCCATGTTTGGTGAGGTGCGGGATTAATTTAAGTGGGATTGTTTTGGACCAGCGTGTTACACCTCGTCAAGGAAAAGTGGGCCCGGGATGTACGACCATCACCCAGAGGGTGACGAAGCCTAAACTCGCACACACAAGACCAAAACCACTTAAAATAAAAACACAACACACGATTGGGCCCACAACAATCACACAATACACTCACAACAATATCAGAGCATCTATGACAAGATAAAAGAAACAGCATAAACGACAAGCAACCTGGACTGAACCGGGAATGTCCATATACCCTCGGGACGGATGCAGAGCCATCGAACTGCCTCTCCTCGCGTCTCTGGTCAACTCAGCTACTAAACCCTGAGGGGGCGCAAAACCAAAGGGTGAGTGGATGGAAAAACAAATAAGTTTTCAAAAACATTTTTGAAAACATAATACATAACCCCCTGCTGTAAAAACATGTACTGCGCTGAAATACTGGAAATATGGTAACATACTCTGGTAGGCGCCAGTCAAGTGCACGTAATATACCACACCCAGTGCCAGGGTTACGCAAGGCACCGCTGTGTACATCTGAAGATATAAACCCCTGTGTACTCCCCCTCACATCATCACCCCCAGTCCCTGGAATACGCGCAGGGACCGCTATCACCGGAAATAAAGCTAGCAAGTGGGTCTTCGAATCAGGCAATGATGTGAGAGCTGTGTCCTACGGCCGTAGTCCGAGTACTAAAATGTACGTGTGATACTATGTGCACTAGAATACTGAAATACTAATATCTAAAATCCATATGCATAAATACCTGAATGCTAATACCATATACTGAACTGTAATGAAAACCAACACTTTATGAAAAACAAAACTCATCCACTCACAGTGATTTCAAGCTGTCAAACTCGTATGTCCGCACCGTACGACTGTGGCGTCTCACTAGAGCTCGGATACCTATAAAGTTCCCACGAATCAACCGTTAGAAGGTCCATAATCAAATACCATCTTCGAAACCCTAATTCCCATGTTTTGCTCAATCGGAGTTCAAGCGTATCTCGGATGGCGAAACGGAGGTCGCCATTGGATCCGGAACGATGTTTCCAATCGGAAAAGTGGTCGGTCATCGACGGTCAACAGCTGCCACGTTAGCACACGGGTCTGACGTGGCACTGACACAGGGCTGACGTGGTGCCCATGTGGCAGCCACGTGGCAGCTGACCTGGCGGACGCGTGGCGATGACGTGCCTGACATGTGGCGCTGACGTGTCTGACACGTGGCACCCGCGTGGCAAGCCGCCACCGCCGATGTCACCATCGCCGACGCCGCCGCACCGTCGCTGGAGAACTCATCGGAATCTGGAAAATTTCCAGATTCCGGCATGTTCTTCAGCGCCGCCGTGCCGTCGCTGGAATTTCCCCAAATTCCGGCGATTATTCCAAATTTTCTGGCGATCTCTAAAATCCTCATTTCTCAACCATTTCCAACGATCCATATATGGAAATTCCTCTACTCAAACCCAGGAACTCAAAAATCAAGGTTTGGGGGCTCACCTCGATCAGATTTGGCCGGAATCACGATCGGAAAATCCCGCTTCCGTTCGGTCTCATCGCCGGCGTTTCACGCAATCTCCTGGGTCGATCTTGGGTGTTTCGGACTCGTGGCATCGAGCTGTTGCTGATGGCGGTGGTCAGAGGTCACGTTCGTCGCCGGAGAGTGCGAATCGACGGCGTGAAGTAGACGGGCTTGGGGGCTGGTTCGGGTTTCCTCTTTTGGAAACCTGGGCCGGCTTTCCATTTTAAAGCCCGGTTCGGGCTTTCCAGAAAGGTCCAGCCCCTTCTGTCCAATGGCAGCCCCCACACACACCACACCATCAACGGTTTTTCTACCATAACTTCCTCAATATAGCTCGGAATCCAATTCCGTTTTTGTGGACGCATTCGTATCGCCGAGCTCTTCACATAGAGTCCAATATTGACTATGTAATTTCCCACTGTTCAAAAGTCAACGGTTGACCCTCAAGGGCATTTCCGTCATTTCACCCAAAATCCCGGAATGGGCCGTAACACAGCGTCTCTTTCTCACCTCGCTAAACAACAAGGCAGACAACCCAACTCCTCCTTCCAATTTCGCATCGCGAAGAAGAAAATAAATCACTCACAACCGTCACCCATATCCTCTTTCCAATTTCCCAACCAAAGCTGGCCACCGCTCATCTCTCCTGATGGCTTGGGACGCATTCCCTCGTGTAGATTGCGGTAGGGCTGGGCACGAGTCGGGTCGTGCATATTTTTGGTGGACTCTAACTCGACTCGTTTGGATCTATCATAAAACGAGTCGAAACGAGTCGAGTTAGCGAGTTATACGAGTTTATAACACATGCATATATAGAACAAAATTTGTAGAAAAAGACAACAAAAATGATCAGTATACATAAAAAAATTAATTAAAAATACAAATTGTCGGCTATGGAGATGTTCAATGAAGAAGAAAAGTGGCTATGGAGTCTCTTCAATGATTTTTGTTGTGGCAGATTTAGAGTATGGCACTACAAGTTATATGTATTACATATCTTTTTAAGCCAATCATTGGAAGCCACGTGTATTACACATCTTTAAATGAGTCGAGTCGAGTACTCATGTTCAAAAAATGTTGGACTTGTATTGGACTCATTTATAAACGAGTCGAGTCCAAACTTGACTCATTTTGGAAAAAAAAAAAGTAGGACTCGGTTCGTTTTGCACTGAGTCAAGTAATACGAGCCGAGTTAGCGAGTCGTTCGACTCGTATGCCCACCCCTAGATTGCGGTGCTTTGACCCATTTTCATGTTGTTCAAGCATATCCTGTTCGTAAGAGAAAACAACAAATTGTTTTCGGATTGAGAATTAAACTAGGTATTCAACAGATTAACGGATTCATGGGCAGATTGAGAGATTTACTTGGATTTGAAGTTGTTTATGCATATCAAAGTGGGGATAAAATTGGATGAAAGTATCAAAGTGGAAATTGATTTGGGAATTAATTATTCAATTCCTCGGAATCTTTGGAGTTTCATTCTCTGTTTTATGTTTTGTGTATTATATACATTTCGAAACTAATTCAAGAAGCGGAGGCGGAAGTCGATGGGGATGAAGTTGAGGGTGAGGTTGCAATTGCGGTTGAGGCAGTGGTCAAAACTGGGGCAAATCGATGTTGGGGGAAGATGGTTGTGAATGATGACGAAACTTATTTCTAGTCCTAGATTTGTTTAGCCAATGTTTCACCAAAATGGGACATCAATCCCCCATAATCCAAGCCAAGCCAATACCCTTTAATTCAAGGATATAGTCCCCTCATTGATAGTCCTACATACCAAACAAGACCTAACGGTACTATACATGTACTATAAGCATACTATAGTTCTCTCTCGCATAGTACTCATATAATCCATGTATAGTCCAGTGTACATCAATAATATCCTAATAGTCTCGTAGTACATATATAGAACCGTCATAGTTCAACCATGCTCTCTTTCTAAAAAACTTAAATCCCTTCAATGACGGACTTTGATGATCACGAACTTGACTAGAAGACTCCATCCTCCAAATCTTAGAGCACTTATGCTCCCCCAAACCTGAAGCGTAGATCTCTGTCTCTCTCTCTCTCTCTCTCTCTCTCTCTCTCTCTCTCTCTCTCTCTCACACAAATTCTAGAGGGAGAAATGAAGATTTTTAGCTCCTTTGTTAATATGAGATTTCTTTGAATTTATAGACTGGATGAATATTAAATGTGGTCGGACTTGCTGGCGATTGAGTGGTGGAGGATGGTGAGGTGAAGTTGGAGAGGCGAAGAGGTTGGAGGCGGGCGGAGAAGATGAAGCTTAGGAGAAGGAGGAGGAGGACAGATTTGCAAATAACTATATGGCGCTATTCTGAAAATAAGATAAAGTTGTGCTTAATATGAAATGTCCCAAATTACCTGGCACATTCGGGGATGAAATTGTCCACAAATTTTTAGGGGAATTATCTAAAATGGCTCAAGTGGGAATTGTTTGTTCTAAAATGTTGGGGCAGCCAAATCTATTCTAAAATGTCCCAAATATTGCATAATTGCACAAAGCCCCTTCTCCACCTTTTGCTTTTTCAGTTTCAACAAACAGATCTTCTGTGGTTTTGGGGCGTCATCGGCGAAGAGCTCCATCTTGATGCGAAAGCGGAAGCGGAGGCGGAAACGGAACTCGGGGACTGACCAAGAGTTAATTACCAAGGAAACCCATTCAATTCCGAAGCAATCATCCCAATTCACATCTTCACTTCAAATTGGAGATGGTGCTGGGATCTGGAGACGGGCATGGTCAAGGTGACTTTGGGAAGAGGCGCCGATTAGAGAGAGGCAAGGTTTGATCTTTAGGTTTTGGGTTGTACTGCTCCATCTCTGTCGGATTCTAGGGGTTTCGATTTCCGATTTGGCTTGAATTTCGGTACTGGAAGGTCGTCTGATCTTTAGTGGAATGCGGAGATGGTGAGTGCGGAGAGGTTGAGTCCTTCGCAGGCATCGCCGGCACCGGCGAAGCAATTCGGAGTGATGAAGCCGAATTCAGTCAATGGAGGAGAGCGGCATGAATGGAAGAGAGGGATTTGGCGTTTGACGTTGGCGTTTGTGTGCGGGGCACACCTTGTCATCATTCGATCAATTGGCAGATTTGGTGTTCTCCACACTAATCAATTCCAAATCTGATTCGGCAGCTTCCCAAGTTGGTTGCTTTCGATTATACGATCAGATTCAAAGCCAGGGTGTGAAATTTACGCAACGGCGGAGCTCGGTGAAACCGGTGAATGAGCATTCGATTGTTCCTCTTGCAGCGACAACGATTGTTGCTCTTTTTTGTTTTTTGTTTTTCTGGGTTTTCAATGAGTCCGGCAAGAAGGATTTTTTGTTTTTAGATTGAAAGTTGAATAAATTGTAATGAAGTTTGGAAATTCAAGTTGATTGTGAATTTGGGTTGCTATTGTTTTGATGAGGTGGGAAGAATGACATGAAGTTGCCTGGAAGAATGGCGTGAAGTTGCCGGGAAAAATGGCGTGAAGTTACCGAGTTAGAGAGGGGACAATATGAATACTATAAGAGACTATGAGGGACTATGAGGAACTATGGCCGTACCATGGGCGCATTATGAGGGACTATGAATACTCTGATGAATTACAACTAATCTGTACTCGAAAGACTATGAGGGACTATGATGAACTATAGGCGCACCATGGGTGCATTATGAGGGACTATGAACGCGCTGATGAATTATAACTAATTTTTACTCGAAAGACTATGAGGCACTATGGCCACACTATTGGCGCACTATGAGGGACTATAAACGCGCTGATGAATTACAATTAATTTGTACTCGAAAGACTATGAGGGATTATGAGGCACTATGACCGCACTATATACTCAAGGATTTAATTGCAAATTCGCTGTATAAATTTGGTAGGGATGAGTTGCCCGCAGCCCTTGTGGCCATTTTGGAACACAATTTTGCCACTTGGATCATTTTAGATAATTCCCCAAATTTTTACTTTGAACAATTTCCAACTCATGAGCCCAGATCCGCTTAAAACCAGTTAGCAGCAATTTGCACTTCTTGCGAGCACAAAAAAGAAAGCCCAAAATCCTCAAATATGCCCATCATTACGAATGAGCAGAGAGGTTAGAGAAAATGGATATATGCTGCCGATTCCCCTTGCTTAATTCCCCAGTCCTTCTCGTTCCTCCTCTATCGGTTCTCTTCAGGCCTCTCATTCACTCTCCACCCTTCCCAACTCGCCCTCCGAAACCAGCTCAATTTCCGCGTCCGCCACTCCTCCGGTCGAAACCCATCAATCACACTAGACTCCTCTGCGCCGCCTCCCATTCAAAATCGCCGTCATCAATGGAATCCCCTCCGGAAGGCTACAGAAGGAATGTCGGCATCTGTCTCATCAACGATTCCAAGAAGGTCATTTCTATCTCCTTTTATAATATCCCGATTTCTTTTGCTGATTGTTTTTTGTATACAGATATTTTCCGCTTCAAGGTTAGATATACCCGGTGCTTGGCAAATGCCCCAGGTAAAATTTCTAAAATCAACATTCTGGGTGAAAATTTGAGTGAACATTTGATCACTGTATTCGCCAACATATATTTAATGGCCTCTTTGGTTGTTCGTTCGAGTGGTTTATAGATTTAACACTCGCAGTCTTCTGAACCTACTCAAAGCTGTCCTTTCTACTACTTTGTATTTGTTTCTACAACTTCAGATGTCTACGGAAAGCTGTCCTTTGTACTCAATTGTGAGAAATCATTGGCTGCCACTTTCGGAACCAGATTCACATTGTTGAGTTCTGCGAATATATTGGATGACAAACTTGTAAAAGTATCTCTCAGACTGTGAGGCATAAATGAGTGTAGAATTGAGTATCATTTATGATTTCTCATTAGGACTAATTGGGCTCCTTCGAAGATCACAAGCCCATCGTCCGCCTGAATCTTGGGTTGTCCTTTCCCACTAAGTGACCAAATAATTTTTATCTATGCAGTTTCTGAATGTGTAAAGGAAGGAAAGCTGTAGAGTTCGCATCACAAACATGTGTTTGTGGGTAATAATTTAAACTAGAACTTAGGTCATGATTGTTGAAGTGTAGCTACGAGATGCAGTCATTACAGGATTTAAGATGTTAGACTACTGTGGATCCATTATTGTGTGATATAGTCATCTGTATTTTCTTTCACTGAAAACGCATATAAAACTGTGTTGTAAAGGGTGGTATTGATGAGGCTGAAGATCCAAGGAATGCAGTCATCAGGGAATTAAGAGAAGAGACGGGAGTTAAGTCGGCAGAAGTTCTTGCAGAGGTAGGAGTTCCTTGCTGCTGCGACACTTGTATTTCCATTTTTGCGTTTATTGTTTCTAAGACATTTTAAAATGTTTGCTTGTATCTGCATCTGGTTGAAGAAAAAGTGAGAATGTATCATAAGAAGGATGTGTGTCTCTATGGAATTTGGTCATCAGAAAATCAATCAAATATTCTGAAGAAAACACTAAGTTGGGCAGTTAGAAAAGAAAGACGGTAGAAGACCCCTCAATTGTGTGCCAGAAAGAGCTTATATATCTGAGTTATTCCTATTTTGAGTTGGATGAGGTGATGCAAATAAAGGCATCAAGTGGAGGTCCAACTATATTGGACACCTTTCCAACTTTCTGCTCTGGCTGTTTTCGGCAGTAAATTTCTGCTCTGCTAGTCCTTTAATTATCTGGCCAAAGGCCACGGATAATACTCATTTTATGTTAGGCTTAGCTCTTCCTTGTGATCTATTTTCCACTGTTTCTTGTCCAATTCCCACAGATTTCTAAACTTTAGCTTTGGAACACTTATAATTATAATTACTAAAAGGTAGTGTAGATTACCCTTCGATAATTGTAATCGCTATACTGGCGACTTCTTGGTTGAAGTCTATTCCGAGAGTTTATTTTTTAATCTTCCATACCTCATTGCCCTATTCAAAAATTGATTATTCACTCTATACTATTTACTCACAAAGGATTGTTGTTTTATTGGTAAAACTAAATACTTTCATACTAGTAACATAAGTAATTAACGTATGACGTATATGAACAAAGTGTTCCAAAGTCTTAATGACCATAAGTTTTCACTTCATCATTATCAAGGAGGTTTTCTTTCCAAAACAAGTAGCGTGTTTGGTTTTTTCAACAGTGAAGAACTACCTTTCTTTTATGGCTATTTTTTCTTCAGGCACCTCACTGGGTCACCTATGACTTCCCACCAGAAGTTAGGGCAAAACTTCGGCAACAGTGGGGATCAGACTGGAAAGGCCAAGCACAGAAGTGGTGAGTGCAAGGATGAGAATGCATTCCATATTGCATAGGCAGTAGGGTGCAACATGTTAGATTCATGACATGAGAACCAGAATGCATCCCATTATAGTATTACTACAAGTTTAGTTATTCAAGCACGCTATCAGTATTACACAACCATTCATTCATGCATGGTGGGGTGTTCGAAATTAGTTGTTCACATAACAAATTTTTCGCTTCTGCTTCTTCATTTTTCTTTTTTGAGTAAAAGAATAAATAGGAGAAGTTTTGGGATACCATGCTCATATATCAACTTTCTTTACTAACATAATTACATTTACACCGAACTACACAGGTTTCTTCTCAAGTTCACTGGGAAGGATGAAGAAATTAATCTTTTAGGTGATGGGAGTGAGAAACCTGAGTTTGGGGAGTGGTCATGGATGTCAGCAGAACAACTAATTGATCTCGTGGGTTCACCTTACCCTACATATTGTTCAAATAGCTGTTTTTATGTACTGTTATTACTCAGATGCCTTCTCTTTTGTGCAGGCTGTGGATTTTAAGAAACCTGTTTACAAGGAAGTTCTTGCAGTTTTTGCACCCTATCTTCAATAGTTTTGCAGCTACTGGATCTGAAGTCCATTTCTTCTTCAACTACTCCGATCATACAAATTTTTCACGTGAGGAAGACTATACTTTATTGGCTGCTGACAGAATAGTTACCAGCACTCCTGATTGAATGGATTTGAGCAATGCTTTCCTACTGATTGAATGATTTTGAGCAATGCTTTCCTCCAGTATTTGTCTTTGATTTCTCATGCGCAAGACCAGGAAATCAAACATTATGCTAGTGAGGTTTAGCTGGGAACCATTATCTGTCTGATCATGTCAATAAATGTTCTGTTCTATTCTATTTTAACGTCTACATGAGCTGTTGAAACGAGGTATCTGGCTTTGGCCTTTTTTAACCCTCAAGTAAATCTCTGTAACTATGTGCTGAGCTCAATTACAAATGCAAATATGCACTACCCAGTCCTGAAATTTCCGAATCCTTTTTGTCTCATGGCCACTTTCAATTTTCGGCGGATACAATTTGTAGGCTTATGCTGTTACTTCTCTATGGTGCAGAAGCATGCAAATGGTTTCACCTGCTTTCATTGCAGTTAATATTTGCCCCTATTATCCTCGGACGTTTCGTTTAGGTGCTTCGTCAAATTTACCTCCTTAGTCGGTACTACGTAACTCATGCGGAGAGTCAACACAAGCTTCATTTCAGTTAATATAAAGATGTCAAAAGTCCATAGCGAAACCGACGGCAACTGGACTGAGTAATGGGAATCAATTCAGAAGCCAACTGAAATAGTTGAATGATGATGACAAAGGTTCGAAGCCAACAGCAAGAAGCCGTTCAAACTGCAGAAAGACAAGTTCTCTGAATATTGTGGGGATGGGTACAACCAAGGGTCACAATCTAATTCCTAGTTTGTGTTCGCAAAGAATAACATGAACCCCATAGAACACTTGGTAGGAGGAGCTATAGCTGAACATTTTAAATTTGTCCTCAACTCTTCAACTTAATCTGCTGTCAACAGGGGTTGGCAAAGTCGTTGCTCAACAGTAAAGTCTAAGCTCCAAGCTAGCCAAGCTCAAGGAAACTTACTACAGACTGGTAGAGTTCATGAAATCTAAACACAAGAGTCCGATTAGTTGTCCACCTTACGGAGTATATATTCTACATGCTTAGTTACGATATCTGAAACGATTTCAGGAGAGAACCTTGTGATCATGTCTTCCCTTGCTTTTATTCCTTTCGCCTTGGCTTCCATGACATTATTGGTTACATGCCTCATGAGCACACGAAGCTTGCTAACAGATGGTTCTGCCCAAAGATGTCCTCTAAAAGGCCCTTCCATTACTTCGCTCATCCTATCCACCGGCAATGGATAGCTATTCTCCTCAGTCAGATACTCAGTTGGCCCTGACCAATTCGTGGCAATCACGGGCAATGACATTGCCATAGCTTCCACAATAGGCCTTCCCCACCCTTCCCCTCTTGATGGAAGAACAAATGCATCAGCTGCCTTGTACACCCCCGGAAAATCAATCTGAGCTATGTGATTGTCAATCACAAAAACCGGAGCCCAGCCACTCACTGGTTCTTGTATTCCAGATTTCTCCACAAACTCCACTATCTTGTTTCCAAAATCCCTATCAGAGTGATAAGGATTCGTTACAAGATACAATGCAACCCCATCTTGTTTATTGAATTCTTGTAAGTACGATTTCAACAAGACATCCCATCCTTTCCTATACTCCCACTTAAACACACTCATAAACACGAATCTTTTCTTTGTTTTCGACTTAGGTGTTGCCTTGTTCCCCATTACCAACTTCCCTATAGAGGGAAGATTAAAAGGCTCATACTCAAGTGGATCGAAAAACTTGACATCAACAGGCTGCACGATTTTGACCACCTTAGAAGGATCAACCCCACTTTGTATAAATGTGGACACATGAAACTCAGTAGGAACCCAAACGTAATCCATCTTGTTACAGCGCTCCACATGCCCCGGGTTCACCCTATCGGTTTCGAACATGGTCCGACCAATCACTGACTTGAACTTTTCGCGAGCACCTGGCGGGCATGGGAGCGTTTCGAACAACGGAGGGTCCCAAGCACCGGGCTCACTGTGGCACACGACTAGGGTCTCATTCAGCCTGCATTGGGTGCGGTGGAGCTCAACTGCCAAGTTCCGAACATGCTCCGGCAAGCCCTGCCAGAATTCCATGGATTCCAGATCACCATGTTGCTCAATGGCCATTGTAAAGCTTGGGTTCTTTTGAGCGTGTTGGTGAAGGGCTAAGATGTAAGACCAAGCTTCTGAGCTGTACCCACCACCCGAGAGGAAAGGAGCCATCCATAGAAGACAATTTCGGGATTTGGAAACGGGGTTTTTGTGTTGTTGAAGAAAGGGAAACAGAGTTTGAAAAATGGCGGGGTTTGGTGAGAATTTGTAGTGTCTGAAGTGTTGGGTATTGAAAAAGCTTGTTTTGGTGAATCCGAATGAGATTGCAAGCACGAGAATGAGGATTGATGACATGTAGAATCCATGGAGTTTCAATTTTCTGGAGAAGGGGAGAGATCGATTGGGTTGTTGTGGTTGGTTGATAGTGGGTTGTGGTTGGTTTTCGTGTGAATCCATGGCAGAGGGAAATATTTTGCATACTAATACTGATTTTGAACCATTTCACCATCAAACAATGTGTATATGGTTGGTGTTTGGAGTTCAACAACGTGCGAATCCATGACGACTATATGTTCTTTCTACTACTGTTGTTTTGTTGAATGCATTTGTTTGTCTTTATAGGAGTATCAGACTCTCTTTTACCTCATACATGAGGATTTTATCGAGGCCCCGTGTGTTTAATTTTCAAATGTAACCCTTGTACTTCTTTGTTTGGCAAACTACCATCCTTGATTATTAAGTAAAGCGCTTTCCTTTGATTAAAAAAAAACTAATAACTGACCTCTCCAGTATAACCAACACAATGAATATTTGTCATGGATGGGCAGGTCTTTGGTTCATTCTCTTCTACCAAAGCAATTCGTTTATATATAATCAACCACACATTACAATTTTATGCATATGAAGACTTTGCCTTGAACTTGTTTGACTGCAAACAAAGGATAGCAGATTTTGGAACTCAATTCCAATGACATCCATTTTGGATCAGCGTATCCTTACCAGAAAACTAGCTACCAACATGTCACCCTTTTTCTTCTTATGCAGAAAGCAATTTTAATTAGTGATCTATCAACCTTGCAAAGGTAACTAGTGATATTTTCCTTTCTTTCTTCTTTGCTTGACCTAACAGCCTCCTTAACCCATGGAAAGGTTCTAATAAGTCTATCGACCTTGTTAGTCAAAATTTCTCAGGTAACCAAACACCACCAACCAGACACTACCTATACAGCCTAGCACTAATTTCCTTCTAGGTGCAACCTCCATTTAGATCTTTATACTGTACATTTCCATTTCTAATTATACTCCTCCACCGCCTCTTTTTCTCAATCATTTCCAAGCAGAAACCTGAGCTCAAAATCACAATGGCTGCTTGCTTTCAGAAACCACGACCAAGCAATATTGGTGATGACTCGGTAATTTTCTTTTCGGCTTCAAACTCCCCTGAAGAATCCACCAGCCCTGCCTCTTCGTTCTACCAATCATCACCACTACCCCATCAATATTCTGATGATCCAACTTACAGACTCACTGTCCACAATCTTTCCTATAATTTTCATCCGAGTTCGATTTGTCATCTGTTGCAAAGGCCTAAGCCAATTAGTATACTCAACTCAGTTTCTTTTGCTGCTACAAGTTCTGAAATTCTTGCTGTTGTTGGCCCAAGTGGCACGGGAAAATCTACCCTCTTACGAATAATATCGGGGAGGGTGAAAGATAAAGATTTT
The DNA here is from genome assembly GCA_033992175.1 of Spiraea crenata. Lineage (NCBI taxonomy): Eukaryota > Viridiplantae > Streptophyta > Magnoliopsida > Rosales > Rosaceae > Spiraea > Spiraea crenata. The sequence continues at coordinate 763,046 of JAVBHV010000007.1, read as the reverse complement.
GATCCGAAGTGTGTTTCAATCAACAATCATCAGATAACTAGTCCTGCTCAATTGAGGAAGATATGTGGATTTGTTGCACAAGAAGATAATTTGCTTCCTTTGCTGACTGTGAAGGAAACTTTGATGTTCACTGCCAAGTTTAGACTCAAAGGCGTTGATGCAAAACAAAGGGAAGATAGAGTGGAGAGGCTAATGCAAGAGCTCGGTCTTCTACACGTTGCTGATAGTTTCGTTGGAGATGAAGATAATCGGGGGATATCTGGTGGAGAGAGGAAAAGGGTATCAATAGGTGTTGATATGATTCATGATCCTCCACTTTTGCTCCTTGATGAGCCAACTTCAGGCCTAGATAGCACTTCAGCACTTCAAGTCATTGAGATGCTCTCTGCAATGGCAAAATCAAAGCAAAGAACAGTGATTTTATCCATACATCAACCCAGTTATAGAATTCTTGATCACATCTCTAGCTTTTTGATCCTCTCTCATGGTTCTGTAGTGCATAATGGCAGCATTCGATTACTGGAAGAAACTATAACGAAGTTAGGATTGCAAATACCATTGCAACTAAATGCAATTGAATTTTCCATGGAAATAATACAGACCTTGGAAGATTCATATTCAAAGAGCAAACAAAGAGACAACAAAGAGCCATACTCCTACGCGTTATGGCCAGAAGAAGAATTCTGCAGTGATCAGTATGATACAAGAAAAATTGGTACTTCTTATCTAACTGATTTGTATGAGATTATGTTTTTGTGCTCAAGATTTTGGAAGATCATCTATAGAACGAAGCAGCTGTTCTTGGCGAGAACAATGCAAGCTCTTGTTGGAGGATTTGGCCTGGCGAGCGTGTACATAAAACTGAGGAAGGACCAAGAGGGAATAGCAGAGCGGTTAGGACTATTCGCCTTCAGTCTCAGTTTCCTCCTCTCTTCTACAGTTGAGGCACTACCAATATACCTCCAAGAGCGTCGAGTTTTAATGAAGGAGGCCTCAAGAGGTGCCTACAGAATCTCTTCATACATGATTGCCAATACCATTGTCTTCCTACCTTTCTTGTTTGCTGTGGCTATTCTCTTTGCTGTTCCTGTATATTGGCTGGTAGGACTCAATCCCTCCGTTGCAGCCTTTGCGTTTTTCACTTTTGTGGTTTGGCTGATTGTGTTGATGGCTAGTTCTCTGGTGATGTTCTTGAGTGCTGTCTCCCCTGACTTCATATCAGGAAATTCTCTTATCTGCACAGTTCTTGGAGCCTTTTTTCTCTTCTCTGGCTACTTCATCCCGAAAGAGATAATACCAAAGTACTGGCTCTTCATGTACTACGTTTCGCTTTATAGGTATCCGTTGGACACGCTGCTGATAAACGAGTACTGGAGCATTAGAAGTGAGTGTTTCGATTGGCAACCTCAAGATCTTTCTCATTCAAATTGTTTGGTCACAGGCAATGATTTCTTGAAGAGTAGAGGGCTTGACAAGGACACCAGGTGGATCAATGTTGGGATCATGTTTGCCTTCGTTGTGTTTTATCGTGTGCTTTGTTGGATAATTCTTTCTCGTAGGGCGTCGAAAACAACAATCTGATCATGTTGAATATGCCAGATTGACTTGCATATTGTGCTAACATGTGTATTGTAGTTGTGTTCTTACTCGTTATTACTTTGTTATTACACAGATCCTTCATATCCCTAAAATTCATTGCATTGATAAATTATAAGAAATTTGATTAACCATTCCCTATGAAGACATCATGCTGGAATTTCTCTGAATTCAGATGATCATCTCAACAGAACTGCTTGCCAGCTTGAGAAATAAGTTGAAGACTTTTAAGGATGACAACGCGCGATTGGTATTCGGCTTTGAAATGCCTCAGAGTCGTATTGGGCCTTTGCTTAGTCAAAATTTAGGGAATTGGCTAAACTGATCCTTTTCCAGCCATTATTTACCCAATTGTGCGGGCAGCTGAGGGTAGTTCTAAGCTAAGCAAAATACTGTTTGTATTTTGCAGATTTGCCCTTGTTTTCTCCGTCGGGCAGCTGAGGGTAGTTTTTAGCTAAGCAAAATACTGTTTGTATTTTGCAGATTTGCCCTTGTCTTCTCTGTCCTCTCCACATCGCCCTCCTCCTCGTCTTCTCTGTCTTCTTTGTCCTATCCGACCCTCCTTCTGTTTTCGACACCTTTGTTGGAAATTACACTATAGGATTACAAAATTACAAAGATCATAAAATAAGAAATTGATACAAAAGAAAGAAGGAACAAGAAAAGCTTATCAAGATAGCTGAAGCACGATAATCCGTTGTCCTTAAAATCGATTGATAGAGTCCAGTCTCGAGGATTCGACATCCCACTCGGCGATATGGGTGCTCTCCAATATCATGTCGAGACGAACTTTTCTAAAGAACTCAAATCACACCAAACTTGAAAGAGGAATTGCATGTAAATTTTCTTCATTGTTTGTATTTTTACTTTTACCTCTGGTTTGGGTGGTTTGATTTCCTGTAGTACATTAGTTTTGAAATAAAAATGGCCTACCTCGATTCAAAGCTCGATGATTTGGCATCCCAAGTTGAAGCTCAAATCACCATTGATGAAGTTCGCTGCCATCAAACCCAAATTCAACTCAAAAATTGAGAAAATATGAAGATAAAACAAGTAAAGTATCATGGGTCTATAAGGGTACTATACTACTATAATATACTATAAAGGTACTATGATGTACCTATACCCTAGACTATATGCATACTATGGGAGAGAGAACTATAGTGTGTTTATGGTACCCATATACCTGGACTATATGCATACTATGGGAGAGAGAACTATGGCGTCTTTATGGTACTCATATAGCATTGTTATAGTCTATAGGGACCTCGGTCAGCAAATAAGGAAACTTATGCTCACTTTAGAATAGAAAAACCTGCCTGCACAATTTGGGTAGAAATTTTCCAAAAGTGCTCAATTTAGACAATTTCCCCAAAATTTACCATAGCAATGTTACCAAAATTCTATGTTGGACCTCGGATGTCGAGAATTAAAATTGAAAAATTGTGTTCTCTCATTGTATTTCCTCTTGTTTGGGTATGCCTATAATCGACAAATGTTCAACCATAAAATCTTGTCATTTGCAGGAGTGGGCAAACAATAAGATTCCCCACTTCAGGATTGCACATGTTAAGGTCTTCTCTCTCACTTTTGTTACCCATGAGAGCTCTCCTCACCTTCATGGTGATTTAGCTCTAAGTCAAGTCTTAGCATCTCTAATCCCTACCTCGCCACTCGGAAGTTTGTTCTTAAGAGCATTTCCACCCCAAAAGGGCAAGGGTAAGAATCAAGGAAATTTCCCCAAAGGTGGATGCTATTCATGTATGACCCATGTGAATAGTAATCACCTTTCATTTTTACTTCCACCTCAAGGGGCAAGGGCAAACGGTAATTACTATTCACCCAAAAAAATGAGAGAAATATCCTCAAAGTTTCCACCGACAAATATCTCCAAACTTTCCACCGAAAATTCCACCGACATGATTTTGAACGGTTGTTATTTGTGACATGTGTCGAGCTTACTATTCATGGAATTTGATTTCATCCATTCCCTGATTGCCAAATGTCGTTACTGTTATTCAAAATTGTTAATAAATTCTAGTAGTTGCAGATTTCTCCTCATTGACCACAATCTTCTTCATCTTCATTTTTTATCTTCAACTAATTATCTTATTTTAGAAATTTTTTGAAGGAAGTTGAAAGAGATGAAGAACAACGTGCACATAATCGTGCCATTGAAGAGGATCAAAGGGTAGTGTAAACCGTTCAACTAGTTGCAAGGTTGGCTACGATAGAGGAATAGGGCTAAGGAAGCTAAGGCGAATGGGGGAAAAATTTCTTGGAGGAGTACTTTATCCCAAGATTGGTGTACCCAAAGGAAAAATCTCGTCAACTATATAGAATGGCTCGTCACCTCTTCACCCGCATCATGACTGGTGTTTGCAATATTGATCATTACTTCGTACAAAAGCCTGATGCACTTAGAGTCATGAGACTACTTATGGAGCAGAAATTGTGACACACCTCGCCCCAAAAGTGGGGCTTGGGAGGTGCGGCCGTCACTTAGACGAGGTGACAAAGCCTTGACCAACATGTAAGGACAAACGAACAGCAAAAAAGACAACAAAAGAACGAATCGGGTCGAACTCCAATAAATACAAACACAACAATGTATTAGAGCGTTTAACAACGGAAGGGAAATTACACAACAGTATTGCCCGCAAGCGGAATAAAAACAAGACAACAACGGACATAAGTCTGACAAACAACAAATGACAAAGAGATTTCCTACTCTTTGTGAAACGGAACAGAGCTATCCTGAATGATCTCGCTCGTCACAGTGGTGTTCAACAGTAGCAGGTCCTGAGGGGGCGCAAAAACAAGGTAGAGTGGACAGGAAAAATAAGGTCAGTGTAAAACACAATTTTAAACATTTATAAAAAAACCAGTAGTATATGCCTATACTACAAATACAGTCAACACATGCACTACATAACAGTTAGATAAGCTACGAAAACCTGCACAGTACAACATATAAATCTACGGCCGTGATCAAAGGCATTTAGGACTTGAACCCCTGCAGGAATGTCAGGACGACGAGACTCGAACCCAATCCTGACATCAAGTGCAATGGGCCCGTTGGGACTCGAACCACTGGGCCCACAGGTGTGCCACTAACTGTACTAAACAATATGCATATATATATATATATATATATATATATATATATATATATATATATATATATATATATATATATATACACTAGCAAAAACCATTATAAGCATATATGAAAATATCATGCTCAAAAAACACTTAAAAACCAAAACGCGTCCACTCATAGAAAGCCCGGGCGATCGTTGTCGTCCTCCTCTGTCTGTGCGGTTTGGTTGTGCTGATTCTGCGGAATCTGCTCACCTCGGCCTATTTTGGCGGGAATCAGCGTCGGAAAATTCTATTTCCGTTCAGGGCTCGTCGGGGCTTCACCGTCGTGTTTTTACGGTCGATCTTTAGTGGAAAATGATCACAACGTCGAACTGCACACGATACAGGCGGTGGAAGGTTCGATCGGCGGCCAGCGTGTGGGAATCGGTGGTGGGCTTAGCGGCTCACGGGTTTCCCTTTTGGGAAACCCCGGTTCAAAACCGGGTTAAGTACCCCAAAATCAGAAAACCCTCTATTATTGGTTTGCACTGTAGTTGGCGAATCAGTGCCCGCCACGTGGCACTTTCCACAACACCACAATTTCTTTTTTGTCCATAACACGTTCGTAACAACTCGAAATCTGATTCCGTCTCCGTGGGCACGTTCATATCGAAAAGCCCTACATATAGAGTACAATATTAGTTAGGTACGTTTCGAACTATTTAAACGTCATTGGTTGACCAAGTAGGGGCATTTTGGTCATTTCACAAATTTCGGGAAAATTTCGGGACGGGTCATATCCAATTGACTGGTGTTCTTCGTATGTTTGCATACAGTGCATCCGCAGATCAAGTGGATGAGATCGCTAGGATGGGGGACTCAACCGCATTGAAGTACTTACACAAATTCTGTAAGGCAATCGTAAAAGTATATGCTGTAGAATACCTCAGCCTCCCAACAAGCGCCGATCTTCGTAAACTTCTCTTGAGAGGTGAACATATAGAATTTCCAGGCATGACCGGCTACATCAATTGTATACACTAGGACTGAAAAAATTGTCCCATTGCCTAGGAGGTTCGCCAACCGCAATGGGACAACGACTATAGTCCTCGAGGATGTCGAGGCGGTCGCTTCCTTTGATACCCGAATTTGGCACGCCTTCTTCGGAGTCGGTGAATCCCAAAATGACCTCAGTGTCCTTAGCTAATCCCATGTGTTCGACGAAGTGTTGAAAGTGAAATCAAATGACTTCTTAAAGTGAGTAGATGTGTTTACATATAAAAATCATGAAAAATGATTTGAGTTTTGACCAGTGTTCAAAAAAACACTACGCGGAAGTCGGGCGGTCACCCACCTTCTACCGCCTAGAGGGTCTAGGCGGGGCCTAGGAGGTTTTGCCTTTTTTAAGGTTTTGTATACTACTTTTCGTGTTAGTGTATGTATATTTTGGTATAAGATTCGAAAAATACATGAACTGTAGAATACAAGCTTAAATTTGCGACCACAACACGAATACTTGAATCAACCAATAACTAAAAAAGCACAATTAAGTACAATCAAAAGAAATTAAACATGAATTAATGAAGAGTTTCGTAGATTGGGAGTTAGAATATCATATCCATAGTAAGCGTTGGCGACCCCGTGATCGGCATCATTTGGCACCTTCGTCGCTCTCACCACGAACGTACAAACTAGAAGCTGCCAATTGAGGTCGACCATACTTTCATGGTATTTTCAAGTTTCAGAAATCAGAACGCGTATAAACCAAGGGCGACGCGCCCCCTCCTCCGCTTCAACGCCATCTTTTTCGCGAACTCAAACACGCCTTCTCTTTCGCGAACCCACTGCCGGAATCAAGGATTCGCATAAGGTGTTCAAAAGCCACAAGCCCTCGATGACCAACACGTGCTTGCAAAATCGACGACCAACACGTGCTTGCAAAATCGACAGTAGCGACTCCGTCGTCAAGGCTTTGGTCTTGGGCAACTCGATTTGCAGCCACATTGCGAGTCACCGGTACTCGGTCCGGACGAACTCTCTTTTCGATGAAGATGAGATAAGGAATGCCGTCTACGAGGACAAGCTCGTTGGTGAGACGCTCAACTTCCAGGACGTCGCCGCCTTCCTCCCCTGCACCAAGATCAACAGCGGATGGTGACAGTTGCCGATGTTTTCACCGATTTTTGCAAAATCGAAGCGGCTACCCACCTTCCAACGCCTAGGCGGCCACCCAGACCTTTTTTTGAACACTAGTTTTGATGCAGTCCATAGTTTTTGAAGTCCGCCAGAAAATTTTCAGATCCCAGCAATAATCTTTTGAATTTCCTGCAAGATCCAGATTTTGGTGAATTTCCCAGTGAAGTTTTCCAGTTTCTGGCGACTTTTGACCGTGGCTTTTCCGCTCATAGTTAGTCAATGTTAGTCAACATCGGTCAATGTCAGTCAACAACGGTCAACATCGGTTCTGACTCAATTTCGTCTTCCGATCATGATTCTATAGCCTATTTACGCTGTACGTTACGTTCAAAACTATTGTTGAGCAAAGTAGGGAGTTAGAGTTTATGGGTTGCGTTATGTTTCGGTTTTTACTAACGATTAAATCCTTGTAACTTTTTTGGTACTTGAGCCTTAGGTAGATATCGCAGTCAGGCAGTCCAAGTTGACTACTTCGACAGTCCAGAATCTCTCTGAGTGGATGGTTTTGAATTTATGTGTTAGTAGTTTTATGTTGGAAGTTTATATATATATTGTCGAGCTACGACTCCATTATCTTTCCAGTATTACTTGTACACCTAGAATCAAAAGTACGTTTTCAGTACCTAGTCTACAAGTTATGCATTATCTTGCGCGGTTCCAGGGGATGTTATGCATTTTCTCTGCGCGATTCCAGAGGATGCTAGAGTTGTTTTATATTACTATCTACTTACCACAAGTTACGGAGGGGGTTATGTAGTTTTTAGAAAGTGTTTGTTTTCGAAATCTATAGTTTTTCCATCCACTCACCCTTGGTTTTGCGCCCCCCTTATGGAGTAGCTATGTTGACCAGAGACGAGTAATGAGGCAGTTGAAAGTTCAATAGCTCTTTATCCGTCTCGAAAATGTAGAGACGTTCTTTCACATTTGTTGAGTTGTGCTTAATCGTCCCTTGTGACGTTACTTCTTGTGTTTACTTTTATGTTCTAGATGCTCTTATACTATTGTATATATATAATGGGTCCTAACTGACTTTCCTTAATTTCGCTTGAGTTTGTCATTTGTACTTGTTTATCATCGCTTCGCCACTTTTCGGGTGATGGCCGCACTTCTGGGAACGGTGTGTGCCAGTCTTCATAAAAATTAGGAGAAGATGTCTATATGAAAAAAAACCATGAAACTATTTTCTATAGATACTTTGACCAAATTGAAGAAAAGGTTCATGACCCTAAAAGTAGATCAAGCAGATCTTACTTAATAATATTTAATAAATTGAGGCAGATGAACTAATGCATTCAAATTATAATTGTTAATCAATCATGACCCTTGGGATATCAAGTTCATCGATTGCGGAATGGCCAACATAGTCATTTTCCAAAGCTTAGCCCTAGGACAAATACGGGGCTTTCCCTCAGACGATAAAAGCCATGATTTGTCATGTAGTTACCAGCTATAGGTTTTCCAAAATATTTGGCTTTTTCAGTTTTTAGTACAATTGGATGGCTGGAGAAGGAAAATTCTACCATCCATATCAAATATAGTATCTTGATGAGGCTACAAAACAATGATTCAAGGAGGAAAACCATCATTATCACGAGACTCTAAGTAGAACTGTCCATCTGAAATATTACGAGAAGATGAGCGTCATTCAACTCATGCAAGCAGCCAGAAATTTCAGAGACACCGAACGCTTCAAGGTGACTGACGGTTGAAGAAAATTCATAACCGACCTCAACACTTCCTATGTCCAATTTGAACAACTGACACAGGAAGGAAGCTAATCACTTTCTACGAGAAATAGCAAACAACTTTTCACGCCTGGAGGTTCCAACTCAACAGGCAATTGATACAAGGGAGCTTCTTGAAATTCAGTAGAACGATCTCAAGTCACCGGTTGTGCTGTCCGAAGATGATGAGGCTGGTCATCACAACCCCGATAATGCAATAGAAGGCTAAACTAGCCTCTAGAAGCGTGTTGGATCATGTACATATAACAGAATAAGTTTGCCTATTTCTGCATGAATGTAGAAATCTACCGTATATGTCAATAAGTGGACGATGGCGTCTTAGTTCATAAACAAAATTGATAGACGTCACGGGAGGAAAAAGAAGAATTAAACAAAAGTTAGTGGGTGACCTGCAATAAGTGGTGCTACAATCACCAAGATTCTGAGAATAGTTTGAAAGGGCTTTTCAGATTTGTACCAAAAAAAAGGAGGATCGGAATAGTTAAAATTTTCAGAAACCAACATAAAAGTAAGCCCGCAATTTTGGGAGCTAGTTCCTTTTGTCTTCATATTGTATCTGTCTGTTGAGCTGGCCTCCCAAAACACGCCAAAAAGCAAATGACTTTTTTTCAATTCAAATTGTTATGTTGTCCGGTTCTTTTCTTTTTGTTGAGTTATATTTTGTCTCTGCTCGTCAAGGTTTCAGTATACGACAGGTCTTGTACGCAAATATTCAGTACCTGACTTTTTAAACCTCCCCGAGTCCCAAGTTTTCTATACCCAGCAGCAGGCGTTGAAAAACCTCCTCCTAACTCTTTCTTTTTGCCCCGTACCAGAAGATTCAGTTTATTCAGGTGATTGCTCTTTCCTTCCACATTTGTTTCTCTTTCAAGTTGTTTTCTTCAGTTACAGACTGTCTTCAGTTGTCCTCCTTTAGTTGCTTCATATTTCTCTGTTTTATTCTTGTTATTCCTTCAGCTCTCAAGTCTGCCCATTTGATTTGCCTCTCTATAGATCTATGTGTTAAGTTGATAATTCTCTGAATTCTTGCTGAATTATGACTTTTCCCTTTTAGTTTTGTTTTCAATATTGGGATTCAAAAATGGGGAATGTGGGTTTTCTAATATCATGGCTTATGTTTTCTCTCTTGAAATTGTAATGCAGATTTGGTCATTGGTTAGTGATTGACTCAATAGAAGCTGGTTCCTAATGGGTTTACAGTAAGAGTGGGTTTTGTATATTCGTGTAAATGAGCTGCGAAATGGAGGGGTTTCATGAGCTCAATGGGTTTATGGTGAAAAGATTTTGTAGGCAGCACAAATGAGATTTGTTGAAATTTGCAGATTTATAGATCGGTATTTCGTGTTGGGACATAAAGATGATTGGGAGGAAAAGCATGGGGCGTGCATCGCCAATACTTTTGGTGCTTTTGGCACTTGGGTTTTTCTTTGCAACTTATAATTTGTTAACCATGATAATCCACAACAAAGCTTCCTATTCGGGGCTTTTGGGGGCAGATGGGTTGGACGTTATAGAAGATCCCCTAATGCAGAGGCCTGAGAAAGCTCGTAAATTTCATGTTGCTCTCACAGCCACTGATGCTCCCTATAGCCAATGGCAGTGTCGGATTATGTATTACTGGTACAAGAAGGTAAAAGATATGCCTAAATCAGATATGGGAGAGTTCACTCGAATTTTACATTCTGGAAATGCTGACAGTTTGATGGAGGAGATTCCAACAGTTGTGGTTGATCCTCTTCCAGAAGGCTTGGATCGGGTGAGAATCGTTTCGTCACTGTTGTTTCAGTCATCTCTACTTTCTTGTAGTTTAAAATACTTGTGGTTGATCCTCTTCACTCATGCTGTTTTTATAACATTTCAATCTATCTCATGAGCTAGTTCTCTCTTCTTCCTGTCCTTTTGAATGACGATGATTGTTATACATAGTTCCATCAATAGCGTATCTGAGGAATTGAATTGCAGGTCTAGACCATATCAAATAGAAATAGGGTTTAACTGGCGTTCATCGCGCCAAGAAAGGAATGCAATTAAAAGTTTGTAAAACATGAACTCCCTCAATCGCCCAATTTGTATAAATCATAATTACCTGAGGAAGTGAATATTAGTTTTCAACTATTTTAACATAACAGGCAAAATTAGTTTGGCAGAAAATTGTTGCTGAAGATATCATATATTAGAAATGTCCCTGCATATAAGTCATAGAAGAGCTCGATATGTGATACGTAGCTCGTCCATTGTACCATTTCCTGACAAACGGCAATGGTCGATCAAATTATCTGCTCGCTGTCCAATCTGTTTGACATATAATGGGCCAAAGGGATAACAAATTTATTTTATTTTTGCTGTCTTTTATACTAAAGAGGTCTGATATATGCCTTACTTTAACCGGAGTTCTTTCCTTTTCATACAACTCAATGGTTTTGAATGCAACAACGAGATATGACATCAGATTGACATGAGCTTTGTACTGAAAAAGGATGCATTGGTCTCATAAATGTAGTTAACTTGGATGATAACACCCCCAGTATACGTAGTCAGAAGGGTTTCTTCTTCTTTTATTTGGGTAACTGGCAGTGGGCAGATACATGTTGTAACTCATAACCAGTAGGCTTGACTTTGTTTATTGACTTCAGCACTTGCATTTTGCCTTTTTTTTCCTTACCTTATAAATTCTAGGTGACTTTTGCATTAGCATGACATTCAGCATGACATTCCCTTTTTTTCTTACCAATAACTCAGACTTAATTTTCATGTTATATCCAGGGCTACATTGTTCTAAATAGACCATGGGCTTTTGTGCAATGGCTGGAGAAAGCAACAATCGAGGAAGAGTAAGTTCTTTTTCTTCCTTTTTCTATTTCGAATCCTTGAATGTTTTCCTCTCTTCATTGATGAAATCAGAAATCTGGACTTTATCACGATCTATGCAGATACATTCTAATGGCTGAACCTGACCACATATTTGTAAATCCTTTGCCAAACTTGGCATATGGAAGCAGTCCAGCAGGCTATCCATTTTTCTACATTAAACCAGCTGAAAATGAGAAAATAATTAGGAAATTTTATCCTGAGGAAAAAAGTCCTGTGACTGATATTGATCCTATTGGCAATTCTCCTGTAATCATAAAGAAGGTAAAATAGTTTATGCCTAACGTCGCATTTGTGATTTTGTATGATTGACCATTTTCATGTAGTGTGATTTTTTGTGTGAATGTTGCTCTGATTGACTGATGTGTATATAAGCGTGCTAACCGTATCCCCTCATAGTTGTCTTAAATCTGCCTGAGAATTTTGACTTTTTGTATTGTGGTTATAAATGATGGAACATATATTCATACATATACATCACTACGTGCACTACATGTTTGTACTTTTATATATCTATGCTATATTCATATGGCCATTGCACCATAATTATAGTTCTGTAGTCCTAAGGCTGTTTTACTTTCACTGAAATGCATACTTTTCAAAAGTGTACTCACTTAGTTAGCTACTTCAGTCCGTGCTGGAGGAAATTGCTCCCACTTGGGTGAATATTTCTTTGAGGATGAAAGATGACCCGGAGACTGATAAGGCCTTTGGATGGGTGCTTGAGATGTGAGTCATAAGCTTCAATTCTTAGACTTATGTTTAGTCCAATGCAAGGGGATCATGAGATTGCGATGTTTTATCTGACGTTGATGTCATTTCTCTGCTGAACTAAGGTATGCATATGCTGTAGCATCTGCATTGCATGGTGTGCGACATATTCTTCGTAAAGACTTTATGCTGCAGGTTTGAATAGTTTTGTTTATTTTCATCATGCGTTATTCTTATTTTTGTCTTTCGTTCACCCCAAGTCAGGCGAATTTTGATAGTTTCTAATTTAACATTGCAGCCTCCATGGGATTTGGAAGTTGGGAAAAGGTTCATCATCCATTATACTTACGGTTGCGACTATAATTTAAAGGTCCCTCTCTCTCTACTTCTACAATTCCGTGTATTAATTGTAATGTAGGCACTGAAATTGTTTTGAGATATCTCTCTGCATGAGAATTTTATAATGAAATAGTGGTGGTACAACTTTTCTGTTTTCATTTCTTCAGAACGCTTTTGCTTGCTTAAAATTTATTTGTTTCTGTAGGGTTCTTTATTTGTCATTTTATTTATTTTTGTCTTAACATTTAGGGAGAACTTACTTATGGCAAGATTGGAGAATGGCGTTTTGACAAGAGAACATATCTGAGTGGTCCTCCGCCAAGAAATCTCTCATTACCCCCTCCAGGAGTTCCTGAAAGTGTGGTAAGTCCATCACTTATATGTTTGAGGCGTGCTTAAGATGTTTGTTGGAGCCGGTATGATTAAAGCTGTCGTCATTAATCAGCCGTAAAGAATTATTTTTTATGGCTGCATTAATTGGATTGCCCTATTTCTACGGCGTGTTTTCTGTTTTCATGCTTTTGAATTTCCTACTTATTGCTTTACAAAGAAAACTGTTTGTAACCCTTTACTCTTTATTCATGAAGATGGTTTTGATGTTGATATTAGTAAATAGTACAAGAAGGTCTAATCAGCTTTGCTTTGTTGTATTGTTGGTGGTAGCAAATGTACTTCATTGTTTTGGTATTTTCCATTTGAACTAATTCCAGCTGTTTTCGACCTCATTCAGAAAAATATGCCCAATACTGTGGTTCTGATATTTGTGTTTAATTTTTGTCAATAATGATAGCTTCTATACCTATGCTTACTATGCCATAAGAGGGTGTCTGTGCGTGTCTGACAACATCCAATTATTAAATGTACTGTTCAATTTGAATATACGAAGGAGAAGTTTGTACTCCTTTGTCCAGTTAATTGATGTTTACTTATCTTGTTTGCAGGTAAGACTCGTGAAAATGGTTAATGAGGCTACTGCAAACATTCCTGGTTGGGACCTATCAACTAGTGGCTGAGATGAAAAGTAAGATATAAGCTCATAAATTCTTTACTTTTTTACTGATATGTTTGATAGTCGTTAGGAGTTTTTTGTCAATACAAATTTACTTAGCAAGAGAATGCTATTGGTATAGAAAGAACACCTTGATTCGTAAGGATCAATTGTGATGATGTTCTCTTACAGAAAGCCATGAAGGCTACTGAATTCTTTTGTATACATTCACATGGTGAAATTACTTACAATTTGAACTCGAAAATTGAAAGTTTTCAAACAATAAAATTTTGGAGCCCTTGCTGAGGAGAAATTACTATTAAAGAAGGGCTTTTCATTTGTGCCAAGAGCGAGTAGCCTTTGTTTAATTAACCAGGCATGTAAAATCTTTTCCAACTTGAGATGGAATATATACAGCAATGCAAATGTAAATAGAAGAATATATAAACATCATGAAATTGTTAAACTTAATTAGATAATTTCATTCTTTTCCTTCAATAATTAAATTTCTACCAGATATAGAAACCTATGACTGCTGTTTAACATTTTCCCCCGTGGATTCACCACCAGCTTTCATTTCATCTATTTATGGTGTCTGGTTAACTATGGGTGTGCTGGTGAAGGTAATCTCGAAGTAAGGGAGGGCCTCATCTGGACAATCTGTTCCTCATTAACTCCCATTCTCTTAGCATAAAGCCCTGCTTCAAAGAATCGTTTAACCGCTTCATCTGCATATTTCTTCCCATCCTTGACTGTCATCTCCCTTCCAGTCCTTTTGGGGTAACTTGTCAATATGTTATCTCCTTTTAGAACTGCAGCGAGCTGTGTCATCTCCTGCTGAAATTCGGTAAGCCTGGCATCTTCTTTAGGGTCACTCTTCCTGATCTTCACTGGCGTTGGCAGTTGCACTACTCAAAATTGAAAGCAATTGAAGTATGACTATGAGCATTTGACATGCGAAATTCATGTGCTATATTATTACACAATCTTCTTCAGTTAGCTACTGAAATGTGACTAACCTGGGCAATCAGTTCTAGGTTCAGTCCGCTTTTGAACAATGCCTTCGAAAGTACCTGCCCATTCGTCCCTCTTTGTTAGGAAGGGTGCAGATAGGTTGAACACCTTCTTAACCGTTGCTGGAATGGATGAGTGTTCAAATTCCGAAGTTGGAAACGGTGATCCATTTGGTCCATGGACGACTGCATTGTTCACCGTCATCGTCAGCATCCAAGCAAGCAATTGTGATATTATTAGCCTTTTTATTTTCTAAACGTTCTGGAAATTACTTCCTAGTAAATAACAGCAGTTCAGAATCAACTAACAATAGGAAGCTGTCAACTGTAAGTAAAGAAGTTTAGGTTCCTGCAATGCCTCTAAGTTCAAACAGATGCTATTAAAAACTTTAGAATTCTATCAGTTGGAACTGATTTTAGGTATAGTTCTCTGGGAACTTAATTAGCCTACATTTCCTGTTACCTTGAAGATGCTGGTGTTATCCCATTCAATTCTAGTTTTTCTGTGGTGTGCTTGTGAAATTATCTAAGACATATTAATGTCAACAAATTCGTGTCATGATATGCAAAAACTTAAGACTGAAAAGAAAAGGGCCTAACAAAATCCATCCAAACAAGAACAAACCTGGCAATTTCGTTTTACTGTGAAACAGAAAAAGAAATTGTCCAACAGTAGTCGCCAAAGACAGTTACTAGTTGGTTTAGAAAACGGATAGAAAGCTGGAAGAGGAACTTTCCTCGTTATAATTTAGTTGGTAAAACGTCGAAAATCAGCAACTGCGTGCCAAATTGGTTCATTGATGATAGAGAGAATGGGAATCCATACCAAGTATATGCTCCTGACTCCTGAGGACCCACCCCATCTTTCTTTCACTTTACATATAACAACAATAACAAGAACAAGCAGTCGAAATGGGCGCTGCAGGGGCGGCCATTGCGTATAAGTTATAACTTAACCCATCAAAGTTTTCATCGCAAGGCATTTTATATAGTTATGTCGTTTTCTGGACTACTTACTTATAGTATGTTGTTTCTTACGAGCAAAAATTAAATATTAGTTTGAAGCTGGAAATTAAGAGGAGTAAAAAAAAATTACTTACCAGTACCCTTGTCGATCCAGGGCGAGACCATGATGGTAGGAACCCTAACGCCCAACCGGTTGAACTGAAACAAGAAAGGCTCCGGCCCCACAATCCCATCGGGACTAGGGACTCCATGGACCGGTGTAGGCACGTGATCGTAGAACCCGCCGTGTTCATCATACGTGATGATGAACAAGGTGTTGTTCCACTGAGGGCTTGCCCTCAGTGTCTCGTACACCTCCTTGACGAACATTTGCCCATGGTACACGTCATGCGAGGGGTGATCGTCATTTGCTGGTTCTATTTTGGTGTCGAAGTACCTCTGTTCCACCACAGTGTACCCCGGCAACTTCCCTTTCTTTGCATCGGCCTTGAAGGTGGTGTCATAGGGGTGAAAATTGCCTACGTATTTGAGCTTCCTCAGGTTCCTATAGAACAATGTGGCCGGAATGTTTTGGTAGTATATCCCGAAGGATATTCCGGCATCATGGAGATTCTCGAAGATGGTTCTCTGTGGGTAACCCTTGGCGAGAAGCGCCGGAATGTTGCTTGTTGCCCCGGCAGATGTCCCCGAATGCACGTAGAGGCGGTTCGGCTGTGTTGAGGATGGAACCGAGGCAAACCACCTGTTACATACAATGTACATACATACACTCCAAATTTAAGTTTATTTGTAAAATCGAAGTGTTACTTTATGATGTTAAAAAAGAAATGAGGATAAACAGTATATCGCTAAAGGGCCCAACATTTTCTACTTCTTCTCATTATGTATCTTCTTAATGTATGTGTCTCTCATCTCGGGTGATTAGAAGAATGTGCTTAAAGAAGTAAGATCACGCTTTTAAATACCACTGGTGATTATGAACGTTGCAAAAACGAAAGCATGTTAAATCTATTCGGTGTGCAAATTAACTCGAGGCGTATGTGGTTTGGATAAAGCTAGGGAAAGTGTATGTACCATATTTTCTTTTGGTAATTATACCATATATAACGCGACATGTGTACTTTGTAAATGTAATGATTTATCTCATTTCCCTTTCTATTCACATCATGCATGCGTGGTCCGCTCACAAGTGATATAGTATGCACAAGTGTGTCAGCGTGTGTCTCTTTTGGACCAATATCATATGAAAGAGTAATGCAATCAATGTCACAAGTCAGAATGTAACAACCGACAAGTGTCATTCTCACCGAAAAACAAAACAAAAGTGTCACCCGCAATTATTGCATGGCAACTATTAAAGAGCAATCATAATGGATTCGTTTTGACAATTATAGAAAACATTATTGATGTACGATGCTACCAAATTGGATTTCGTGACGTTTGCAATTCATAACATGAATATAGGAAAATAAACCATTAACTCTTCCGATTCTACTTACTGGTTCATTTTCAGGGTAAGTTCGTTTGGCACTTGCCCACCATTTTTGTTATTTGACAACTACTTGGATTTTATGGCATTCGTGCGTACAAAGAAACCGATACTTTTATGCTAAGTATCTTTTAATTATCAACGGCTTTCTCTCTCTAATTAAAAAGGACATACAGTTAAAACAGAGATAATAGAAAAAAAAAATCAATTACCTGTCGAAAACGGCAAATTCAGAAACAAGAGTTTTGTAGACAGCAACCATGTCGGGGTTGAATCCGTTCATAACATCTCGAGACATGGTGGTGGTGTTGTCCATGGAGTAAGCCTGTTGAGCGAACCCGTTCATCGGAGGTGGGTCTGCGGAGGTGTTATCCGACCCGAATATCTGCTCTCTGATGGCCTGAAACGAGTGGCCAGGATCCGGGTCCACGTAGTGCGCCTCGTTCCTGAAGAAGAAGCGCTGTGATTTTGGGTCAGTGGTGGATATTGGGTTGGCCTCCGACCCATCCACGCCGTTGATTTCCGGGTTGATGGTCTTCATCCAGCCCAGCATGTGGTCGAAGGACCGGTTCTCCATCACCAACACCACGATGGTTTTGATGGGATTGGCCTGGATTGGACCGCGGAGGAGGGCTATCAGCATCAAAACCAGGATTGAAATTGAAATGCTGCTGCCCATTTGGGTTGATTTGAGCTGGACTAGATTGAATTGACCGGATTGGTCGATGGATATGATTTTTTTTTTAATGAGACAAATTACTGTTGCATGGAAATGAAGGAGATATCTAGAACAAGTGAGAGAGATATGATTGAATTTGAATAAGATAAATTACTGTTTCATGGAAATGAAGGAGAAATCTAGAACAAGTGAGAGATTTTTTTGGTGGCAAATTTTAAGGGAGGCCTGCTTGCAAGTTGAAGTACCCGTGAGCTGATTTTATAGGGCAGTGGTGTGGTGGGTGGCCAGTGGGGACAGTAATGCATGCAGTAATTATTAATTATTAGCTGGATATTTTGTTTTCGATTAGTTATTAGGAGGGTATGAGACCACAAAGCTTCTGCATTTCGTGTTCTGGGTCAGGGACACCAGGACCACACGCCACAAGGGCTTTCTCAAGATATCTTCTATATTATTAATTATCTATCATAGATAATTTAGAATTTATTCTAGAAATAGTATGCTTTTCATTTTCGTCCTGGAGTGTGCTAGAAAGAAAAGCATATTGTATTGCATATTGTACAATATTAAAAACGTTTCAGGAAAAAGTGATTTACTCATTAGCGAACGGTGTTATTTTAAAATTTTCAATAGTACCATCTATTGTACAAAATTAAGTTACTGTCAACATTAATAATGTTTTAAGTAAAAAAAAAAAAAAAAGAAAAGACAAACAAGTTGCTAAAAACCCTAGTCGTTCTCTGAATTAATCACCCCAATGCTGATCTCGGCACGCCAGTCGCCTATTATTGACTTATGGCAGCCCCGTCGTCCCAGTCGTCTAGTCTCCAAGCGCCATCTGCCTTAGTCGGATCCAAAACTCGTTGCACGCCAATCGCCGGTTGTTATCAGGCCTTCTTTGTCGCAGAGCGGGACTTTGTTGAGGTCTGACATCTGATCGTGACGCTGTGTGCAGCAAATTCGGCTTCTCTGATATAATTCCCGACCAATCAATCTACATGCTTGCTTGATCCAGATTCAAGCTAACTTGCTTGATCAGGTCCACTTGGGTTTGGGCTTAGGTTTTAAAGATCCTGCCCATTCTATCTTGGGGCCTTGCTTCATCCTTGGTTTGTGTTGTTCTACCTGTCCAGGGTTCAGCTAGACCTTGCGAGCCTTAGGCTTTGCAGTGTCTAAGTGCTAGTTTGGTGAGGCTTAAATTTTTTTTAAAAAAAAACACTTATTTTTTAATTTTTGAAGAAAAAAGGTGTTTGGTAAAGATTGTAAAAGCGGCTTATTTTGTAAGTTGGCTTATTTTAAAAGTCAGAAACACGCTAAACACGCCCAGAAGCCAGAAGTGTCTTTTTTCCAGCTTCTATTCGAAGTCGCGAAATACGGCTACAGTATAGGGGGCGAGCGACGACGACGACTGGGGCTGTGGGCTGTGGGCGAGCAACGACGACTGGGCTGCTCGCCGTCGATGTCGGCGAGGCCGGTGCTGACAACGGGAGTTCGAGTGCGGAGTGGGCTTGCCCAGCGAAGTGCGAGTCGTCCGGCCTCATCGGCTGCTCGCCGTCGATGTCGGATGGGGCCAGTGCCTACGGTGCCGACGATTGGAGTCCGAGTGCCGAGCGGGCTTGCGTAGCGAAGAGCCAGGCTGCGAGTCGTCCGGCCTCATCGGCTGCTCGCTGTCAATGTCGGGCCGCAATACCTTAAAGTTTATCTTTTTGTAATTTCCAAATTGATTGGATTTTGGTTATTAATTGTGTGATTATTAGGTACCATTTTGATGCGACTGGCCGGAAATTCTTTGAAGGGTGGTACTTTAAGGTTTCGATTCCGGATTTTGGTTATTAATTGGTTGCGGGGCCGGTCCTAAGATTTTGAGGGCCCTGTACAAAACGTAAAATGAGACCCTTCAGTATTTATATAGTGAAACAATTAAAAAACAAATTTTCCTTCAATAGATGTTATAAACGAATTCTAATCATAGCTATAAAAATTAACATCCAAAAACGATAAGATATCAATATTATCAAAGTATTAAACTTCTCAAAATACTAGAACCAAGAAGAAAACCTATGAACAAATAGATAAGAATTCAATGCATTCTATGATATAGAATTAGCAATAAGCATCTATGAACCAATCAAAACGTATAAAATGAAATATAGTATGAAGAACATGAGTTAATCTATCTATATACATAATTATCAATTCTCGAGGATTCGATACAAAGATTGAAGAACAAAAACATGTATAACTTATATTAGATATTGAAACTTGGATACATACCTCAATTTTTATTACAATTTTCTTGTTCAAGTTGGTGTTATTGAAATACAAGAATTCCAAAAGAAGTGATAGTAATTTATTTTGCTGTTTGGCTGCTTATAAGAAAATAAATTAAAAGCAAGCAACAATAACCAAAAGCAAAGAAAACAAGAAGCCAATCCGTGCCACTCGAACCCAGACTGGGAGACTGGCAACCTGATTTGTCCCCTATCACTGCACCAAAAGCTAGTTTTATGATATGTGGAATGCACAAATATATATAATATACTATATAAAGGAAACATTTTTGGGGGGCCCTTCAAAATCAGGGGCCCTGTTCGGTGGCACCACGTGCACACCCTCAGGGCCGGCCCTGATTGGTTGATAATTTGTTGTTATTTGATGAAATAATGAAAGAAAGGATGATGTATGCAGCATTGATTTGCAGCCATTGTTCGCTGAAGGAAGCCTTCCGCCAACCGCATACAATGTTGTCAACAACCAAGTGTACCGCGGAGACGGAGATATCAAGCTTGCACTCAACTTCACTCCTGAGCCAGAGGTATTACTTCTCGTTTACTTATCTGAATCAGATATTTTGTTGTTGATAATGGAAAGGAAAGGGTTGTGAACACCCTAGTCATACCAATGTAAACCACATTTTTAACTCCCTTCAATTTATTGATCATGGACTCAATTTGCGTTGTTGCAGAGAAGTGCTAGAGACTATGCTGGAAAGAGCTATGGTGGATGGAAGGAATCATCATTCTAGGGTTGATATTGTTATTAAAAAATGCACGCATAATGCTATTTTTCTGCTTGGTATTTGAATAAAATGAGCTTTATCCATGTTAGATGTTCCAATTTGGTGTACTTCTCTGCTTAATTAGACCAATATATGCATGTGCATCAACTTATATTTGTGGCTTTTGTTTGGTATGTCTTGAAAACCTCTACTTTTTCTATTCACAACAGTTTTCCAAAATTATTTACCAAACGCTTCACAGCTTATTTTTACAGCTGCTTCAATTATAATTTCAGAAGAAGCAGCTTTACTTATAATTTCAGCCTTACCAAACTAAGCCTAAGACACACTAGGGAGTACTTCCTCCAAGGGGTTGGAGTAGATTTTTTATTTTTTTTTAATTTCCTCTAGTCGAGCTAGTAGGCTAGCTTGTTATTATTGTGTGTGTGGCTGTAGCTGGGTGTAGAGTTGGGTAGCCATTTATGCCCATAAAATCAGGTCTTTCTTTTTCTGTACCTTGTTATTGTTGCTTTGTTGAGTTCATGATGGCCTTATCTAAGCTCATGAGCGGGGGTTCTTTCCCTATTTGTAGTCTTTTGGTCCTCATGAGTAAATCTCTATCGCTTTACCGTAAAAAATTAATAATGTTTTAAGTACTGTGTGATTGGGTAAACTACAAGTAAGATTAAATGTGTACTATATAATATGCAATGACGGAGAGGATACCAGGAGAGGATACCAGCTTTGTTGATGTTGGTTGCGTATTTACGATGAATAATGTAAATCTTTACAATAATGCTAAGAGCATCTCCAATGAAAATGTCTATTCTACAATGTCAAATTCAAATTAATGGATGACTTGGCAATATAACATTTCCTCTCATTTTCTCACCCAAAGGAAATGTTAAATGTTAGTATTATTTTATTGTTGTTTATGTCTTGAAATGTGCACAAAAACATAAAAGCGCCAATCACGAGGAAGGCCCATAGAAAATGACGTTTTTCCATTGCTGTCAATTATAGCATCAACCAAGCCGCGTATGACAGTGATGTTATTCCAACTAGGATTTAAACATTTTGGGGGGGGGGGGGTGTTTTTTTTTTTTTGTTTTTTTTTTTTGGGGGGTGGTGTTTGCGGTTTGTGGGGGAGGGCTCTAAGAGCAATTACGGTAGATAAGACAAACTCATAAGGCAAATTTGTTGTTTGATGGCTGATGTGGCATGTTTGCCCTGAAATTTGCCTTAGTGAAATTGTCTCACAGCAGATAAGGCAAAACTGTTAAGGCATATTATTATTTTATTACTTTGATATATTTGATATATTAAAACATTCACATATACTATTTTTTTAATTAAATAATTAACTCAATAATATTAACACTAATTCAAGCAAACTATTTTTCAATTTTCATTTTCATGATGTTTTGTTTGACAAATGTTGTCACTATTATTTTTTTACTAGTAAAAAAATAGAATTACCACAATTTTTTGTTCAATAATTACACTTTCAAGAATTTCCACAATTTTTTGTTCAATAATTTTTTGTTCTATTAATTACACTTTCACCTATTGTTGCCGTCCCGTAACTCCTCATGAATCCACCTAATTTGGTGGTTCAACGGTAAAATTAATAGCTTAGTTTAGTTTGGTTAAATTACAAAGTTTAGTAGAATTAATTGCAAATAGTTGAAATTTTTTAGACAATGATATTAATTTAAATGTACAAAATAGTGAGACAAAAATTGTGTGTAGAATGTAGATTAATAAACAATAGTTGAGATACATTTTTTAACCCTAAAAAACATTTGCCTTATGGGTTGAGATAAGGCAACTTTGCCTTATGGATGGGGATAAGGCAAAGCTAACTCTAGCGTTTGCCTTATCTGACTTCAGTTTTGCCTTATCTGTTGCAGACATATTTTGTTGACGTGGCGCAGCAGACAGGATTTGCTGCGTCAGTTGACGTATCTACCGTAATTGCTCTAAGATGACCATGTTTTGTAAACCATCTCTTAAACCACCTTATGTGGCAAGTGATAATTGCATTTAATTTTAATTAATAGTTCTCTTTCTAAATATTGAATGGTTGCATCAATTGCCATATCAGATGATTTAAAAGTTGATTTAAAATAATGCGGTCATCCTAGCATTACTCAAATCTTTATGGTGGAACTATGCCAATCACTAGCAAACCTCCAAACCAAATGGGGGGCGACGTGTTGCAGTGCCCGCATACTTCGAAATTCCTTATTTTGAATCTTGTCCTTGTAATAGCGAGGAAAATTTGAAATGGGGAAAAAAATCAGATCATAAAAAATTGAAGAAATTAACATCATCTAGGTAGTATATAGAATTTGCAATTAGATAACATCGTCAATAGTCTAGTTCATTATACTGACAATTTATAGTGAAAAGGTTCAAAAAAAGTAGCCACAAAAGGTCTTCAGTGAGAAAGTGATTTTTTTTTCCCGCGGAATGCTTACAACTATATAAAATAGTGAATTCGTCTCCAAAGACCTTTTACATGGCACTTTCTACGTACGTCCAACCAGTTTCAAGCATAATTAGTCACCAAAGACCTTTTGATGCAAGCACAGTGCTGTCTACGAAGAAACATTTTTTCTCTAAAGCCCATATTCGTAATAATGATTGTGAGATTTCTCTATTTGATCGAGGAAATTGGGCAATTCTTTGAAGCAATAGAGATTCCAAAATAAAATATGGTAGAGATAGCTATGAGTTATATATTAGGCAATATTGCTTGCAAGAAAAATAAGAGGAAAACAGAGGGTCTATTGAATTGCAAATAGTTCGTTTTGACAAATAGGATATGAAGACAGTTCACATTTACAACTACACAATAAAGACTATTTATTGCAAAGAAGTCTTATCAAATAATTCTAAAAAAAATATAGTGTTACAAAAAAATCTACCTTACTTTTTTTCTTACCAAAAAGTCATAATCTCACACTTTAGTCCTATTAAATGACATATGGGACCACTATTTTTGCATGAATCCACACATTCACTATAGGTGTGTGGGTCCCACGTGCCTACTATTGAATGGACAAAAATCCATTTAATTCACGCACATGTTGGGATTTGAACCTAAGCCCTCTTATTGGAAGAAGGGGACCAACCAATCCAAATAACATGCATCATTTGTCATAGTGGCCAACCTTAACTATTTATTATATATTTAAAATTTTCACTTGCTTTTATTTTTGTGAGAACACTTCCCCATTTTAGCAGGACACTTTCCCATTTTACCAAGACACTTCCCCCCATTTTACCAGGACACTTCCCCATTTTACCAGGATACTTCCCAACATTTTACCAGGACACTTACCCCTATTTTATTAGGACACTTCCCTCATTTTACCATGACACTTCCCCATTTTACCAGGACACTTCCCCACATTTCATTAGGACACTTCCCCCTATTTTATCATGACACTTCCCTCATTTTACCATGACACTTCTCCATTTTTATCAGGACACTTCCCCCCATTTTACAAGGACACTTCCCCACATTTTACCAGAACACTGCCCCCTATTTTATCAAGACACTTCCCTCATTTTACCATGACACTTCCCCATTTTTACCAGGACACTTCCCCCCATTTTACCGGGACACTTCCCCACATTTTACCAAGACACTTCCCCCTAATTTACCAGGACACTTCCCCATTTTACCAGCACACTTCCCCATTTTACCGGGACATTTCCCCATTTTACCGGGATATTTCCCCATTTTACCAAGACACTTCCCTCATTTTACTAGGGCACTTCCCCATTTTACCCGCACACTTCCCCCATTTACCAGGACACTTCCCCATTTTACCCGCACACTTCCCCATTTTACTAGGACATTTCCCCATTTCACCGGGACACTTCCCCCAATTTTTACAGGGACACTTCCCCATTTTACAGGGACACTTCTTGCATTGGCAGGGACACTTAATGATTTTACATGAACACTTAATTTGCACTAATCTGATCTCATTCAAACTTCACCGTAATAATATCAATATTTAAAATGAACATTCCCAGCACCAATTTCAGAGTACTAACCCACCATAATAATATCAACATTCAAAATGAACATTCTCAGCACCAAATTTAGAGTATTAATCGATTATATTATCAAGTCCTTGCACTTTAATCAGCTAATATTCTGAAAATTAAACAAAATAACAACTCCCCAATGCCCAGGCCCACCGTGACTCCAATTGAAATGCCTCTTTTCGATTTTGAAATGCAGAACTTGATATGCGAAAATTAATGGCCCTGTTCGGTTTGGAAAGCTAATATGATGGTAAAAATCATGTGCTTACTTGACATCATCAAAATGCCCCTGTTCGGTTTTGAGATGCTGTCCCTTTTCGGTTTTGTAAACTATTCGATGAATGCCCCTTTCTCAATTATAAAATATGGTGAAAGTAAGTGTAGTCACTTGATATCGAAATGCCCCTTTTTCAGTTTTAAAATGCAGAACTTCATGCATAAATAAATGGCCATGTTCGGTTTGGAAAGCTAAAATGATGGTGAAAGTCATGTGCTTACTTGACATGAAAATTCATTTGTTCGGTTTTGAGATGCTGTCCCTTTTCGGTTTTCAAATGAATGCCCTTATTTTGGTCATAGAAGATGGTGAAAGTAAATGTAGGCACTTGATATCGAAATGCAGAACTTGATGTGCGTAAATTAATGGCCGTGTTCGTTTGGAAAGCTAATATAATGGTGAAAGTCATGTGCTGACTTGACATCAAAATTCTTTTGTTCTGTTTTGAAATGCTGTCCCTTCTAGGTTTCCGAAACTATTCGATGAATGCCCCGATTTCGGCTATAGAAGATGGTGAAAGTAAATGTAGTCACTCGATATCGAAATTCTGCTTTTCGGTTTTGAAATGCAGAACTTTCTACATAAATAAATGGCCGGTTCGGCTTGGAAAGCTAACATGATGGTAAAAGTCATGTGCTTACTTGACATAAAAATGCCCCTATTCGGTTTTGAGATGCTGTCCCGTTTCGATTTTCAAAACTATTCGATGAAAGCCCCTATTTTGGTTATTAAAGAGGTGAAAGTAAATGTTCGGATTAGAAACCTCATATGATGGTGAAACTTATGTGCTTAATTGACATAAAAACACCCCTTTTTGGTTTTGAGAAAGATGGTGAACGTAACGAATTTGAGATGCTGCCCCTTTCCGGGTTTGAAAGATTGTGAACATAAGGTGGTTACTTGCTTTCAATGTCCCTCAATTTTTGAGATACAGATCTAAAACTTGATCCATAAATGTCCCTCAGTTTTTGAAAGATGGTGAAACTTGATATTGAAGTTGCCCTGTTCCGTTTTTGAAATGCTGATTTATAGTGTGCTGTTTATATGTGTCTTTTCGGTTAAGAGAGATGGTAAAGTAAGGTGGTTATTTATTTTTGAAATGGTCCTATTGGGTTCTTGAAATGCAGGTTCTTAGCCTTTTTGATTTTGAAAGATGGTGAATGTAAGGTTGTTACATGATATTGAAGTGTGCTATATTGATTTTGGAACACAGATTTAGAATTTTATGGATACATGCCCCTTTTTGGTTTAAATAGCTACGACGATGGTGAAAGTGAGGTGGCTACAAGATATTGAAAGGCAGAAAAGAAACAGGAAGAAGGATGTTGGCACCATATAGATGCTTGCCCTGATATCTAAGGCCTCACAAAAGCTATTTCTCATATTTAAGCAAAGTCAGTGGCTTTGCTGTTCATTCATCAGCTCATGTCCTGGACCTGCCAATAACCAAGTCAGTGGCCTAAATTCTAAGGCCTCACTGATAGGTAAGTCAGTTTATATTCTACCAAATGGTATTTAGGGTTTCAGAGTTATGTAGATAGGCACACAGATGTTTTTCACTGTTGTTTTTTTATCTTGATTTTCTCTTGATTTTCTTATTAATTAAGTTTTTGTTTCTTTGTAGGGTATAATTATCGAAGTCTGCAAAGTGCCAGATTAAGGAACCCATCCTTCACTCTCGAGAAAGGAAAACCAAGTATTTTTAATGTTCGTGGATCTATAAGGTATTCTAGAAAAGGGACTGTTTAACACTTTTATGTGCAATTCTAATCAGATAGTTGAGATGGAAATAGATATATGGGAGAAAGATGAATACAAAGTATGCTTTAAGTGAGGTGATTACTTGACATTAAAATGTCCCTTTCCAGTTTTCAAAACTATTTTATGAATTTTGCATTCTCGGGGATTAAAAATGGTGAAAGTACAGGTAGTCACTTCATATCAAAATGCCCTTTTTGAGTGTTGAAATGTAGATTTATAACTTGATACATAAGTAAATATCCTCTCCGTATGGAAAGATAATATGATGGTGAAATTAAGATGGTGGTTCGATATCCAAATGCCCCATTTCAATCTAGAAAGGTTCGTTTTTGTTTAGTGATTAGTATGATGGTGAATGGAAGGTAGGTAGTTCATTTCGAATTGCCGTGTTTTTAGTTTGGGAAAATTGCACAAATACCACCTGAATTTTTCCACTTTTGTGCATTTACCACCCAGATTAAATTTTTTTCCAATTCACCACCTGAACTCTTGTGACATTTACAAAACACCACCTCCGTCTGATTTGTCATCCAATCTGCCTTTTCCGGTCACCGATTGACGACGACTCCAACTACAAAAAGTTCCCTCTCGACCTCAAGAATATATCCCCAAAGTTTCGGAGTAAAAAACGGTGTGAAAAACTGCCGGTGAAACCAAACGCAAAACTAAGCCGAAGGAGTTCTCGCCGCCATCGCTAATTTTCCGTCCACTTTCTCCATTCAAAACCACCTGTACTAGCTTCCCAACATCCCCGAGTACACTCCCGCGAAGTTTCAAACCCCCAACCCCAAGCGGTTTGCTGCCGGCGAACGAAAACATTTTGATCTGTTTTTTGCCAAAAACCATCCGACAAACCTCCCTCCGTTCTACCTTTTTCGAGCATCGATTGCACAAATATAACCTCAAATAGTGGACCATGTGCCTCTCACATGCCGAGTTTAACGGCAGATTGGATGACAAACGGACGGAGGTGGTGTTTTGTAAATGTCACAAGAGTTCAGGTGGTGAATT
Organism: Spiraea crenata; assembly: GCA_033992175.1. Lineage (NCBI taxonomy): Eukaryota > Viridiplantae > Streptophyta > Magnoliopsida > Rosales > Rosaceae > Spiraea > Spiraea crenata. Next base: position 735,257 of record JAVBHV010000007.1, on the reverse strand, counting down.
GTAAAAAAATTTAGTCTGGGTGGTAAATACACAAAAGTGGAAAAGTTCAGGTGGTATTTATGCAATTTTCCCTTTTAGTTTTGAAATGCATATTTATAACTTGATGCGTAACTAAATATCGCGTTTCAGTTTAGAAAGTTAATATGATGGTGAAATTTAAGTGGTTACATGACATCTAAATGCCCATGTTTGGTTTACTTTGAAAGATGGTGAAAGTATGGCTGTTACTTGATTTGGAATGTTCCTTTGGGTTTTTGAAATACAGATCTATAACTTGATGCATGATATGCTAATAATAAGCACACAATTTAACCCTACAATAGATTGTCAAGATGTAGTTAAGAGTAAGCAAGGATCGTTCATTGCCAGAGATTGAGGGTACACACGCAATTCACATTGACACACTTATATTTATGAAAACGGAGGAAAGGAAATAAGTAAAAGTACACAGATGACAAAGGGGGGGTTTTCTGGTTTAACAACTTAATAGTAAAGAAAGCAACGAAATTGGGTTGTGAAATCAGATGATAAAGACGTTAGGAACTCAATAATCCACCACCAATTATGATCAAAACAAGTCATGTCACCTAAATCCAATTACTATGCTCGTGAGAATGAAATCTGTCAAGGACATGTCATAACGCAATCAATGTCCTTATTTACTTCCCATAATTACTTAGCCTAGGTGAATGCACACTAGCCAAGCCTATTGAACATGCAATCAAGGTATAGAATGCTATCCTATCAACAGCGTGTTCAAGGCATTAAGCTTACATGAAAGTTTGACAGATTATACAACCCATACTAGTATAGAACGCTAACTAGCATGCAAATTCCAATTGCTTGACTGCACTATTGTTCATAGTTTCACTACTTGTGAATTAAGATCACAAAACGATTAGGTGAGTTGTTTATCTTAAATCTAGCTCCAGTTACATGCAACCGTTCTAAAACAATAGCACATAACAGATATCTATAATCCAAAGTCAAACAATCATTCTCTTACAAGAAACATAGAATTCGAACTTAGATGAACATGCTTAAAGGTTTATCACATCTTTGGGGGCTTCAAACTTCGCCCCTAACAAAGGTAACTAGCCAGACATGGTTCTGAAATACATAATCAAAAGTATAACAAAGTTCAGAGTTACAAAGGAATGGAAACCCAGGAATGGTGATGAAGATGGTCAGGGCAGCTACTGATGCACGTCTCTGAGGACTCCAAGGATACAAGGTAGCCTCAAAAGGAAGGTAGCAGTAGTTGGGAATGGTGGATGAATTTGTTCTTCCTTCAGACTATGAGAAATCAACAACCAAAATGGGGCTAGAGACTTAGAACGAATTTCTGAGGAGTAGTGTGTGTTTCTCCAGAGAAAAGTTTGCTTTTGTGTGTGTTCACTCCCTTTCATGTGACCTGAAACCCTCTATTTATTGTAGAGAGTTCCCATACCTTGTGCAGACTTCTCATACCTTCTACATACCTCACCCATGCCTCTGACAGAACTTAACCATGCTTGTGGCAGAAGATTATTTGATTACTTGTTGATTTGGGTCTTCTTTTCCTATAAATTGAGTCATCATTATGCCAGAATACCATTGAAAACGTCATCCAAATTCTGGAGCACAATTGGGCCTTCAACCTGGGCTTGGTCAGTTTTCGGTCAAACCGAACATCATTTAGAGAAACGGGCTTATAGCGGACGCAAGAGCTCCGATTGATGAACCGTCGATTTTAATTGTTATCTAACATTCTTTTGGTTGTCCTAACGTGTAGAGTTTGGTACGGTTCTCAATATTGGTCAACGTTCATGCCCAGTCAATACAACTGACTTTTCAGCAAAACAGCATTTAGTGAAATGAGCGTGGAGCGGACGCCGGGACTCCAACTGACGAACCGTCGATTTTAGCTACTATCTAACATCCCTGTGGTTGTCCTAACATGAAGAGTCTGGTCTGATTCTCCATATTGGTCAATGTTCTCATATGATCTTTGAAAACTGACTTTTGACTGACTTTTTCAACCAGTGCTTCATTTTGCCTACAAAACATAAAATAGAAGTAGAAACCACTAATAATGAAGATTTAGCAGTGTAATGTAAGGTAAATAATGATCAAAAACAGGTATAGATACGCACACATCAATGCATAAATATCTCTTTGAGGTTTTGAAAGATGGTGAAAGTAAGGTGTTTACTTGATATTGATATGGTCCTATTCGGTTTTCAAAATGCACATATACAGGGTGATGCATATATGTGCCTTTTCGGTTCTGAAAGTTGGTGAAAGTAAGGCCCTTATTTGATACTGAAATATGCATTATTGATTTTGGGATGCAGATGTAGAACTTGATGGATATATATGCCCCTTTTCCGCTAGAAAAGACTAATACGGTGGTGAAAGTGAAAGACAAGTCAGTGGCTTATTTTGTTTTCAAAGATAACAATGGAGAATTTTCAGCCCATTTGCTCAGCACGTGGTTATCTTAGAGTTGTGGTTCCTATTGTGAGCAAAAGACCATTGTGTGGTCTGCCAAGAAGCAACTACAACTTGTGCTGCGATTCTCACATCAATATGGTCAGTCTCTCTTATTGTTACGATCACAAGATTTTCAGAAGTGTGGGCCGGCTCAGCCAATTGTTTTTTGGTGCTCCGGTTTATTGAAGAGCAGATTAATTTTTAGAAAATATGACTTTAGCCCTTCAAATTAAACACTTTTAATAAGAGCCCAATTAATTTTGAAAGAAACCCTAAATTGTATATTCTCTATATAATTTCATTAAGTGTTAATCCACATATACATATTTTCCATATGAATTTTGTTTACATACCTGTTTTACCCTTTCACGTGTATTAAGCACCCATTTTTGTCGTTACTTTTGTATGAATTTAACAAGATAAATGATTTGAATAGACTTTAATTCATAGAGTTGAATTTTTCCTGAACCTATAATAGTTAAAGTTGACTATTTGGATATAGGTTCATTAGGAAATAAATAAAAAGTACACGATCAAATGGTAAGGTAGATCATGCTGAATTTTCAAACTTACGAATAGAAGAAGATGATGATCATCTATTTTCTAAAGCTGGCCGAAAGGTTGAGTCCAACCAAGTTTAAACCTATATCTAAGGTAGAATAGAATCATGGGAAACAAAGGAAAAAAAAATCTAAATCCTACTAGATACCACTGAGTCTTCAAGAAAAGAAAAGTAAGTTGAATTTGTTAAAGTTTGCTTGTGCAATTAAATCCAGGGAAAGAAAGAGTAACATGAATTCACATGAAACCTAAGGCTCAGGTAATTTAAATTCTTTTTCTCCATTGATCTTTTTTTTTTTCACTCATATCCATTTTTTGTCTGTTCACCACCACTTACCTGAGGAGAACCCAAGCCTCCCTCCCCTGACCAGATCGCCCCACCCCTTTCTTTCATTCCTCCATAATAGGTAGAATACCTTTCCAATCATTCTCTTTCTCCGTAGTAGGTAGAAATAGATGTTTAATCCAAAGGAAATGACATGAAATATAAGCTACCTATCAAATAGGAGAAGTTGATAGCAAATAATCATAAGCAACAAAACTAAACCTACAGCATATGTGAATTAGATCTAAACCTATAGCATAGGTGAACAACAACAACAACAACAACAACAACAACAACAACGCCAATAACAAATCATCATAGCAAATCTCCAGAACAAAGGGAACCACTCCGCCCCCCACCACCCACCCCAAAATCCATAACAAGTATTTATAAGATTGCCTTCATCAAGTGATCAATTTGAATTAGAAAATTATTGAAAACAGTTAGTATAATTATTGTCAACAATTGAAAACGAGGTAGCTTTGATTGAATTTGAAATTCTATAAAAGGGCAGATATGTAATTTATATTTTATATATAATGCTCAATTGGATTTGTTTTTATTATATATAAAAAAAAGGGGTGGTTATAAAAAATATCTCCTGCAAAGGGGTGAAAACAAAACCCCCCCCGTGTTAGGATCCCCCCCACAGGTGGCCCCATGCACCTCAGAAAGCATAATGAAGCTGTATTATTTTTGTCTAAAAAGAGTGATCAGGAAAGGTGGTGGACAAGTTACTAAAGAATTCTGCCGGGGATTTTCAGAGCCCACTATTGACTTTCTCGAACACAATTTGTGTGAACCACTGGCCAATCACTTCACCTATAATTTCGGCCTTGCACCTAGTTCTGGCATCCAGTCCGTGTCTGTCTTTCAAAATTATATCGTTCCGTAAAAAAAAAAAAAAAATTCACGATGCAAAATGAAAGCACCTTGTGGAGAAAAGTACATGGTGAACAAAAATCAAGTATCTACCATGCGGATTTTCTATTCTAGCTCAACGTTACTGATTACATATGTGCTTCACTTAAGTAGTATATATAAAAATAAATGAATCGAGCGAGAAACTAGTCTTTACTAGTTTTTTATGGTCCTCGCGCTTTGGTCATAGACCTGGATCTCGCGATGGTTGAGTGGTTGAACCGGCCTTGCATTCTTCTCGGCGTACTACAAACAATTTAACAACCAAGAATAAGATCATGTATGGTCATCATTTACAATTTTTTTTGTAGTCTTGTTTCGAGAACAGGATCGATCATGTATGGTTATCAGTTTACAATTGCTTTTTTATAGTTTTGTTTCGAGAACAGGATTGATCAAGAATGTATCGGAGTCGTTGGAATTATCACTTACATCATGCACAGCCACTCGGAATTGCTTAACTTGATCCCTTGAGACTGTTCGGATCTGTGGGAAATTTAATTTAATGTGGTAAGGGGCTGGTCTCAGTATACTTCCAAATCAAAATGAAAAAGGACTAGGATCATTATGTGCTCAAGTTGAGTTGGTCCTTTTCTTAATACCAATTAGGAGGATTAGTTACCTTTTTATTGATAGTCCAAATAACGCCTTCAGTGCAAGGAGGAATGGTGAGTGAGCCCATGTACCGGTAATACTGCTTGCCATTGATTTTAATTTTCCTAGGATCAATCATCCCCATGTTTCTCTCGTCCATTTGATCCGTCATCGATCTTACATGGCTTGTCAACTGACATTAATAATAAACAACTTGTAACATGTTAGTAGGAGGTCAGGTGGCTGTGGTGATTGTGTTGTCAGACTATAAATTTGAATCATAAATAATATATGGATTGATGGAAACAAGAATATATTATTTTGATGGAGTGCTACTACCTTGGATAGGAAGGAATTGGCACGACCAATCTTGTAGAGGGCTGCAACGACAGCGATGGTGTTTGTGACGTTGGGATCGGGGGATTGATGAACCATGTGGACCTCCATGTCGTACCTCCTGCCGTTGATGTAGTGCTCGGAAGGCGAGTGCCAGTGGGATTGTCTTAGCACATACTCAGTTCCGTTAATGGTAATCGATCCAGCATCGCCTTCCCATTCAATGGAGATATCATGGCCTCGATTCTTGAGAGTGGCATTAGAAGGTCTGTAAGTGTTGTTGAGCCTGCCCAAATTCGGAATCAATTTGACCCGGCGACTTGATAAATCGATAGGGGACTGCATGCCTCCGTTCTTACAAGCAGCCCACTCTTTCTTAATCTCTCCCCATTGCTGTGGCCCCTTTCCGCTTCCCTCAACATAATCAAACTCTCTTTCATCCTCTGCGAGTATTATAATTATTTTTAAAATTTTAAAAAAGAGGGAAACGTTAATTACGTCGGAACATGTAATTATAATCTCAAATATATATACAAATACTTACCGACTTCTTGAGCCGTCGTCACCCCCACAGTGGAATGTAAGACTGATAGAACTAACAAGACGAGTAAACAAGAAACTGGAATCTTGGGTTTGCTAATTTGATGCGGCTTCATGTTTAATTGAGGGGTACGTTTTGGCATCTGTTGTGTTGTGATCATCTCGATCGTTGTTGTTGTTGTTGTACGTATACGTAGAAGCTATGCCAGGTGTTGTGAATGCAATCTGCCCATACGTAGGTTTATATAAACATATCGGATGGATGAGTGGACGACATAGATGATGAATTACAAATGGAAAGCGAAGCCGGTGACGAAATTGCGTACCCGAAGTTGCCTACCAGTTTCTGTATAATCTGAACGGGAGACTGGAATTGAATAAATAATGACCAAAATGTTCATTAAAAAAGATGAAGGAAGACCAAACACAGATTGTACAACTCTCTGGTTTGTATTCACACGCTTTCCAACCTATGATTCCTTACTTTATTGCCTAACGATTAATCAAACGAGTAAAAAATTATATGGGTCGTTTCTAATATCCGATTGAATCAATTATGGTCATATTATTGGTTAGCATTGTTAGAACAAGTGGACGTACATGCTTCCGGAAAAGTTACAAAAGCATTTTCGAAGACAAGCATATATGAGTGGTAGTTTTCGACGAAGCTCATCTTAGTTTTTGTAGAAGCGTTATTGTATATTCTTCATTTATTGGTCTAGTTGTACATGTTCTCTTTCACAATATCAAATCATGTCTCAAATTTTAAATACTCTCCATTCGACGAAAGAAGTTTTAAAATATACATGCACCCTAATGCAAGTTGTATATCCTAATTCATTTGAGATTAGCAGCCGTACACCAACCACATTTTAATATTGGGTTGCTCTAGAAAGGAGGACATAATCAACAACCTCTTTCTTTGTGAATTCAATGCCAAGGTTTGGTGATTATGGTATATATGTAATTAACAAAGTTTTAGTATGCAGGTATGTTTTCAACGTTGGAAAACATCATAATAAGTTAGATATAATCTGTCTTTTAGTCTTCTAGTAAATCCTCTTGAAAGTTTGCTCGGTATGGGATTTGTTAAGATGGAGGGAAGATTGTTCTCGGAAGAATGTATTACGTCTTTCGTTCAATGTAGTACATATATAATGTTACGGATATGAATGCAGAAATAAGTTGATGGTTAGTACTAGTAGGGTGGAGGAGGAAGTTGGTACAAATGGACAAGAACACAAGCCTTGTGTCGTGATCTAACTACATTACATACTTTGGTTCTTAATTAGCAACCCTGGAATTCCGGTAAATAGAACGTACAACAAAGATCCCAAATAATAGCAAACATTGAAACATTGGAGGAGGACAAGTTAAAGTTGTATCCCGTATATAAAATAATCAACTTGAAACATACGCCTTTATCAATCGAGTCAAACTTTGAACTTTTTGGATTATTATCCCAGTAATGATAGGAAGATCATCAAATTTAAACAACCTTGTAGACCACCTCGATTATAATCAAAGAATATGCTGTTGAAATTGTTCCCGAGTGTGGAACAGTGGCTGGACTTCATGCATATATATATATATGGGAGGAACTTAGGTGCTCAAGATTGAGCACCCAACCATGCTCAATTCCTTTTATTTTATTTATTATATGATTTCATACCATAATCGGAACCGTTTATTTTATAATTTACATATTAAAGATCATCTCCTAAAAAAATCAATTAAATTTGAGATCGTTTGATTAGATAATTGTGCAAAATCGATAATACGAGCCGTCTATATGTTTGGTACCGTTAAATGACCAAACGACCTCAAATTAGATTGATTTTTTAAGGAAATTATCTTTACTACAAAACTAAATGAATGAACGGTTCGGATCATGATATACAATCGTACAATGGAAAGAATAAAAGGAATTGAGCATGGTTGGGTGCTCAATCTTGAGCACCTAAGTTCCTCCCTATATATATATATATATATAGTGCTATGTGCCGAATGGAATTTCTTAGAACGACCGTTGAATTCAGATCCAATGGCCGAGATTAGACGAAACATTTATGTGGCGTGTAGGGAAATAAGTGGGCACATTTAACTGCTCCGTTAGTTTTCCTACCGAAGTTGTCGGTTTTTCGTTTTTTGAAAACCGAAGTTGATGACTTGATATCTCACGAAAAATTTCGCTCCGGTCTACTTTCCAACAAAATCATAAGCTCAACCTCTCAGCAAAATTCATCAATATTCATCTAGCTCTATCTCTAGAGATTTTATAAACTATTCCATGATTTCGAGTATCATGTCTCCCCCAGCCTACATCGTCCCCAAAAACCCTAAAAATTTGAGGGAGCAGACTGACTGGCATGGAATCAGGAGAAATGTTTGAGGAAATCGGCAGGTTTTTTGGCGGTGCAATAGCTCGTCATCGACCATTGACCTCGCACTTGACACTGGGGTTGGCGTAGTCATCGTTGATGTAAGACATCTTAATTTCTCCCCATCCTGCTTTCCTCGAGGAAGCGGATGTTCTCAAGGGTTGAGCTTCTTTAAATTTAGTGTTTTCTCATTCTGTAAGTGAGTTTATCTGAGTTTTCTCATTTTATTCCCACAAATTTTGGTTTAACAGTTTTAGATATGTCTTCTCTATGCAAAGCTTTTATTATTTTGCGGCTCCTATTTGAAGTTGACCATCCATTGGAAAACAAAGGTCAATTATCATGTAGTATCCCAGTGGTGGGCATGAAGTATCAATTTGACCCCCGTGGTGCAAAAACTCTCAAGGCCAATTATCATTGAATATCCTTGTGGTGGGCACTCACTATCAATCCCACCCCTGTGGTAAAAAAAATTATCAATTGTACCCCCGTGGTGGCTTTCTATTATCAATTTACACATTTGTTAAGTTTTCCATCCAAATTCAAGGGTAAAATTGTCATTTTCAATTTTTTTTTCATAATATTTCTTACAAAAATTGTTGTCATTAATTTTCAATTTGGACTAACATGAAAGTGTTTATTCGTAACGATGATGGTTTAATGTGTTTGATGTTTTAAGATGAAAATAATCTTACAAAAGATAATAAAATTGAAAAAAAAAATGCATCTAAAATTGAAAAAGATAATTTTACCCTTGAATTTGGATGGAAAACTTAACAAATGTGTGAATTGATAACGGAAAGCGACCACGAGGGTACAATTGATAGTTTTTTTTACCATAGGGGTGGAATTGATAGTGAGTATCCACCACAAGGATATTCAGTGATAATTGGCCAACTCTCAATTAGACCCATTTTGACCACAAGTGTCTGTTATCAATTCATACCCAATTTCCAATTCTGTTAATTTTTCGGTCAAAGTTTGGGATACATTCGTCTTTTCTGTTCGGGCTTTCTTTTTAGCTCGTTTTCAACCGAACTTTGTGATCTACTCGATCGGCCTTGTAGATCCAATTCAACATATTTGAATTTTGGAAAATCCAACTTCTTGAATTGGGGCTAGTGGTGAAACCCCAGACCACCATAGCCGCCATGGAGATCCTCACCGTAGTCACGATTGGCCTCGCGATTGACTTCACAATAATCGTCGCACTGGTTCTCGTAGTTGTTGGGCGCGCTTTGCGAGGCTCGCAGTTGCGGCACGACCATGATAGCATACTCTATGGAATCACCTTATTGCCACCTTTGCATAGAGCCACTAAGCCGATTCATACGACAAGTATTGAAGTCTCCATGAAGGCTCAAAGTATCGACAAACTACTTAGCAAACATTCATTGTCCCACATCGAACAAGTGAGGCTTGACACACCATCACATCTTCTATAAAAGGAGACTCCTCTCCTTGCTCAAGAAGACCTTGAGATCATCTGCTGGATCCCCTCTCAGATCCCTAAATCTCCTCCGGACCTCTCTCTGGTCCCAACTTGGTCCTTCTCGGATCCACATATCGCTCATCTCAACCTCACCTCTCAGGTATAAACTCTTCGGGACTAACTCACATCACCGAAACTTTGTACCTGCATCCGCCATTGCTGACTTAAGCATCGGAGGGTAGGCGGGTACCCCACCGGTGCCTTCGATACTTACCTGTTCTATGCAGGTATCACAGAGGTGAAGCCCGATCAGATACATTGCCTGGAGGCGTACTTGCCCCAAGACAACTCCCGGACTCGAAGACTTTGCCAATCATCTGAAGACAGCTCCTTGACTCAAGGATTCCTCTCGATCTCTCCCACTTAGCTTGCCCCGCACTGAAGTCCTCACTAGTCTTCCTTCCACTCCGGGAGACCATTCCGGGAGATAGTCCGGGAGATAGTTTACTGGAGGATGCTTCTTGGATGCGGCAAGGTGTCCGACCTTAGTCACTTGGCTCTAGCCTCAAAATACCTGAAACAATATGATCACCCTGATCCTCAGCACTCTTACTCTTTGACCGTTGACTCCATTATTGAGCATCAACACCAATGACCATCATATTATAGTCTCTAAAGCCGTTTTGTGACCAAATTTGCTATTTTCAGTGACCATTTATGTAGTCACTAAAAAGCCCATTTTCTTATAGTGCCTGAAGACCCATTCCATCCCATCCTAACCCAAAAAAGTCGGGTTTTTTTCTTTCTTGACCCGTCATCTATCGAGCCAAGTATTAGGGTGGATTGTTGACATGGGTCAGGATTTCAACCCAACCTGATATATTTAATTTTATTTATTTATTTATAAATACCCTTTTTTTTTTCTTTTCTCCCATTTCTCATCCGATTTTCACAAAAACCTAGTCGATCTCTTCTCCTCCGCCAACAACCCCAATTCTTCAATTTCATTTCCTTGCTTCAAAAATCGAGACTCTATCCATTTCAATTGGTTAGCAAAAACAACCACGGCAGTTGCGAAGGAGAAAATGGGAATTCAAATCCCTATGACGACTCCTCATCGTCTAAATCTTGTTTTGGCCTTCTAAGCCTGTTCATAACCGGATGGAGATGTCGGGTCGCCGATGACCTGCAATTCCCATTCAAGTTTATGATGGAGGAGGTCGTCAGTGTCAGCTCGTGCATCCTCGGTGATGACCAAAACTTGTAGGATAAAACCAGCCCGACTCGAATCTCGAATTTCACCTGACATGGTTGGAAACCCAATATCGGGAACCCAACCCTTGTAGGGTCTGAAACGGGATGGAAATCATCAGGATGGGGAGGGGGTGGCAAAATGGGATTTGGGGTATGGGTTTTTGAGTCAGGTGTCTACCTGATCCCAACCCAAACTATCACCGTCACTACCGCCACCAGCACCGCCAGTACTACTCTTCAAACTACCATCGCCGCCACTCCCTTCCCCAACCTCCCCCCCTTTGTGGTTGCCACATGCTGCCTCGTCCTCCGCCATCGCCACCATTGCTACCAACATAAGCATCACCACCATTCACCATCCGTGCCACGCCATTGTCGGCACCTTCACCATTGTGGCCAACACCACCATCGCCCCCATCACCAACACAACAACCACACACCATTAATGTCATCACCGCCAACACCACCAGCATTACTATATCAGCACCATCACCACCACATGTCACTATTTTGTATACTTAAGTATTTTTAAAGACACATTTGGACTATTTTTGTTCTCATAATTAATTTTCATATTAAATTGGCTCACGCATTCTCAAATCTTAAATATCTCAAATTGTATTTGTCATTTTAATTTTTCACGACATTATTTTAAAACTATTCTATACAACGTTATAAAAAAGGAACTAAAGTATACAACAAAACGACCGAAAATACGAGTTTCCACCAGGGGTAGACGCGGTGCGCTTGGGTGCGGTTTGGAGTAAAACACTATCCTATGCAGTTTAACACATCTCAAACCAAAATTAAACCACTTACTAGCAACTTCAAGCGACGTGGTTAACTGCAATTAGCAGTTTGGTTTGACTTTGTATGTATTTTCCAAATTTTATAAATTAATAAGTAATACAAGTTCATTTCATAATCAAAGTTGTCATAACAATTATTATTTCAAAAATAACGTGTGTTAATTAGAGTTGAGATTTTAATTACTTGTAAAGGATGCATGATAACATAATAATAATTAATGAAGAGATGACATGTGTTAGTTATTTTATATAAATTAAATTATTTATTTATTTTACGGTGCGGTGCAGTAAACCGCAGCTTTAAATATTTGATAACCACAAGTTGCATCATTAGAAGTAGTGCAGTTCGAATTCGGTTTGCAACCCACATATCTGTTTAGCCCATATTTTCATTTGGGTTGGGCCGCGCGAATTTGGGCCGAAGTTGACAATAGGCCGAGAGGATTGTTGGCCCGAAAGGAAACACCGCAAGGGGATAGAGGCGGCCAACCAAGAATCTCCTTGGTCATTAATGAGAAGGATGCGTGATCTACTTGTCCATCAAGGAAGGTTGAGTCCTTGGCCATCAAGGAGTTTGAGTCCTTGGCCATCAAAGAGTTTGAGTCCTTGGTCAACAAGGAGAATTGGCTGACTCTAAGCTGAAGCAAAAGAGAGTTGTTTCCGCCCAAAGCAAGGAAATGTTTTCGGCCAACAAGATAAGACTTTCAACGGCCAAGTCGAGCTAGGATTTCGGCCAAAACCCTAGCCTCCCAAGGGTTTCTTCACTATATAAATTCGCCTTTGGGAAGCCAGAGAGGGAACCAACACACAAACACCAAACGCCCCAGCGCATCTCTCTATCCAGAGTTTACCTGAAAGTCCTTTCGTCCACCAGCGAAGCTCATTTGGAGAAGTCCCGGAGGTATTTTGCAAGTCAAGGTACGGCCGGAGAAGTCCCGGAGGTATTCCCAGAGTATGGGCCGGAGAGTCCCGGAGAATCTCACCAAGGTTCAGGCCGGAGAAGTCCCAACCAATTCCTATCGGCTAGCCGTAGGAGTTCAAGGTGTCGGTTTACAATAGCGATATTGTTGGCCGTTCCATGATCTGTACTGTTCACAACCACATCGAAGCTCATCCACGTGAGGGTGAAATCCGTTTCATCTTCAAGACCACCGTCCGGGTCGAGTACGTTCAGCCATCAGGTCCGTACGGCTCGTCCACCATCGTTCGCACATTCGTCTTCATCCAAACCATCACTGTTCCGGAGTCGCCCGCTTGACAACCCGGAGTACGTTGACTTCCCGAAAGCACAACAGCTAAGGTAACGAACTTGAACGGCCGGGAACTGTTCCTTCCTCGGCCGCAGTCGTTTGATTCGAAGTTAAGATCGCGCAACACCCCCATCACTTGTAACGCTTGGCCAAACGGCCGCGTACTGGCACACTCCGCATTCACCACATTCTCGAATGACGTAGTTATTAGAATAGAGCTTTATTTACGGCCTGCGAGCCACGTGTCTTTTGCACTATTTTAGTCAACATTTTTGGCACGCCCAGTGGGACACTTTTTCGCTCGTGTGCTAACTTCTTTTTTGGTGTATGTTTGCAGAGACCCGCTACCAAAGGAGGAAACGACTCGGAGATCAACTTAGAGAGTTCACGTCAAAGCAAAATACCCCGCCACACGGTGTAGCAATGACAAAATCACCACCTTCTACATCAGCACCGGCCGCAAGCAAGACTACGCGGCCGAACTCAACAAGCGGTTCTGATACTGCCATACCAATCTTGTCTGGTATGGGCTCGCTCAATCTGTCTATGCCAGGATCGACAACACCTATCCAAACGGAGTCAGACCCGTATGTGTTTTTCCGAACACCCCAAAGAGATGGGAAGGCTCAGATGGAGGGCGAGTTTGAGAGCGGCCGGAACACGGCCGCCAACGATGACATCCCTGAAGGCCAGAAGGCTCTTTTCCGACTGATGAAAGAATTCTTTTTCAAAACGGGCCTATCAGCCACTAGTCAGGCCTACCCACCAGATTATTTTGAGAATATGCGAGAGTTGGAATTACTCCGCTAGCAGGCTACTAGGAGGGAGTCCAATTCATCAGCCAATGCGGGTCTACAGGTCATTGAAGAGTGTCGCCAATCAGAGATTCAATGATTGGCCGGAATTGAGGTCCGTAGGCAGGCCGATGAGCGACGGCGAGAAGAAAATAGACAACAAGCCGAACATCGAAGGGACGAAGAACGGCGCCGCCATGAAGATACACACCGTCAAGAAAACGAACGTCGTCGTGCTATAGAAGAGAGGTAGCCCCGTATGGAAGAGGAACAACGACGTATGGATGAAGAACATTGGCAGGCAGAAGAAGACGCCCTATGAGGAGGGGCGTCATCACTATGGACAAGGCCCGAGGCAAGAGCCCAATTTAACGTATGCCGACATTCTGGCCATGATTGATGATCGAGTTGCTGGCCGGAATACCCCAAGAACTGCCTATGAGAAACCCTACCCAGCAGCGATCGACAATACGGAGCTGCCAAGGAACTATAAGTTGCCCGAGTTCTCTTTGTTCTCCGGTGATGGGCTCCTATCGGCAAGAGAGCATATTGCTAGGTTCTCGGCTCAATGTGGAGAGGCTCATCTTCCAAATCAGAAGCTTAGACTCTTTATCCATTCTCTCACTGGCTCGGCATTTTCTTGGTTCATCAACCTTCCACCCCGTTCAATCCATACATGGGCCGAGATGGAAGACATATTCTATCGCCAATTCTACCAATCTGATAAAGAGGTTTTCCTCACTGACTTGGCTAGGATGAGTCAAGGCCCCACTGAGTTAGCTCAAGAATTCATTCAACGCTTTCGAATGGCGAAGCACTGGTGTCGATCAACAGTGCCTGAGGGGGAAGTCGTACGAATGGTCAGCCGCGGGCTCAACTTGGAAAGCACTTGGAAGGGGTCGATTTCAGAGACTTGGCCGATTTGACAACTAAAGTGGTTGGCTATGACCAAATATTAAGAGAAGAGATTCAAATGCAAAGGGCCTCCAAGGGCACCTACTACAAGAACCCGGCCATTCACTTTGTGGAAGCATTAGGGCCAAAGTTCCAAGATGAGGGGTCGGCCATTGAGAAGGCCGCCGCTGAGGTAACCATTAATAAACCATTAGTGTGTAAGGCATTAGTGAAAGGCGATGGAAAGCTGCCAGAGAACTCATCCAAGTCACCATCCCGGCCAGGGCGCAAGTATACATTTGATCTTACCAAGATAGAGGAGATATTCGATTCTTTGTATGCTTCCAAGAAGATTGAACTTCCGCCAGGCCGGGTGATGCCAAAACTAGAAGAGGTCACCGGCAAAACTTATTGTAAGTACCATGGGTCTTGGTCCCATAATACGATCTATTGTGTTGTCCTTCGTGATCGACTTCAAGACAATATTGATGTCGACAAGCTAAAATTCCCAGAGGAGAACAAGCAACCAATGAAGATCAACAAAGAGCCTTTCCCTACAGTCATGACTGGCATGGTTGACATCTGTATTCCTAGGCAAAGTAAAAGCCCTCGTCGTAAGGTAGACTTGACTGATACCAAAACTCAATATTCTGAGGAAGAGAAAGGGAAACGCAAGGCTGTTGAGTCACCCATATGTTCTTGATGCAAGGAGCATATAGATAGGCCGAATTCCAAGGACACCAGGAGTAGAGAAATTCAGCGGTCGCCTGACCGCGAGTCACCCACCAAATTGGATTCGTCCCGGGTTTTCGAACGGTTGGGAGACCCAAACGACCCACCTCGTGTCACAGCCAGGAGAAGATTGACATATGATCGACCGTTCTACGACGAGGAATACTACCATCGATCAGCAGAACGACGCAACAAGACTTTCCGGCCACCTAACGTTCCTGATAGACGGTGGTATCGCCATGATTCTTCTAGTGGCGAAGTTAGTCCTGGTAACTACAATACCATCAGACGACGTCGCCAGAGGCAAGCCCAGGCCGCTCGCATGGAAGAGTTGGCCCATGAGGAAAGGAGAAGGGAGAGACAACGTCAGGAAGATGGTAAATCAGGTCAGATGAAGAGGAACACGTGGGTGCGAAAAGAGCAAGAGGTCAAACCAGAGACAGTTAGAGAAACGGCCAACCCCGAGGTGGCTAAAAAGGCGGCGAAGACAGAAACAGATGGAGAATCGGGCAAGCCTGGTGTGGCCAAAGAAAGTGACCAAGCCAGAAATGACAAAAGATGAGGCCACTGAGATTATTGAGGCAATGAGCATTAAAGCCAATCAAGACCTTAAGATTTTGCTCCGACGCAAGGACAAAAGGCTGCAGGTTGGAGTAGTCGCGGCCAAGATCCACCATTTTCCAAGGCTGATTTGGATTTCATGAAGGAGTTTCATCGCCAAAACTCGGCCACGGAGATTTATGGCCTATGCACTGAGTTCAATGACCTCATCTCCCTAGCTGAAACTCAACCCCAGATTGAGACTTCTGTCATAACAAAAGATAGCCCGGCCAGCATTAAGGCCAGGTTCCAAGCTATTCGGGAGGCCAAAACCAAAGGAGTTTCACTACCACAACATACCACGCCTCCAGCCGATTTCCCTATTTCGGCTGATGACCTCGAATACCTGCGTAGCTACTTCAGAGACGTCCCGGCCGACCTAGTGTTCGGCCTTATATTATGACCCGAGATGCCAAAGCTAAATTGAAGCCCGAACGTGAGGAGTCGTTGGCCAGCGAAGGGGCTAGCTTTCGCGCTGCTATCGGCCTCAAGACAGCGACCCCAACCAACAATGAAAAGGAGCAAGGAGATAGCAATGAAGAAGCCTTAGACTACGGGGTTAGATTCCAAAGCTATAGAAGGTAACCAAAAACCAGAAGGAATGGATATTAATATGGTCACCATCTTGCCGGTCGAGTTTTGAGCTCCTGAAGGACAAAAAGGCCAATTGGAGGGAGATGTTCATGAGCCACCTCTGACGGCTCGAGACCAGATGATTAAATCGGCCATGAAGGAAATATTCCCTCGCCATGCATCGGCCGATTATCGGCATTTGAAGCCACTCTACATCACCGCTCACATCGAAAGCATTCCAGTGTCGAAAGTGTTCATCGACTGTGGTGCAACTGTCAATATCATGCCTCTTTCCATGGTTAAGAAGTTGAAAAAAGGGGACGCCGACGTCATACCATGCAACATCACCATGAGCAGCTTCGTCGGTGACCGGTCAGATCCCAAGGGAGCAACACCCCTTCAAGTAATAGTCGCGGGCCGATCCCACATGACGGCCTTTTTCATAGTTGACCGCCCCACAAGTTATAATGCTTTGCTAGGACGAGATTGGATCCATCAGACCAGTTGTATACCCTCATCCCTCTACCAAGTGTTAATCTTCTGGGATGGCCAGACAGTCAAGGTACATTTGGCCGACCCTCGGCCATTCGAAGCCAACTCGGTTCACGCCAGATGGTACGACGACGATATTGGATATGTAAGGCTTGAGGGCCACGATCCATATGGGCGACCAACAAAGGTAACAGTCCAAAAAGCCCTGACCCTAGGTGCCGAGTCTTGTTATGCAGATGCGGCGCACGAAGTACTCATCAATGGAGCCTGACTCAACAATAAGTTTAGTAGAGTTTTTGAACGAGGATGAGTCTGGTGAAGCTCTGACAATGGCTGACCTCGACCCGGAACCCTCCGAGCTTGATGATAGTCGGCCAGAAACTCAAGATCCCCTGGATGAAATCAACGTCGGTACCGAAGAAAATCCTCGGCCGCTGTTCGTCATCAAGCTAATGCCACCGACCGTTCGCAAAGAAATAGAAGATTTGCTCCATGAGTATAAGGATTGTTTTGCTTGGAGTTATCATGAGATGCCCGGTTTAGATAGAATGCTCGTAGAGCACGAGTTAAAGATAAGACAGGATTGTAAGCCAGTCCGGCAACCCCCTCGGCGATTTTCCGCCGAGGTTCAATTGGGAATAAAAGAAGAAATAGTTCGCCTCTTGGATGCGGGTTTTATTCATACATGCAGGTATGCCAAATGGTTGTCTAATGTTGTGCCGGTGCTAAAGAAATCTGGTGCTCTTCGCGTATGCATTGACTTTCGTAATCTCAATCTCGCAACACCAAAAGATGAATACCCTATGCCAATGGCCGACCTCTTGGTGGATGGAGCTGCCAAACACGAGATCATGTCTTTCATGGACGGCCACGCCGAGTATAATCAGATTTTCATCGCCGACGAAGATGTTCACAAAACCGCGTTCCACTGTCATGGAGCTCTTGGAACATATGAGTGGGTCGTGATGCCATTCGGCCTAAAGAACGCTGGTGCGACTTACCAAAGGGCCATGAACCTCATCTTCCACGACTTGATCGGCCGGAGTGTTGAGGTTTATGTTGATGACGTTGTGGTCAAATCCAAGACCACCGCATCCCACGTAACTGACCTACGGCAAACCTTCTCGCGAATGCGCCAACACAATCTTAAAATGAATCCCAAGAAGTGCTCCTTCGGGGTATCGGCCAGCAACTTCCTTGGTTTCTTGGTCCATCAGAGAGGAATCGAGATAGACAAAAATAAAGCCAAAGCCATCCAGGAAGCACCGCCATCGAGGACAAAGAAAGAGCTTCAATCATTTATCGGAAAAGTCAATTTTCTCCGCCGATTTATATCCAATTCGGCTGGGAAGCTTCAACCTTTTTCATCACTTCTCAAGTTGAAAGATGCCGATCACTTCATCTGGTCGGCCGATCATCAGGCGGCGTTCGAGGAAATCAAAGCTTATCTTTCACATCCACCAGTCCTCACGCCGCCAAGACGTGGCAAGCCATTAAAGTTATATGTCTCAGCCACAAACAGATCTATCGGATGCCTCCTAGCACAAGACAATGAACTCAACAAGGAGCATGCCATCTATTACCTCAGTCGCACTCTCAATGATGCCGAAACAAGGTACTCCCCAATTGAAAAAATGTGTCTTACGGTCTATTTTGCCGCCACTAAACTACGCCACTACATGTTGCCATTCGTGACCCACATCATTGCCAAGACCGATCTCATCAAGTACATGCTCACCTGGCCAATCGGTACCGGTCGAATTAGCAAATGGACAATGGCAT
The DNA here is from genome assembly GCA_033992175.1 of Spiraea crenata. Classification (NCBI taxonomy): domain Eukaryota; kingdom Viridiplantae; phylum Streptophyta; class Magnoliopsida; order Rosales; family Rosaceae; genus Spiraea; species Spiraea crenata. Next base: position 716,512 of record JAVBHV010000007.1, on the reverse strand, counting down.
TGAGTGAGCTTTCATTCAAATATGTGGCACAAAAGTCAGTGAAGGGGCAAGCCTTGGCCGATTTTTTGGCTCACCATCCATCCCCCTTGACAGATGATCTCCCAGAGGTGGAAACTTTTGGACTATGTATTTTGATGGGTCTAGTACCAACACTTCTGCTGGCGCCGGGGTGGTTATTCGGTCGCCGCAGGGTCAGAAGTGGCAATTCGCCTTTCAACTCGATTTCGATTGCACCAACAATCAGGCCGAGTATGAAGCTCTCATCATCGGCCTCGGCATCCTCAAAGAGATGAAGGCTAATCAAGTTTTGGTCATTGGCGACTCTGAACTGGTTATCAACCAAATCAATGGTGAATACAAGTGCAACAGTTGGGCTCTGGTCGGCTACAATGAGGCCGCCAAACAATTGGCCGACACATTTGCCGGAATCACCTTTATGCATACAGCCCGGGTCAATAACCATGAGGCTAACGAGATGGCACAGCTTGCTTCCGAGGTTAACCTCGACGAAGGCCAAGACAACCGCGTTATTCGTATTGAGAAGCGCTCTTTGCCTTCCCTTGCTACATTGGACATGCCAGTTGATGTTTGTGTGCTTGAAGTCGATAGTAGTGACTGGCGATATGCTATGGTCCGCTACCACAACAACCCAGACGGCCAGCATGATTGTGAGACGCGGTATTTCCCTCGCAATTATGTCATCTATCAGAACGAGTTGTACCGCAAGGGCCCCGATGACCTTCTGCTACTTTGCCTTAACAAGGAGCGCGCTAACGAAGTCATGAAAGAAGTGCATGAAGAAATCTGTGGAGCACATCAGGCAGGCATAAAGATGCGTTGGCTGCTTCGGCGTCATGGGTACTACTGGCCATCAATCTTGAAGGATTGCATTGATTACGCCAAGGGTTGCCTGCAATGTCAACTTCACGGCCCTATTCAGCGTGTTCTGGCCGAAGTACTCCATCCCATTGTCAAGCCTTGGCCTTTTCGAGGCTGGGCCATGGACATAATTGGCAAAATTTCCCCAGCTTCGGCCAACCTCCACGCTTGGATACTCGTGGCCACCGATTACTTTACCAAATGGGTGGAGGCAGAGTCCTATGAATCAGTCACTAGCTCCGAGGTCATAAAGTTCATCGAGGAGAAGATTGTCCATTGGTTCGGTATTCCAGAAGTGATCATGGCTGACAATGGGCCAGTCTTTATTTCTCAAGCACTTGAGAGCTATTCATCCAGCCGCGGCATTCGTATTGTTCATTCCACACCATACTACCCCCAATCGAATGGCCAAGCTGAAGCGAGCAATAAAGTCATCAAAGGAATTTTACAAAAGATGGTGGCCGATCGACCTGACCATTGGCACGAAAAGCTTTCTGATACATTATGGGCCTATCGTACCTCCCGACGCTTTGCCACTGGAACAACTCCTTTCGCATTGACTTATGGCCACGATGCGGTTCTACCAATGGAAGTCCAAATCAGGTCACTTCGAGTCCAACAACAGTTCGCCATCGACTCACCTGACTACTCTTAGGCTATGCTACAAGACTTGGAGGATTTGGATAGCGTCCGACTTGATGCATATGAGTTGTTACAAGCCCAGAAGCAGATTGCCGTCCGTGCATACAACCAACGCGTCAAGTATAAGGGCTTTGCTGAAGGTGAAATGGTCTGGAAGTCGGTTTTACCACTCGGCCTGAAGGATCCACGTTACGGAAAATGGTCGCCTAACTGGGAAGGCCCATTCATCATAGAGAGAGTTATCGGCAAAGGAGCATATCAATTGATGGATCTCAACGGCGACATGCACGACCGCCCAATCAACGGCCAATACTTGAAGAAATATTATCCATCCATGTGGGAGATGCGCGAAACTGAGGAAGCTTTGCGCGTGGGCAACGACGCTTCATCAACTCCTGACATCACTTCGGCCTAGTTGGCTGACAATATCAAGAGTCGGGGGGCGAACATCACATAATGATGCAACATGCCAAGAATCGGGGGGGCATGGTACGCCGCTTATAGTCAGTCTCACTTATTTGCTCAATTTGGTTAATGTCGGATGCACAATTTGTCCAATTCATGTATGATCAATAAAATTACTTTTTCACACAAGCGAGTAGTCATTGATTGTCAGGATCAAGTTGTGAGTTTAGTTTTTCTTCGAAGTTTACAAAGTTGTCATCTTAGTTTCCTTTGAAGTTTACAAAGTTGTTATGGCCGACTATTGCCAAGAAAGAAGATAAACAAGGGGGATGCCTCTCGACTGCCAAGAACTCCAAGAACCAATCGGCCGACCAAGCGGCCGATTGACTAATCAATTGATCGATCGGCCGATTGGCCGATCAGATGATCTGCTGTTTAGTCATTGGGCCTACCGATCGGTCGTTACATTTAAGTTCTAAGTGGAACACAAACACATTGGTTGGCCTAAGACGTTGATAACAAGGGCGGCAAGACGACCGCTAAACTTGACAAAAACAGGGGAGTAAGTTTGTGACCGCTACAGTTCTCCAAAATGTATAAGCATAAATATGAGGGGACGGCTACTCGGCCGCCAAAGCTTTAGTCTAAACAATATCTTGGCCGTTACATCAAAGTATATATAAGAGATGGCTCGTGGTGAGTCCACTGGAAGAACCTCATAAATACGGCCCACAAATGAGGACCACGCTCCTCGACCTTTTGCAATAGTTCCTCGATGAACGTTGGCTTGCTTTCTGAAGGATCGGGCTCCACTCTCAATTGTGGCTACCTCCTGGTGTAGCAAGTGCTCCCATTTGCTCTTCTCATCCAACCGGCCAACAAGCATGGCTTTCTCAGCCTCCGCACTCCGAAGACCAGCCTCAGCATCCCGAAGACTCTTTTGGAGGTCTGCAATATGTTGCTCGATGCCTCTGATTTCATCGTCCTTTTTAGCCAAGGCCTCCTTAGCGCTGGTTACATCGGCTTGGACAAGGGCTATGTCACGGCGAGTTTCTTCGAGCCTTGTAACTCTCCCACCATCTAGCTCCGCAGCCTGGGCGTCCAGGTATGATCGTAAAAAATCTTCGAGTTTCTTCGCCTCGTCGGCCATGTGAGAGATATCACCAACAAGGCAGCCATTGTCAGCCAAGAATGCAAGACTACTCTTCAACTCTGAACGCCGATCCGCCAAAAGAAACTCATCAACAGTAAGGCCAAGGATCTCGTGAACCCGTCGGAGGGCATCTGCAATCTGATCACCAGCCAACTTCGAGGACTCGCTAACAGCAGTCGAGGCGTTGGGAGTGACAGAAGCCTGAAAGAGAAAAACAAACCAAGTAAAAATTATAGTTCATGGGTGGTGCTAAATAGTTGGGATAAGAGAGATGTACGTTAATAGAAGATGAGGCGGCAACGGGCTCCGATCTGCGCACTTGCTCCAGGTCGGCCACTTCATCATCCCCAACACTCGGCTCACCATCGGAGCGACCATCGGCCTCACCACTGTCCTCCTACACTAATCTATACTATTATTTAAGGAAACCCGTTTTTACTGTTCCGGGTACTGTTCATGAACAGTATTCGCGTAGGAAGAAGACCCCTTTGCCCTTTCAACTTTACCAACTCTAAAAAATTTGATTAATACATTAGGGTAAATTGGTACATTACCATCTGGTACTGTTCACGGAACTGTTTTACACTGTTCCGGTACTGTTTCTGAACAGTACCGACACTTTTTTTTTTTTTTTTTTTTTTTTCTTCTTCTTCTTTCTATTAACTCTTCTACAACGTACAAAATACAGTCTCTTATTGCACCCGCATAGCGGGTGTGCCATTTTCTAGTTATGTTTATGAGAAGGAAATTAAAAAAGAGAAATTAGCAAGGAACAAGCTAAGTTAAGGAACGACGTACATACCACGGATGAGCTGTCGTGTGAGTCACCCGAGTTGTATTGGCCAACCGCAGATTCTTCTTGTGGCCGACCTTCGTCTTCGGGGGTGAAGCGATCAGTGGCTAAAATGTTCGAGAGTCCGCCAAAAATCAGATCAGCCGATGCATGGTCATCGGCCTGAGGGTCCTGTAGACATGTTTAACGTTCTAAGGCAAGTGCGGAATCATAGACCAACAACCAAGAAGAGGAAGGGTTTAAGATTGTCAAACTCACTTGATGACTGAGAGATTCCATGACCTCACTGCCTTCAGCAATGGGTTCCATGCCGGCTAAGGAAGGGGGTAAGCTTGCGTTTCGTTCTTCCAGGATCACCGGTGCACTCGGCGGGTTGGTCGCTAGATCATCAACCTGTTGTTCGGAGGTTGAGCAAAGGCAAGCCTAAGAAAGAATATCAATAGAAGTGAGAAAGGAAAATAGTCAGTGTGGGTGTCACCTGGGGCTCAGCCGAACCAAGTTCGGAAGGCTCATCGGTCGTCATCACCTCTTGATCTAGTGCATCATCGGCCGTCTCTGGCTCTGGACCATCAACCTGTTGTATGGACTTTAGGCAAAATGAAAACCAAGAAGAGTTGTCGATAAACATAAGGGAAAATGGCTAAGTGTGAATATTACCTGGTTCAAGGCCGAAGCAATTTCGGCTGGATCATCGGCCATCTCCACCGCTTGGTCTGGAGCGTCATAGGCCGTCCCTGGAGCTTGTCGACCCTGCTTCTTCGGTCGCGACCCTTTTGGTGGTTGCCGGTTTGCCTTCCGTTTTTGTCGAGTCACGATTGTCGAACATGGCTGAAGGCTTACACCTTGGCCAGTCATCGAAAATGCAACAGCATCCTCCTTGTCGGCCTCTTTTGAACTTAACAAAAGAAAGCAATAAAAGTTGGCCACAAAGTATTTACAAGCAAGATGGAGGAGTTACCTCGGGGCAACCGATCAACGTCATTTTTGTTTTAGGGGAGGTCTCTGAGAGCAATGATCAACATCATTTTTGTTTTAGGGGAGGTCTCTGAGAGCAATGGCATAAATATCCTCCATCGGCCGAATGAACTTTGGGGCGACAAAACCAAACCACCAAGATAAATAATCGGGCGATGCACTGAATAGAACTGCCCTCTGAAAGACTCTACATATCTCAAGATTTTCTAGTCATGTCTACCACCTTTTGAAGACCCTCCAAATCCCGGCATTCGGCACACTTCGATGAGAGACTGTTCATCAGACATACCATTGGCACTGGGCATAGTTGGTGAAAACCAAGTTGGCGAGAAAAGCAAGCCGGCAAGTAGGCCTCAAAGCTGCAACGAAAGTTGCTCACCTGCCCACTGATACTCATGCCAACTACTAAATCTCTAGTGGTGGTAAGTGAAGCCCATACATCACAAATCTCCTGGGCACGATCCGCCGGCCATGTTGTCTCCAGACGAGCAGATAGAAACTGGGGATAAGATCAAGAGCAGCAGACCATGACGACATCCCCATGACTTGATAGAAATAGGCGAAGATGTCCTTACATGCTATAGGCGTCGGAACTAAGTGACCTAACGACATCCCCATGACTTGATCAGGCTCAAAGGTCGGTGACCTAGGCAAAAACTTGGGGAAATAAGCTCAAAGCCAGAGCTGGAAAATCCATAGTGGGCCACCACAATCGGGATGCATGTCATTGTTGGTAATAAGGTGGAGACACCGGTAAAGGTATGCAAGTGCGACTGGGCCAAGGGCGAGAACTTTCCCGACCGCCAAGGCCGCGACTAGGGGATAGACCTCTTGGACACATTTTCCTGACTGGCAACAAAATAAAAATCTGCAAATCCAGTTAAGAAGAAATATCTCGTATTCGTACTCACGGAGTCCAGCGTCTCCTTCCCCAGCAAACGCCGTCACCATTTTACCATAGTTCCAGAAGTTCTTGCGGATTCTGACCGTGAGCTGGTTAAGAGTTGTGGAGTTGTTACCAGATGCTGTTAAAGCATCACGTTGTTTCTTGGCTGACTACGCAACCCGCTGCTCCACAAAGTTCCTTAGGATCGACCAATCTTTTAACATCCCAGCATGAACAAGTTCGCCATGTGGACGAAGACCTGTCAGTGTGGCAATGTCAAGGAGTGTCGGACTAAGAGCTCCAAACCTGAGATTCATGGTGTTGGTCGCCGAGGACCAAAAGCAGAGTGCGGCCGCTAACAGTGATTGATCCATTGGCAGATCTTTGGCCGAAAGGTTCACAGCGTCAAGAAGGCCAATCTCTCGCAAGGCATCACCTTTTAACCTCACTATTTGGACAACCCATTTTGCCCAGTCACTAGGTGAGCTAGGCCAAGCTTTTTGAGGCCGAGAAACTTTCCATTTGGCCCAAGTCCCGCCGTTCATACTGCACGACCCATCACAAATGCTAGGATAAGCAACTGTGCCAGCATCCGGCATACCGCGAGTGAAACTAGGGCCAAGAGCATAGCGGTCACGAGGATTACCCGGAAGTCTTATGAAGGCCTGATACGCGGTTGAATCTTTAGTACCCTCCATCGCTGCATCGATCTTAGCGACAAACTCGGCAACGGCGGTGGCGTCCGGAGTGGAAGACATAGTCTGCCGCGATGAGGACAATCTATAAGGATAAGTGATTGGCAGAAAAAGTGAGGATGGGCTGTCAGCCGAAAATGCGAGGATGGATCACCAGCCGAGTTTATGAGATCGGCCGCATAGAATCTTGCTACAGTACTGGGCCGCATAGAGTATTGGCTGACTGCTACAGTATTTTCGGACTGAAGAAGGCATAGTGGGATTTATTGCACCATAACCAAACACGGCCGGAAAGGGATCTGCTACAGTAACCATTTGTTAAAGATGCTACAGTAGGCTTTGTCACGCTACAGTTCCGCCTAAAAGGTTTCTTGCTACAGTAAAATCTACAACAAAACACGACCGGAAAGGGGTCCCATTACAGTAAAAATATATAAAATAAAATAAAAAATCCTTCCGGCCGAACCTACAAGGAAACCAACTTGCGTTACAATGTTTTGGGTACATACAGCAGAACTACTTTTCCTGCTACAGTATTGAGTGTCGGTGCTACAGTGTTTTGTGCCAGTGCTACCGTGTTTTGTCGGTGCTACAGTGTTATTACTACAGTATCGGCAAAAGAGGTGCACACTCAGCCGAGTATTCTTATTTCTACATTATTATAGTAATATTAAAATGCTATTATGAATATATTAAAATAACAAAAGAAAGGAGGAAGTTCCATACCTGCAGACCGCGTAAGAACGCCGAATAGCACGACCACGGTAGCTTGTGAATCACCAAAATTTCTGTAAAGATCAAGATTGGGAGTTTGGTGATGAAGGGCGGCCGGGAAAAAAGAAGACCAGAGACAAAAGCCACCGGAAACGCGGTTGGAAATTTGAGCACCTTCCGACAGCAAACCTGCAAAGGAAATTCAAGAGAGGAAAATGAACAAAATGAAAGGTGCAGAGGTTTTAAGACGAATTCACAAATTGTCAACAAGGGATACCACTGGTAGTCGGAGAAAGTGACTTACATAACTAGGAGACGCCAGTGACGGACGGATTTGGAACGGCAGCGACAAAGTTGTGTTCTTGAGAATCTCAGAAGGAAAAATTGAAATAAAGAAGATGGTTTTTTTTGTTTGCTATAAATGGGTATCCTTTGTCAAATGCCATCACGACCATTCACTTTTATCCAACGGCTAGGAGATATTAACTTGATGTGTCATCTCAGTTTTTTGAAAATCAAAGGGATTACGAAAAGGCGGGATTTTGGTGATGGTGGTTACACGGTCTGAGGGATAAATTGCCTAGAATCGTGCGAAGGAAGGTTGTTTTACTGATCTTGGCACGGTTAAATTCCGTCAGCTAATCGGCTGATCTTCTAACGGCTGATTTCTTCTTCTATACCAAGTTCATCATTCTTCAAGAACCATTCGACCGGGTGCTAGGCCGAAGCTCCAGAGAATCGGGGGGCAAATGTTTAGCCCATATTTTCATATGGGTTGGGCCGCGCGAATTTGGGCCGAAGTTGACAATAGGCCGAGAGGATTGTTGGCCCGAAAGGAAACTCCGCAAGGGGATAGAGGCGGCCAACCAAGAATCTCCTTGGTCATTAATGAGAAGGATGCGTGATCTACTTGGCCATCAAGGAGGTTGAGTCCTTGGCCATCAAGGAGGTTGAGTCCTTGGCCATCAAGGAGTTTGAGTCTTTGGCCATCAAAGAGTTTGAGTCCTTGGCCAACAAGGAGAATTGGCTGACTCTAAGCTGAAGCAAAAGAGAGTTGTTTCCGCCCAAAGCAAGGAAATGTTTTCGGCCAACAAGATAAGACTTTCAATGGCCAAGTCGAGCTAGGATTTCGACCAAAACCCTAGCCTCCCAAGGGTTTCTTCACTATATAAATTCGCCTTTGGGAAGCCAGAGAGGGAACCAACACACAAACACCAAACGCCGCAGCACATCTCTCTATCCAGAGTTTACCCGAAAGTCCTTTCGTCCACCAGCGAAGCTCATTCGGAGAAGTCCCGGAGGTATTTTGCAAGTCAAGGTACGAGCCGGGAGAAGTCCCGGAGGTATGCCCAGATTACGGGCCGGAGAGTCCCGGAGAGACCAAGGTTCAGGCCGGGAGAAGTCTCAACCAATTCCTATCGGCCAGCCGTAGGAGTTCAAGAGGTCGGTTTACAATAGCGATATTGTTGGCCGTTCCATGATCTATATTGTTCACAACCACATCGAAGCTCATCCACGTGAGGGTGAAATCTGTTTCATCTTCAAGACCACCGTCCGGGTCGAGTACGTTCAGCCATCAGGTCCGTACGGCTCGTCCACCACCGTCCGCACATTCGTCTTCACCCAAACCATCACTGTTCCGGAGTCGCCCGCTGACAACCCGGAGTACGTTGACTTCGCCTGAAAGCACACCAGCTAAGGTAACGAACTTGAACGGCCGGGAACTGTTCCTTCCTCGGCCGCAGTCGTTTGATTCGAAGTTAAGATCACGCAACACCCCCATCTCTTGTAACGCTTGGCCAAACGGCCGCGTACTGACACGCCCCGCATTTACCACATTCCCGAAGGACGTAGTTATTAGAATAGAGTTTTATTTACGACCTGCGAGCCACGTGTCTTTTGCACTATTTTAGTCAACAATATCTTAAATTAAACCAAACCACAATGCACCAAATAATTTGATTTGGCTTCATTTGCCGTTTTCTAACCCATATTCTGATTATCTATACTATTATTTAAGCAAACCCATTTTTACTGTTCCGCGCACTGTTCATGAACAGTACTTTATGTGGGAAAATGACGTCTTTGCCCTTTCAACTTTGAAAACTTAAAATTTTTTGATTAATACATTAAATGAAATTGGTAAAGTCCTCGGCACTGTTTATATACTGTTCATGAACAGTGTCTTTTATTTTTAAAATTTTTTTTTTTTTTTTTTCTATTAACTCTTCTACACCGCACATCGCACCCGCATAGCGGGTGTGCAATTTTCTAGTGAAAACAATGCCAACCGGCCTTAATTTCCACCGAACTTTTCAAATTGCAAATGGTCGAATGAATTTAGCATCAGAATAAAGAGTTTTAATCAGGACCATTGAAAAAGATCCAATGGCTCTTAGTTCGAGTTGTAATCAATTATTCATTTGTTGTTTAATTTTTCATCAATCTTGGAGGAGAATCTGCTCCCTCGTCGTCAAATTGGTCGAAGAAGAACTACTCGCCTGCAAACTGGTCCTTCTATTTACATCTAGGGCTTTCTTTCTGTGATTTTGTTTGTGTTTGCGTTGTCAGAAACCCTAAATTTCCTCGCCTTCAGCTGCCGGCGGAAACCCTCAGGGATCACCAGCTCGAAGCGCGCAGGCCTCCCCGTCAACACAACCGGTACTGTCTCTCCCTCTCTCGCTATTTCATTTGCTGTTCATTTCCGATTCTGCATTTTCGCTTGTGTTTCGCTTACATTAAATCGAAATTTTTGGGATTGCGGCGTCTGAGTTATGCGAATGGGGGAGATTTTTATGTTCAATTTCCAGACGTACGATTAGTTATTGGCCAGACTTGTGATTGTCCGTTTGATTTCATTCTAGTGCTAATTTTACTATTTTTAAGGTCGTTTCTTATTCCCTGTTTGGTTCCTATGAAGTCCCAGAGAATGCATACCAAAGAATCTAGGAGCCCTTCATTGTTTGCTTGGATAAAGAGCTTTATACTGTCAAGCCCATCAAATGCTCCTTCGGTTGAGAGCAGCAACAAACACCCAGAGCTGGTCGACTTGCCGAGCGACGTTGTTCCTAAAAGGTCTCATTTTTCTACGACGCCGAATTTCGAGTAAAGATCATAATTGATGCTTTCCTTTTCCCAACATGTACTTTCGCTCTTTTAGAGATATAGTTTGATGCTTTTATGTTCATTTTGCAGTCAACCTGCTACAAATTTACTGCCACCTTTTGATGTCAAAAACTATAAAGATGCAAATGAGTGCGTTAGGGCCTCTGAGAGGCATGAGAGTAAGTTGCACTCCTTCCCCTGTCCAAATGTTTCTAGAAACCCTTGTGGAACTGTAAATTTTTACCGGTTTATGATTCGTGCACAGATGCTACAAAAGAAATTGAGAAGCAGCTGGGTGGAGCTGTGTTCGATCCAGTGACCCCCACTAAACGGACCCGGCAACCGTTGGGGTATGAATAAAGTTTATCTAATAGCCGTATTGCAAATAGTTTCAGCTATTTCCTTTGCTTTTCCTGTATAGTCTTAGCCATATTATAAAGTTTCTAATACGAAAATTTCTCTAAGGCCTGTGATTGTAGCTGGTACAGAGCCTGAACTCAATTTGGAAGACTCATCTTTGGAAAATTTGAACACAACTCAGAATGCATTAGGTATGATCTGTCTTGGGCTATATTCAAAATATGTAAAGCTTCTACTGTTGTCTTAGAAGCTTCTGAAACTAAAATTTGATTGTTTCTTTATTATTATTGTTAAGTTTAGATTCCTTGTATTCTAAATAGCTTTTTTGAATTTCCTATTGTTTTGAATAGATCGAGTACATTCAGCAGCACTTCAGGAACGTTGCCTCTTAAAAAATGTGGATAGAGGTCCAGAAACACATGATGAGGTTATTAATTTCCAGTTTGTTTACCTTTGCCATCTTTTCATGCTATTGGTGGTGTCACAAATCTTTACTACTTTTTATTCACATTTTTTTTTCCGTGCAGAGATCACCAAAATATCCGTCAATTTTAATTATTTTTTCTTATACTTGTTTATGTGAATTCCCAAATGGGCCATGCTTTCAGTTAATAGTTTTGCACTTGGTGGGTAGTCTGATGATCAAACTACTTTCAAATTCACGCTGAATGTTATGCCTGTCAGCCCTTCTTGAATAGTTTGTTCGAATCAAATAAAATGAACAAGGATTAATGTGGGCAACCCATTCTGGCCTTCTTGAATAAGGGTCATCAATAATTCAGTAGAGGGAATTAGGTTGTAGATGGATGTGCATAAACAGATTAAGCTATTAGTCTAGTATTTTGAGCTAATGGCTCTGTATGTACTCTTTCTCTTTTTTCATTGGTCTTTTAGTTTAAATTTACGTTTCGGGTGAACAGATAATGCCAAAGCATTCTGGAGTATCATTGGATGTATATGTTGAAGCAATTTCACGTCCAGGCAGAAAACGGAAGGACAAAGAAGTTTCTGAAAGGCATAGTCTTGCAGGTGTTTACTCATGAAAATATGATATTATACCTGTGTTTAGCATCATTGGATATACTTGTTTGCTACTAATCTTTAGGATCCTAATTTTCTTTGGGCAATTCCGACATATGTGGTTTTCCTAGGGGATGGTATAACATGGGAATCTGGAGTAAGGCGAAGCTCCAGGTTGAGGACAAGACCTTTGGAGTTTTCAGATGCAGAGCGGTTACTAAATGGACGTGCACATGATAGTAAGTATTTGTCCCCGTGTTTTTAGATGAGACTCAGAATGCGGTTGCAATTGTACTTTTGAATTTCTTTAACCAATAGATGAGTGCTTTAGGGCCTTTCACAGGCAAAGTTGCACTTCTTTCCCATTTCAAATGTTTTCTAGAAACCCTTGTGGAATTGTAAATTTTTACCACTTCAGGATTTGTGCACAGATGCTAAAAATGAAATTGAGAAGCAGCTGGATGGAGTTGTGTTCGATCCAGCACCCCCCACCATACGGATCTGTCAACCAGAATAAAGTTTATTTAATAACCATACTGTAAATAGTTCCCGCTATTTATTTTGCTAGTCATGTAGAGCATCCCTTTCTAATATAAGAATTTCTCTAAGGCCCGTGAGTGTAGCTGGTACAGAGCCTGAACTCACTTGTGAAGAGTCAACTTTGGAAAATTTGAGCAAAACTCAGAATGAAGTAGGTACGATCTTTCTGGGCTACATTCTAAATGTTAGATTGGCCTAATCAACTAAATCTTATGTATAAGTTTCAAGTGCATTTAATTGCCACTAGACATTTAAATCAAGTGGCAGTTGTTAAAGAAACAAACAATCAAAGCTGGTTGCCTTGCGAGGGCAGTTGACCTTTTCTGATGAGTTGAATTCCCCTTTCATCAAACAAAATGACTATAGTGAAATATCCAATGCAGGTTCACCTGAAGTTTTTTTTGAAGAATTCGGTCATACATGGGAAAGATCTGTGAGTGAAGGTTCAAGTAAAATGGTTGGGTGTATTAATGCTGACTCAACTAGATCTGATGTTAATATGGAGGAAGACAGAGGAGGCAGTACTTGGGACAAGGTCCGTTTACCTTTTTGTTTGGATTGCTAATTTGCTCCTGGAGTTGCATGCTGATTTTGTGATACATGACATATAGGTGGAAGAAAATTCACACCCAGCCAGCAAACAGAGGGACAAAAAGGTTTATAAAAGGCATAGTCTTGCAGGTGTTTACTCATGCAAATACAATATGATACCAATGTTACTTCTGCTCTTGTTATTTAGTATTGAATTTTCTTTGGGGAATTCCGACATATGTTGTTTTCCTAGGGGCTGGTACAACATGGGAATCTGGAGTAAGGCGAAGCAAGAGATTCAGGACAAGACCTTTGAAGTTTTGGAAAGGGGAGCGGTTACTATATGGACGTGTACATGATAGTAAGTATATTGCCTCCATGTTTTTGGATGAGAGTCAGAATACTGTTGCCTTTGTGCTTTTGAATTTCTTTAACCAATAGATGAGTTTAAAACAAGTCAATTTTATTGGGTTTTGCAGGTCTGATAACTGTAATTGGGATCAAATACAGCCCTCCAGGGAAGGGATTGACGGTGAAGTCCTTTGTGCCTGATGAATACAAGGACCTTGTTGAGAGTGCAGCTTTGCACTGAGGTAATATCTTCTTAGTTTGTCAAGTTCACTAGCGAAAAGGTCCACATCGAATGGTCTCCATATGGCTGCCTTAAAGGAGCGAGCACGCTCGCTCGAAGGAGGACACCAAATTGAAAGGCTTTCTCATTACTAAGTTTGTCAGTCAACCACCAGCTTCCAAAAAGCAGGCCAAATAGGTATAAGCCTCACCACCATACCATCATCAATTGAGTTACCAAGCTGAGGTAGGTAAAGTTGTCCATCTGTGTGTCATTTTTGTTATACCATGTCAAGCCCATCCACTGCTTGTTTTGGGAACCACACTCGTAAATATGCTAATTCATGAAGAACCTGTAACCCAACAAAAATTGAGTATAGTAGCAAAGCTGAAGACGGATCTTAGGTGCACCAGTCCTTAGTGTTGCCCATCTTATCAAAACCACGTCTGCACAACCACTATTCAAGCAAATGAAATATCATAATGCCTTTGGCAAGAAACGGCAGTAGATCCCAATTGGACAATATAGCTTTGTGAATCTCATTGTATGTATATTCAACAGAGGTAATACCCATTATTGATGGAAGATCTATATACTGCTCGTTGTCAGTCACACCATTACTTTTTAGCAGCTTCCCATGATGATCCCCATTGACTGACTATAAACTGTAAGCCAATTAGCGTGTGGTATTTTTGTGGTGGGCAGGGATTAGCAATTTCACCCCCTTGGAGATAACTAGGGTTGGGTTTGAGACAATCCCGTCCCAATCCCAGAATTCGCCTAAATATTCATCATGATCTGAGAATTTGGATCTCGATAGTCGAGAACGAGATCAGGTTTTGCCAGTGATCCCGACTTTTGAGATTTGAAGAGCAAAGAAGAGCAAGGAATGGAGGTGGTGCGGGGAGTGGTGGCTGCGGCACGTGCAGAGGAGGAAGAGGACTAGGGGTGTGTTTACTTTCCCGGAATGTGAATGGGGGAATGAGAATGAAATGAAAACGATTCTCATTCATGTGTTTACTTGCACTTGGAATGAAAATTATGCCGATCCCATGGAAACAAAAATGATTCACATTCCCAAATTTGGGTGAAATCCATTCCTAATGGGGGTTGGGGTATTGGATTGGGAGGAATGAGAATGAATGATGTTTTGTCCAAATTACCCCCACAATTATCTAAAACACAATTAAAAAATTAATACAAATTAATAATTTAGGGATAATAAGAAAAAATTAGTAAAATTTAATAGAGAATTTTATTTGCACCCTTTAAAGTTATCAATTCACCTTGAATTTTTTGATTTAAATACCAATTATACCCTTTTAGAAATTAGAAAAATGAAAAAATTATAGGATATGTTTATTGGTTTTTGGAGCAACATTATTTTTGCTCTAATAATAAAAAAAATCAATATAATCTCTTTTAAGATTAAGACCAAAATTGGAAGTAAATTTAGAAATAAGTGAAAAAAACCATAGTCAAAACTTGAATTATTTAGGCAATAATCTTTCCACGTTTCAATTTCAAAGTTTATAGTACAAGGGTAATTTAATAATCAAGCTACACTGATTCTGATTCCTGACAATGATTCCGACAGTTAGTAAACACATGAATGGAATGTCTGATTCTAATTCCTGCCCATTCCGATTCCAGGTTAGTATACGTTCCCTATATGTGTTTTTTTTTTCCCTAAAACTGCGTCATTTTGGGTAAGTTAGTTTCTTTTTAAACTAAACAATGCAGTTTTGATGACATGACTTTGAAAAAAAAAAAAAACACATTATATGCAGAAAGATGAGTTGACCAAGAGAAAAAAAAAAGAAAGAGAGCCAATGAAAATGAAGGCTAAGAGGACACGACCGATGAAGGAGACGAATGCCGAGCCACCAACTCCATCTCCTCCCCAAGTAGGTTCTAAATCCTTAAATCCCTAAAATTTTTCATTTATGATTTGAATGGAAGGAATTGTGTTTGTTGATGATTGTTTGGATTCGTTGATTTGAATGAAATTGAATGGAATAGTGCTTGTTGATGGTTGTTTGGATTGGTTGAATTGAATGGATTTGAATGGGAATTGAATGGATATGAATGTGCAAAGATGTATACTATCGGGAAGAGATCCCCGTTTTTTTTCAAAATTATTCCTAGTTCTATCCCTACATTTTCAGGATGGGATGCAAATCTCGACTTTTTGGGACGAAATCAGGATTTCAGAACCAAAACCTAGCCCTAGTGAAAACACTCTCAATTTGACCCCTATGCAGTGGCGGAGCCACCACAGCGCGGTGGTCAGCAACCGCTCCCTATGTCCGCCGGTAATCAATGGACTGGGAGCGGATCTGTGCAGGTTCCGCTCCCCATGTCCGCCGGAAAGTATGCTGAACACCACCATTGAAGAGCGGCGGTGGAAGTAATCTGGGCAACTCTGTGGAGACGCGAGGACGACGTCCTTAAACGGCGCGACCAGCAGCAGCCCCAATTTGAATCAAGCTTCACTACTTATTCATGGGTGTTTGAATTTTGTTTTTGGATTCTGATTTCGTATTGGGTTTAATCCATTATTCGTCTTCGAATTTGAATCCGACCGAGTTTGTCAATTTCCTCGTCGGATTTGATCTCTGTTATATGAGGACCACGCCCATCAGATACTTGTTGCGAACCCATATATTAAATTTGGGCATTTTGTTTCGATTTCACAAATTTTGTGAAAATGTTGTAAAATCAGTTGAGTTACTTGGATTTGAATTGTGCGAGAGGTATTGTTTGTTCTGTTTCATACTGTAAATAAAATTCATTGTTGATAGAACCTGTGTTCAGTTGATCTTCACTCTTGCACATCACTATATCTTTCATTCATTTTTGTTGAAACCATGGAGTTGTTGTCGTTTGGGGACTATGATTCTCTGGGATGAACAAGTGAATTTGTGAGATATAAAGCTATGTACTTTCGTCTAAAATTTGTGTCCTTGTTCCTCGGGTTAGTGCTGTTATGCTAAATGCACAAGTAATTGCTGCCAATTGCTGCCATATGTTGAATCAACAACAACATCCCATAAGCTCATCAATGAATCCTGCAGTGCGTAGCAACGAATGAAAATGGTGCTACTCCTGCTGAGAAAGAAACAGAACATCCTAGAAATCATGGAGTTGAAATTGGATTAGAGTCTTGATAAAAAAAGAAATTGGATTAGAGAATGTTGATTTTAGATTGTATTTGGCTAGTTCATTCGTCTCCGCTATGTGCTAGTGCAATTTTGGTTGTTGGTTTACTGTCTCCATTTTCATAATTTTCATTGTTCTAGTTCATGAATGTTGCTGGAAACGTGTAAGTTTGTATTGATTTTTATACAACGCATTTATCTAGATCTTTAATTCTTGATGTGAAAAATGAAACCGTTAATCAAAAGAACAAGAAGATGGGATTTCAAGCAATTTTTTGGATCCGGGGGAATGTCGTTGTCAATGTTTTGTATGATTTTTTATGATAGTTTGGACCGGGGCAGTGTCGTTTTGATTTCAATGGAGCGTGTCGTTTTGAGTATGTCATCCCATCTTCATCAGCCAGCTGCGAGCAACAACGAACAGAACCTCCAATTTCCCAAAATCGATCCGCGCTGACGCCTTGGATACTACCTAGCTGACGCCACTACCATTTCCACCGGCGCCGCTGCTGCCTTCCTTTCCTGCCACCGTTTGCTGCCTTCCTTTCCTTCCACCGTCCGCTCCCCTAGTCCCAAAATCCTGGCTCCGCCACTGCCCCTATGGGGTTGTTTTGGATATGTACCTCCACTTCAATATTTTTTTTTTTTTCTTTTAGTTTGGGGGGGAGTTAGGTTTTTTTTTGCATATTATTTTTTTTTTTTTTTTTTTAGTTATATTTTTTTGGGGAGGAAATAAATATTTTTTTTTATAAAGGAAAAAAAATAATGTAAAAAAAAAAAAAAAAAAAAAATATAAAAGGGGAAAAAATTTTTATAAAAGGAAAAAAAAAAAAAAAAAGTGTGTGTGTCTTTGTGTGGGGGGGGGGACATATATGGGTGGGGGAAAAAAAAGCCAGGGGGAAAAAATAATCCCCCATAGCTGTAATTTTTACAGAAATGGACAGTTTGGGCAATGAGGGAAGCGGGAAGTGAGGTGTGAGGGGCAAACTGAAATATTTTAGGGTTGGGTTTGGTCAATTACCAATGAAAATCGAACTAAATCGATGTATTCAATTTGGGTGAAATAGAACCCATTTCCGAACCGATAATCCCGGTAAACTAACATTGTCAGTTTGGTTCGATTCAAAACTTACAGATTGCAAATTTTTTTTCAAGAAATGATAATATGCGAATTAGTTTGGTAAGAAATAGGGTTGTAGTATGTTAAGGAGAGAAGAAATAGGGTTGTAGTATGTTAAGGAGAGAAACCCAAGGGAGAAGAAAGAAGATGGGTGTTTAAATGAGTTTAGGCAAAACCTCAAGCAAATTTAAGGTGCCGCATGTCAGAATTTCATTGCGTCATGTCATCCTTCAGCATAGCTTCAATACCTACATTTCTCCCAATATGGTGTAAGATTGGGCCACAAGTGTAGTTGAAGAGGGGAATTTAAGGGGGCTGGAGGTATACCCAGATTTGTTCTTTGGACACCCTTGATTCTTTGGACACCCATATTAATCTTTGAAATTTCTTTGAACACTTAAATTCGATTTTAATTTTCCATATATACCCTTAAAAATAAAAATTAATCCATCCATGGCCAGTCCCGAGTTGTCCACGCCAAGCTGCAATCGGACTGTCCGAGAAAGATTAAAATTCCCTTCAAATTTCTTAAATTTATCATCAGAATACCAAAAATTTGAAATACCCAATATTCAATTTCAGATGAATTGAAATCAAGGGTGCTTTTGTTCTGCTTCTTACTTCAAATCAAGTGAAGTTTTCTTCTTCTTTTCAGGAGACATTAGTTTATCTTGCAATATACGTGCATGGTCGGCACTTTTCCTCCTCATCCGAGGTGAACGTGAAACACGAGAAGAGACATGAATTGGAGAAGAAAGTACGTCCTCCCAATTCCTTTCTCTTTCCCAAGAATCCATGGATTTCCATGGAGCATAATGCCTCTTCTCTTTATCTCTCTCCAACAGAGGAATTTGCTTCCTGGACTGATCTGTCACTCTGGACCCCAGCACTTCCAACGCCAGCCCACTCTCCCTCACGTCCTTGAACACGTCTAGAACCAGCTCCTCCAGCAGCGGCAACCCCGAGAAGAAGTCGATCAGCGTCGCGCGCCCAATCTGCGCGTCCTCCTCTAGATTGGCTTCAAGAACAAGAACATGATAAACTAATGGCATGCCCCGAGTTGTCTACATCTGCCTCTCCGGATCGGTATCATCCAATTTCGCTGCTTGTAGCCCCAACCTCTACAGCACAAAATCGGTCCAAAAAAATTTAAGCCCTTGATTGTAATTTAATATAAGGATACAAAAGTAATTATATCTCATAAAAAATTTAAGGGTGTCCAAATAGAAAATCTAAATGTATATAGCAGCACTCGAATTTAAACAAGGAAGCTTTTTTGTTTTTGGTGACGACAGCAAGCGGCTGATCTCTCTGATGTCTCTTAGCAGCTTAAGTAAGCCCAACCGACGGTTCAGATTGCAGCACACGACTTGTTTGTTTTATTTTGGGTCAAACAAAGACCATAATAACATTTGAAAATGATATAATGAAGGCCCAATAGGCGCTCAAAGCCGATAGGACGACTTTTCCAGTCCCGCATTTCCTTCCAGGGGTGAAGTGAAGCGAGGCATTTCAGTACCCAAAAAAATCCATGGCCTCCAAGAGCAGCAGCTCCCGTCCTCAACGATTCTTCATCCTCTCAGCTCTGATCCTTGTTTTCCACCCCTTTTCTTCGATCTCTGATTCAAACCAGGTACTACTACTACTCTTCTATGTCCCCTTCACCTTCTGTTGGGTTACCGAGAATCAGAAAGAAAAATCTCACTCTTTTTGACTGGTTCATTATGTCAACGTGCTTCAGTTCTGTGGTGCTGGAATCGAATATGGCGGCGACTGGACGTGCGGGGTTTCTTCGTCGACCAAGTTGTTGATCAAAGGCGGGGTTGTAGTGAACGCTCATGATACGGAGGTCGCCGATGTTTATGTGGAGGATGGAATCATTGTTGCTGTTAGCCCTGATATTGAGGTAGAGTATGTTTTATTCACTTGGTGTTTTTGTCGAAATTGGATGAATCTCCGTTGCTCGTTATGATAGCTGACTGACCCATTGACTTTCTAAATCATGCTTTGATTATTTAGTATTCTTGTTTCTATTTATGCCTCGCACCGCAGAGTGACATAGTAGCTTCATTCGAGGATCTACGAACCGCATATACGGATAGGGCTCTAGATTTAGTTACTAGTAGCTCATAAGTTGTTGAATAACAAGCAGATACTAGAGATCTTGCTCTTATTGGTAAATTGGATATTGAGATTGGTAGGTTATAATGTATAGGCTTGATGGTTTTCGATGACTGTAGCTATAATTTTCCATCAACACTCCCTATTCTCCAATCACAATTGCATGTAATGGAGATTCTCTCATGTCTTAACATTTAAGCTCACTTCCATGTGTCTATTGTTATCATTATTCCATAAGAAGCATCAATTACACTTGTGTTATGACCTTCTGGTCACATATTGGCTCATTCAAGTTATGTCAAGGCAGCCTTAGCTGAAATCAGACATATAAATCTTACCCTCTAAAGAATTGCAACAACTCACAGTTTTATTGACGTGAAAGTATTTAAACTTCAATCTGGAAACTCTTGTTTAAGCTGCAAATAACGAATTTTATACATGAGAGTATAAACGAAAAACCCAAGGTCGTACTAAATAATAGAGATTTTTCAGGAACAATTTTCGCAAGACATAAAAAATGTGATGTTCAAGCTATATCACAATGTCATATACTTTCTTTTTGGCCAGTGTAAAATGCCATACACCAGAAAAAGGAATACAATGCTTGCTGAAACTCCTAAATCATGAGAATACTTTTAGAAGAACTTTAGTAACTGTAGCTTTGGTTCCTTCAAGTTATTTTTATATCAATAATGCAAGAAGCAGTTATTCCACCCACTTATTGATTAAAATGAACAACCCATAATGACCTTCATCTATTCATTTGCTCCTAAGTTTTTTTTTCATCTCTTTTCCTTTATTCATCAACTTATCTTTTCTTTCTTTGCCATTTTGCTTTACTTTATTAGACGTCATCTGACCCTTTTCCCTTAAATTCCATTGGTAGGTTGGTGATGATGTCATTGTGCTTGATGCCACTGGAAAGTTTGTCATGCCAGGCTAGTTTTCATACCACACCTGTGTGATAAATTATTACTTGTTTGAAGTTAAACAAAGGGAGGATTCTCCATGTGGGATCTACCATGTTGTGTCTAGTTGTTTTTGTTCCTTGTACTGGTATTTGAATTTCTATGCTTTTCCACTCTTAGTGAAACTGACTGTCAATCTGCTAATCTGTGCTATCTAAACTCTGTTTTTTCACCCGAAAACAAATTTGTAATTGCGCAGATAAGATTGTGAAATGTTATTGATTGTTGTTTGACATTTACAGGAGGCATTGATCCTCACACTCACCTAGACATGGAGTTCATGGGTACAGGAACCATTGATGATTTTTTCAGTGGTCAGGCTGCAGCATTAGCAGGTGGAACGACTATGCACATTGACTTTGTTTTACCAGTTAATGGAAGTTTATTGTCAGGGTTTGAAGCTTATGAGAAGAAGTCTAGGAAGTCCTGCATGGATTATGGTTTCCATATGGCAGTTACAAAATGGGATGAAATTGTTTCAAAAGAAATGGAAATAATGGTCAAGGAGAAAGGTAAGTTATTTATATTTCCAGATTTTATTGAGTGACCTTAATTATACACTTTATTTTCGTATGAAACTTATTTGTATTTTATAATATTTGTTGAACTAAATTCAGGTATAAACTCTTTCAAGTTTTTCATGGCCTACAAGGGGTCGTTTATGATCAATGATGAGCTTCTACTACAAGGATTCAAAAAGTGCAAGTCCCTAGGTGCCTTACCTATGGTCCATGCAGAAAATGGAGACGCTGTATATGAAGGACAGAGAAGAATGATAGAACTTGGTATAACAGGTCCAGAGGGTCATGCTCTTTCGAGGCCCCCAGTGGTAATTGTAGAAATGCGAACATAAATTGGATAGGATGGAAGTGTAGTTTGTTCTTTATTTTAATGACCTCACTCCGTACCCCGTCTTACTTTTTACATCTGCAACAATTTTAATTCTTTGAAATTTAGAATTAGACAATTACTGATTGTGCAGAATCTCCTTTCCAATTGGCATGCTGTAATTATTTGTGCCTCTGGTGCATGCCCTTTAGAAATATTGACATAATACCTACTATTAGATCAAATCAGTAATGCTTCTTATATTTCATTTCTTCCTGCAGCGATACTTTATTTATTAAAATCAGTTCCTATCTTTATGCATTAACTTTTTTCTGTGATCGTAACATATATATGGTATTAAATGCCCAATTCATTTTTATCCCTTATCGTTTTACATCCATGTCATACTAATGACAATTTCTTTGGTAAAGTTGTTCTTTTTATTATGTGGTTTTTTGAATTATCTAATAGTTATTTTTGAGGTATATTAGTCAGTGCACAAACATTTAATGATACAACCTAACTAAAATACCCATACAGCTCGAAGGGGAGGCAACTGCTAGAGCAATTAAACTGGCAAGCTTCGTGAACACTCCCCTTTATGTAGTTCACGTGATGAGCATTGACGCGATGGAAGAAATTTCTAAAGCTCGCAAATCAGGTTTTAGTATTTTGCATCTCTTCATGTGCTGCTAATAGTTGTCGGTAGCTACTCTAAATTTTTAATGTTTAAAATTTTTCGGGGTGAGGTTATGTCGTTGATGACTAGAAGTTCTACCATTGTATTGGTTTTTTCTATAATTAGAATTGAACTTCTTCTCTATCGTAATACTTGCATAAATTTAGATAGCTTTGGTAGTGGACCTTGGGGACCAACTAGATTCATTCTCTAACATTACTGCTTCATGTATTAGATCATGTTCGGATTAACATTTGCCATAGCTCTCTGATATCATTTTGGACAATGAATTATCAATTTCTGGGATTTTAGAATAAGTTCTCTCTTTTTTGTTGTTTGAAGAGGGGGTGTCAAGATACTGAATTGTTAAAGAAGTTGCATAATTAGTATTTTGCAAGAGTTTTTGATACCCCAACTAATAGAAAGAAGATGATGAAGAAATTGAAAAACCTAACTTACAGATGGACATTCACAAGTCCACTTGGTTAATAAAGGGAGATGAAGCTGATTATGAATGCTTTGTTTTGAATGGGTAACTATGCATGATCTTCAGTTAGTTAGTTTTCAGAAAATTGCATAACGAGCAGATAAACCAGATATATTTTCAGACACTTTACCTTGTTTCTTTTTTCCCCTACCATACTAGGAAGGAGAAATGAATGAATATTTTAAACTGCAGGGTTGAAGGTGATCGGGGAGCCAGTAGTTTCTGGGTTATTGCTCAATGATTCTTGGCTATGGGATCCGGACTTTGTCACTGCTGCTAAGTAGGAAGCTGACTTTTTATATGGATTTTTCATCATTGAATCCTATGTGATATTCTGTCAGTAGAGCTATGCTCACAGTCTTCTGGTCTTCCAGGTATGTGATGAGTCCTCCTATAAGGGCTGCAGGACATGACAAAGCTCTTCAAGCTGCTCTTTCAATGGGAACTCTGCAGGTTTCTCTCTTATTTCAACCTTTCCAAAGAAGTAGCTAATTTTGCCACTAGGTTACTTGGTACTGTAATGATTTATTTCATAGAATTTAAAGGATAGCAACAGCAGAGGACTTATTACAAATAATTAAAGCGGTTCACGGTTTGTCCCTTGACATTGTATTTGAAAATAGATTTTCACTTAATATTAAGGATGCATATAATATTACCAACTAGCTCTAATCTAGTGGTGTCTCTCTTAACAATGAAGCAAGAGGTCCCGGGTTCGAATTCCCCATCCACATTGATCAAAATTAAAGGGTCATATTCGAGCTGCCTAAGTGGTCTTTTTCTATTTTGATAATTTAGCTGCCTAAAATTAATAACCAACACGTTTGTTTTGAACAGAATAGGGATTGTTTATTGAGATCAATTTTGCGATATGCAGCTTGTAGGAACGGATCATTGTACTTTCAATTCAACACAGAAAGCTCTTGGAATTGATGATTTCCAGAAAATTCCAAATGGTGTTAATGGTACTCGTAGAAAAACACATTGATATTGTTCAAATACGATTTCTGCTCTGTTCTCTATGTGGATTATACTTTCTAATGGTTGATTTGGGAACTTGAAACTAGGTATTGAAGAGAGGATGCATCTTGTATGGGACACAATGGTGGTAAGCTGCCACAGATTCCTACTTATTCCTTCAAATAAGCAGCTGATATTTGAATGAATGTTTCAATAAATTGGTTTCTGAAATTTATTGTTATATTTTTGCATTACATTCAGGAATCTGGTCAAATTTCTGTCACTGATTATGTCCGTGTGACAAGTACAGAATGGTATGCTTCCTGTGGTTTCCATGTTATTCGAATTGTCAGATAAAGCCGTCAATTATTTCAATGGTCCCATTAGACTGCTTAATGTGATAATGAACTATTGTCCACATTATTTTTAGTGCAAGGACTTTCAATATATATCCGAGGAAGGGTGCAATTCGTGCTGGTTCTGATGCAGATATAATCATACTCAATCCAAACTCAACATTTGAGATAAGTGCAAAGTCGCACCACTCTAGATCCGATACCAATGTCTACGAGGGGCGGAGAGGGAAGGTAATCTTTGTCTCATGAAGGATATGCTTTTTCCATGGTAGAGAATAAAGAACTTATCCATTAAGAAATTTTTGTGCGACTTGCTAAGGACTACTAATCCCAGCCATATGTCTTTCTGGGTTGTTGAACTTTTGTCTGTTTGTGTGTGCGTGTTGACGAGTTTTTGTACGCAGCCTGTGAAAATTGTGTGCTTGCATTCATGTGCCATTGTTATGGCATTCTATGCATTTGGAGTTCATGTTGCATTTAATTTTCTGGGAAAGGTTGAAAGTGATCATGATCCATTTTTTCAGGGAAAGGTTGAAGTGACCATTTCTGGAGGACGGGTTGTTTGGAAAGATGATGAATTGAAGGTTGTTCCTGGTTCCGGAAAGTATGTAGATATGCCACCTTTCAGTTATCTTTTTAATGGAATTGAGAAGGCAGATGCTAAGTACCTATCTTCTCTTATTGCCCCTGTAAAACGCTTTAGAGCCACGAATTAAAAAAGTGGAGGTACTAGTTTTCTTCTCGTCTGTTCATAATTTAACTTGAGTTGTGAGGATGATGCTGCATGTATATATTACAAGATTTGAATAATAAGATCAAAGTTTTCTGTATACTGTTGTATGTCACGAGTATGAGAGAATTGATGTAGTGGCGTTTGATAGAAACATCTATGAACTCCACTGACCAATTGAACTTTACGGTACAATTTGTATCATATTGTTTTTGACATGGCCGTTTTGATCCCATCCTCCAAGTTGAGGAAAAGACTTCAACCATTTTTTCTGCAAATGTGGGTATTTCTTAATCCACTCTATATCATCTTGCAAATTCTTCGAGTCGAAAATAAAAACGACATTGGCAATCTTATGTAAGAGCATTTGCACCGGGAGGGTGCAAAGGGGCGGAAAGGCGTGGGGCAAGTTGACGTGTCACCCCTCTCCACAAAAATGGTGTTTCCACCGAGGAGGTGCAGGTAGGTACTGTAGACAGAGGGCGGGGCGGAGAGGCGGGACGAGAGGGCCGGGTTTCCGCCTTTCTGCTTGCACCAGTGCAGGTGACGTCAGAGCTAACCTCACGGCGCACCAGCATACCCTTTTTTTTTTATTTTTATTTTTTAATGTGGGCGCGTGTAAAACACATGCTGGGGGGCGTGTGAATCCGCTGGGGGTCACTGAATTTGAATCCAATGGCTCTTTCGTTGACATCAGTCAGCTCCAACGGCTCCAAATGGGAAATTTCTGCTGGGCTACCACGTGGCTGCTTTTTGGCCGTCGATTTCCAGATAGAACCAATACATTAGAAGTACATAAAATATTATGTTGGAGAGGGGCGTCTTGACCTTGTATGATTGTCACTATAACGACCCTTCGATGTCCATGGAGTCGATGACATTATTTGGGCCGATTGATCTTCTAGATTGTGGAATCTGACTCCAAACACGCACATGAGCTCACGTGACAAGATTTGCTCAGGCCTAGTGATCTGGATTGCTGCCAATTTCGAGCTGGTATTCTTCAGTTGCACATGAGGCTTCAGTGGAATAAAAAATGAATGGCCTCTGGCTGGGACAAAGACACCAATTGCACTGCAGAGTGAGAGACTCTCAAGTTCAATAGCATACCCGTGAATTCCGGGTTTTTCTTCCCAAATCCTGGCCCATTTGCAAACCACCCAATAATAGAGCCCAGATTTCAGCTTCCATGACAGAACGAAGGGTAACAAGTCAGCGACTTTGGGTCTTTCCAGTATATTTAAATTGCTGTTGTGAATCGCGTGGTGCACTCCTAAAACGACCCAGTATATAATATCTGTACACCTTTCACGTGGGTAGTTCAATTTAGATGCTAGCCTTCAGGTGTAGTTGGGTAGTTTTGTTGTAGTTGTGAAAATGCATTACGAATTCTTGTTATTTCTGTACTAGCTCATTTATCTGTATTTATCTGTCGTTTTTTGTCGAAAAATATAATATGGTTGAATTGAAATGTCAAAAACTTGTGTAAAGATTCTCCACGGAAGTATAAGAAAAAAATTATTGTGAAGTTTTTCTCTTTGTTACACTTTAAGGACTTTCTGGCAGGAGCAAAATGATATATATTTTTTTTAAACCGGCGAACAATTTTGTTTAAATTGAAGAGAATTAAAGTTGAATTCAGTGTTACAGCAACATTTTGGAGTCTTGTGCGAGGAACGAAAGCAACCATATACTGTATAAAAATAAAATCCCACTAATTAAGTACTAGAACTAGTCAATACTTCCCACATGTACGCCAACGTTTCTGAAAACCAAGAAAGTCCCTCCACCAAAACATGTCTTATTTATTCCATGACGCAACCCTGCGCAAATAAGGGTTCATTATTATACCATACGATACTAGCTAGTTTTGAACTCCGCAGTAGGCCTTCATAGGAGACTCGACCGTCTTGGCCTCCGGCACCGTCGAATAATATTGTATAAACCCACGGCTATCAAACGGATTATAGAGCAAGGGATGCTTGTCGTCCACTAGCTCTTCAGGAACTTGCAGTACGCCTTCGTTCCATGTAAACATCCCCAGTGAGTATCTCGGCTTGTCTCCGCAGTCCTTCACCCGATGCTGGCACGCTTTAACCCGGTCATTGCTCCATACCTAAGTATGCCAAACTCAATTAAGTTATGTACTCATTATCATTAAATTTATGCCTGCGACTTTACATGTACAAGTAATCGATTGTATAAAAACAATTCTGATTAATTTATGTGTTACTAGAGTCTTCCAAAAAAAAAAAACCCAACTTGGACATAATTCCCCGTATATCAAAGGTCGTGATCCAATGGGATCGTTACGTTGTTAATAAATTAGTACTAGTCATTAAAAAAGCAGTTAATCTAAACTATGTTCCCACCTGCAATCCATCGGCTGCCATGAACAAGAAATGTGAAGGCGCAGGCTCGAGGCTAAGCCAATCATCTCCCTTTGTTTTGACCTCCAAGCCACCAACGTCGTGCTGAACGACGATGGTGGCAAAGTTCTTATCGGTGTGGCAAGGAAACCGTAAGGTATTTTCGACGCTGTCCGGTTTCTTATATTTGAGGAATCTAAGAAGTTGACTGTTGCAGCTGGCAACGGACTCGTATTGCTTCCCTGCCCCGAAGCTTTCGAATACCATTCGTTCGACCGTGTGTTCCAATTCCGCTAGTAGCTTAGCAAATAAATCTACGATTTCACTGCACCAAATGTACAATAGATGATGAGTAAACAGATATGATAAATATTTTCTTGTCAGATTTTTGTATATAGAAGATGGAAAAATGTATATTATATTACCAGAAGTCTTTCTTTCCATGAGGCCACATGATATCTCTGAACTTGAGAGTCTCTTTTGGGGATGTCACGTTATCAATGGCCAGGCCTTCATAGACGGGAAGGGAGGGGTTTGGACCGATATACCCCCGATATGGTTCCTCACTAACGTTCCTCACTTTGTTTTCTATGGGAACCTCAAACAAGTCTTTGGCCTGCCCAAAGATACCGCTCATAAGTTGTCCAGAAATTTGATCATAACGGGCCACGAAACAGCCGTATTCTTCTAGTGCACGGCGGACTTGTGTGGCGGTGGACAGCCAAGAACTTGATCCCGGCTTCAAGTCTTCGCCGGAGAAATTGATGGTAGGGAGCTCATGAGCAACTGTAAGGGAACCCATTATTATTTGAGTAAAATGAGAACGCTTGCTACTGGGGAATGCAAAATGCTACTTGCTTTTATAGGGACGGGGTTCGGGCTTTGTGTTCCATGCAGTCTGTCTTTCGTCAAAATAACACAAAATAGAAGTCAACGCTCCAGCACGTGAATAATTAAGTTGGTGGCGTTGCAGTTTTACTTTTATTGAATAATTAAGTTGGTGGCGCTGCGGTTTTACTACTATTACCTTTGTCCAAGTTAGTCGCCAAGTGCTGACAAGTCAATGCTTCTGGTTGATCAACTTTGTAACATTCAAATTTAGGGGCCTTAAGATCAATTACTCATTTATACTTATATGTATGGAAAAGATTCAACTTTTTATATAATTAAATTTTTCACATTGAAATGTCTATTTTAGCTAATTTGTATGACCGACTAAAAACTTTTGAATTGTTTATAAAATCAATGTCTTAGTGAAAAAAAACTAAGGAAAAACAATTTTTAGGGCCCTAAAAATGATAAGTTTGAAAGAAATAAAAACCCACAAAATTGCTCCAAAAAAGAATTGAATCCAGGTGTGAAAGATAATGTACCCAGCAGTTTATTATCACATTGTGAAACTTCTAATGAAAACAAGGACCCAAGACGCTCGTCTAACCCCGCATTCCTCTAGCCGGCCCTGGGTCCACCCCAACTAAAACAAGATATTTAAGGAAAGGTAGCTATAGATAGATAACGTTGTTCCTAAGTAATGTATTGTTCATGTCTTATCAAACACTAAGTAAAAGTTTTAATTATGTAACTTGGTGGTGTGGTGGCAAGTGCATATATATATATGTGAATGGGACCCACCTGCATTCCATCGCCTGCCATGAACAAGAAGTGCGAAGGTGCGGACTCGATGTTAGTCCAATCGCCCTCCTTGCTCTTGACCTTTAAGCCTCCAACGTCATGCTGTACAACAATCGTGGCGAAGTTCTTGTCAGTATGGCTCGGAAACCTTATAGTCGCATCCGTGTCCTCCGGCGTCCTATATACCTCAGGAATCTAAGAAGCTGGCTGTTGAAACCACCAACCTCGGAATCATATTGCTTTCCCGCCCCAAAGCTCTCGAAAACCATTCGCTCCACCAATAGCCGAGCAAATGAATACGTGATTTCACTGCACCCAAAAAAGTTAATGCTCATATTTGTATACATAGACTGTGAATCTGGACTGCACATTCAGACAAAAACCGAAGACACTTACCAGAAGTTGGTCTTTCCCGGGCCACATGAGAGTTTTGAACTTGTCGATTTCTTGTGCAGACGTGATGTTATCGATGACCAAGCCTTCGTGAAGGAAATTGAAGTTTCATTCCAAAACCAATTGGCAATGGGAGGAGTAGTCCAATCCTTTATGAATACCACCAAAGTCCCTTCACTAGCCAATGTGGGACTTTTATCACACCACATTCTCAGCACTCTCCCTCACGAGTGGTGACTCTCAAGCCAACGCGTGAACAACACAGGCAGAGGACATGGAGCACGTGTGGCCGTTACGCCAACACATGAGCAACCTTGCTCTGATACCATGAACGAAATTGAGGTTCCACCCCAAAATCAATTGGTCATGGGGGGAGTAGCCCAATCCTTTATGAATATCACCCCAAAGTCCCTTCACTAGCCAATGTGGGACTTTTATCACACCACATTCTCAACACTTCGTAGAACGACATGAGGGGGTTTGGACCGATATTGTCACATCCCGGGACCGGCTCCGCCGTAGCACGATATTGTCCGCTTTGGGAACTCTCCTCTCTGACCCTCACAGTTTTGTTTCTGGGAACTCACGAGCACCTTCCCAATAGGTCACCATCATGGGATTGCTCTAAGCCCAAACTTGCTTAATTGAGAAGTTCCTATGACTCCAAAGCCGGTGAGCTCCCAAAAGGCCTCGTGCTAGATGGAGGTGGGTACGTACATATAAGGCATATCACCCCCTCTCCGTTGGTCGATGTGGGATCTTACAAATATACCCGCGATATGGTTCCGCGCTAACGTTTTTTATTTTGCATTTTGTGGGAATCTCAAACAGGTCTCTGGCCTAGCCAAAAATTTTGTCCAAAAGTTGTGCAGATATTTGTTCGTACAAGGCCACGAAACAGCCGTACTCTTCGAGTGCGTGCCGGACTTTTTGGGAGGTCGACAGCCAACCAGTTGAGCTGACTTTCAAGTCGTCAATGGAAAAATGGATGGTAGGAATAAGCTTAGGCTGTGGTAATAAGAGCATTGGCACCCCTAAAGGCGAGGGCGAGGGCAATAAGGGGTGTTTTTGCCAGCGGGTGATAAATAGTATATCGCCCTCGCCCTCCGTTGATTTCGCAGCTAGCACCCACAGAAGGCGAGGGCGAGGGCGAGGGCGAAACATAATTTATAACATTTTATTACATAAATTTCCTTTTGAGGGAGTGGGAAATAATAGAAAAAAAGACCTTAAAATAATGAATTCAAAATCAATAATGCTTTATTTTCCAAAACGGTGCCTTTTTGGCATCTACGTCAAGAAAAAAAAACCCCAATGTATCAACCCTCCTAAAACGGTGTCGTTTTGGCGTACAAATAACTCCACCCCCAATAGTTTTCCAAAATTTGCTTGTACCCCTACAAAAAATTGAAAATACTACTAGTTGGTAATTAAAAAGTTGATAACATATTAATATTTGCTACTTTTCATTATTAAAGTATTATTTAATTAAAAAAAATTAGAGCATTGAAGAAACAGTGCGTTGCACCTTCTTGTTCTTCCCCATCAAATTTCTGCAAAACAAGTAGCAGCCGTCCATCAAACTTTTCACCATCCATCGAATTTCGCCACGTGCAGCCGTCCATGTGCAACGCACATCACCCGGCCTCGCCTGCGGGCGCAGGCGCGGGCAATCCCCGCCCTCGCCCTCGCCCTCCGAAGGATTACCCGCCGATTGCCTCCCCTTTTTTTTTCACCGGTGCCGCGGCCAATAGTGCCTCCGCGGGCAATCCCGCAAGATCGCCCACGGTTTTGCCCGTGTGGTGCTCCTGCTCTAAGGAACCCATTTCACACTTGACACTGGGATTACTTTCTGTTGGAGAACAATCAAGTAGATAGGCAAAATCACATTAACAAACTAACAATATATATTCTAACATGAAATCAAACCAAAACAAATCGACAAGTATATGATAATAGAAAACATACTGACTTGAACGGAAGATAGAGGCGTGTATAAATACACTGTCCTTAAGATAGAATTTCGCCCCTACTCAGTGCTTGTAGTTCTACGGGCGTCCATCTCACAGGATTCAACTATCTATTATCCGCGGTTCCAGCACCGAAACGTTGGACTCAGCGAACTTCCATGTGCTCCTCTCCAATGGACTATGCAATGATTTGAAAAAGATACGTTTTCATGTGAAGCAAATTTGTTTGTGATTCTTCTTTTTCACTTAATTAATTTAGGCTTAAGAGTTTCCTTTATTTATAGGAACTCTAATACCTTTTCAAAGAGGTATCTTCCAAATGATGCATCTTTATGTTTAAACTGAAGAGTCGCACCCTTACCCTTGAAGAGTTGTACTCCTACAATATTTAAACATAACGGCGTAATACTTAGTCTTAAATCAAGTCTAATAATATATCAAGCCTAAACAAAAATCACAAACATAATTGCTTTTAAAATTGGGGGCAAAACATTCAAAACTCCAACAATACCCCACATTTTGAATGCAATTTTAAAAGCTATGTTGACTCTAAAAAAATTGGAGAGAAACTAGACATGATGCACATCAGGATAAGTGTCTTTTGGACTTGAACTTTCCCTAGTGAAGACTTATCGAGTTTACTGGTGAAGCAGTGGATATAGAAGATCATTGAACTGTTCACCGTTTGTGTAAACTGAGACAACAAGCCTCACATACATCATATCTATACACACTTTCATTCTTACGGTTGTGTCCATTTTGGTCCTGGACAAATCCCGTTTTCATGAGAGCTTTAGAGAATTTAGCCATATCAATTCTTATAAATGCGACCCACATTTACTCTCACATAGGTGGTCTTTCTGATTAAGAATAGTCTGCTCTATTCCTCCTTTAAGAAAGGATATCATTTACCATTAAACGTAAGAACGTAACCTTTTTACTTACAGCAGACAACACACTTCTTTCCATCATAGGAGTGAGGTATATAGTGTGTTAACATCTTTGAATCATGCCCAACCAGTTTGCCTATTGAACCTAGAACATGGGATCTCCAATCAACTAGGTTAGGTTTCCCCCCGGCTGATTCATTGGTTATGTTGGCTTTAACCTCATTCCCCTCGATGTCAACTTACTCTCATAGTCACCTTTAATAATGGTACCACTAGGTTGACTATCTACAATATATGGAACTGTATTCCATCTAATGAAGTTATACTTCATTTGAGAGTTGTTGTTCATGGTTAAGTCATCTTGTATGTGTTAAGACTTACCATATGTGTCAACTAAGTTATACTTACTTAGACACCCCACATTTGTGTACTTATAGGAAAGTCATTAACATTTCCAATCTTAAGGTGTGGCTGAACCACCCCACAATTGTCACAAATCCAAATATCATTCATTGTTTGAATGATTAACTACTTTGACCTTAAAGTCTCTCTTAACCATCACCAATGGTCTTAGAACTTTACATAAGGATGTATTCTGCTCTCACTATAGACCGTAAGCTATATGTGACCATGAATTTCCTTTGGCTCTTATTTTCACAAAGGTGAAAGCAAAGGCTCCTTCTATGTCGCTAGAATACTCTATTATGAGACTTCGTTATGCTAAGATATATCCACTTGTACTTTGTTTCAAATTCAATTTATCTAGAATTATTGAATCCTCCATGTACATGTAGATATCATAATTCGGTAAGGACGTACCCAAGTACCTTGACTAACATGACCTAGTAGTCACGTTCATGTCTTTGCTAACCGTATAATCAATCTTGTGTCTATTGCCAACTTGCAAGAGACCCCTCATTTTCAATGATATTTTCCTCAAAAGACTATCAATTTTGGCTCCACTATTGATCATTATTCACTCTATAGGAATTTGAAATATATACACTTCGCAGGCCTTGAAGCCTTTCTAATAGAAGCATCCTATTGCCTTAGAGGTTGAAATTTTCCATATCTAGTTTTCATTGACACTAGCAGCAACATAGCGTGCACTTGACAGTTTACAAATATATCATGCATATTTGAACAGGATTCTGATCGTTGCCAGCATGCAAATGAACATCTTTCAAATCCATCTGTACATATGATCGTACACACCCAACTTTTGAATAATAAGCATCATATAAAATTCAAACTGTAAACTATATTCACAGTATACATTTGACTTTCGAACAGACATGTCCAGTCAAATGGAGAAATACGACTAGTGTTCTACCCACCACAAGAATCACATTATCTTAATTGATAAGAGAATGTTGGTACAGAACTGAATATCTGTTCATGGAGGTGTAATTCTATGATATGAATTAGACTCATATCTAATCAATACATCAATCCTTACATATGTATCACGCACATACATATTTTAATGAAGAGATTAAGTATTACATAACCTTAATCGGTGCCGATTCTTTCCACAACGTTTCTGCATCTCTATGGCAGTCACGATTTTCTGACTTTCTGCCCATTACAATCTGCATTGCCTCAAGCAGTTTCCGTTTTATGCATCCAAATTATGCCAATGGCTAGGGTTCGCAACCTTTCATGCATTTGCCTATATTGCCACGACATACATGCTTTCCATATGGAGTTTAATTTCCATCAGAAAAGTAATAGATTGATGAGCAAATCTGGAACTCTATATGCATCCCAAAAGGTGCATCCGTTCATTATTTAAAGTAGTCATTCGTTGTAACCCCAAAAGGCACCATCTAACCGAATGGTTATATTTCATCCTTAAAAGCTTTGGCATGAATAATCACAATT
Organism: Spiraea crenata; assembly: GCA_033992175.1. Classification (NCBI taxonomy): domain Eukaryota; kingdom Viridiplantae; phylum Streptophyta; class Magnoliopsida; order Rosales; family Rosaceae; genus Spiraea; species Spiraea crenata. The sequence continues at coordinate 682,695 of JAVBHV010000007.1, read as the reverse complement.
TAATTCACACATAGAAAATAGGTACCATATCATATGCAATGAAAAGTTAAATAATCTTCAAACCAGAAACTTGCCACTCAAATGAAAATATGAATATGGTAAACTATCATACACTAATGGGGTTCAAAATATATTGTATATATTTCTTAGAACACCCAATGGAACAATTCCACGTCATGTCTGAGGACTACGTTGGAAGACTTTCCACCACGTGGGATGATTACTTTGAATTCTAAAATTACCTACATCAAATTTCTTATATTCAACATTTCAGTCTCATCCTTTCTTGGTTTAGTATACTCAATATACATCAAACAACAATTCGTCTTCCATCCTCATTCCTATCTCTTGACTGTTCAAGGATTTCTGTCTTAAGATTGTTGGAGAACAATCATGTAGATAGGCAAAATCACATTAACAAACTAACAATATATATTCTAACATGAAATCAAACCAAAACAAATCGACAAGTATATGATAATAGAAAACATACTGACTTGAACGGAAGATAGAGGCGTGTATAAATACACTGTCCTTAAGATAGAATTTCGCCCCTACTCAGTGCTTGTAGTTCTACGGGCGTCCATCTCACAGGATTCAACTATCTATTATCCGCGGTTCCAGCACCGAAACGTTGGACTCAGCGAACTTCCATGTGCTCCTCTCCAATGGACTATGCAATGGTTTGAAAAAGATACGTTTTCATGTGAAGCAAATTTGTTTGTGATTCTTCTTTTTCACTTAATTAATTTAGGCTTAAGAGTTTCCTTTATTTATAGGAACTCTAATACCTTTTCAAAGAGGTATCTTCCAAATGATGCATCTTTATGTTTAAACTGAAGAGTCGCACCCTTACCCTTGAAGAGTTGTACTCCTACAATATTTAAACATAACGGCGTAATACTTAGTCTTAAACCAAGTCTAATAATATATCAAGCCTAAACAAAAATCACAAACATAATTGCTTTTAAAATTGGGGGCAAAACATTCAAAACTCCAACACTTTCTAGTATCCGGTCTTTCCAGAACTAGCTAGGAAAATGAAATGATTATGGTGTGTGTATTCAGAAATGAAATGCTCGATGCTGCTTTTATGGTTGGATTTTCCTACTTTCTTGGTTCCTAACTATGCGACAAAAGAAAAATGAATTTCTTTTTGGTCATGTAAGTGAATATTTGGTCATTTTGTGATATATCATATATGTTTGTCATGTAAGTGAATATTTGGTCTTTTGTGATATATTATATATGTTGGTCACATTTTAATCGTCATTTTGATTTCTTCTAGTAAATTGATATTAGTGGTTTCGAATGTGAAATGTAATGTTGAAAAATCCATACCTAGAACAACTATAGAGTAGTTGAGATTGGTACGTAGTTCTAGAATGTAACAAAGTTTTCTTCTTCTATACATTAGCTTAACTACATTATCTAATAGCATTTCCAATGGAGATGTCAATTACTAGGTAGAGTGTTGACGTGTACAATAATAACATTATTTTCTTCCATCCGAACTTTCAAAAGCTCACGTGGAATGGCGAAATGGCTATATGACGCCAAAATTGGCAGCACATCATGGAGACGTTTTTCCCTCTCATTGAACATTTGGGCCCTACTTATTCAATTAAGAAAGATCTGTTGGCACTCTCATTGGTTCATTGTTTTTTAAAACTTTTTTTATTAAAAAAATATTAACTTTTGGGTCCCACAACAACTCAATTGTTCAATAAAATAAGGGAAAATTAGCTTCCCATCCTTGGTCCCCATTAAACTTTGAATAAAACTTTGTGAATATTCAACTTTGGATTGAAGGACAAAACATAGTACACGTCAACAACTTACCATGAATACATGTACATGTCAGCACTTCTAGTATTTTAAATAACAAAATTTATTCAAATACTTCCACTTTGCCCCTTTCAACCGAAAATTCTCTTTTTAGTAAGTTCTTTACTTGCCAAAAATTTAAGGATTTTTATAGTAGCAAATTGATTGACGTATTCCTCTTTTTGGTAGTTTTTTCTTCTTCTTATATGTTTAAATTGTTGAATCTCTAGGCAATTGTGCATTCTTATTTCTTGTTCGATATGGCTATGCTTAACTTCTATTCGGCTTCAACATCTTCACATTTCATCGTGCTATCGTAAGGTAACGTACCAATAAGTGTATGTACCCATTAATATATGGGTACCTTTCTTGGGGTACATTTGTTCTAGTAGGTTAATACGTGTTTGTATGTACCCATGGGGACAAACATTTGGGTACAAACATTTGTGTACCCATTTAAATTGTTTGAAATTAGTAGTATTTTTTCAATACAAAAAAGTATATGGGTACATTTTATTTTAGTAAGCTAATGTTACTAATAAGTGTTTGTACCCATTATATATGGGTACCTTTCTTGGGGCACATTTGTTCTAGTAGGTTAATACGTGTTTGTATCCATTAATATACCTATGGGTACAAACATTTGGGGTACATTTTTGCCATGGAAGTTCCTTCATATACCCATACGTGTTTGTCTTTGAGTACTTCTTTTGGCTTTTGCAGTTTATATGGGTACATAGCCAAATGGGTACATTTTTTTCCATAGTTTGGAGAGTTTACATGTATGAGATTTTATCATGAAATTAATCTGGGATTATAAATCTCATATTGAGAATTAAAAATCATTAAATGATAGTTCGGGCAAAATGGGAATGAAAAAGAACAAGGTGGCAGATTACATTAACTTTGTCCTTTAATAAAACTTTTCAAATTCATAAAGTGTTAATCTAAGCATTAGGCTGACCAAGGAGTTCAAACAAAGAATCCCATAAAATAATAAGTTATTTTGACATATCGGTTGGACGGAAAAATCACTATAGATGTCATTTTGCTACATCAGCCATCAAGTTAAAATTTGATATTTTTCATTTGACAGTGTCACTTTTCAAATCCATCAACTTCTTCGGTAGTATAGGCGGTCTAATTTTTCATGCGATGTTAGTCTTTGCCGTCCTTTGAATATTTGTTTTCACTTTTTGACTCGTAAGCAGTATCACTCGCTTTGTGCACCGTATGCACCATGTGGAATGAAGATAGCCTTGTAGACGCACTTAGACTAACAGCATTCATCTTATACATCATAGTTTGTCCAACTCCTGTAAAAAGGAGAATAACTTTCCTTAGTGGATAAATCTGTCATCATCACTTCTATAGAGACGATTTCTCTTGAATACCTGAATGCATTGACTAACTTCACCATTTTATTTAGGGGCATTCTGATTTTAGCTCAATAAATATGATAACTTTTATGTTCAATCATGTTGTATTTAGTCAGAATTTTTCAAACTGTTAATCCTAGTAAGCATTTTGTATATTATTTGTCCAACCAAGCCACTATCCTTTCAACTAAGTACATACTTGTCACTGAGAAAACATTTCAAAACTACCAAAAATTCGCCAAAACCCTTTCCAAACCAAATCTGGAGCCGTTCAAATATTTTTTACAATTCAAAATTCAATTTTCTTGTATAAATACCCCAAAAGGGCAGTCTTTCTTCAGTTCCGGAGGAGTTTTAGAATCCACCAAAAATTTCGTCTTGCTACAGTAATTATACGGTAATCATTTGCTACAGTATAGTCACTGTAGCAAGGCAAAAAAAGGATCTGATTTTAAAGCAGTTCGGGAACCGAAGAAAAATTGCCAAAAGGGATCTGGGTGGATGGTGGGTTGTTTGGATTTTCTAGATTTTTTGTCTCTTTATCAGGTTATTTCCGGATTGAAATGGGCCTTGAAATGGTGGTGGTGGTGGTCTTCTCCTAATAGGTAGCTTGTGTATTTCATTAGGAGGTGGGGTCGACGGACTTTGTCTATTTCATGTTGGTGCTCTCCTAATATTGAGAGAGACTTCCATGGACTCAGTCCATGGCCACATAAGTGCCCCAAACCAATTAGAGCCCGCCATGTATGCAAAATTGTCATAAGTCCCGCCACATGTCAATTTTCTAGTGGCCGGGATAAAAAAACTTAGTGTAGGGAAGTATTCGCCCCTAATATTGGAGGTGGGGTCGAATGAGCATGGAGGTGGGAGGAGGAGGTCGTGGGTTCTTCTGATGTTTGATAAAATTCAGAATATGTAAATATGACAAAAGGTAAACAAAAAGGAAATGAACAAACACATGTATTATGTATATAATGGAATGATCTATAGTGAACGTATATTCTATGGAGTCTGGATGGAATGTTCGAAGGAATTTTTGATTTTTGAGTCTAGGAAAGGTACGTATGTTAGTTGCATATATTTCTGATCGGCATCTACCTAATCAAAAAGTATTCAAATATTTTGAAGGTAATTGAAGTTGAAATTGTTCAAAGTTTAAATTTACCTCATTTGAAGGTAAATTACCTTTGTATTAGGTGTTAAAAAGTTTACCTATTTTGATAATAGAAACTAACCTTCGCCTTCAATTTTTAAAAATTTACCTCTTTTGAAGGTAATTACCTTTGTCTTAGGTTTTTAAAAGTTTACCTTTTTTGAAGATATATAGAAACTAACATTTGCCTTCAATTCTTAAAATTTTACCTATTTTATAACCTACCTATCTCAAAGGTGCGGCAGTGAAAAGTTACCTCTTGCATGGAATAAATGGATTACATGGTCAACTATACAAAAAAAATGGAAAAGAAAATAAAGAAATCTGCCAAGATTAGCCAAAATATTGTGCAAGACTTGCGTAACATTGTAAAAGCTCATTCATTACATAAACTGAAATGAGGATTAAATTCGTGCAATAAGTAAGAATCGAATAACATCAACACACAACCAAAACGGTACGTAATACATTTGTTAAGATAATGTGGAAGGGCAAAGCAGGTACTTGAACAAACAGAAAATTCAAAAAAATTATGATTCATCAAGACCCATATGGAAACTTTGCTTAGGTGGATTAATAGTTTAAAGAGTTTTATAGAGAATATAAGAATTTAGGACTAATACTAGTTATTGGGCTTTTGCTAAAAGTGAATATCTTCAAGGGCTAAAACCACATTTATTTATGGGAAAATTACAATTATGTACTTTATGATTTGGGTCAAATTTCAATATGATACGTGTTTTTTTTTCTTGCATTTCGGTACCATGTACTTTCAAATCCTTGTTGTTGATGCAAAAAATAGAATCAACAATCAATGTGAAGTGTGCCGGGATCGGGTCGATCTGTATGTTTCGGGGAGCTAGGAGGCTAGCTCCAAGTGTTGATGCCCAGCTCTGGGTCTGGAAGGAGGATGTTGAATGGCCAAGTCCGGATGTCACCTTCAGGATACCTGCACATGATGGGTAAGTATCGAAGGCACCGGTGGGGTACCGGCCTAAAACCCTCCGATGCTTAAGTCAGCTATGACGGATGTGAGTGTAATGTTTAGGCGGTAAGTGTTTATACCTGAGAAGGTGAAGGGATGTTAGAATCCGAAAGAGATCCCACGTCGGGAAGGGAGGGGAAGGGAAGAGAGGATCCTTTTGAGGAAGGAGAGTGGTCTCCTTTTATAGAGGTGGTGAGAGTGCTCCAAGCCTATCTTGTTCGATGTGGGACAAGTGCATGCTTGCCAAGTGGTTTGTCGATACTTTGAGGCGTTGCACGGGCTTCGATACTAGTCGTATGAAGCGGGTTAGCGGCTCTATGCGAAAGTGGCAACAAGGCAGATCCATAGAGCATGCTATCATGGCCGTGCCGCAGTCGGTGTCGTGGCGGCGAGCCTCGCAAAGTGTTCTCATGAAGAGGGGCAAGTGGCCTATGTGGTGCTTCATGGGAGTGACATCTGGACAATAGGGGTATCGTATCAACACTTGAAATTGTGTTCCACCATTTGTAAAATGATCAACTTTCGGCTGTTCAGTGATGGCGTGGACTCTGTGGGACTCATATGTTCACTTTTCCTTGTTGTTTGTGGTCTTTAATAGGTGGTGCAAATACATCGAGTAGTTCTGAGCCATTGGAGAATATGGCATTTGATAGTTTCAGCACCATCGTTTTTTTTTTTCCAGATATGCAACTCATTTACCCAAACCCAACTAATCAAATTCACAAAGTCCAAATCATCATTGACAACCAAAAATTGATGATTTTACAAACGCTGGAACACAATTGCAAGGATTTGAAAGTATAAGGTACTGAATGCAAGAAAAAAAAAGTATAAGTATCATATTGAAATTTGACCCAAACCATAAAATACATAATTGTAATTTACCATTTATTTATATACACAATAAAATTTAAAGTTTAGGTGAAGGGCATTAGCCCACTACTGGTTGTTCAAACCCACGTGCAATTCATGTGTATTCTGTTTGTTTTTGTTTTGTTCTAGTTATACTTGCATGGCTTTGTCATTGAATCTAGTATAAATAAGGTGGTGAGGAGACGACCGACGATGAAGAGGTGCCATGCTTGCCCAATTGCAGTGAAGGATTAAAATATGAACTTGGAATTGGGGTCTCGACGCCATTCGATCTGGAGGTTGAATTGCTTCAATTTGCGGAGGAGGTAGCTGCTGTGGATTTTGGAGATTCAACAGATGGCTCCAGATTCAGTGGATGTCACGGTGGTTTTGACATTCTGTTTCTTTTCTAGCGAAATAATAAATTGAAATATGTAGATGATTTTGGGATCATGCGACTAGCTCAGGCGGAATTTGAGGCGACGCCAGATTCTGAAATTGGACTCTAATATGAGTGAGAGAGATTTAGGTGAGGCGGCGCCATCTGTTTCAATGGGTGTGGGAGGGATTGAACGCCGGTTGTCCCCGAATTGATTTTCACCTTCATGGTTTCAAAAATTGATCAAAACAAGGTGGGACATATAGCAGAGTAAGTCCCAGTTTAACCAAAAACTGAATTAAAAATTAGGTGAAATGATGATCGATTTTTGAAATTGAATACCCAAATCTTTGTTCAGTTTCTTTCTTCAACCCTATTTGAATCTGCATGCATTATTTTTTCAAGAGTAACTCAATATGAGCATATAAAACAACACATCATTCTTACTTCTCTATTCAATTGGTTTTATAAGCAGTAAAAATGTTACCAACATTTGAACTGGAGTCTATGTTTATGTGAGCAGTCCAACATAACTTATCTACTAAGGAATTATACACTACAAAAACAACATCATACAAATTTATATTTAGCAAAGTACATCATACAAAAAAGCAGCACAACAATGGAGTAGCAAATTCACAAAAAAACAAGATGCACAGCTGTGCTATGTACTCCTGTGTTCGCTTCAGTTTCTCTTTCATTTCCTTTGCCGCATTTGTCTCATCAATGATCTGCTTCACCAAATTAATTAGAGAGAAACTAAAGAAAACCAACAACCACACAAAAAGCAAATAAAAAAGCCTTATGTGGTACCCGTGATCTTGGCAACTCACCAACGGCCCAAATGAGTGACACCTCAACTCCCATGATTGTACGTTCACCAGAAGATATTTATCCTAGACATGAAGCAAAAATATTTGTCTGCATTAATGTGAAACAAGATAAGTCTATTGTTAGATTTAGGTGTTGATATATAATCAAAGAAGAAAAGTCTAATGAGTATATATATTGATGATCAGAACTAAGATAGTGAGTGTGCAGAAGCAAATCACACAAAACAGCTGAAACCCATCTCAAATTCAAGTGTGAAGGGCCAAAATTCGGTGGAACAATATCAATCAGCAATCAATTCGTGTCAGTTCTATTTACAAAAATTTGCCTTAAGAAAAGAGCATCCAGCCATGTGAGATCTAAAGTGTAAAGACTCCAAATTCACGAGTCACAAATGCTAATTAGCAATCATTTCATACATGGTAAGTTCAAAGTACAAAAATTTTCAACAAGAAAAGAGTATCTATTTGCAAAAGATCTTTTTCTTTTTCAGATATCTAGCATCAGTGTGTTTCCCTAATTTTACTTTGGTGTTTTGATCGATGAAAACGAGAGAATTTAGGAAGAAGAGGAAAAGTTAGAGCACGGCGGAGAATATGGTGATCGCCAGCTAAGGTGGAGTCTGAAAGGCAAAAGAGGCCACGAGGGTGGTGTTTCGATCGATGAAAACAAGAGAATTTAGGAAGAAGAGGAAAAGTTAGAGGAGTTGTTCCAAGTTTAACGAATGAGATAATGGGTTAACAACATCATTAGAAGTTAATAGAGTCAAACAAAAATTTTGGTTTTTCAGCTTTTTAAATAATCTGCCACGTGTCAATTTTCCATTAGTAAGGCTTACCGCATGGCACTGCCACATGATATGCCAGGCGTACACCATAATTTCTCGTCATCCCCTATAGCTAGTGATAGGCCTGGGCTTGGTCCGCGTAGGTCGGGATGAGGGTCAAACCCGAAATCCGTATCGGAGAGCTCGAGAGGAGAAAATGGAGAAGGAGTTCCGGACCGAAAAGCTAGGGACCCGAATTTTTTGGGACGGGACGGGTCGGTATCAGGTTTGGTACCAGAAGAACATGATTGCGTTGATGATGGAGGAAGAAATTGGATTTATGGGCAGTCATGGAGAAAGAAGAAAAAAAATGAGCATCGAAGAAGAGACAAAAGAGTAGACGTGTGGTCGTCAGGGATGACAATGTAATCGGCCAAGATCAAAGACAGAGGAGCATAACTCGGCAGAGATGGTGTGGTTGTTCTGGATTTCTTCGAAGATTGAGAAAGAAAGAAGATGATGCAGGCGGCTGAGGGGGAGAGGAAAAGAAAAGGTTTGGGGTAAGAAAAAGGGTTAGGATTTTAGTTGGGCTTGGGAAGTTTGTATCTATAAATGTAGGATTTATTTGGGCTTGGGGGTTTCGGGTTTAGGTATATAAATTTTTAAAAATGACAATAATTTATTAAATTTGGTCCGGATTGGGTACCCACTAGGGCTGGGATTGGGTTGGGACCCGACCCGAAAAGGGTCAACTTGAATCCTGACCCAGGAAGTATCAGGTACCTCATTTGTAGCTCGAGCCCGACCTCGATAGAGGTCGGGTACCGGATGGTCGGATACCCCGACTAGATTGGGTTGAGTCGGGTTGGGATGTGCTGAACCCGACACGACCCGACTTAATTTAGAAGTTGCGGACGTCCGTATCCTAGCAAATCTATATATCAGACTTGCTAGGATGCAGACGTCCGCAACCTCGTAAAATACGGACATCTTGAATTGGTTGGGTTTTATGCATTCAATTGACTGATTTCTTACGTAAAATATTGGAAAACTTTTGTACACTATACACATCATCTGACATGGATGAAGTAAACCTTTTAAAAGCTGTGGAATAGGACAATTGAATGAAGATGCCACTTCCCATGCATTATTATATGCACCTGTATTGATTTGGCTCATCAACAAGTTGATTTGACCCAAGAAAAAGGAATAATTGGAGATGTCCGTATTTTAGAAGTTGCGGACGTCCGTATCCTAGCAAATCTATATATATATATATATATATATATATATATATATAAATTAAGTCGGGTCGTGTCGGGTACCCGATTGGGTTTCAAACTTCAACCCGAATCTCAACCCTATAATTATCGGATCGAGCAAAAAACCCGACTTTTCGGGTTGGGTTCAAATCGGGTTGAGTAAAATCGGGATCAGGATCGGAGCGGGCGTCGGGTTGGGTTGGGTTTGTCGGGTTTTTTTCCCACCCCTAGTACCCACGGGTTTTGGATTTCTAAATTCAATATCGACTCGAGTTAGACCGATTTGGTCCGGTTTGGAACCTATATAACTAAAATTTGGTTAATTACCCGTTTGACCGTGTACCCATCGGGTCGGTCGGCCCGAGTCTTCGAGAAATTGGGTCAGTATGCCCACCCCTAGCTAGAGATAGTCACGGACCAAAAAGAGAAAACCCACCGCTACAGTCTTTCTCCGTTAGAAAACCCATCGTTGCTACAGTCCTTCTTTGGTACACCATCGAAACCTGCGAGGACTTCATGAAATTTCACGGAATCCTATTGGCTGCTGCTCGACGAAACCCCGGTTGCTTCACCGCCAGCTCTTCCAGACGCTCTTATAGGAGAGCTTCGATGATTGCTCCAAATTCTAAATTGAGCTGATGAATGATGGTCTTCAGCGCCGCCTCATCTTGACCGCTGACTCCATGGCGACGAACTCCGACGTGAGGTGGTTGGAGCTTGACGAACTTGACATTGATGATGAAAAGCTTTCGACTTTAGACTTGTCTGAAAGTGCCCTGTATGTAACTTCCGAAGCTTTATAACCCAATTCGTGGCGGTGGCTCCGTTTAGGTCTTCAATATTTCATCAGATCTCAATTTTTCAATTTGTTCTTCAATTAAAGTTTATGAATTTTGTATGATTGTGAATTTAGTTGATTTTACAGGTTGTTCGGGCTCAATCCGGCTTCTTAGTCTAAGTGGGCGACAACAAACGTAGGTCAAGACTCAGTCTAGTATAAGCTAGTCCAGTCTAGTCCGACATTAGTCCAGGATTCAATCTTGTCCGAGATAGTCATGAGTGCCCATACACTACTATTTCAATTTCTGATGTATGCTCGCTTCTAGAAGAAAAAAGTGGTTGTTAAATTAAATCTAGAAATATATTCTTTTGGGACTCTAGAAAACCACGCATGTAGCCCATGGTTCAGCGAGCTGTTTTACCCAAAAAGACCGGGGGTACTTACTAATTATCTATCAAAAATGGAAGCTTCAACCAAAATAGATTACAAAAAATGGAAAATGCCGAGGATGTGGGTGGAATAATACGCAGGTCGAATTACTTCATAATGAAAGGGTAGATAAGAAGGTTTCACCATATGGGAGGAACATATAAGTATATATATCATCCATGCTTGGTGGATACAAAGAGAAATTATACAAAATTTTGTAGATTAACCACCTGATTATGTTATTTATAGGTGATTGAACAATTATGTTTGATGATAAAGATTTTTTACACTCATTACATAAGTTTTCGATAAATTAAAATAATAATTAGATAGCTTAACTAGTATAGTGTTGGCTTAGCTCGAATGTGAGTAAGATCCATTTGTGGCAGTTGCCTAGATCCCTGCCGCGGCTACTTATCAACTCCATCATTATTTTTCAAGAAGATGATCAACTCTGTTGAATTGTCAAGTGATGCATCCTTGACAAAGGTTTATTGTCTCCAAGTGACTGTTCCTTTCCTCGTCACATGATCACATCGCTAATCTCTTTGATATGAGTCTATGAGTTGAGCATGGAAGAGATCTCTAAACAAAGGTTTAGAAAGGACAAAAAACGAAAAAGAAAGGGATAAGAAAAGGAGGGGATCGGACATGGGCTACCCATTATTTGGTGGGCTGGGTGTGGAGAAATCCACGAAACTCCAAAATGGGTTGGGTTACCTAAATAGCCCATCAGCTTTTTTGTTTTAATTACCAATATGTCTGCTACTTCGCGGTGCTTGAATTTGAACTCCAGAGGACTCCACTGAAGTCCAGAGCCCGGAGACTCCAAAGAGAGAGAGGCAATGGTGAGGGTGAAGCACACGGCCAGGAAGAAATCTAGTCGCCGGCAAGCTGGTCTTTCTCTTGTCTACTTGTATTTCTGTGTAATTTTGTGTGTGCGCGTCTTGCCTTGAGCATTTTGAATTTCGCGTTGTCTCTCTCAAACCCTAAATTTCTCTGTCGTCAGCTGCCGGCGGAAACCCTCAGGAATCACCAGCTCGAAGCGCGCACGCCTCCCCGTCAACACAACGGGTACTGTCTCTGCCTCTCTCGCTACTTCATTGGTTGTTCGTTTCCGATTCTGCATTTTCTCTTGTGTTTCGCGCTCATTAGATCGAAATTTTAGGACTGATGCGTCTGGGTTATGCGAATCCGGGAAATTTTAATATTCAATTTCCATAGGATTAGTTATTAGCTAGATTCTGATTGTCCGTTTCATTTCATTCCGATGATATATTTTTTTTTTCCCTATTTTAAGGTCGATTCATGGTTCATACTACATTAAATAGAAATGTAGTGTGAACCGCGTGAATCCAGTCCATGCTCTAGTACTTTCAGCACTTGATAATTGTAGAGGCCAACGAAACTCGTACTTAAACTGTAAAAATCGCGGGAAGAAAATTTGTGTTTATAGTTTTGACATTCCTAGTATATTCAGATGCTATTACCTTCTTTCTGGTTGTACTCATACCGTTTTCCTTTTAATAATTGAAGAGCCCATCTGAAAGAGCTGAGACACCCCGGAGATCTCAGAGGACTGCTCCAACAAGTAAAGTTGTTTTTATTACGTGATTATCTGTTGTTGATTTTGTTTCCTTCCAACAATGGAGGTGCTGATCAGACTGCTACTAAATTTTTTTTTTTTTTAATTTTCCGGTATATAGCTCCAGAAACACAGAAGGGGTCCAAGAGCAATGCTCGACAAAAGAAGAAACACCGCTTCAAGCCAGGAACAGTGGCTCTGCGGGAGATTCGCCATTTCCAGAAGACTACAACTATGATTATTCCAGCTGCTCCTTTTATTCGGACGGTGAGTTCTTATCTTGCTGGTTAATGTATATACACTTTCACCCCTACATACAGGCACTGTTGCTGTTGCAGCTATTTGGTATTGTTAGTGCTACGAGTTAAATGCTGTGCCATCTAGTTCTGGAAATATTCTTTCACACAATCCAAGATCGTATTCTTTCGTAATTATGGAACCCATTTTTGTAGTTTCTATTTGTTCTGGATATCTCTGCGCTTGCAGATTCGGCATATTCCTTTCTGCTTGCAATATCAACTTGCTTTTGTAATTTTATTCCGTGTAAAGTAAACAAGTTGACCTTTACATCTTTGAAATCTCATAGTTAAGTAAGCTTTGTTAGTGGTTGTGGCAAATAATGTGCTTTGTTTATTAGCTATGTGTATGGTGACCCTATCTAATAACTTTTATGTACTAATTATGGCATTGAGGCGTGGTTGTAGAATGCTGACAATCGTGTCATTGATTATAGGTCAGAGAGATCAGCAACAATTTTTCTCAACCGAACTTTATGCGTTGGACACCGGAAGCACTAACAGCTATTCAAGAGGTGAAAAGATATTTATATCTTTTAAATTACTTGATGAGAAGTGAACCCCTTTGCAGTATCTATGTGAACCTCCTCCACCCTTTTCCTCCTTCCTATCTGTCTGAATAACTACTGATTTTCTGCGCATTCTTGTTCCTGATAACCCCACCTCCCCTAGCCTAATCTTGTTCATCCATCAGAGTTCAAAGTTTTCTGGTGGACAATTGAGTGATCATATGCTACCGTCAACTCTTACGGAAGTACATTTTGTGCTTACTCAGCTGCCCATTCCATTCTTCTGGTTGTGAAATGCTTTGATCACAAAATGGCATTTCTATGCCAACACAAGATAATGTTAATGCTTTACTCATTCTATCTCTATCAGAACTCTGTTCTTGATAGCAATCCACTGGTTCTTGTTACTACCACTATTGTTTGACTTCATCGTCAAATCAACTTAACAAATAAAGCCCATCCAACAAACAGCTTGGATTTTGTTGCAGTAACTCCTTTTCCTTATCCCACACATACCCTGTGCAGTCTATTCAGGTATTTAATTTAAATTACTTGAAGACTAACGAGTCATGCCCATCACTGTTTTTGTTCTTTTGTAGGCTTCTGAGGACTTTTTAGTTAACTTGTTCGAAGAAACGATGCTCTGTGCAATCCATGCTAAACGTGTCACTATCAGTAAGTAAATTGAGAGTTAATATTTTCTTAGTGGCTTATATTAAAGGCCAGTCTTAAGATACATTATCATTTTGTGCTTTATTTAATGTATATATCATCTGTTAGGCTTTTGTAATTGTCCTTAAAATTCTGAACCCTTCTTATCATGGCTAACTGGTTATCTGCTTCAAGTTTCAGTGATACTTTGTCCTAATGCAATGAACCTGTTTGTTTACTTTTGTTTTCCTCAGTGAAGAAAGATTTGGAACTGGCTCGGAGGCTTGGAGGCTGGGAAGAAAAGAGGTGGGGGTAGACAGAATACTTTTCATTACACCATGTTAGACTTTGCAAGCTTTTAACCCCGGCGGCTACTATTGTTTTGGTGGAAAGGAAGGATGTTTAGTTAACCAGCTCCGCCTGGCACTTTAGTAACATGCCAATTAGCAATGTTTTAGAATTTGCAGTGTTTTTTTAGAGCCATGCTTGAGAATTTGGGGGCAGTTCTAAATTTTTAGAGAGACCATTCAGCTAATCTTTAAAAAAATTATAACTATTATGTACATTGAATGTATTAATGATGAAAAAATAACTTGAAGTTAAAGTTACAATTAACTCCATAATAGACACGATTGAATCCATGCAAGGTATATATATGAAGAAAATATTGATAAGAATCTAAAAAAAGCCAAAAATCTACAATTTTAAAATCTTCAACATCTTAACAACGATTTCTGACAATAACCAAATATCAAAACCTCACTAGCAAGTGACCAAGACAAAGAAAAAAGGGTGCAGGGTGAATCATAATCTTTTCTATCAAAATGGTTTTACCTGGATATATTTTTTAATTAAAAAGAATATTAATATTAGTAAGTAATTTTAAAAAAGAAAAAAAATTATTTTAGGGTGCCCCTTTGAAGTGGGGCCCAGTTCTTGGTCGCTGGTGACACCGCCCAGCGATGGCAGTGGTTTTTTTATTGCTAGCCTTGTCAGTCAGCTCGTCAAAATGGGAAATAAATTGTTGGACTTAATTTTAAAAATCTAAAAAAAATGTGTCCGAAATTCCTCAGTGATTTATATGATTTAATATGTAAATGGGTGCAAGTAATAGTATGTCAAAAATGGGTTTTCTTTGAATCTACCCTATGATCCCGCAAATCCAAATACGGACAAATTTTTTTTCAATTAAAAAAAAAAAATAAGACCATCAACTATGGTAGAGCAGTTTTATCTGAATTCTGATTATAAGTGTAACTACATTAAGGAGAAGTGAGGACTAAGTATGCAAAGCGTGTTGAGAGCCTTGCAGAGTTATCTCTAATTCTCTTAGAACGTCTAAAAAGTTTAGCCAACGAAGTCGTGGATTAATTTATCGTCATGGGTGACCCAACTTGTCAAGAATCTCTGATAAAATGACACCCCCAGCACCACCCACCACAAGTGAAAGAGTGAGCTTTCCTCCTGGAACTAACTGTGGCAATTTCATAGCTACCGATGAACTCGAGTACCTATCGGACCAAGACATTGCAGCCGGAAGAAGTCCAAACAGCACCAACACTACAAAAATTGAAAATGAGTAAAAGTAGTAATGCAAATTTCCTTACGAACAGTAAAACAATGTACATACAGCCATACCTCCATAAGTTCCAGCAAAGTCCAAGGCTTTGAAAAATATTTCTGGGTCTAGCAATGACAAAACAACTGGTGGAACCAGCGTCATTAGGTATGGCAGCGACCTACGACTCTGATCGGCCGGGAGTTTCAACACTGGGTATATTCAAAATTCAACATTTGAAATGAGATAAGAATGCCACACAAACCTATCAAATGGTCTTCTTTAAACATTCTCCTGCATCCTTTTTAATATTTATCACATATCTAGGCTATAATGCAAGCAAAAATCCCAGCTGTATAATAGGACTCTTTGCTTGGTCATGTTCTTGTTTATTTTGATTTCCAATCTATTCTGATCATTATCTTCTACGAAAAGCATACAGAACCACATTCAACAAGGGTGGAAAACAAGATACTTACAGTCAGAAAGGAAATCGGAGAGACCCAAAACAAATCCGATGTAGGACGTTGCAATAGCAAAAAGTGAGAACACCTCAACAATAGGCTGAAAAACCAATTCTTTTGTTGAGAAAACAAACTAAAATAAAGGTAACGAAAGAAAACACCTTCATTCAAATATTATATTACTTTAGAGAAACTCAAGAGTTATCGAGATAGACTTACTCCAACAACTTCGTTGGTAGATTGTAATTGTTTCAATGGATCCATGATCTCATGACCCGTACTCATTGCAACATTTGTGATGGTTCCTAGAATCACAGCATTCCAGACTAAAAATATAACAAGGGGTATACTTGTGCCCAAAACAATTGCAGTCCTGCAAAACAATAAGTAGATTACATATACAACATACAATATCAACTATCCCATTGAATATGATACGCTTTGTGAAGTTTCTCAGTTCACTGCTGCCAGAGCCACTAGTCACCCCTTTCGAATTTTGGCCTCACTTGGGCTTGAGTTTCCTCTGTATTTCAAGACGGCTACTTTTTTGTTACACATGGAGCCTTTTCAAAAGTAGCAACTTCTGTTCACTTTGATTGTAACTCTCTATTAGTATTAGGGAAATGTTATTCACACTCCAAAAATATTACTGTGCAATTCACTTTTTTATTTTTTATGCATAGTTGGAGTGCACAATGACTTTTTTGGAGTGTCAAAAACAGCATCCTAATAACAATATGACTAATATGTTTCCTATCCAGAAAGAAGTAATCACCTTACTTTTGACAGGTCTCCTTCAAGATCCGTACAAAGAACAGGCACTACATTCTGGAAAAAGTATTACACAAAATGTTAACGATTTTCTTCGGTACTGAATGACTATTAGTTAGTAATGTTACCTGGTAAACAAAGGACAGAACAATTATGGGTATACTCTTGGGCACGGCTTGAAAGTTGGCATTCAAAAGAACATCAAATTGTAGGTATTCACTTGCAACTGCCTATCAAAGAATGGTCGGTTTATTGTTACATAATAATCACTACTCAGAAACACTAAGAAAAAAGCTACAAATCATTGCGTAAAGATCTAAGCAGTAACATTTTTGTTTTACCCAATATAAAAGATGAAGTAGCTTACTACAAGAGCAGCAAAGGATATTATGATTCCAAGCACCAGAACCCCATTAACTGCACCAATGAAGCGCTGACTACATGGAAAGATAATGTACAGTCAAATTTCAACAGGGACAGAGCTGGTGAGGAGCTACAAAATTCAATCATGTTTATGTTCTATTTCGAAGGTTAGCATGACACTGATAGCTTGATATATACATTTGGCCTCTCATTCCCATTCCACGTATCTTTGAAAAGAACGGAACCTGAGGTTGCACCTATATGTGTGTTTCCACATATCTTGGCTCATTCCCTAACAAATGAATGAGTGTGAAAACATCCTCAAACTGAAAACTAGTTTCCACTTTGAGGAAATTGACTAAGCATTCATCCTATTAGTTGTTATAGAGCTTATGCCACACGTGAAAAACTTGAAGGTAGAAGTAAAGCAAAGATACCACTGGCACGTCGGTACACACTCTTACTCATTCATGCACATGATCACACTCACACATACCACCGAAACAAACATCGAAAATTAACCTGTACAATGATATGTAGAACAAATTTTTATTTTGTTTCTTCTTTTCTGAATGATGATGAGCATTCTAGACTAGCAGCGCCATCTTAAAAGGCAGAGACCCAGAAATTGATTCGTTCAGCATATAGTCTACAAGAATTACTTAGTTGCAATTTTATAGTAGAATGGGTTTGGCTTACTGAAATGTACTTAGTTGACAATAATTAAGATTTAGGCCTAAGTGTGCAAAGACAAACCTTCCGAAGTAGCATATGCCTCCAAAGAGCAATGAAAATAGGGTGGCACTTTCCCATCTGCAATCAGAATACTGCCATTACTAACACATGAAGAAATGTGAGTCAGAATGTACAATTGCTACTCGTAAATACAGAGGTAAAAAAGCAAAAACGTTGGCTCAACAATGCACTCAGGAAATGGTACAGAGTCTGGTCCTTACAATGGAATTCCGAGAAAACTTGTCATAATTTCTGAAGAACGAGCCACATAGGCAACAAGAAGGGCATAATGTATGAAAATGTATGACCAACTGCAGGACCACAAGAGCTCCTATCAGATATTGATAAAGAAAAGTGAACCTCAAATTCTGCTAGCTATCATGGAAGACCATGCTGAGTTAGTTAATAGCGCGGGAAATAACGAAAGACCAAACTAAATTGACGCACAAAAGGCCTTAAATGGATCCAAAGTGTCAAATTTTAGTTGTAATGTTCCTATTGAATTGGAGTTCTCTTCATAAACTTCACAACTCATGTTTACTGTTTACATCAGGTAAAGATAATGTAGGTTAAAATTGTGGGACCATGGTTTTCTACATAGGATGGAGATATCTCATGTCACTCAAGTGACTCTCTTATCATCCGTCTTGTTTAATTTTGCACTTTACCTCATCTAATTGGAGCTACTTACCAAAATGATGAATTATCAATGCATTGAGATAAACAAAAGATTAATAGGAAGCTGTTATTTGCATTTCAAGGAAAGTCGTTCCCCACCTTTTTCTTTGTTAATTCAATATTTACGTGTGAATGAACAATGAGGAGGCGTGTAGCATGATCTTTTGAATAAAACTGTCTAACATGCTAAACGAAACAGTAATGAATCAATTTAAACATGCAAACCATTGTGTAGTAGCTGTTGATATGATATCCGTCAAACCTGAAACAAATCATTTAAACATGCTAAAGCAATCTATCTTCTTCTTCTGAAAACTACCTTCAAAAACCTGAAACCCTTTTATGGGTGTATTGAAATTCCTCGGAATGGTCACATGATTTGAAATAAAAATAAAAATAAAACTTTAGCTAATACACTAATTAAATTCTTTTAAAACAAAATCAAAGACAGCCAATTAGGACTGTCAAGAAATCACCAGCTCTTGGGGTATGTCCTCAGCGATGAGAAAGAATTACACTAGGGTGTATGTTCGATTTGTTCAGAAAGTATAGGCATGCATGTTGAAGCCGATAATTAAGTATATAAATGCCTTAAGCATCTAGAAAATCACCTTACCAAGCAATTTGAACTCCCACACTCCCTACAGTCCTCATGGCCATTGATACCTAAGCTTGGTCACAAGACAAACGGACTAGGAATGAGGTGCACTCTCTTATGTGTCTCTTTTATTCTTGAGGAAAAGAGAAAACAATAAGTCTCCGTTTCCAAATCTGCAAACTAGGAGCAATGAGAAGATAACTACCAGTGATACACCGCCAGAACCCAGTTGACACATAGTGTTTACATTTACTTCAGCTAATAACAGTCCTGTTACAACCTGCAGTTCAAAAATGACTCTTAACATAAGCAACTTAGAAATGGCATAAGCGATCATCAAAAGAAGAAAAAACAGGGTCAGATGCATATTGTTTAATTACGCAGCAGGTGAGGCTGTTGTCAATACCATGTAGACCCAACAAAGGATGCATGTAATAGCAGAAGCCAGAAATCCAGACTCTTGTGTGACCGCGGGTATTGCAAGGATTCCAGCACCTATCTAGAATGAATGTAAATTGAATTTGATCACCAAATTACCAAAGCAGGATATGCTAAACAAAACGAGTAAAGAAGTAAAGAAAATATAGCATACCGTAGTCCCTGCGACTAGGAAAATAGCACTGGCTAGACTTCCTGTTGGTTTAAAATGATGTATCAGCAAAACCACGTTGCTAAATTCAACTTGACTTAGCTATGCAAGTACAATAGTTACATTGTTAATGTTATGTTCTGTGGAGCATTGAGTGAGTGAGTTGACTGACCTGATTCCCTCTTCAATGTGGCTGGGTTGAGATTGGAGAAGAGCCTCTCCAACTCAAATTCAGTCTCCGGGGATTGAGACTGCTTCTGCGATTTCGGTAGGCAGCATTTGCTAGTTAGTTTTCTTGGACTTGGACTTGGAAAGGAGAAACCACTAATCTTCCTTGAAACCAGTGGATCATGAGCTGCAGAGTTAGTTGGCAATCTTCTCCTTGAACTTGATGAAGAAGGAATTACAACACAGCAGCAAGAAGTAGAAGATGATGAGAATGCTGCAGCTGCTATTGCTGCTGCCATTCCTTTCCACTTTTCTTTTGGATTTTTGGATAGAGAGGTCAGCCAGCTAGCAACAGCCAGCCAAAATAAGCAAGTAAACGCTTGCTTCATCAGACGTGCGGTTACAAATGTTTTGGTCCAATAACCACCAGTATTGTCTTTTTCTTTTCTTTATACTTTTGTATACAAGCTACATCAGAGTGAATGGCGTTGAAGTCAAAACGTCACCTGGAAAAATGAGCCACATGTCCTTGTGACCGTCCACCAAAAATTAAAATCTGGCTGGACCAAATTGGGGAGTGAAAACTGAAACCCAGAATTGCAAGACAGTCTTATCCGATTAGGCAACTGAGCTCCAAGTACCTAGCTAAGGTAACTATACAGATAATTAGTTCCTGAAATTCGAGGGCTTTATGTCGGGAAATCGCGCCCAGAATGGAGTTGGCCTTGCTTGCCAGCCCTTAGTAATGCATGGGAAAACGAGATCTGACAAAAATACCATCGAACAAGAGGGCGTGTGCTATTGTGACATAATCAAGGGTCTATGGTTTCACAAAACAAAGTTGACTCAGTTGATGCTGTAAGAATGTCACGAAAAACTTATGTGAAACCAAGTTCTTGGGCTATAGTTTTCACTTTGAAAACCGAACTTTAAAGCGCATTTTTCACCCGCCTCATGCAGGTAGATTTAACATAGTTCATAGAATACATGTCTATTTTCAATGTTTCGGAATTCATATTCAGCTCAAACTGAAGTTCAACATCATTCACAATATGAACATGCCTTCATGTTTCTCTCAGAAGGACTAAATCACCCAGAAAAATGGGAGGATGAGCTACAGGCACTTGTCGAAGCAGGTTCTTTATACCAGTCATTTCCTTCACGAGTGAGAAAGTTGGC
This sequence comes from Spiraea crenata, assembly GCA_033992175.1. NCBI lineage: Eukaryota > Viridiplantae > Streptophyta > Magnoliopsida > Rosales > Rosaceae > Spiraea > Spiraea crenata. Next base: position 661,907 of record JAVBHV010000007.1, on the reverse strand, counting down.
CTCTGCATGAAAAATACCAAGGAAGAATAGGATGATTTAGAGTCCAAACTATATATACAACGGACACAACTATTTGGTAAGAGTACCAGCTACAGGCCAACAGACTTACCTGACAAAAACACATCCTTGTATTCATCGTCGTCATATACGAATTGGGGAGGATCTGGGGAACCAATCCCAACAATAGTGCTTCCACTGCATCAAGAATATTGAGAAGATAGAAATGAGGGACATGTCAAATGAGTTTTTTAAAATTGATAATATTGCGTGGACATCTTTGTTGACTAGCGGATTTTGGCAATGTCATAACTTAAATTCACTGTGCACACTAAAAGTTGTTTTACATGCATGATTCAATTGTGATCTTTTTGTACCGTTACTTCTTCCTACCTCTTTGGATTTTTATGAAATAATGATCAACAAAAGAGTTTAAATTAATATGTCAATAGGTGCTACAAACCTTCCAGACATAAAAACAGCACTATACTGTCCACGGCTTGCTGCCAGTACACGCTGCTTTAATCTTTTAAGAGATGGAAGAACTTCAAACGCTGGAGGTTCTGCAAAGAAAGACACGTAAAGAACTTGCACATTGAGTGCTTTTTTTCATAAAGGATTCCACTGTTACAGTTTGATCATTTATTAATCTTGCTGAAACTTGAGAACTACTTAAAAAATTAGCTGCCTCTAGTTCAGAAACAAAGTCAACCTAGTTGCAGAACAATACTAATCCAGTTTCTATGTATTTAATTGGGCACATAACCATTACAATGCATATAATGTGTACTATAACATTTCTAGATGTAAAAAAAGTTGAAAGTCAACTCGACAAGATTCCCCAGATGGCCCTCTATGGTCATGCAAAAAACCTCGCAATGGAATCAGTATAATTGAGGTTCACATTTTCCTTTCTTGATAAGTGAGTTTATTTTATTTACAACAAAGAAGAACATAAGATAAACAAAATTAAGAGTTATGCTCCCTAGAGACCTGACAAGCAATGTGTTACAATTAAAGTGAAAGGCTGTTCCATAATTCCCAAGAACAATAAAAAAGTTAAGCTCCAAAGAGATCAGATGTTCCAGAATTCACTATATATAAAGTAGAACTCCCATAAACAAAAAAAATTAAGACCCCAAGAAATTAGAAAACCATTTTTTCCTGTATTACTGAAGTTGAAGACTGCTCTAGAACTCCCAAAGGAACCAAATGAAAAGCCCCAAATTCAAAAAGACAACCATTTAGTCCTGCATACTAAAAATTGCCGAATGGGACTGTCGCATTCTGAAAACCTAAGTAAATAATTACATCATCATATTCTATTTAAACCTAATAGCAGTTAAAGGCGTTAGAACATAAGGAAGAAAAAAAAAAGGAAATTAGGAGTCATGTTTCCACACTCCTAACATTTGGATTTCCCCCACCACTAAAAGGCTACAGAAACTTTGAGAATTAAGTTGCAGGAAACGTAATGCACGATCTCCCACTCTATGTCCTATTTCAAATGCTTAATCTCTTACGAAATTGGGTATTAATATAATTTTATAAAAAAGATTAACTGCTCGTACTGTCTCATAGTAGTATTCATGAATACATACCTAAATCATTAATGCAAACATCTTGCGATATGCCGTTCCTTGAGATTTTCTCCAGCAACGTTAAAGGATCAACCTTATTAGTTTTACCCAATTGAAGGCGCTGAAAATAAAAAGTTCCCTTAGAAAAGATGGTAACGAATGTTGATGTAGATTAATAACTTCATTTACAACATCTAAAGCAGGAGTACCCTGTATACTTCGGCCGTTGAACATGCCTGTTGAGGCTTTATAAGAACCATTGGAATGTCCAAGGGTATTGGTGGAGGAATATTTTGAACAACCTGGGCATCCAAAAGCAAAACTCAAATTTGAACTCTCATAGATTATGAACCATGATACAAGGCAGAAACACTTGTCCTAGTATCTGATCACAGATCAGACACTTCAGATATATGGGCACATATACAGTCCAAAATAAGCCCGGCATGTGTCAATTGTTCTATACATTTGGAGATAAACTGTTCCACTGTTCCATATACTTTCTAAGGGTGGAAAATCCGTGATGAAGATATTTGCAGAGCCATCCTATATATGTAATTGCGATAAATGATAAATCACGAAATAGAACAGAATAAACTTCTATATTTGCAAGACAAAGTCATACCTCACCTCGACCAGTACAATACGCTGCTCCTTGAGAGAAAAAGAAGGGAACATCCGAACCAATCTCACTTGACCATTCTTGGAGTTCCTTCTCGGTTGCAAGATAACCATTGAACTGGTTTGCTGCCCATAAGGCAGTTGCAGCATTGCTGCTTCCACCACCAAGCCCTGCTCCGGTAGGCACCTTCTTGTCAAGATGAATCTGCCACAATAGATTGTGGACATGAAAGGTGGATTATGTACAGCACTTAAAGTTGGCCGAATTCAAAGATATCTCAAGTTAACATTCAAAATGTTCTCAAACACCCAAGTCTCGATTCTTACCCAAAAGAAATTGTCGCTGCCAGTCTTTTTTCTGTACAGGTTAAGAGCCTTAATAATCTGGAGAAAGACGGTTCAATAAATCACAATGTTCCAAGATTATGCACAGCTTGCAGGGTGGAAAAATTATGCCTTTACCAGGTTTCTATCATCGAGGGGGACCCCAGACGCATTGGTCGACAAACGATCTGTGGTTTTGGAGGGTGACAAAGAGAACTTAATTACATCTCCAAGGCTTATTACCTAGAGCAGTCAAAAGGCCAGCAGACATTTGGGGAATATAAGATAGATAGACCAATATTCTTGGCATTGTACATATGTACCATAAAAACATAAATTTGGATGAACTCACATGAAAGAGAGATGCCAAATCATGAAACCCATCTTCCCTTTTGTCAGTTATTCTCAAGAAAACATTAATCTGCACAAGATAAGTTGGCCAAATTCAGCACAAATACGAAAACCCAATTCCCGGAAAATGCAGCAACAGAAGGCGATAGAGAGTATGACTGGCCTTGCAAGGTGAGAACAGAGTGAGCCGTGAGACCGGAGCGGAGTCCTTGTCCACCTCATCTGCCAACTTGTTGATCCTTTCGTCGGGGTCGTACACTATCTAGTCCCACCGACCAACACAACCCAAAGCATTCAATTACAGAACAAGCATTCATGTCATGTCATGTAATATGGAGAAAATCGAAACCCCCGACAAGAATCTTAAAATTCGGAGATTTTGAGATTGCCATACTCACCTCAACTTGGTTCCTGGAAGAAACCGAGACTCTGGGAAATGGGGTCCTTTGATTTGTAGACTTGAGATGAAAATGAGAGGACCATCCAGACCTCAAGGAATTGGGACGAGGGGGGTGGAAGATTGTGGGGTTGTTGTGGCAGACAAAATGAGAGTAAGCCGCCATAGTCCCACAAGACTAGAACGAACCTTTTGAGTGCCTGCACACTCTCTTTCAAAATCCGATTTATTTCTTGGTAACGACTTCGCGGAACAAAAGGTATCAATTTCTGCACTGCTTTTGCTACTTCTCCTTGTCTTGTTCAGACACCAACGTTTTGGTGGATTTGGTGGGCATGTTTATTTATTTATTAAATATCGAATTGGAAGAAATAAGCATTGTTGGAAATCATTCTAATTTTTTAATTACCTTATATTTACTTAATTCAATTCACATTATTGATTACTATTTCCGATTCCCTCTTCTAAGTAAAGGATCTTGAAAACGGTCGCTTTGCTCTATTTGTAAACTACTCAACAATATTTGAATTTTCCTTAATTACTTGAATACTATACTTGTGGGTCCAACTCAAATGCGTGCACGCTATACAGATAACTTGAGCCCTGAAGCAAAAATGATTTGATTTTCCTTCACTGTAATGTACCCATGTGGACTATTTGGTAATTAATTAGCTTAAGGTCAAAAGGGTTATTTTTTTCAAACTTGGAAACAGCAATAGCCGATTTCCCTTTTTCATTCATCAAAAAAAAAAAAAATAGATTTCCCTTTTTCAAACTTGGTGACTAAATAAAATTGTATACCTTCTAGTAGCTGTTACCCATGGAAAGAAGCCATCTTCTGCGGACAAACAAAAAACAAATGCAAAAAAACTAGGCAGCATCCTGTCAGCGTCAACAGCTGAGTGAGATGATCATATCAGAGGATGAGGCAGGAACTAATTCACACAAAATTGATGCTAGTCTCTACCGACTCTCCCAATTGACGAGATAAGAAAGAAAGATTTTGACCAGATACATGCGAGACAACCAATAAAATCAAAACGCCCATGGGGACTAAATTCTACACTCAGATTATCCTTCTTACTTCTTGCGTTGGGTGTCACTTTCTGCTAATTGCCATTAGTTAACAGATATACTCCAGCCTCTGGCAGCACGAGGCAGAGACTTTTTCATTTCCTAGCCACAGATTCTACCTATCTATTTCTCCTTTTTAGCCAATGCCTCCCCTTTGCACTCGGTTCCAGCAGTAACCACAAAACCTGCACCAACCTGGAAGGGCATAGAAAACTAGTAATGAGATACCAGCCAGTGCACAAAATAAAACCTTGAAATGAAAGGGTGGCCGGGTGACAGAGATAAGAAATGATGATTACTTGACAATCTTTTAGTACAACACGATCTTGGAGCTGTACATTGCTGCAAACAACTGAATTTTGGATTGAACAACCATCACCAATGGTAATATGATTCATAACAACTGAATTCACCACCTGCACCCAAATATTTCAGTTGCCTTGTGATGAGTAGATGACCAACAGTATAAATGCCATTTTGAATTCATCTCATCCCAAAACTACAAATTAAAAAGCAGAAACCATATTTCTTTATTCCAACCTTTTAAGATAACCAAATCATCTTACCTTCACATTAGAACCTATCCGGCAGTGAGGGCCAATAACAGATCGTTTAACACTGCATTTGTCACCCAGTTGCGAACCTTCCCCAAGCATACAATGTGGTCCAACCTAAACAAGTCCCACCACCTGATGAGTACCATAATAACCTTAAAAAAATAAATAACCGAGCAATTGTTCACAAGTTCCAATGCTCTCTGGCATTCAACTGTTTTGGATTATAACTTGTTTTACTCACAGTTGTTTTTGATCCAAGTTCTGCCGACGGATGGATAATGTTATTTTGAACAGAGAAGGAATACCCTGACAGATGGCTAGCGTCTCCTATGACCTGACAAAAGTAAACATGTGGACAAGGCAAATGTGTCAAATATGTGGACATGTAGAACAGATAACTATCACCAACATTGCTTAAAGCAATGCTCCTAACCAAGGACTCACATCTCGATTGATGTCGCTGTATGCTTGAATAGAATTTAACCGCACACAGTACTTGCTGTTTCCGGCAATATATACACAACATTTATGCGTTCTTCGAACAGTAGTATAGCCATTAGGACCTAGTGCATAGAGCTCATGGAAACTTGGAGTGGATGAATTAGCGAGGATTTGAGATAGGATTAGCTGATTGTTCTGCGAACTAGCCTTCTCATTTCCAATTTCTTCTGGTTGTGATGCACCATTTGATAACACTTCTGATCTCTAATGTACATACAAGAAAGAAATATAAACCAGTCAGATATTTTAGAAGGGCCATTACCCTAAAGGATTCTAATAAGGAACATCCTTAGACTAACCAGTTGGTGGCGAACAAGATAAGGCAATACATCCTCCTTTAAACTTTGAAACGTATCCTTTTGATCCAAAACTTCCTGCAGAACAGACCTACGAAGGAACAAAAACGATGCAGTGTAAGCACGTGAACAGATTTGTATATGAACTGAAGCAAACATCATTAGAAAGAAAAAAAGCAGGAGGTATAACCTCTTGAATGCATACATATGAGCGTCCATGAGATCAGATCGAATTTCCATCTACATGAAAAAAAGTGTAGAACAATCAGAAACCATAAAAGCTTGTATATCAACAACAAATGACCTTCAAACTCAGGATTATCAAGTTGATAAGTATTTATGTTTGTTTCAAAGAAAATGCAAATAGAAAAAACAAACAAGCAGGAAAATTATAAGAATGACCCCTGAAGTGGGGTTAGGATTTGCCCTCTCGATTCTGCCTTGTTTGTAAGCGTGGGGCCTATGCCTAATTCTATCCATTTCAGGGGTATCTTTGTCACTTTCTGTGTCTCCTCTCTCCCTTCTCCCCTCTCTCTTCTTCCCATTTTTAAACACCCCACACCCTAACCCTTCATAGCAACTTGATATACGGAAAAGTTTCAAGCGTCACAGAAAAGAACAGAATTTATTCATCACAGTACCCAGCTGACGCGGACATGAAAAACCAAAAAAAAAAAAAAAAAATCAGAGATCAAACACTGACTTTGAATACCCAAGAATTGGAGTACCTAACACCAGCTTTTTGAACCAAGTGAACAATACCTGGCCAACTGCACGGAGTATGTTCTTCTGAATTCGAATATCTTTATCAAGTTCTGCACCTGGGAAATACAAAAGAGAAGTAAGATGAGGAACATATAAAGTTGCATGCTAAAGAAAGCAAATGTAAGAGATCTAACCTGTTGCAATGTATACTAAGAACTGCTTCGTGGGATCCAGCCCAATGATATTGTAGTGTCCTGGTTTCTTGGCTTTGTCTTTTCCAACAGACGATCCTGACTCTGAAGGTCCACTCACAGGAGCGGAACAAAGCATCGCGGTTACTACTGCATCATGACGTCTATGAGCAGCAGCTACAGCACCAGGAGGGACATCAGAAACAATATCACCACTCACAACCTGCAGCAACGCAAAAAGCGAAAGGCTAATTAATAAGCTTTTCAGAAGTCAAAACACTGGAAAGGATTTAGAGATCCTAACCAAAATGTCCTTAGCAGTCAGATGGTGTGCAATGGCCCGAAGTGCACCAGCTGTTCCAACATCTTCAGGCACTGCTGCAACCTACAGTATGTGGAATGAGGCAATGCTTCTATAACTGAATACTTAGGTAAAGGATCTACGGGTGGGATTTATAAAAACTTCTTACTATCGTACCATCGTCATGGCTATTTACTAATGATAACTGCAGTTTACATTCACACACCTAAAGAAATTTCAATTTAAAAATGAAACAGATGGACATCTAGGTTTTAAGAAAATGGTGTGGAACTAATTCTAGAAGCACTGCGTAGTTTTTCCAATTTACTTGCAAGCCATGTACATCCAGTTTCATAAAAATTATATAGCTTAACCATTAGTCTGAACAAAATTAAGATCTAGCAATAAACAGACAGAGAGATTGAGAACAATGGCAACCATTCTTCTATATGTACCTCCCACTTCCATTGAGATTAACAATGGCGCTGGTCAATGCTTAGAGAACTTCCTTTTTCTTGATCTTCTGTTTGAAAATTCAGAAACTATGGTCCTAGGCGACTACAGATATCCCAAATCATACTAATAAATGATCACTATGAGTCAGACTCAATAAATTTGATCAATCCTCTCTTTGTCCTTAAGGTGGAGAACTGTTTACAAAGATGAAATGGAGTAGATACCAGAGCAGAAGCAGGGAACAATGGATTCACGGTAGGGTTTGTAGGCTTGATACAAGAAAATGATAGAAAACAAGAAAAGATACATTAGGATTCGCTCCAAGGGTTTCACAACAGCCTTAGCTTTGCACCAAGTGTTCTGTAATTACTCCAAAGATTTAGGAATCATTCCAGGAGCTTCATATCCGACTCAGCATCACACCCTACCTTAGCATCACACAAAGGGGTTTGACTTCACACCAGAATTCCAATCACTGAAAAAAACTCAGTTCATAAACTCAATTCTCCTTTAACAGATTACATAGAGTTGGTATTTCTAATAGCCTAAACCTAGAAATCGCAGAATAACATACTCGACACAGGCAAGCAAATCAAATCCCACTCAAACCAGAAAAACCTAAGAATCAAGCGAACAACTATATCAGGGCACTAAGAAAAGTAAATCTGCTCCGATCAATATGTTGTCCACTGACATACACAGTCTGCTAACTAGATTAACCATATCCACTGAAGAACAGCAAAGCTAGAAAGCAAACACTTCCCTAAAGATATAGAAACTCAGAAGAACTACTGAAAGACTAGCTTTGCCAGATAATAGAAATTTGAAGCCCATAAACATGTCAAAAACGGACCGTTTCCAACAATTTGTCTACTTCAGCACTCCTAGCATCATCAAAAAATTTATTCTATTATTCTGAAAGTGCTCCAAGCTATCTAGATACATCTAAACACGCCACACAATGGGGAGAAAGACAAAAACATTGTCTTCAACTATGAACCACATTACAAGTGTTCGGTCACCGATGAGCAATTCTACAAGCAGTGCTTAGCCTTCCAGATTATATGAGAGGGATTGAGGGGAGGGAAAGAGGGATTCTCGAAAGCAAGACTATATTTCTAATTACTTGCTCCAAGACTATATTTTCTATTTGCTAGAATTCTAGTATGTACATTAAAAGTGTGTCCATGCACATACGCCGGGTTCAATTAACTAATCGAAACAAAAGCACATTACTACTAGTAACAAACTGATAATGTAACAAGAACATGAACATAACTGAGTAAGTAGCTACCTCGACATGTAAACGATCGACAAAAGCCCCTGAAATCCAACTGCCAACGCGCACAGCGGCATCTTGCCCTTCAACCACCTAAATCCACAGTTACAAAGCAACATTATATAGTTGACAGCTAAACTACATTTTATATATACTAGGAGAGAAAAGAAAACCTTTTTACAAATGATGAGCAACCAAACAGAGGGACAGAGAGCAGTTAGAGAAATTTAGAGGAAAAATGAAAAGAAATCGTACAACAATGAGGTCCTTGAGGTTACTGAGTTCTAAGAGCTCCAGAATGTACGAGATAACCGGACGATTCGCCACTGGGAGAAGTGCTTTCGGAAACTCCTGCGCCCATTACAAAGTGTTGTTAGGCCATTATTGAAACAAATAAATTCCAAGTAGTTTGATTTAAAGGATAAATAAGAAGAAAAAATCGAGTGTTTGGGTGCTGGGAAAATTGGAGAGGAACCTTGGAGACGAGAGGGATAAGATTCTTTGAGGTGCCGCCGGCTAAGACTACCACTTGAAAGTCCATCAGAGCCGCCGTCGCCGCCGCCGCCGCCGCAAGATTGACTGAAATTGGGGGCTGAGGTTTCTGGGCGTTTCTTCCTCAGTCTCTCAAGCTGAGAAATTTACAGGAAAATGGGGTTTCTCCTTCTGAGCTTTTCAGCCTTTTTTTTACTTTCTCGCAATTGTTTTTCTTTTTGCCGAAATTTGCATAATAAATACACCATCTGAATTTTGATATAATATATGGTTCGGATAGTGATAGTATGCCCTTAGTACCCATTGTTCAGATTCTAATGCCTGAGCGTTTCTCCAATGCTCAGATTTTACTCCTGAACGGTTTGTAGTTTGTTCAGATTGTATACATAAACCTTTACAGATTGTTCAGATTGTATGCATGAGCTTTCATCTACTTATCTCACCGATTTCAAATTTAATATTTGAACTTTCACATGATTATTCAAAATTAATTCCTGAACTTTTTTTCAATCTTTAGATTTGTTAAGACTATGAACCCTGAACGAGAAGGACTTGCATGGACTCATTGTATTGCCAAATTATTCTTCCATGTCAATAAGAAACTACCATGTAAGTAAAAGCTGTCATAAGTTCGTCATGTGTTGATTTTTTAACGGTCAGGATAAAAAAAATTAGTGTAATATATTGTTCAGATTGTATATCTGAAGTTTTGACTTTGTTTAGACTATGTTCCTGAACTTCATTAAATTGTTCAGATTTTTGAGGAGGCTCCTCCCTCGTTCTTATATTCTTCCTCCACATGATTGCCACGACTCACATATTAATTATTTTTTGGGGGGGCTTTTAGTTTCACCCCTTGTCTTATTTGCACACCCATAATTTCATAAAATTTTAATTACAATTGTAACCTTATTGTGAAATGACGTGTAAGGACAATGACAAACAAAAAAAAAAAAAAACCTAAATTTTATTTTCTCGCGGTCTCTTCTTTTCCCTGCAAAACTCCTTCATCTCCAATGTCTCCCCTTTTCCAAAACCTTCTACAATTGTCTCTCTTCTATTTATCAGATCCTTAAATGCAATACAAGTTGGAAATTGATAAAGTCACGCCATTGAGAAGGTTCTTCTCTTCTATTATCAGTAACTCCCCAAAAACCCCAAAAGCTTTGTTGAATACGACACCACGACACCACTAGGAAATAAAGTAGCTTACAGAAGATGCAACTTATGAGCCAAAACCTGAGATGATGCTTCATTCATGGCCTTGGAAAACTCCAATTCATCAATTGGTTCTCTTTCTTTCTTTTTTTGAAGAACCCGACTCCTAATCTCCCCATAAGCTTTCAAATTAGTATGAAGCATGATGAGTTGTGAAATCCTCAAAATAGAATTCTTCCCCTATGTCACGAAATTCCCAAGAAGTACTGTCTCTAGGCCCCCTTTCTACATGTGTGCCATTGTCTCTTTCCGAAACTATAAATAAGAAACAGAAAAAACCTATTACGAAGTCAAGTATTGTTTATACCATGTCCCACCATGACACATGGATGTACAATCAGGTGCAACCTAATACCACATGGATAATTCCGTGAGTCCCATAAGCATGTTTCACGAGGCTTGTGGCCCCCACACGAAACATCAAGCGATAGACCAAATGCATCCCATAGAAGCACCTCGCAGTAGTCTCTGCATAGAGCCGCTAACCTTCGTCGTACGATAAGTGGTGGGCCCGGCACGGAGATCCAAAGTCACAAAAATATACCTCGCGGGTACACCTCCCCACATTGGACAAAATAAGATGTGACACTCCCACCACCTCTATAAAAGGTAAGTCTACCCCAAGGGGTGAAGGGTAACTAATCTTCACTATTCACATAACTATTTACCACCAGTCATTCTTATTGACTTAAGCATCGGAGCCCCTTTGGCCGGCACCACACCGGTGCTCCGAGGCTTAACACTGGGTTTTCTTATAGATCGATTCAAGGACATTAACATTTCTAGCAGTCGCCTCAAGCATTTGGCTTCCACGAAGCCACCTCAACTCCCGCTTCCACATCATCTTTACTGTTCAAACGTGTCAAGCTTCCAGATTTTGACACAAACAAGTATAATATTACCAACGCCAAGTCGGGTTCTTCACCCCCAACGCCGAGCCCGCCCAGAGTAGACCCCATTCGGCCCGCCAATCCCAACCTCGTCCCCTCTCTCCGAATATCCAATGAACAATTCCCTCTCCCCCTTCATGATCCCCAGTCGCACCACTAAATTATGGGCATTTTAAGAATAATAGTGGGTGGAAAAAAATGTTTGTAATTTAATGGGGTTAAGATGGGTATACAAATAAGGGGGTGAAACTAACAGCTTTTTTTTTTTTTTTTTTTTTTTTTTTTACTTTTTCTTTCTAACAGACACATGCAATAATTACTGCCGTGCTATGACGTTCCACATATAGCTCCATTGCGTTTCTCTCATTCGTATTTTCAAGTACAGAAAACTCACCAAAATATTTTGCTGTAATAGTACTACGAAAAAATGGGACGAACTCGTCATGTCTCTGCTTTGACCGAGTAATGTCAAACTAAGGGCTCGTTTGGCAGATGTTTTTTCCAGTGTCAAAAGCACTTTTGAAAATTTAGAAACACATGCTAGGTGCTTTTCATTTGAGCAAAAATACTTTAAAATAGATAAGAATGGTTTTGTGTGCATAACTGGTTCTGGTTAATTGAAAAGCGCTTTTGGCAAAAGCACCTATTATATGCTTTCTAGAAAATCAACAACGCTTTTGACACTGAAAAAGCACACGGGCACTAACCAATTAGGCTAAATGAACCGAAAAGATTATACAGTCTATGTTCTCGTCTTACTGAATTCCTTAAAATTCGGCGTGTTACACTCGAACATTTTCTTTCCATACCACAAGTAAGGGGACTTCCAACTTTATTTACATGGGTGTATTCAATCTTGAAAATTATGAATTTTTGTAGATTTTAGTGATTATTCAAAGTCTATGTGTATTCAATGTAGATATTTTAAGAGTCCATCAAACTATAGTGGTATTCAATTAAAATTTCTAATGACTTTTTAAAATTCTGCGAAAATCTTGATGTATTTAATTATAATTTTTACATGGTCTATAAATATATCGCTTAGGGCTCGTTTGGCACCCTTCCCTGGCTAGGGCTGTACTAGACTAATTTTTATTAGTCCAGTGTCCGATGTTTGGTGCAGGCCAAGACTAATTTAAGTGGGACTATATAGTCCTCGTGTTTCCATTTCACCGGACTATTTCGCCCAAAATAGCGAGGCCCAAAGGAGCTCGCTAATTAGCACGCTCGCCCAGCACGCCTTCACTCGCCGGTCTGCCTTCATCGCTCTGCTCGCCCAGGTCTGCCTTCATCGCTCTGCGCGCCCAGCCCGCCTCCGTCGCTCACCCATCCCGCCTCGACGCCGGACGGCGACGCCCAGCGACGACGCGACGCCTGACGCCAACGCCGAGCGACGACACGAACGCGACGACAGCGACGACGCCGAACGCCGACGCCGAGCGACGACGCCGAACGCCGACGTTGAGCGACGACGCCGAACGCCGACGTTGAGCGACGACGCTGAACGCTGAGCGACGACGCCGAACGCCGACGCCCAGCGACGACGCCGAACGCCAACGCCCAGCGACGACGACACCGAACGTATTTGGATTTTTAATTGGATTTTTTTATTTCAATTTGGATTTGGATTTTGTATTTGGATTTTGATTTCAATTTGGAGATTGGATGAGTTTTTGGATTTTGATTTCTGGGTTTGGTTTCAATTTGAAGATTGAACGAGTTTTTGGATTTTGATTTTTGGGTTTGGTGTTGAATATGGTGAGCTGGATGAGTTTTTCTGGGTTTGTTGTCGAATATGGTGAGTCCGGTTTCTTAGTCCTAAGCAGCACCAAACGTTGGTCAGGACTTAGAACAAGCTAAGCCAGCCCAGTCCAGTCCCAGTTAATCCCAGGATATAGTCTTGTCCAGTTTAGCCTGGCAGGAACAAAATTCCATGAAACATGAAATTTATCAAAATTTCGGAAATTTTGAAGGTTGAAACTATGAAATTTTCGAAATTTTGAAATCTCCGAAATTTCATAGAAATTTCATAATTTGACTTCGAAATTCATCGAAATTGAAACTTTAATCCTTGGACCTGAGTGTCAAACGAGCTTTTAGTGTTTTGTATGATCATGACGATTCGCTAATTGATTTCTGACTTTGTTAATGAAAACTGAAACATTTGGGTCATACAAAAAGACACCGTTGCGGCAGTAGGCCAGGCCAGGCAAGGCCAATAGACTTGAAGCCTGCCTGTCTCTTCTTTTGGTCACGGAATCATCAAAGTTGAAAGTAAAGCACAGGGCAAAAGCTAATCCAATCCAACCTCGCAAATTTTGCTTCCCAAATGGACCACAACGCACTTACAACTAAAAGCAACATAGCTAGGCTTTATATTTGAAAAAAATACAAGGAGAAGAACTTACCTCCAATCCTACAATCGTATTGTACATATTAGCAAGGCCAATATTTTGCAGATGAGCAATTAAACAGGCAATTAACTAATTGATTAATTAAATAGCATAGGGAATTAATCATCAGCACTCGAGAGAAACACAGGCGGCGGCGCGTGTAATAACTTCGGGCAAATCCGGTGCTACACTCCACTCTCCACCAACCGTATTGTACACTAAAACCAACCCCAATCTGCTGTCACCAGAACCACTAGTACCACTAGTACAAGAAGGTAGTTGCACCAGCACCACCTTGTTTCCTACTCCTACGCAACTATACCTCACCCTGCTAACCTGCGCCACCGCCACCGGAGGACTTCTTATCCTACACCACTCCCCGCATCCATCACCACCCCGTTTCCCACCACCATCGCTACTAGTGCTACTACCCTTGACCTTGAGCTTGAATCTCCAAAACGACAGCTCCACCGCGTGGCTCGCCAGCACGTACACCTCGCCATCAGCCCCCGCCGCGCAAGCCGCTACCACGCACCCGCCTCCCGGGACCGCCCGGCTTCTCAACCACCTACGCGCCTCCACGTCGTACAAGTCCATCGAGCTCGCGTATAGGTGCGCCGCCCCACCATCTCCGCCGATCCTCAGCCCACCAATCACGTACAGTATTCCCCCCGCCGAGGCTCCGATGCAGCCGTACCGCCTCCTCGGAGCGTGGGACACCACGCTCCACCTGTCCCAACCCGGGTCGTACTCCTCCACCGCGGTGGCCCCGCCTCCGCCTCCGGCAACGTAGATTTTGCCGGAGACGGCAGCGGCGGCGAACTTCTTGCGGGGGAAGAGCATGGGTGACATGGCGGAGACGGAGCCGGTCCAGGTGTCGTAGCGCAAGGTGGCGGTACGGCCGACGATGTAAATTGTGGGCCCCACGGCGCAGAGACGGGCGTGGCTGGAAAATAAACATGTTGGGACGGCGTCGTTTTCTGGGAGAAAGGCGGAGACCTTCCAAATTAGGGATTGGGAGGAATCAGAGTGGGTGTGGAAGCGGAGAGCGGCGGCGAAGAGGGTGGAGTCGGAGGAGGCGGAGAGGGCGAAAAGGGCGGAGTGGAGAAGGCCGTGGAGGCGGCGCAGGTTGGAGAAAGAAGAGGAGGCGACGAGGCGGGCCCAGCGGCGGCAGACTTGGGGGAGGACGGGGATGGAAGGAGGAGGGACCCTGGAGATGCATTCCAAGACGATGTCGTCGGGGAGAGAAGAGAAAGTGACGGCGGGGGCGCATTGGTGTTGGTGCGGTGGTGGTGGTGGTGGTGGTGGGAATAATCTGGTGGAGGAAGGAGTGATGACTGAATTTGGAGCAGAGGTATTGGGAAAACAGGATTTCATGAGCCATGACAAGTGACGAGAGTTGCAGCTCTCCCTCTCAGACATCGCACTCCAAGCTCGGATTTGATTTTGATTTTGATTTTGATTTTGGGTCAGTGCAAATGGAAATGGAAATAGTAAATGGTAAAATGGGGAAAGAACAAAGAAGAAGAAGAGGACTTGGGTTGGGACAGTTGGCCTGGAAGGAGAGAAATCAATCGGTAAAAAATTAAATTGTTCAAAAAAAAAAAAGGGTAAAAAATTAAAATAACTCTTTGGCCTGATGCTTAACGTTATTAGCTAATCTGTTTTCAAAGGTATTTTAATAGATTGTACTTAGAAAATAAAAAAAAATAAAGTGAATAGATTGTACTTAGAAAATAAAAAAAATAAAGTGAATTTGATATTTTTGAAATTTGAAAATGTGTATAGTTATATAACATAAAAAAACGACCAAATCTCTCTTCTTCTCTTCCAATCTCTATGCAAAACCCACCTCCTCCTTCCACGACCTCCCTTTGCAAAACCCAAATCCAGATCCATACAACAATTTTTTTTTTTTGGGTCACCAGCACTAACGCCCTCTACAAAACCCAAATCCAAACTCAAATGCCCAACCTCCCTCAAATCTCCCTCTACAAAACCCAAATCCATATCCGAACGCCGTCATTCATCATTAGCTCGGCCACCATTCGTCGAGATTAAACTCCTCCATGGTGTCGTAGACCTCGAAGCTTTGGCAGGCACCATCAACCTCGAAGCTTTGGAGTTTTTGCTCATGCTCTGCCTTTTCTTCTCAGTCGCTGGCGTCAATGACGGGTTCACTAGGTTGGGCTCGAGGATCGTGGCTGCGAACTAAGCGCCTCTATCTTCGGTGGGTTTTCCGAGCAAGAGTTTTGGGTTCCATGTTTCACATATTTGCGTTCGGTGTTGTTGGTCGAAATGTGTTTCTGATTGTTTGTGAAAACGTCGAAGTGGCAACCATTTCCTTTGTTAAGTTGGCGAAATGGAAAGGATGTTCATTTTCTGCATTTCTGCCGTTATTTTCAAGCCTCGCCCGCCAAACGCCTATTTGACCCTTTTAGAGCATCTCCACCGGGCAGGTGAGCGCTCGGGCGAGGGCGCGGGCTCGCCTCGCACGGCACTATTCACGCCACACAGCGAAAAGAGGGAGTGGCGAGGGCGGCCGTCGAAGGCGGAGGCGGAGGCGGGCGTCGCCGCGCCGCGCTGCGGCGGTGAGGGGAAAGTGGGCCCCAGCGACGTGGAATCGCACTCTTTTTTTTATTCGGCGCGTGGGCCGCGCGCGTGAGGGAGAGTGGGTGGGTGGGATGTTTGGTAGTGGAGTGACGGGGGTGTTGGGCTGCTTTTTGTGTTCGGCGGCACCGAACATAAAAAGTAGCCCCAAACTCTTTTTTTTTTTAGTTTGCTGACTGCCACGTGGAGCATCTGTGCGTCCGTCAGATGTAGCGTTGGCAATAACGGCAGATGTTGCCACGTGTACTGACCGTTTGAAATTTTTTTTTAATCCAATTTTTTTAAAATTTTTTTTCCCTATAAATATAATCCTTCCTATCATTTCTCATACACCAAAATAAATTTCCACTCCATCATTTTGTTTATTTTGCTACTTTCTTTGTCAATTTGCATACAAAATTTCCTCATTTTTTTCAATCAAAATTCTCGTTCCTCAGAGCTAATGCAGCAATCCGGAGTGTATGGATTGAAGAGAAGTTATCAGTTGTGCAAATCTTGAAATTTGTATGTCATTGCCCATCACCGGTCTGAAATGCGTACATCCCAAATGTGGAGAAAAATTACCCAACACTATATTGCTCATATGCCCGTACGGTTCAAATGAAGGAGCTCTACAAAGTCACTGGAGGAATTTGAACAAAGAATTCAAAGCATGGAAGGAAGCATTGAACAAAGGATCGCAAAATACCGGGAGCAGCTATGCTTTGGATGACGAGGTAAACATTTCAGAAATTTTGTTTTTTTAACATTAAATTTTGGTATATAATTTTAATAATTTTGATGATAATTTTAATAGATAAGACATGCGCAACTTGGTATCAATCTGAAATGAAAGGGGCTAGTTTCGGACAATGGGGCGGTTGGACATGTCAAGGATTGTCAGCGGTATGTACAAGTCTACATACCGGACCCAACCCCTCTCCATTGATTTCACAGGTGAAGGTTCATCAATGGAGCGTATCGGAGGAACCCCAATGGAAGCGTCATCGGGAGCAACCCCAATGGAAGTGAATTTAGCCGATGATGTTGACACTATTGCAACACCTAGTTCATCGACTCGTCCTAGGAAGAAAGGCTGCAAAAAAGCAAGGAATCAGCCCCCCAGCTCTAAAAATTTGTGCGAAGATTTCGAGGAATCCACACTTCGTGTTGAAGAAGCAAGAAGAAGGGAAGAGGTCCAACAAGAGAACGAGCAAGAGAAAATGAGTTACTGAACAGGAAAATGAATTTAAAGTTATGGCAATGGATTGCATTATATGACTCCAAATGCAAAAGCCTATTGGCGGAGGAAAGACAAGCAATTACTCGTAGACGGAGGCTTTTAGGGAGGCCCAAGAGGCTGAGGCTTCCGCGTGGTCCTCCTCAAGAGTGATTTAATTTGATGATGTTTTTATTTTATTTTATTAGCTTGTAATATTCATGTTTTATAATATTCATGTTTTATTTTATTAGTATGTAATATTAAATTTCAAATTTAAATAAAATTTGTTTTATTCATGTATGAATAAAATAGTTGTATGAATAAAATTTGTATGAATAAATTTTATGTGTAGATTACTTGAATATAATGTTGGTAATAATTCTTATACATGTTTTTGAAAAAAAAAAAAAATAGTTATCGCCTACGCCTACATGGGTGTGGGCTGTTTTTTTGACGGAAGGCGCATGCAATCACTATTCATCGCCAGGAAAGGAGGGCAACAGCCCACTCGGTCCGCCCATGGTGAGCCTAGGGTGTGAAAACGAAACCGACGGTGTGAAATATCGAACATAGCCTTATGTTTTTTTAGAACTACCAAACACTTTTTTCCCCTTACTTTCTCCTAAAGTTTTTAACGAGGATTCCTAGTTTCATTGTTGTTATTTTCTCATATCCTTTTTGTTTGGTGTATTGCCAAACTCCATTTTTGTAAAATCACACTCCTTTTGATAAAATAATAAATAAATAAAAAACAGCATTGCACAAAATTGAAAATTTTTTTGATAAAAAAAAAAAAAATTGCCGTCGCACAAAATTTGACATAGTGAAACATCAAAGAGCACCTTACTCTTCCAAAATTTCGTTGCTGCTATGGACTTAGGGCTCCTTTGGTTCCAGAAATGGGATTTGGGATTTTTCCTTTCCCATGTTTGATTATTGCGGAATCGAAAAAGTGGCTGAAACATATCAAATTAGATGATGATAAACCTTTAACAAAAACAGTGACAGACTCTTGAATATCAACCTCATTCCCTAGTTAGTGACTTTAGCAATCACACATAAAAAATATTTTACTTGTTTGGAGTTACAAACGGTGGAGGGTAAATTCGTGCTCCTCTTGGACATGTGGCATTGTGGTATGGGATGGAATGCAAGATGAAGGACAACCAAGATTATACTTTAGAGTATTATTCGGAATAGTGAAAGCAAAACTGCGAGGCTTTAGGATTGTAAATGAATTACTGATAAATTACGTAGGACAGGAGTAATCAAGTGGTTGTTAGTTTAGTTGCATGCCAGTTCTATTCTTTTGGGCCACATTTGGGCTTGACTTGATGGCTTTGGGCTTTGCTTATTTGATTCAGATTTCGCGTTCAGAATAAGGGAAGGCCGCTCCACCCAACGGCTAGAAAATTACAAACTCAAAAGGCAAATCCCTAACGCGATCACACCCGTCAGATCAAGCCGCTGTAACTCCCATCCAACGGCCATATTTCCTTGAGAATAAGACCGTTGGAGGTAGGGGTCGGTTCAGGCGCTTCAAAAAGAAACATCGCAGCCCACAATCTGACAAAAATTTCAGAAACCCCCAAATCCTCCTCTAAAAAAAAAACAGAGAGAAAGAAAGCGATAGCCCGGCCATTACCGGGACCGAAGCGGAGCGAAGAAAGTGGCGACCATTAACGCCGGTGAGGAACAAGGAGAGGCCGGCAATAGTCGTCTCCAAGTGTTCTTGTCGTCGTTGTTTTCGAGCATCGGTGGTGTTTTTGGCAGCAACGGTCAAGAAGATCAAGATTCAGAAATGGATTCCAGAGTCCTCCCTTTGGCTCCGCCCCAACAACCCAGAGGTACCCGCCATTTGCTTGGCCATATTTTGAATCTTTTTATTGAATCTTTGGGCAGTTTTTTGAAACTTTGGTTTGTCGGTCATTTCATTCGCAGTTTTCAATGTTCTCTGTTAGAATTCTGTGGTTGTAATTTTTGTTTTATGTTGTGCCTCTGGCCTCTGATATTGAGGTTGGGAAAATTTTGCTTCAACTTTCATCTATTGGTTTTGGTTAATCTTTGCTGTTTCTTTTTCATCCTTGTGTTGTAAGTATTATTGTAATTAGATGTAGTTACTCATTTCGAGATTTTACTTTTACTTGGCCATTTTAATGCGAGACTGATTTAGCTAGTTTTAATGGTGTTTCAGACGGTGTTAAGCAGAAGAAGGTGACATTAGAAGCGAAAAATAGGCGAGTTCTTCAAGACATTGGTAACCTTGTGATAACTGATCCTGCTGTCCAAGGGAAGCTCCATGTTAAGGTACCAATCTGACATTTATTTTCTTTTTCTATGGATTTGGTCAAGTCTTTAGACTTTTTCATCTTACATGTTGTGTTCTCTGCTGTTAATTTCCAGAAACCGACAGCGGATGGTGCAGTTGTCAATGTTGGGAAACCGGTTGCTGCGAAGAAGGTTGTGGCAGCGGAAAAGAATGCATCTGAGAAGCCTAAACCCGAGATGGTGATCGTCGTAAGCTCCAGCGACAAGGAGAAGAAGAGTGCTGCTGTTAGTGGAAGAAAATCTGGACAAGGGGCCTCAAGGAAGAACGCCAGGGCATTTACATCGATTCTCAGCGCCCGAAGCAAAGTAATTTTCATTTTTGTTGCATAGCCTTTTGGAACATTGTTTTTTTCCTACCTTTGCTTTGTTTTGTTGTGTTGTCCACTGAGTTTTCTGTTTTTTCACAGGCTGCTTCTGGGCTAAATAGTAAGCCAAAGGATGCGAAAGTTGACATTGATGCAGCTGATGCCGATAATGAGTTGGCGGTAGTTGAATATTTGGATGAACTCTACCAGTTTTATAAGCTCACAGAGGTATTGACTCACCTTTTCTTTATGTTTCCGTAACTGTAAACACAAAGATGCACATGCACTCTCACTTCATGGGTTCTTTTGTCTCATATGCGATTGTTGTTATGCAGGGAGAGAATCGTGTCAATGAGTACATGGATTCACAGCCTGAAATAAATAGCAAGATGAGATCAATCCTTGTAGACTGGTTGATAGAAGTTCACCACAAGTTCGAACTCATGCCAGAAACCCTCTATCTTACAATCAATCTTATTGATCGGTTCCTTTCGGTGAAAGTTGTACCAAGGAGGGAGCTTCAGTTACTTGGCATCAGCTCAATGCTTTTGGCAAGCAAGTATGAGGAAATTTGGGCACCTGAGGTAGTAATTCTATTTCTGTAGAGCATATTGCATCTGGTTGTCTCTTTAACCGGTTGCCTAATCTTGAGTTGTGGTTGTGAAAATGTGCAGGTTAATGACTTTGTCTGCATCTCAGACAATGCTTATGCTAAAGAAAAGGTCTTGGTCATGGAAAAAGCAATCTTGGGAAAGCTTGGCTGGTATCTAACAGTTCCCACACCCTATGTCTTCCTCGTTCGCTATATCAAAGCATCTGGTCCTTCTGATGAGGATGTAAGATTTTTTATATCAATTTCTTAAGTTCATGCATATTCAAGTCCATGGAAAAATCTGGATTTAATAATTGGATTCTGGTTTCTGCTATTGTAGATGGAGAACATGGTGTTTTTTCTTGCTGAGCTGAGTCTGATGGACTATTCTTCTACGATTCAGTACTGCCCTTCAATGATGGCTGCATCTGCTGTTTATACTGCTAGATGCACCCTTGACAGGAGCCCTGTCTGGACTGAAACTCTCGAGCATCATACTGGCTATTCTGAAGATCAGCTGATGTAAATCATTCTCCATTTGCTCTTAATTTTGTAGTTTATTACTGAAACGCAGAATTACTTATTACTGTTTTTGTCTGGAACAGGGATTGCGCGAAGCTCTTGGTAACTTTTCATTCTGCGGCTGCAGAGAGTAAGCTCAAGGCTGTCTACAAGAAGTTCTGTAGCCCTCAGCGTGGCGCCGTTGCTCTTCTTTCACCAGCCAGTAACCTGTCCACCACATCACCATGATAATTGATTGTGGATACTTTTGGGGCATGGTTTACCTTACCACCTTACCATCTAGTAGTATTCATGATAATAGACCCAAAATAATAATCTAGTAGTATTCATGATAGTTGTAGTATAGGAGATCATTTTGCTGTTATGATCGGCGGCTGTTATTGTGGTTAGAGCCCAGAATCCTTTTGTGATATTTGCAACTTTAAATCAATGCTAAATGCTGCCAATTACTTGGTGATTCTGTTCTCCTGAAGGGTGTGTGAATTGTTCTTTAATTAAGTTGACCCGCTCTTTGCCTTTTTACATAATCATTATTATGATTCATATAAACAGATCAACTTGTGTTGTTCTCATCTGTCTTTCGAGGAACAATGCCACAAGCTAGCAACATTGTCCATAACTAATCCAAACCATTAACATACCAATGGCTGAGGCATTTTCTGGTTGTGAATGCAAAGTGGCTGTATAGCTAGCTTGCGTGCATCTGATGTTGTCCAACCCATGACAAGAAGAATTACCAAAAGTACATCCAGAATCATAATAATATATAAATGGAAATTATCACTGTTTCAATTGTATTGGAAATAAAAAAGTCAGTGTTTCAACTGTAAGTTTCCATTACACAGAAGAAAAACTTTGATCAGCTTCATTCTTGACTGGATTCTCCTTCCTCGATCACCTTTACCTTAGTGCCACAACAGCTCTTCCTAGTATGGCTCCCAACTTGAACTTCTTTCTCATTACATGCCTCATCTTTCTTCCCAAGATCCAGCCTCCGTTCCAAGAACTCCGAATTCTCCTTCCAAACCTCTCCGTTACCATAAACCTCCTTCTTCCAAATTGGAACTGATGCCTTTATCTCGTCAATCACAAACTTGCACGCATCCAATGCATCAACACGATGAACAGATGAGACTGCAATGAAAACACTTGTTTTACCAACTGGAACGGGGCCCAGGCGATGGGCAACAGCAATGGAGTGGAGATTCCAGGATGACCTAGCAGATGAACAGATGGAGTTCATGCATCTTATAGCCATGGGAACATATGCTTCATATCTCAGCTCCAAGACCGTTTTGCCTTGAAAGGTATCGCGTGTAGTACCAGAAAATGTTGCAATAGCACCTGCCTCCGGGGCACTCACATAATTGATATATTTGGCAATGTCAATTTCTGTATGTTCCTCTAAGATTTCCACTAGAGTTTTCGACTCCGAATCCATCTTCCTTGAGAACTTCAGCAGAACCCTGAGCCTTAACGGAAAGTAGAAGGTCAGTACCATGTGTGAACCAACAAAGCAAAGACAAGTCCCAATGACAAAGCTCTATTAAACGAAAAAGCGCACACAGCCATAGCACAAACCACATAATATATCAAGTTTCTGAGAGACATCACAGGTGAGCACACAAGTAAAAACTCTAAATATGTAACACAGAAAACATTTTCCAGATAAATGAGCACACAAGTAAAAACTCTACCCAAACTGCGAGATTTGAACGCCGGTACAGCTCAGTTTCGGTGAAACAGTAATGGCACCTAGAACACGAAATTGGCATGATAAAGGCGAACAAACCCCTAAAAATTTAGCTTTAATGTCGTAATTTCAATCTAATTAACTCAAATACAACTTCAGATTGGAACGAATAAGACTTAATTTCACGGACCCAGAAAGAAAACTAACAGCAACTACTCAAAAGGAACCAATACCAGTAATCAGACACCACTTACACATGAAGATTTAGACAGCCGTTTTGTGAAGCGTTTTCAACCACTTGCAAAGAATATCTCACTCTTCCCCTCCGTCTCTATCTATGTTGGCACTTCTTCTTCCCCCACTCACCAATCTGTGCCTGCAGGAGTGAAGATTGTGTTTTTCAGGCATTTACGCCCCTTTGACTTGTAAAGCCCAAAAGGACCCTTATACCCTTTGAAGTGTTTCCAAGTTCGAAAGGAAATTGAGAGATGGAAAGTTGTTCGATTTGAACGAAACATTTTTTTTTTTTTTTTTTTTTTTTTTTTTTTTTTTTTTTTTTTTTTTTTTTTTTGTTTACTTATAAATAGAGAATCAGAATTAGAATAAGGAAAGAAAATTGGAAATGAGATTTGAATATCTCAATTCATCTTAGTTATCAAACTCGTTACATTGAAAGGGACTAATTCTTAAAATTGTGATAGACTCTATTAAAATTTCATTATAAAATGCTTTAGTAAACATAAGAGAAGGAATAAATCGAAATCATTTTCACTCATTTCATTCCTCTTTCCTTCTAAGTAAACCATACATGTCTGTCCAGATACTTATATATTAGGGGAATTAGAAACTTTTACTAAATCAAGATGAAAAAAATTCATCTCATTTTATTGGGCCATAAGGTGGAAATACTAGGGAGGAGGTATAAGAAGAAACCGAAGGAGAAAAACTAGTGAAAAGGTGATAAGAACACTAACCCCTAAACTGTAAACCCTAAATCCTAAACCATAAAACCCTAAACCCTTGAAATGCAACCCTAAACCCACACTAATCAAATGAAGGAATTCGTGTACATACGAATGTACAATGATGCAATGTACTATGATGCAGGAGGTCATAAAAGCATCAATTTTGACTAAGGAATCCAAGAAATTCCTATATATACACAGAACATATACATAGTCTACTAAAAAGATAAAAAGAATGATATCAAATTCTGTCCTAAAACTCACAGTCACTTTAGAACCAAAACCCAGACTCCTAAACAAGCCGTTGCCTATTTATGTACATAGAACATATACATATAACAACCAAGAAGAAGAGCAGCAAAATAAACCCAGAAAATGGGCAAACAAAACCCTCTTCAATGGTTTGACGAATAACATAGAATATGGCACAAAATTTCATCAAAGAGTGTTTGACGAATAACACTCCAATCTGGTGATATGCATGCCAACCAAATACAAACAGACATTCGAGGTTACAGCAAGATCATAAACATCAAAGGGACATTCCAACTTATACCAACACACTTTCCAGCTCATACCAACACACATTCCACTCAAAAACAACCAAACACAATATGCTAAATCAAAGGGACCTGCAATTCTGCAGTAGTTGCAGAATTGCAAATATTTGCAAACAGAAAACTCTAAACAGTATGCAATTCGACAAATTGGGCACCAAAACCCCCCAAATCGTAAAACCCAATCAACCCACAACTATACTCACACAATCCTCAATTCGATATACAATTTGGGGAAAAACAGCCAAGCTTCAACAAATCAACAATAAATCCATTCAAACATGCTTTGTAATGAAAATGGAATACCTGAGATAGTTGTGCGGAACAAGTATATAGATTTGGCTAGTGCAACTTAGACAATGAAAATCAGACCTGCAACTCACGACAATGAGAACTATAGAGCAGTCAAATAATTTTCAAACGAATTTGGTTCAGATCTGTACAAAGAGCAGTGAACATACCATCAACAGAAGAAGAATCAGCTAGTGTTCGGGGTATTGATGAAGCTGAAGATGAATACGCTGTATTTGGATTTGATGAAGGTAAGAAGAATGGGGCGGTTGCTGGAGGTGAAGATGAATGGGGGGCGAGGATTGATGAAGAAAGAATCGGGGGGTTTGGGTGCTGAAGGTGAAGAGAAGGGGGGGTTGATGAAGGAATGAATCGGGGGCGTTCGGGTTTTGCTGAAGGTGAAGAAAAACGGGGGGGGTTTGCTGGGCGTGTTTGGATAGTTGAGATTTGGATGAAGATCGGTTTGGGATTTGATGGAAATCAGTGGATGATGCAAGAGAGGTTGGATTGAGAGAAGAAGATGAAGATGCAGAGTGGGAGAGAGATTCGGTGTGGAAACGAATGGTTTTTGTGTCTTCGTTAAGTTGAAGAAATGGAAATGCGTTGTTTCTCCATTTTTGCGAGTTTTCACCCATGCTACGAACGTGTTTTTGGCCCGATGGAAAACAGAAAAGGGCGGTAAAAACATTACCGAATGGGGAATTAGAAACTTTTACTATATCATTTTCACTCCTTTTAATTCATTTTCCTTCTAAGTAAACTACACTTGTCTGTCGAAATACTTAGGGGGCGTTTGGTAATTCATTTTCAGCCTAAGCACCATCGAACCCATCATTAACAAAAAACCACCACTGACCAGAAACCGCCACTACCATCTATTGGAAAATGCCACATGACTGCAACCACCATACACGTTTTATTTTATGATAATGAAAACAGTGGAAGGGGATGTTTGAAAATCAATTTTCAAACGAACTCAATTCACCCATTACCAAATGAACTCCAGTTGTTGCCTAACCAACTGAACTGTCAATTCCATAAGCCTTAGATTTTACTACCACTACCATTTCTTTCTACTCGAGAAGCAAAAACCCCCAACCCTAAAACCCCCGTTCAGTTGTTAGAACCAGAGTTGATCTCCGGGTTAGATATAATGGACATACTATTCGCCCATATCCAAGCGGACCTCCGCTCCAACGACGCCCTCCTCCAAGCCTTCCAGCAATCCGCCGCCGACCGCGACATCTCTGTCATTGCCAAGTCCGCCATCTAGGAGATTGTCACCTCCCCGCCTCCACCATCTGCAAAAAGGTCATCTCCGACCTCAGCCGCTCTACCCGCCTCACAGTCAACCTTTGGGACAGGGTCTGCATTGGCATCCTCACCGATCTCGACTTCCCCGACCCCGATGTCTCCGTCGCCATCATCTCCATGCTCGCCGCCATCCCTCATACTGCCTCTCCAAGCTCATCACCGATGCCTAGAAAGAAATCAACAGTTGCTTCGATTTAGCTTTGGGTGAAAACAGAGGCGGTAGGTTTTGCAGATAAAGTGGAAGAGAAGAAGAGAGGCTGCGGGAGGTGGGGCTGGTTTTATGATAATTAAAATATTTTTATATGTTAATGGTCATTTTTCATATACTTCTACCGAACACGTTTTCACTGTATTTGTTTTCTGAAAATATTTTACTTTTATACTACCAGACATGTTCTCAAATCTCAGAAATGCCATATTCATTTTATCATTTTTATGTTCTGGATACAAACTGCGAAAATGCACCGCAAAAATGTTACCAGACGACCCCTTATATATTGAAGGAATTAGAAACTTTTATTTCTTGAACGAGCCACTTCTAAAAGATCACATATAGACTAGAAAACTTTGTTATTGGAGATTTGTAACACTAACAAAACTCAACGATCTCAATTTAAAAGAGTTGAAATTCTTATACGAAGTTCTAATTGACATATTCGAATAGGGAGTTCGAGTTTACATTGAAACTGATAATGTAAACAACCATAATGTTAAAGCTTGAATAAAGGAATTTTATATATAGTAAAGAAATTTGATTAACTGTGCTACGTAGAAATGTAGTATGTATACAAGAAACGTAAGTATCAAAACCTTGAATCTACTTTTTTTGTTGGTCAAAATGTAGTTGTTATAGATAGAGCAAATGGCAAGCAGCTAGTATAACAAATTCATATAGATGAGACAGGTGTCGAATTCGATAAACAAACATGTCTAGTAAAAAAAAGCTACACACCCTGAGCCGCATAACTACAATACGAGGAACAATGAATGTAAAGGACAGACTCACTATTATAAGCCAAAATCGAATGCCTCTACCACTAGACAATCACCACTAGACAATGCTAAACTGGTATAAGACTAAATAACCATCCAAAGACCACTTAACAAAACCAAAAAAAAAAAAAGAGAGAGGAAAAGAGAGGTGAGAGAATTTTTATTGTTTTTAATGTTTAATATTTGCTAAATTCCTCTCCATACTCGGCTATATTTGTCTAGCAACTATTCACAAAACCATTTTAACTTCTTGTATGGCTAGGTTGTTGCAACAACAAAAATGAAGCTTTTGGGTTAAAATAGCCAGAATTGGGAGGATGACTAGGCTGTTGGAGATGCTCTAAACATACCCAAATTAAAAATAGGGCGATTTTATTCACACACATCAATTGGATTTTTACACCCAATCTTATTTTAAAACCCATCATCCATTTTGACAAGTTTGAATTTCATCACTACACCCATTTTTTGGTCCAAAAATACCCCTTACTCAACATTGAATTTGATTTTTACACCCATCATTAATCTATATAACTTCTTACATAATTTTGGAAACATTATTCTATGAAGTCAGAGTACAAGACTCATCATGTACATCAAAACTGTGCTCTGCTCTTCGATTAGAATGGTGATAAGGAGACCATCTTTTTTCAAATCACCTCCTAATTCTTTGAAATGAACTCTTAATCATAATTTCCCAGAGTTTTATTCCCATTTTTCTTTCCAAATGAATGACCTTTTTCTGAAACACTACAACCAGAAGTTTATCGAGCTTGTTGTATCAAAATGCAATTGCAGATCCAAATATGCAAGCCTTCCAAAGAGCTATTCAGAATTAAGTTCAAAGTGTCAACCCTTCAAAATATTTGTTATTAAATATAGATAGATCACCATTTTCTCAATGCAGCAGTCAATAAAATCAATTTTGGATAAACAGGAGGCAACTGCTGATAATGATCTACAGAATCTCAAAGGCGAACATCCTTATGGTGCATCGAGTCATATTGTTGGACCCTAATGTACACCACTGGTTAAAGAAATATGTGAGCAGGGTGACGAGATTCTTCCTAGAAACAATTCTCTGTTCGGGACAAACATTCTCCCACTAATAGTAGGATCAATGTACATCAAAATAAAGGAAAAGAAAAAGCATTATCAGATGGCCTTAATGAGAACCATGTCAGAAGATGAGAATGATAGCCATGAAAGTGTTGAGAGCTGTAATAGTGCATGACTGTTTCCATCAAGCAACAAGAGGTGGCGGTTTGAAGAGGAGTTCATTGTTGAGAGTAAAAGGTTAAGAAAGAAAAATTCAAGAAACACAGGCTTACGGGAATTTCGAATGATAATTAGATCATGCCCTTGTCACAGCTTGTCAAGATGAGATTTATGTTGGGTGTAATGATCAATTTGCTATTTTATTTTAGGTCTTTAAGTGTAATTTTGTATTAGGGTAAAAGAATAATTTAATTAATAAAATAAGTGACGGGTGTGAAGATCAAATTGATGGGTGCGGATAAAATCACCCTTAAAAATACTTTAACCAATCCACCTAAAAAAAGGTAAAACTATCTAGCCGAATACACCTATGAAGTGAAACCACCTGTTATAGTAGAGCCATTCAGCAAAAAGTTAAAGAACCTATTAAACCAAGTAACATGTGTACAAAACTATCAGTGTAAAACCACCTAACCGAATACACCTATGAAATGAAATCACCCGGTAAGTAGAGCAATTCAGCAAATAAGGAACTTTTGTCTCTATAATTAATCACTTTTCATTCAATTGTTCTGACCAAATAAAAGAATTAATGAAATTAAGTTAATATCTTAACCAATTCAAATTAATTAGAATGACATACTTGTAAATATTATAGAGAGACTTGGCTATTTTCAAACCCTATGTGTCATCCATTTTCAAATTTGAGTTTAATTCAATAAAAGGAAATATGCTTGGGTATAAATCTAATGATTGTAAACTTTTTTGGATAATATCCCATTAACCATTCTTTTATACACAAGCGACTTTTGAGAGAAGGCAAATGGAAATGGTCAATACTCTCAATCAAACGAACTACCAATCTCCAGGGCATTATGCCAAAGCTTTATGCTCCTGATCCATCAAAATTTATCCAGATCCTTCTTCGTTGTCACTGTCACCAACTGGATTGCTCTCCAAATCAAATCTAGACTCTTCCAGGTGAAGTCCTCTCGTTATCTGGTCGTCAGGGATGTATTCAAAGGTCCATTGGGCCATTTGCCATCTGCTATAGACCGTCCTGTCCTTTGGTTGTTCTGTTTCCTGCTCTCAGTTCTCTCCGGAGGCGCTGACTAGTTGGGTATGGCAGCGACGAGATTGGGTTGTGGATGTTTTGGTTGGATTGGTGTTTGTTTTCTTTTGTTTATGTTGATGGGCTTGGGCCTTTGTATTTTAGGTTTTACTGCTTTGTTTGTTTGGGTGCTGTTTGTACGGGTTTAGGTCCCCCTCTGGACCTTTAATTTTATGAAGTTTGTTACCTTGACAAAAAAAAAACTACCAATCTCTTGCATGTTTGATAAATAATATAATGTCCTCACCAAAAAAAAAGAGTAATCATGGATAAAAAGAGACTCAAGTGTTCTAATTCTGCAATGAAGTTAGTTCCACACAAAATGCATGAACGATTTCAATAAATAGCCCGACTCGGTAAAGAGAATACATCATCATTTGTCCCAACGGCAATATTATTGTATGAGTTTAGTGTTTGGTCCGTTCTCATGAATCCTTTACCTAGTTTAGTCTCCTCAAATGATCGGAAGTTGTATTGGTTGTGAATATTCATTATTTATTTATGCTGGTTGTGCCTTGAGAATGCTATAGCTCTCATAGGCGGCGAGGTTTTTTTTTTTTTTTTTTTTTTTTTCCAAATCTGGTTTCTCAATTCTAAGGGGTGGTGTGTGAATGTGGAGATTTGCTCTCAAGAGCTTTGGAATAGTGATTTCGTGGTTATTCAACATCATTCCAGTCATGGAGGATCTGGTGACAAAGTTCGGGAACAAAGTAAACCTAACGGAGGAAGAAGAGTAAACTGTGGTTGAAATAGGAGAGGATGTCAATCTGCAACCTACCAAATTCCTACTCATAGGAAAAATGCTATCCCGAAAGGAGGCGAATCAAGGGAGTCTGATTGAGACGAAGGGCAATCTATGGAGAACCAAGGAGGCCTTCCAAGCGGAGGGAATTGGCGATGACAAGATCATGTTTGTGTTCTAGAACAATGACGATCGCCAAGCCATATTAAACAAAAGTCCGTGGACTTTTAATCAAACTTTACTAGTACTATAGGAGATTCAGCACTGGAGAGAGGCTGAGAAGGTGCTGCTTGTCTCACAGGATTTTTGGATCTGGGTGCGAGGAATTCCATCATTCTTCTAATCTCCGCAGCTAGGGCAAAGGATTGGACAGCAGGTGGGGCAGTTCACTGATTTTGACAAAAAGTGATATAAACATGTTGATGGGGACTTCTTTCGCATACATGTGTGTATGGACATTCAAAACCGATCCTTAAGGGTGTTAAGGTACGTTTTGCAGCCGAAGAAGAGCTGATTTTCACAACCTTCCAGTTTGAGCGTTGTCCGCGATTTTGTTTTGTTTGTGGGTGCTTTGAACATATTAAGACAAAGGGATGTGAGTCCACTGTGGGAAGGAATGCCGATGGAGTGGAAAATTATAGTAGTCAGCTAAAGGTGCCAAAGAATGAAGCTTTGCTGAGGAGTTTTGAATCATCAATTGGATGGGGGCCGAGGTGAGCATCACGTGTTTCTAAACCGGGATGGTCCTTACAGGCTCCTAAAATGGGGGAAGTGGGATTCGTTAGAACTCGAGAGGAGTTTGAGGAGGAAAAGGAGGACCAAAAAGGTGATGGAAGTCAAGGAAGTGGCAGAGACGGCGATGGCGGTGCTGGCAATGACGGATCTAGGAGGAAATGGCCAAGAATGGAAAGTAATTGTGTCATTAGTGCAGTATTGATGGGAGCGAGGATTGTGGCTAATGACAATAACTCTCCTATGAATAGGTTTAATGTGGAATTAATTCCCACAAGTCAACGAACCAATGGGGAAAAAGGGGCAATAATGGAGGCGCATGATAGGGATATGACTTATTCCCAACGGACAAATGATAATGGCAGCGATAATATAGGAAATAATGGGGTGTTTGAAGAGGTGGGCGAAGAAGAAGCACAATCAGTTACTAATCTTGGTGGAAGAGAAGTCAGCAAGGAGTTGGCAGCAGACCCGGTCACCCCTAAAAGTGGGCTTTACCCAACTCTTGAGCTTGTGGAAGCCCAACTGAAGAAGATAATGATTGTTGCCCACTAGAGTTACTTGGGGCACAAGAAATGTCGTCCAGCAGTAATGGTGGGCCTCCTAGGCTCTCTACGTCAGGTGGTGTAGCGGGGCAAACAACAGTTCTATTACCACCTGGAGCATCACCAATGTTAGCTATCAGAATTGGAAAAATCGTAAAGGGTCCGGCTCAAAAGGCCCATCACGAGAAATGATAGTGTTAAGTTGGAACGTGCGCGGCTTGGGCAACAAGCGCACGTTCCAGGCCTTGAAGTCAATTATTCAGGCCAAGATTTTTCTTTGTGAAACAAGGCAACGAGAGGAATAACTAAGGGCGGTGTGCAAGCAACTGGGCTTTCATAATTATTGGGCGGTGGAAAGAAGAGGGCACGGAGGCGGACTAAGGTTTATGTGGAAAGATGGGTGGTCAGTCAAGGTGCTATCGTTTTCTATGGGCCACATTGACTTAAGAGTATCAGGAGTGCATAATTCCTTCCAAAGCCGAATAACTGGATTCTATGGTAACCCCCAAACACACCTACGAGTTCAGTCTTGGGAGTTATTAGAGAGGCTTCCGGGTGCGAGTGTCAATGAACCGTGGATGGTCATTGGTGATTTCAATGAGATCCTTGAAGATGGGGAGCAAGAAGGAGGGAGGAGGAGGTCGGCTACACGGATGCAACAACTTTCGGAC
Organism: Spiraea crenata; assembly: GCA_033992175.1. Taxonomy (NCBI): domain Eukaryota; kingdom Viridiplantae; phylum Streptophyta; class Magnoliopsida; order Rosales; family Rosaceae; genus Spiraea; species Spiraea crenata. The sequence continues at coordinate 629,894 of JAVBHV010000007.1, read as the reverse complement.
GCATTGGCAGCGTGCAATCTCATGGGGGTTGAATGCCGGGGTATGCTTTCACGTGGAATAACAGAAGAAGAGGGACGGAGAATGTTCAAGCAAAGCTGGATCAGTTTGTGGTTAACGATGTGTTCAAAACTTCCTTTCCATGTGTCAGGGTCCATAACATGATGAGGTGGGAGTTCGATCACCTCCCCATTCTTGTGTACACCGATAGTGATACGACCCGTCCCGAAAATTTTCCCAAAATATCGTGAAATGACCAAAATACCCTTACGGGTCAAATGGTTGACTTGGAATAGTACGAAAACCCCCTGACCAATATTATACTCTATGCGAAGAGCTCGACGATACGAATACATCCGCGGAGACGGAATTGGAATCCGAGTAGTAACGAACAAGTTAAGGGCGAAAAACGAAGTTGAGGTGTTGTAGGTTTTGACACATGGCAAGCAAGGACTGGCTGTTGCCACAGTGTCACACAGTGATTGGGCCAGCTGGTTTGGGTATTTATGACCGGTTTGCAAACCGGGTTTCCAAAAAACAGAAACCCGATTGCCCAAAAACGCCGAAAACCTTCATTGTCGTTGACCCTTCGCCAGCGACAGATCGGGCCGGCGACCACCTGCATCAGCTTCGCCTCATCCTCACGAGCACGAAGCACCAAGGATCGGCGGCTGCAACCTTCAGAATCGCCGGCAACAAGCTCGACGGAATCCGCGAGTTTCCGCGGATTCCGGCCAGCAGGTGGAGGTGAGTCTCGAAAGTATGATTTTTGGATTCCTTTCATTCCGTAGATGAATTTTCATAAGGATCGTTGATTTTGGTTGAGAATTGAGGAAGATAGAGGGTTTTGAAATCAGATGAATAGTCGCTGGGAAATTCCCAGTTTTCGGCGACTGTAGCGGCGGCCGGCACGGTGGTGATGATGTCATCACGGATGATGACGTCAGCTGCCACCTCAGCGCTGAGTCGGCGCCACATCAGCACTGTGTCAGTGCCACGTCAGCACCAGAGTGTTGACGTCGCAACGTTGCCGGTTGCTCACACACCGTGTTGACCGGCGTGACCGATACCAAGTTTGACCGACCACTTTTCCGAGTGGAAACGACGTTCCGGATCCAATGGAAAACTCTGTTTTGCCATCCGAGATACGGTTGTACCCTAATTGAGTGAAACGTGGGGAATTAGGGTTTTCGGGTTTCGTTTTTAATCGTTATTCTTTGGGATTGTTAGGTGACCGGTTCCCGAGGTACCACTATAACGAACCGCTCAGACAGCGAGGAGGACGACGACGATCGCCCGCATATCTGTGAGTGGACGGGTTTTTGGTTTTAAAGTATTGTTTGAGTATGCTTTATATTATGTTTACGTATCTGTATGCTTTGGTGATATGTTGGTTGTTGGCGTATGGTTTTGAGTATCGTTCGAGCATGTTTATGTTTATACACATATATGATATGATGATGTGATCATGGGATATTGGTTGGTGTTGACTGTTATGGAGCGTGGGAGTTATGTATGTGCTGGTTATGTTGATTCTATGCTGGTTATGATGGGTTGTTTGTGGATTGCTCGGTATTGTCTTGTGCAGGTGCAGGTCGGTTTGGGGTGAAGTCCCCTTACCCCTTTATATCGGTATTGGGGTGAAGTCCCCTTGCCCTTTCTGTGATGGTTTGGGGTGAAGTCCCCTTACCCTATTTATCGGTATTGGGGTGAAGTCCCCTTGCCATTGGTATTGGGGTGAAGTCCCCTTGCCACCCATCGGTGTTGGGGTGAAGTCCCCTCACCCTTCGATCATGGCCATATATTCTGTTTATGTGTGATGGTTTATTGTCCCTTATCTCGTGCTGTGTTTTTGGTTGTTGTTGTATGCTTATTATATAGTATAGTCGTATACTATTATTACTGGTTTTCAACTGTGGGGGTTATTACTACTATGTTTTATAACGGTTTTCACTGATATTTATTTTTCTTGTCCACTCATCTTTGTTTTGCGCCCCCTCAGGACTTGAGATTGTTGAGCACCACCGAGAGGAGCGGCAGAAGTCAGTTTAGCTCTGTTCTTGGTCACAAAGAGTGGGAGACTCTTTGCTATCCGTCTTTTGACTGTAGTTGGCGTACGTAGCTGTATTGTGTTTTATTTCGCCTTCGGGCAGTACAGTTGTGTAGTTTGCTTCCGTTGTAGATGCTCTGATACATTGTTGTTATTTATTCTATTGGGCTTCGACCCAAGTCTTGCTTTTAGTTGGTTTTACCTTGTTTGGGTTGTCGTTACGTGTTAGTCCAGGCTTCGTCACCCGTCCGGGTGATGGCCGCACTCCCAGGCCCCACTTTTCGGGGCGGGGTGTGTCAAATAGATCGATGTTCGATAGAGGGAGACAGGCCAACTCCAAGCACATGTTATTGTGGACTCGGAGATATGAATGTGAAATAATCATCAGAGATTCTTGGCAGCAACAACAAGGTGATATATTAGAGGCTGTGGCGAGATGCACTGAAAGACTAACTAAGTGGAATAATGAGGTAGTGGGCGATGTCCCTAGGCGAGTAAGGGAGGTCCAAAACAAGTTGGAGGCGGTGCTGATGGCTGAAGAGTCCGAGGAGAATGTCATACGGGAAGCTTTAACGGAGGATCATGACAAGATCTTGTTAGAGGAGGAAGCTCTATGGAGACAAAGATCGAAAGTAGAATGGTTAAAAGCAGGCGATCACAATACGAAGTTTTTTCATTCTTATGCAAAAGAGAGGAGGAGGAAGCAACCATTATCGGGGATCATAAACGAAAAGGGGAGGCGGTGTGAGACTGTGCAGGAGATAGGGGAAGTGTTCTGTCGTTTCTTTAGTGGGCTATACACGTCGGACAACGATGGGTACTTGCATGAGATTAATGAGGCGATTCAACCGGTCGTTACAGATGAACATAATGCATCCTTGGTAAGGCCATTTGTGCACGAAGAATTAGAAGCAGCCTTGAAACAAATACATCCAACCAAGGCTCCGGGACCGGACGGGTTACCGGCCTTATTCTATCAAAAATATTGGAAGATTGTAAGAGACAAGGTGACCGAAACATGTCTACGTTTGTAGAATGAAGGAGTTAGTGTCAAGGATCTCAACTCAACATTAATCTCACTTATACTGAAGAAGGAGCTAGCTCGAGAGGTGAACGATTTCTGACCAATCAGCTTGTGCAATGTGCTATACAAGATAATAGCGAAGACAATAGCCAACTGGCTGAAGCGAGTGTTACCGTCAATGATCTCAGGGTATCAAAGTGCCTTTGTTCCTGGAAGAAGTGTACATGACAATTGCATATATAGTCGCTTTTGAGACCATCCATAGCATAAACAAGAAGAGTCGAAACAAGAAGAAGAAGATGATTTTGAAATTAGACATGTCCAAAGCCTATGATTGGGTAGAATGGAATTTGCTGGAGAATATCATGGGACGGCTAGGGTTCGATATGAGGATAATATTATTGTTGAAGAAGTGCTTCTCAACGGTGACCTATTCGGTGCTTGTAAAGGCCAGGCCATTGGAAGGATACAGCCAACACGAGGGCTTCGTCAAGGAGATCTGCTCTCTCCTTACCTCTTCTTGTTTTGATTCATGGAGGCTCAGGTTAGATTCATGGAGCTAGAGTCATGAGAAATGCCCCATCAATATCCCATCTGTTTTTTGCCGATGATGCAATGATCTTTTTTGATGCATCTGTCGAAGAGAGTGACCAACTGCAGCCCCTTCTTCTAGAGTATGAGAGAGCGTCGGGTCAGCAAATGAACTTTACAAAATTAGCTGTAGCCTTCAGTCCAAACACTGCAGATGACACACATACTTTAGTGGCTCAGAAACTTGGAGTATAGGCCATTCAAAGCCATGAGAGGTACCTAGGCTTGCCTACAGACGGGAATGAGTAAGAAGGAGCTGTTCCGACATCTGAGAGAGAAGATGAAAGGTGTTTTAAAGTCATGGAGTAACAAAATGTTGTCCTCAGCAGGTAAAGAGGTGTTAATCAAAACAGTAGCTCTAGCGATCTCGTCTTATTGTATGAGTGTGTTCAGGCTACCGTCATCCATTTGTCATATGCTAAATAAACAGGCTATGAGGTTTTGGCGGGGAAGGAAAAATAACAAAGGAATCCCATGGAAGAAATGGACTTATATGTGTAAGCATAAGCAGGAGGGTGGACTAGGCTTTCGAGACTTTCAGTGCTTCAATCAGGCTATGTTAGCCAAAACGACATGGAGACTTCATACCGAACCTGATTCACTGGTAGCAAGAGTATTGCAGACCAAGTATCATGGCAACAAGGAATTTCTTTTTGCACCGAAGACAAAGGGAGGTTCTTACATCTGGAACTCCATCTTGTGGGGTCGAGACCTTCTCAAACAAGGGCTGATTAGACACATTAGGGATGGCCGGGAAACAAGTGTCGTTGGTGATTGGTGGATCCCCATTAGTTTAAAGAACATACCACAAGCGTATGCAATGATCCCGCAACAATGGAAGGTGTGTAACCTTATTACTATGACGGGAGTTTGAAACGAGGAACTCCTTGCCTCCTTCACCGACGAGGAGATCACTGCCATCCTATCAACTACCCCAAGTCTTGCTCATGGGGATAAACTCAGTTGGTTCTACGATAAAAAAGGCTGTTACAATGTTAAGACGGGATATAAAGTAGCGATAAGTCTTGATGAGAACATGCAGGACCTTGGAAGTTCATCGTCGATGCCTGAAATAAACTCTTTTTGGAGGAAAATCTGGAAGACTCCAGCACCAACGAAAACTCGTCTCTTTCTTTGGCGAGCATGTCAGGTTGTGCTACCTACAAAACTCAATTTAATCCATAGGAAGATGGACATCGATCCTCTATGTCACAGATGCTTCAAACGTCCGTAAAGTGTCATCCATGCTCTTTGGGAATGTAAGCGAAGCCGGGAGCTTTCGAGGTTGTCGAACTTTGCAAGCTTTATGGATGAAGACATTAGTTGATCATATTCAGCATCATAGCGGGGCAAAAGAACTTGGTAAGTTTGCAACTTTTTGTAGCGTACATTGGAATGAAAGAAATCGACTACTTTATGGCCATAGTGCAACCAAACCGGAGCTCCTATACAAGATGGCATAAAAAAGGTATTGCGATTTTGAAAGGACTGTTGCGGGGAAGATAGTGAAACCGAATGTGCAGGCTGAGGTATGGAAACCACCAACACACGTTTCTCTAAAACTCAATGTAGATGGGGCAGCAGGTATTAGGAGGGGAAAGTGCAGTCTTGGTGCGGTCCTTCGAGATGATACGGGCATGATGCTTTGGGCTAGAATGGAACCAGGACCTTCAAAGAGTTCAACATTTGTAAGTGAACTCCTAAGCCTCAAATTGGGGCTAACAACTTGTTTGTTTCGGGGTTCAAGGCCAAATGAAGTAGTGACAGACAATGTGGAGGTGGAGCAATGTATAAACTTGGGCTATGAAGAGTGGCATCCCTTTGCAGCACTTGTGTCGGAGATTAAAAATTTATGCATGGCACTCGGTGTGGACTAGATAGTGAAGCAACATCGCTTGACCAATAGGTTGGCTGACCGACTGGCTCATGAGGCGGCGCGGAGCAACATAGGGCAGATTTGGGATGGGGAAGCCCGCTTTGGCTCGAGACATTGATTCACGAGGAGATGGAAGCTTAGCATGGAATTGTATGATGACCTAATCTGGGCCTAATTCCCTCTAATGGTTAAGCCATAAGGAGGTCGACTAGGTCCTCGTCCGTCTTCCTGATGGCTTTGCCATAGGGAAGATGGCGGGTTTCAGGTTAGGTGATATAGAATTCCCGCTTTGGGAAGATGGCGGGTTTCAGGTTAGGTGATATAGAATTCCCGCTTTTTCACAGTTTCATTTGTTGAATGCTTATGTTTGGTTAAGAGTACTTGGGCACTCTTTTCCTTGCATGTTGTGAGGTTTTTAACGAGGCCCCCGATTGTTAAAGTTGTAGTTGTTGGTACTCCTTAGTTGGCGTTTTTGCCTAACCCAAATTTAATAAAATGATTTCCTTTTAACTAAAAAAAAAAAGTGTTCTAATTCTTTTGGTCATGAAAGTTTGTTCGTTTATGAGAACCAATGGATAGCCTAATAGTATAAGACGAGTCTCATTAATATCATATCTTGATAGGAAAAATCAGAAGAGGACAAAATTTTAAACAAGGAAAATAATTTGTAATCATACTTCGAATTGTAAAAATAAACATTAATAGACTGATAAATCATAAATTTACATTAATTAGGAGGTTCTTTGAACTGAAATTAGTTTAAAAGTTGGCATCGAAAGCATGGCAGTTGTTCCACGGCATTCAACATTTCCACAAATCTTCGGGTCATGAATAGGGCCTATACACGAGTAGTACCACTCGCTTGTTGATTAAAGTTGCAAGTTGACACACCCCGCCCCAAAAAGTGGGGCCCTGGAGGTGCGGCCATCACCCAGACGAGGTGACGAAGCCTTGACCACTTGAAACCGACAAAAAGAGCAACGAAAAGACAAATAAAATAACAGGCGGGTCGAAGCCCAATAATACAAATAACAACAATGTATCAAAGCGTCTACAGCAGAAGTAAAGTTAAGCAACCGAACTGCCCGAAAGCGTAACACACAAATACAACTACGTACACGAGTCTATCAAACAATAGACAGATGACAAAGAGTCTCCCACTCTTTATGACATAGAACATAACTACACTGACTCCTGCCTCTCGTCTCTGTGGTGCTCAACAGTATCAAATCTTGAGGGGGAGCAAAAACAAAGGTGAGTGGACAGGGAAAATAAGTGTTAGTATAAAACACAGTTTAAAACATTTATCGATAATATAATAACCCCCACAATTAAAATAGTAGTAAGCAACCATACCACAATAAGCATGCAGCAACAACCCAATTCACCACGTGATTGGGGACAACAAACAATCACACAGATACTTATGCACTTTACATATAAGTAGAATCTACGGCCGTGATCTAAAAGGTAAGAGGACTTCACCCTAACACCAATGTAAAGGGTATGGGGACTCCACCCCAATACCACTGTAAAGGGCAAGGGGACTTCACCCGATACTATTTTACAGTCGCAAATAACACACAAATCAATAACCAACAACAACCAACATATCCAGCATAACAACAAAACATTACTACATCTATATAGCAGGCTCAACAGACAGTTTAAAGCAAAACCCGTCCACTCACAAAAATGACAAGCCATCGTCGTCGTCGTCGTCCATAGGCTCAGGTCGATTAAGCTAGTCTCTCTGGTACTGCTCACCTAATAATTCCAATAAATCACGATTTAATAACGATAAACGAACTTGAATTGTAAAATCCTAATTCTCCTTATTTTGCTCAATTGGGGTTTAAACGTATCTCAAGGGAGAAGCGGGATTCGCCATCGAATCCGAAACGTCGTTTCCACTCGGAAAAGTGGTCGGTAAACGCCGGTCAACGATTGCTGACGTCAACACGCCGGTGCTGACGTGGCACCCATGTGGGGCTGTGGTGACCGCGTGGCGCTGACGTGTCACCCGTGTGGCAGCTGACATCAGCACCGCCGTACTATGTCACCGTTGCCGGAAAACTCTTCGGAATCTGAAAAATCTCAGATTCTGGCGACTAACCCTGATTTTTTGGAGAGCTCTAACTTGCGCAAATCTTAACCAAATTTAACAAATCTTATATGAAAATTCATCTACGCAACACCAGGAACCCAAAAATCATAGTTTCGAAGCTCACCTCGCACTGTGCTGGCCGAAAACTCGCCGGAAAACTTTCGTTTTCTGTCGGCCTCGTCGGAGGTGATTTAGGCGGTTTCTGAGGGCCACGCGGGGTGTTCCGAGCTCTCCTCGATGAGCTGATGCCAAATCCAAACTCCGTTTCTCCAATCTACGGCCGGCGGTGGTGAATTGTTGGTGAGGTGAGTCGACTTGGTTCTTGGGCGAGTCGGACGCGTGCGGTTTGATACCCTGCTTCCTCCTTAACTCCAATTCCAAAAACGGATTTAATAAACCCCCAGGTAGTGACAACATTTAATATTTAACACCTGGACCAATCACAACACGCCACATGTCATTTTGTCCCCTCTCTTTGATCCCCTTTTTGGTCCGTAACGTCTTCGTTACAACTCGGAATCCAATTCAGTCTTTGCGGATGCGCTCGCATCGACGAGCTCTTCGTATAGAGTACAATATTGAATATTTAAAATTTCAAACTGTTACAAATCAACGTTTGACCATTCAGGGACATTTTGGACATTTCACATAATTTTGGGGAATTTTTGAAACGGGTTGTATCACAAGTGGCTTGGGAAATGATGGTGGAGTTACCAAAGTAGCTGCTAGCCCTATATCTATGAAACAGAGATGATTCATGGATTTAATAACCACTGATCATGTGATACATATAAGTAGGGCTGGGACATGGGTCGGGTCAACCCATAGTTGACCCATACCCAACCCATCTTCTCTAGACGGGTTTTAACCCATCTACCGCCCATAGTTGATGGGTCGGGTGAATTTATACATGGGTCGGGTGCGGGTCGGTTATAACTATACATGGGTTGGGTGCGGGTCGGTTATAACTTGTTTAATGCTTCTTGATTTGTTATTCATTTGGATCTTGGAGATGATAGCAATGCATATTAACCCTCATGTTCCATCAACATCAATGTTTCCCCCGAATTCAACAAGTGGTGATCACTTTGAAGTGAGTCAAGGGACCACTTCTTCCTTTCAAGGTTCCACTAATGCATATTTGATGTTTTTTTGTATGAGCAGCTCAATTGTATACGACTAAATACATAATTGCAAACTAAAAAACAAAAAAATCAAAAAAGATGGGTCGGGTCAAAACCCAACCCATAGTAGTTGGGTCGGGGTGCAAAACCCAACCCATATATAGTCGGGTCCATTAATTATGGGTCGGGTTGGGTTATTATCAATATGGGTTGGGTCGGTTATTTGGCAATACGGGTCGGGTTTCAACCCATTCCCAGCCCTACATATAAGATATTAGCTATATGTTTTATGGGCGGTTTTTCTGAGGATACCTCTATACAGTAGGTATATATAGGAAATCTGTTATAGCTAGAATGAATGAAACTATGTCCACACTTTGACAGAAATTTTTCTAGAAGTTTAGCTAGCACACCCGATTTATTTTCGAATTACCAACCAATGAGGGCCCCAATTTTTCTTTTATTTTTCAAAATATTATATATTTAATAAATAAAAAAATTACACTTATTTTGCAAGGAGAAAGGTTTTCCTGTGCGGCTTTGTTGGTTGGCAATGTATCATATTATTACTAAGCTAAAGTTTTTAAATTTGTTGATTTTTTTAAAAAAATTTCTATTACTTTATTAATAATACGTTTTGCATGAATTTAGTTTGTTATAGTTCTAGATTCAAATTTATCTTTTATCGTTAAAACATTTGATACATAAATTAAAGGAAAACTAATAAAAAGTCCCTAACACAAGAATCTTAGAATAATAAATCCTTAATACTTTTTCATTTATTATTAAGTCCCTAGATTATTATTTTGTATTGTTTTTTATTTTTTATTTTTTTGTTTGCCCTACATAAAAACCTACTTTTCCTCCCACTAGAGCATCTCCAAGGGATGCTGTATAACACTCTACAAACTCAATTTGCAGCGCCACGTTAGCAAAACAACTCTCCAATGGATGCTGTAAATGACTCAGCAAATTATATAAAGTCTAATAGAATCTGTATATTTGTAGAGTTTATTGGATGTTGTAAAAATGGAACCTACACAATTTATTAAATAAAAAAATATTATTGTTCACTTTTTATCATGATAACTTAAAATTGTATCTTATTTCATCACTCTCACTCATCTAATTAACATTCAACTGTCAACCATCAACAACCCCATTCATTATTGAGGGAGAGTAACAACGTTGTATTTCATAATTGGCAATAGACTAATTGTGAGTAATAAATGGTTAGTTGTTGGGAGTTCCTATAAGTTGTACTCAGTACTTCACATAGTAATTGTGAATAATAAATGGTTAGTGGTTAGGAGTTCCTATAAATTGTACTCAGTACTTCACATAGAGTCACAGCAATGTTGTTTTTCATAATTGGCAACAGAGTAATTGTGAGTAATAAGAGCAGTTCCACCGCGTAGGACAAAACGAAGGCGAAGGCCTGGGCTTGCCTTCCGCAGGTCCGAAAGCTGCTCCAGCGGGGAAGAAAGACAAGGGCGATCGGCGGGCGAGAGGGCCAAAGGTGGACGATGCCTGCGCCCGCGCCTGCAGGCGAGGTGGTCCCAGTGACGTCAAAGTGCACTCGACCCCTTTTTTTATCTTTTTTCCTTCCAATTGTGGCCGACGACGGGATGAGGGCGACGACGGCGATGGGTGGTTTCGGCAGCAGTGGAAATGGGTTCGCAGTAAATCCAATCGGAAATCCTTCTAGGTTTCAAGTTTCGGGGCACATCGATCATTTGGGGCTCATTTCAGCGACGCTCAGGTTGTCGGAGGACGACGACGAGCCACAGCGCAGGTCGCGGTTTGGGGGTGAGGATTGTGCTGCCGTTCCACAGTGGCATTCGAACCTGGTTTAGGAGCCTGCCCAATGTTCGGCAGTGGCGTCCGAACCTGCTTTGGGAGCCCTAATCCTATTTTTTGCCTTTGTACAATATATTTTGCCCTCGCTTTCGCCTTCCGTGGGTGGAAGCTACGTTTGTGACAGAAGGCAATGACGATCACTATTCATCACCTTAAGGCAAAAACACTCTGAATTGCCTTCCCCTTCGCCTACATGGGTGGAAATGCTCTAAATGATTAGTGGTTGGAAGTTGAAATAATTCCTAGAAGTTGTACTCAGTACTTCACATAAAGGCACAATAACGTTGTATCATAGCTGACAATGTAGTAATTGTGAGTACGAAATGTTAGTGGTTGGGAGTTGAAGTAACTCCTATAAATTGTCCTCAATACTTCACATAGAGCCACAACATTGGCTTTCATAATTGCGCTCATCCAAAAATCTCATCATGGATTCGTACCAACTTGGAGACACTTCCTCTCAATCTCCCATCCAACCAGAAGCTTCGGTGAAAAGACGAGGTGAGAGTTTTAGCCCAGATATATTATTCTTGTACAAGCATGGCTTGGAACTAGCATTGATTCTGTACATGGGAATGACCAATCCAAGAGTACATATTGGGGAAGAATAACACAATACTACCAAATACATGACAACCGAACGAGAAAGAGATGAGAGATCACTTCAACAACGGTGGAGTACTACAATTCAATACCAAGTTGGGAAATTTTGTGGATGTCTTGCAAGAGTGGAAGACCTTAATAAAAGTGGTACGGTTCAAATGGATAAGGCAAACTTCTTTCTTATCATTTAATTACCTCCTTTTCACATCCATATATATACATTGACCTATTCTTATATATTTCAGATGTTGCAAGCCAAACAAATGTACAAATCCACTGTTCACTCACAATTTAAATTGGATCACTGCTGGAATTTGTTGAAGTGTGTACCAAAGTGGATAAATTTTCTGAAGAAAGTACCTTCGCAGAGAGGAAAAGGAACAGATTTTTCTTCAAACGCAGAAAGCTCTATTGATCTATCAATGGATGACTCTCCAATTATAAGTGACTCTGCCAAGAAGAGACCAGAAGGAAGGAAGGCAACTAAGAGGAAATTGAAAGAAGGTGATATGATGAACAACAAGGACGTTCCAATTGTTGATCTCCTTGGTAGATTGGAAGAAGAGAGAGGCAAAGTTAATGAAGGGAAAAAGAATGATCGGACACAAAAATTTAACTTAATGAAGGAGAGGCTGGAATTGGATAAAGAAAAGCTTCAACTTGAAAAAGAAAAAGTGCGACTCGAACAGGATGACAAAGATGAGAGAATCATGACCATGGAACTCAATGGATTGCCACCAGAGCTACAAGAATATTATCGTCAGTATGGATATCCTAGGCAGAGATATAGGTCGTGTTTGAAAGGCTTCTAAATTTGCTCCTATTTTCTTCTTTGTATTATCTTTGTTTTCATATCTAAATTCTAGAATCCTATTTTCTTTTAGAACAAAGACTTCTAAGTGTGTCTCAATGCATGGCTATAACACCTATGAAACATAACCTTCGAAAACAAAACAAAGTAAATCGAAAACGAAAACTGAAAATAGCGATTAGGAAAAAAGAAAAGGCAGGATACTTCAACAAGGTTCTGCATTCCTGCTAGCCCCTTCACGATTCCATAAGTGTTCAACAAGGTCACGTTGAAGTTGTGAATGAGTTTCTCTATCCCGAATGCGTTGGTGACTTTGAAGAAATTGCATAAATCTTTCATTGGGATCACGAGATACTTGAACATCTTCTCTTCTTGCATCAAAATTGAGATCAGGTAGGTAATTAAAATTTTCATCTCGTTCGTCTTCGACAATCATGTTATGCATGATGATACATGCCTTCATGTTATCCGCACTCAGCCGCCGCCTCATTCTTATATTTCTCTTTTCATTCTGCACCACTGGGCAAGCTTGTTGCGACCTCATCTCCGGCGGCAATTCGAACGGTGAAGCTCGCTCTTAGGTCGCTCGTCCACGTTGTCGCTGGTCGTTCCTCGCCCCTCTCTGCCCCTCGCCATCATTCGTTGGTCATGCCCGCCATCGCAGTCGATGTTGACCATTCTGGCACCGATTTAATTGCTATAATTTTTTAAAATTATTAAAGAGCCCGGATAAAGTTTTTAATTTGTTGATTTTTTTTAAAAAATTACTATTACTTTATTAATAATACGTTTTGCATGAATTTAGTTTGTTATAATTTTAGATTCAAATTTATCTTTTATCGTTAAAGCATTTGATAAATAAATTAATTGCTATAATTTTTTAAAATTATTAAAGAGCCTCAATAAAAATTTTGAACTAGAGTCCCAAATTCTCAAACGGCTGTGGCTCCATCGTGTGCGGTTATATGTATATTTTGTTCCAATTTTTTAGATCTTTATTGGTTAATGTCCTTAAAGAAAGTGATTTTCACATACTTTTTTTTTTCAACTTTAACACACAGCTCTTTTAATCATATTTGTTGCTTCCACTTTTTCATTTCAACGCCCAAAATAAAAGAGGTGGTGCGCTAGAGGTCAAAAGGGTGTTCCAAAATCAGCTCCTCACTTAAAAGGAGAGGAGTCCAAATAAATTCGACCAAACTGACCAAGTTAAGGTTTCCAGGTCTGAAAATTTTGTATTCATAATATATAGTCTAAGAATATTGAGAAGGCCAAAAATACAAAAATTCATCACATTTTTGTACTAAATTATCAGTGAGCATACGCGTCAATACTGTGTTATTGGTAACGATACAGTTCAAAGTGATACAAAGAAATGTTGAATCAATCAAGCACACTTTCACGCCACACTGCCCCCAATTAGGTACTCCCGGGAAGTCAAACCTACTTACTCTTGACAAAATAAGCGAAGCATTAAGTGCTAGATTGGCAGCTGGGATACCCAACTGGCCCTAAATTTTGCCTATATATATATGGCTCCAGTCTATATATATATATATATAGCTCCAAACTCAAAATCATTTCCATACTTCTCTTGGTTCGAGCAGATACAATTAATAGAAGAAGATCAAGATGGGGCTTTATGTGAAGATTGTAATGTTTCCATGTGGAAAATTTTGGGGCAGAAAACGGAACTTACTAGACATTGTCACGGCGTTTATATTTTTGGTGCTGCATTGCCTTTGTCTAATTGCACCATTCCATTTCACTTGGCCTGCATTTTGGGTGGCTTGCGCACTCTATGCCGTCACTGGCTTTGGAGTGACTCTGTCCTTCCACAGACATCTCGCTCACAAGAGCTTTCGCATTCCCAAATGGCTCGAATACTTGTTTGCCTATTGCGGGGTTCTGAAGTGACTTCAGGTATGTGATCCTTGTAGCAACATTACATGACATATTGGTTATATTTTCGGCTATTTAGTTGTGTTGGGATTTGGAAGATTTTTAAAAGAGTTTTAGAATTCAGGTGTATTCAATTTAGATTTTAAAGTAGTTTATAAAAATCCAGGTCTATTCAATCTGGATTTAGAAGAGCTTTTTTAAAATTCATCTAAATCTTGATGTATTCAATCATGAGTTTTTAAAAATCCATCAAAGTTTAGGTGTATTCAAAATTTTGGTGATTTTAAAGGATTTCATAAATTGATGGATTTGAAGGGATTTGGAAGGATTTCTATAGTGTAATTTTCTCTTGAATAAATTCCACCTCAACCCTTAAGATTTTGATAGGATTTTTATTTTTCTCTCATCCCCTCTTCGTCTCACCATCTTCACGCAAAGCCACCATTTCCTCCACCCCCACCTCACCACTACTACCATTGTCACCACCACCATATCACCACCACCATCTCCATCATGAGCATTGCCACAAAATCAGAGCCCTTAACTCAGAAAAAGATTTTTATTTTGCTCTCATTCCCTCTTCCTCTCCATTGTCACCACCCCACTGCCACCCCCACCACCATTACTACCACCATTTCCTCTACTACCACCTCACCACTACTACCATTGTCGACACCACCATATCACCACCACCATATCCGCCACGAGCGTCGCTGAGAAATCGGATCCCTTAACTGAGGAACGCACGACACTTTCAACAATCTTGATGAAATCATCGAGTTTGGAAGCGAGGTTGGCAAAATATGAGGTGAGTTTTGTTGGGCTTTCACCACCACGCCAGCACTACCACCATTACTGCCAGTACTATATCACCACCACCATTACTGCTGCCACCAATACCCCTACCAACCACCAGTGGCCACCAAAGACATCTCCACGGCCACAGGCCCACAACTACTACCCTTGCCACCACCACAGTCATCGCCACCTCCACATAACCACTACCATTGTATCCAACATTAGCATCACAATCAGTCACCACCACACCATCACCTCATTCCAGTAGCTACCACAACCACTACCACCATTACCCGTCCATGACCACTGACACCAACCACCCCCAGCACCCCCCATCCATGACCACCACCAGCTACCACCACCATCACCTTGCTTCCTAATAATGACACCATCATGTTGACCTTGAATTTGGTATATTCAAATTAATGTTCACAATTTTTTGAAACCTCAGCTTGTTTCTGATTCATTGTTTACATAAGATGTTAGTTTGAAGTTGGTTAGATATTATAGCAAGTTCCATTAGTAATGACCGTGGCGGATTATATAATTGATATTTATCATAATGAATTGAACATTGGCCAATGTCATTATATATTCCTTGAATATAAGCAAATAAAAATCAATATTTTGATAGTTTTAAAAAAATACCTGAAAATCCTAGAGGTTTTAGAGTATTTCAAAGGATTTCAAAGGAGTTGTAACTCCTCAAAATCTTTTCAAATCCATGATAAAATCCATTAAAATCCTTTGAAATTCATAGTCAAACCTCTTTAAAATCAGTCAAACTCCTTTGAAATCCATAGAATTTGAAGGAGTTTTAACTCATTTAAAATCCTTACAAATTCCAATTGAATACACCCCCATAATATTAATGTTTGCATATGTTGATTGTATATGCGGTTTGCAGGGTAGTCCAATAGAATGGGTGAGCTCGCATCAGTACCACCACCAGTATACCGATACTTTGAAGGATGTTCATAGCCCTATTGAAGGTTTTTGGTTTAGTCACATGGGTTGGATACTTGATAGCAGCTATCGGTTTGGAAAAGTAACAACACAGTCAACTAGCTATATATACACTCCTTTTCTCTTTGATCAATACAAACTCTTTTTTTTTTACACTTTTTAATCGCGAAAAAGTTTGCATTTGCAGTATGGAGGACTCAAGAACGTTGAAGATTTGAAACGGCAGCCCTTCTATCAGTTTCTTCATCGTACTTTTCTTCTACATTCGATTGTTCTAGCTGGAAGTTTACTATATGCCATTGGAGGAGTTCCCTTCGTGGTATGGGGAATGGTCAGTAGTGTCTTTACCCTACCCTCTAATAAACGTAAAGAATGCATTCATGCAGAAACAAATAAAATATTATTACACATTAATGTTGATCAAAACGTTGACACAATATAAGTTCGTGCTTCTAATCATCTCTAGTTTGTAAGAGTTCAAAATCTTTGGCTTTTGCAGGGAGTTAGGGTGGTATGCGTATTCCACTCTACTTGGCTAGTGAATTCGGCTTGCCACATGTGGGGAAAACAAGTTTATCAGAGTAGTGACAATTCAAGTAACAATTGGTACGTCTATTCACTAAACCTAATTAAGTCAATTAATTAAGTCACCTCTTGTGGCTACTTATAAATGAATCGAACTGAATCTTCTACTTATAATTATCTATATTTCAAAATGTTGTTGATTAGGTGGGTGGGATTGTTTGCGCTTGGAGAAGGTTGGCACAACAATCACCATGCTTTCGATTACTCAGCTCGACATGGTCTCGAATGGTGGCAGATCGACTTCACTTGGTACATTATCCGATTTCTCCAAGCAGTTGGATTGGCAACCGACATGAAAGCTCCATCCGAAACCCAGAAACAACGAAAGGCTTTAAACACCTTAATCACGGCTAATCATCAAGATTAGGAGGCTCTCTCTCTCCATTTGCTAAATATATTAATTAGCCGTCACTTGCTTAATTAAATAAGTTGCTCAAGCTATATATATGTACGTGTGTTCATTATTATTTGTATGGTGTGGTTCTTCATGCTATAGTGCTATATATATATTGTTAGGAAATTACACTTGCTCAATAACATACTTGCGCATTTATAATCTCACATTTCCCATCCTGTGTGTGTAATTAACGGATTTTCGGAACTATTCATTTTCTAATTTATCTTTATAGAAATAAAAGCAAATTGAAAATGTTTATGCATCAATCAAACTGTCGGGTCATGATGATGACCTTAAAATTTGTTTGAAATTGTTATTTTGTTTGACACATGTAGATAAATAGATAGTTTCCAATGTGATTGATTTTTATCATAGATACACAGACGCATCAACCCTGACCTACCCATCTCTCCATCTTCAACTTAAGAAGAAGAAAAAGACCTTTTGGTAGAAGAAGAAGAAGAACGGTAACGAATGGATTACGGATCTTTACTCATTCACACCATTAGCATGGTATTTATGCATATACAGTTTTGAATTCCAAAGCTTCCCTTCACAATGAAAATGCATGTGTGGCTACAGAACCTAGACTAACAAAGTATTCAAATTTGTTACTTCTATTCCCTTTTAGTGTCATTCATGTTTGCAAGACAATTTTTTGAGTTAGCTGCGGTGACATTTTTTGTTTACTCATTTCGGTGAAGTCAAGCATATACCCCTTGTCTTAGTAGGGGATCCCCATCCGCAACCGTATGCACCAAACATTTTAGTCTAATTTATGTTATTTTTTTCATAAAATTTTAGTACTGTAAATTACTTTTATAGCCACCGAAATTATCGACCAAACTAAGAGTCAAAGTAGTAGAGCAGATATGCTAGAAAAGGGAAATTTTATTCACACCTAGCTATTTTATTTTTACACTTTGTCAGCAAAATTCTCAATTAAACCCTATGCCAAACCTAATTTATTTCCACACCCAACTCAAAATAATCTCCTCTGATCCCGTACATCACTGGCTGGAAGTTCTTCTTCATCTTTGTTTCTCATATGTGAGTTCTTTCTTAATCACAAGATAATATCTAGTTTATACATATTCACCCTTAGCACAAAGAATTTAATTCCAATATCAAATTCTATCAAGAATGTGTTGCATTTTTCCAGAATTGTTTAATTAGATCAAAGTACAGAGATTCCTATGAAATTCTTAGGTTTCTAACTTCATCATTTTCTTTGATTAAATTTGAAACCTTTAGACCATCTCCAATGGTGGAGTGTCAAACCTATATTTGACCCAAAAAACCTCCCAATGGTGGTATTTGGTCCGTATAGAGGGACTCATATTTGAGTCTGGAGTCATATTCTGGGTCAAATTTGACACAGATTATGACTCCAGAGTCATAAATGGAACCCACCAAGAGAGAGAGTAAAATTTTGGATTCTTGCTAAAATTATTGGGCACAATATATTTTGAGCTAGATTTTACTCAGAAAATCTATAAATACACACTTCTTTCGTTAACAATCAACACAACTTCTTCGTCATTCCCTCTGAACACTTTCTATTTTCTATCTCCATTCAATTTGTTCAATATGCCTCCAAAACTTCCAAGGGGTCCAAATTACTTACAAAAAGAAGATGAATGTATATGTGAAGCTTGGGTGAAGATTATTGAAGATGGTTATATCGGAGTTAATCAATCGTCGGATATATTTTGGGGCCGTGTCCATAAAAAGTTTAAGCAATTCCTTCTTGGGGTTGAACACCCTCCTCGAACAAAAGAAGCCATTACAGCTCGGTTTAAAACAATAAATTGCCAATGCGCAATGTGGAAAGCATTCCGCACCTTTCATTTTAGCTTGGTTTTAGGCCGAATGATAAAAAATTGTCAGATTTTGAATTTTTTTTAGGTTGGAATATTCATAAAATTAACTTAAGAAACTTTATCTATAAATTAACTTGAGAAAAAAAAATTAATTGACAAAAAATTAAGGTTAAACTCAATTAGTTAAAGTATAATGTTAAATTTGAGTCTTTCATCATTGGGAGCAATGTCAAATTCGTATAGATAAATAGTTGTATTTTGTGATGTCAAATTTGAGATTATGACTCCAACCATTGGAGATGATCTTATGAACTCAAAGTTTACTTTTACTTTTGGTTTTTATTTCCAAACATTTAAGAAAGAGTCGACAATTGGTTTGGTATTGCATTTAATGGTAGAAAGTAATAGAATTTGCTGTATTTAATGGTAGAAAGCAAGAGAATTGGTTGTGGGCGGAGAGTTGCCGCCGGTGGAACTACCCAGCCAATTGATGGGTGTGCAAATAAATTTTCAAGGGTAGTAGAGAAAATAAGAAGATACCAAAAATATTTTGGGTGTAAAAATCAAATTGTTGGATGTGGATAAAATCACCCTTAAGAAAATCAGTGGTGTAGTGATTTCCTATGTGCGCTACATAAAGTAATACCTTGTGTTACACTAACAAACAAAATTCTTTTTGAACTCTAGTGGATTGGAGAAGTTAGAATTCAAGTCATGTTTAGGTGAGTGTTAAGGATGAGTTTTAACTTTTAAGTATATCATGTATAGGTTGAAAACAAAAAACAGTGGCCCTCACCTCAGTATGATCATGTGCGGTCTTTAAATGCAGACTTGAACGCAAGTAAATCGGTTCGAGCAGTAATTGTCCACGATAGATGCTTGTAAATTAAAGATGTTTTTACGGACCATGCTGAACCACACACGTCAATGAAAGTCTCAATTTATTTGCTCATATATATTATATAAACGGTGAACACGCATTTCAGAGTCTTTTCCCTTCTTTTTTCAATATTAAGCAGAGAACACATGTTTTACGTTTTTAAGGTTTACTTTGATGTTAGTTTTTAAGGTTTAGATGGAGGCGCGGTGATCTATGTTGAAGATCTTGATGTAAGAAGTGGACTCTACACTAAGTCACATTTAGTTATGTAACACTTATTGATTACTTAAGGATCAAGTAATTGGCTAACTGGTATGATGATGTAGGACACTAAATCATTAAGGAGAGATCACTTCCTAATACAATAAGGTCTCTATGTTCGGATTTGTTGAACGGTAAAAAGTCACCCAAAAAAAATTGTAAGCAAGATGCTGGTTTCAAATAAAGCCCACGTGGGGAAGCATGGAAGAAGTTTGAATATGTCAAACTACCAAGATTATGGTCTACAACCTTTTTTTGGAAAAGATGTTGTGCATATCGGTTGGAAAAAAAAAAATTAAATCTTTGAGATGATCTTTACTCAACAGAATGATAAGGTCTTGTTGAAGATTGAAAAGGGGATTGACTCAACTTGTTGAAGAAACTATCTCATATTTCAAAGAGCAGCGACGTGGTCAACATGGAGACTTCTTAAGTTGTTAAGATCTTTCAATATCAAAGAGTTCAAAATTAAAAGGATGCTGATCTTAATCTTATCATCCCTACTGCCTATATAAAGAGACAATCTCATCACAAAAAAAAAGGAAGAAGAGAGTACGGCAAAGAAAAGAGGAGAGCTTTTGAACTCATAGCCTTTCTTATATTTCTCTAATTCAGGTATTTATGTAATCCCCATTTGCCTTAGAAAGAGAATGATTTTGATATCTGTTTTTTCGAGCCACTCCCTTGTGTCATTCTTCAAGCCTTTTTCAGTCCACGAGCACTCATTCTTTTTCTTCCCCACTCATACCCCTAAAGTAGCATATACCATTGATATCAATTTTGGAATGGTTTTGACTCATCTTAATTATATGGAGGTAGCATACCCCTAAAGTAGCATATACATGAGTCCTTTCTTGTGGAGTTTTATGGGTATATCACCCGAATTATGGAGGTGCATTGTGGTATTCGCAAGATTGATTGAAGTGACAATATTCGTCACAATTTTGGATAAATTCCACCAATGTTTGGATGTAAAATCCGTATTTAGGCTATTCGCCTAATGGGACAGGTTCCCACCAAATTCGAGGGCTTTAAACCCTCAATTTCAAATTGGGCTTGATGCTCACCCCAAATCAAAATCAGGCTATTCGCCTAAAAGGACAGGTTCCCACCAAATTCCAGGGCTTGATGCCCACCCCAAATTAAAATCAGGCTATTCGCCTAAAGGGACAGGTTCCCACCAAATTCGAGGGCTTTAAACCCTCAATGTTTGCAAACACAAAAATTCCCAATTAATGGATCTTTCATCCATTAGTCATTTTCGAACTACGTTGGTTTGATCCCATTTTGGGTACGTAGGCAGTCTTGATGACCCAACCGATATTCAAGTCGAATATTTGGTTTTAGTTAACTGTATTCGCAACCAAATTTGGATCCCTGGCTTGTTTCAGCTATATTCGTCCCTGGCTTGTTTCAGCTATATTCGTCCAAGTTAAATCAAATCCCTAATCCATTTTCTTCATTGAAATTGAGTCCCTGGTTATCTTTTTAGCCATATTCGCTCAATTGTTCGCCCAAACACTCTTCCTTTTCAACGAGTCTTACATTCGTTGGAAATCTTTGAACTATGAGTGACTTGATTCCTTTCTAAGGATACGTAGGCAACTTGGGGTTGGACCTAGGTGCAGTCACAAAATTACACAAAGCTCATTTCCCCCACGCAACTACGTTTCTGTATGTTGGAATCAAAGGGTCTTCCCTGGTTGTCAAGGGTTTGTAATTAATGGACACTTAGTCCTGAATGGGTCGTAACCTTATAAATAATAAAACCCCATTATTTACATAGTGGTGGTGAGATTATGTTAGCGATCATCAATTCTTCGTCAACATAATTTTAGACCCCACTATTTACATAATGGTGGTGAGATTATGTTAACGATTACCATTTTTCATCAACAGGATTAGGATGTTTATTTATGGACCAATAGGAGATTAGGGTACATTAGTCTTTTTTAGGAGGACTATTATAACCTAATCATCCATATATAAGCACAAAGGTCCCTACACACTAAGTAATCTGATTCAACGTGTTGTTTGCCCCATAAAGAGTGAATCAACCTCTTAGCTGTGTAGAAGATTCAGTGCTACGCCCTCTTCATCATGACTTCTTCACATAAAGGTTGATACTTATTCATGTTCATGTATCTTGCTTATGATAATTGTGTTTATGTTCTCATAAGGATTATCAATAATGTTTACACTTGATAGAGAAATGTTCTCTAGAAAACTTTAGAATTTCACACCCAGAATCATCTAGAGACCGATTATTCTTCTTAGGACGTGTTTACTAATCAAGAGTGGGAATGAAAATAGCGGGAGTCATTCCCACCCCCGGTGATTCATGTGTTTATTAAAACTTTGGTAATCAAACTTATGGTAGGACTCACAATATAATGCATACCAATCTTTCCGGTTCACCAATTTCCATTTGGTGATCCTAGGATTAGGAACTATTTTAGTATGTGATATGAGATGAGGAAGGTTTGATTTGATCTAATTTCATTAGATCACTTCTATCTTAATCACGATCCATGGATATTATTGTTCTAATCAAATGATAATTTATGTCTATTAATATTAATGCTTTGCATATGAATTATGAAAAATGGTATATAGTTGTGTGTCCCAGATTTCTCTGTCTCCTCATGTTTTTTTTTTTTTTTTTATCAAAGAAATTATATTGATAAATAAAAGAGTACAAAGAAATTAGGCTCTCAACAAAATGAGTGCCTCATACTCCACAAAAACATACATCACGTAATACTGCAACAAGGCAAATGAAGGCAATCCTATCAATAGAGAACCAAGCCTACTCAAGCGAACGAGCGAAATCCAAATTTTGACGAGGATCTCCGACTGGCTAGGTGTAGATGACAACTCTATTGACATGAATCAAGCTCCATAGAGCCAACATCAAAGCACCAAACTACATTGGAACCAACTGCAAAGAAAGTCTAAGTAAAAGCAACTAGAAAAACATCCAACTGACAATATCGGCTAGGCATGGTAGAACTGAAACTCGAAGCCCATCAAGCAATCAAAATCGGAAAACTGCACTAGCCGCCACTAGATCGGGTCAACAGACAAAACCGGCTAGGCATGGCAGAACCAAAACACGAATCCCAACAAACAATCGAAATTGAAAAACTGCACCTGCCGCCACTAGATCGGGTCAGATCTAAACCCGCCGAATCCGAAACCTGAAAAATAAAACAAAACAAAACAAGAGACAACTTATTGCAACTCAGCAATGGAGGCCAATCTTTTCAACTTTGATGGGCTCTCACACGGAGAGAGGGGCGGCAGCACAATGGGAGATTAGATCTACAGGGGCTGGCGGCGGTCCTCTGTCTCCTCATGTTCACCCATGATTTCATCTCACATGTCCATCATTTTAATTTCTTCATAACATTTTTAATTTGAAAGAAAACAAAAATCTTACAAAACAAAAAGCGAAATTTTATTTGCACCCCAATTTTCATTGAATGCATCCCATTTTAGTGTAAATAAAACTTCTCATTTCTATTCATAATGAGGTGTATTCAACAAAAAAAAGGGGTGTAAGTAAAACTTTCCAAACCAAAATAACTCATTTACTCAACAAATCAATCGAGATGCCAACCACATCCAAGTTCCAACTCTAACAACCTCTGCAACCAACCCGACAGTAACACTCAAGCCTCCCTCTCATCTCCCTCTCCAAGTCGGATCTGACAGCCACCAGTGAAAACGACAACCCCTGCCAATTTTAACAGCCGCTGAATCCAAATATAGGCCTTTCCTTTGCCATCACTCCAAATTTCCTTTTCCTTCTCGTTGAATTCCCCTACCAAATCTAAATATAGGCCTTGGGGATGTGAGAATTCAACATATTATTAAAATCAACCAAGCATAGTCTTCATTTTGGGCATGGAAATCCAAAAAATTGCACATGTTCATGATTGCTGATAATAATAAACCTTTGTATAATAATAGTATTTCATACTGAAAGTCTTTTATGTGTTGTTTTTTCAGTGGATATGTAATAAATAGCGACCTTAGATCTGAATATGGCTTGATTGAGCCCTGCAGTGGTAGAACCTGGTGAACCGGGCGTACAACTTCCCAACCTTCTGTGGACCTTGCTTCTCTTATGAAATGAAACTTCTCCGCCGACAGAGTGCTTCGTTGATTCAAAAGCTATGTCCTTCCCGTTGCTGAAGCGCCTGCACTCTAGCACGGCGCT
Source organism: Spiraea crenata (assembly GCA_033992175.1). Taxonomy (NCBI): domain Eukaryota; kingdom Viridiplantae; phylum Streptophyta; class Magnoliopsida; order Rosales; family Rosaceae; genus Spiraea; species Spiraea crenata. The sequence goes on along the minus strand of JAVBHV010000007.1, from coordinate 606,014 downwards.
CTTTTTTAGTGGGAAATGGGGAGCCTTGGCCGTTGGCGCTATAATGCTGGATGCGGTAGGTTTTTTGCAGAATGGTGTAGATTGCCGAAAATCTCCCTAATTCTCCTCTTGTGTTAAATCACTGTGTGTGCATCACTTTCACTGCAATTTCGCAACCCTAATTCCCCAAATTCAATATCCTCCCATTTCACCACCAAAGCTATTGGAAAGTGAAATGCAATCCACTTTCGATTCAAAATCAATAATCCCAATACCTTTATCAACCCAAAACCCTAATGTTTGTGACTTTTCACTTTTTTCTCGATCGTTTTACATTAATTGTACTTATGATAGGGATGAACATAAAAGTTGTTATATCCTGTAGGATATTTATTGACATCGTTGCACAAAAATATTGTAATATTGTCACAAACTCAATAAGATTAATTAGAACTTTTTTTTAATAAAAAAGAATGTGCTTTTAATTAATTGGGGTTTGGCGGCATGCCAACCAAAGGAGTACAAAGATTACATATGAAAAAATAACTTTGGGGGCCTTGTTAAAAACCCTTGCAAGAAAAGGGAAAAGAGTGCCCGGTACTTCTAAACTAAACAAATGTGTATTCAATAGTAACAAAGTAGATTGAGCACAGACCCTAGTGCGAAACTCGCCCCCCTCCCTACGGCAAAGCCATGAGGAAAAAGGACGAGAACCTAATCGACTTCCTTACGGCCTAAGCATCAGAGGGAATTAGGCCCAGAATAGACACTACACTCTAAAACTACTAAACTTACATTTCATCTCTAATCATTTCTGTAAGCCATGGGGGTCCATTCCGATCCCAAAAATTCCCAATTTGTCTAGCAACTGCTTCCCGTGCAAGATTATACACTATGTCAGTTGTACGCTGCTGATGTACGATCATCCTTACCCCAAGGATTTTACACAATCCTTTAATCACCATGATTAGAGCTGCATGAGGGTGCCAATCAGTACATCTTAGATTGATACATTGCACTACTTCAACTGAATCTATCACAACATCACTTGGTATTGTGCCCTTGCTTAAACATATGCTTAAACCCATTTTCAGACTCATCAATTCACTTACTAGTGGAGAACATTTAGCAGGGCCTGGCTCCATTCCTGTCCACACAAGGTTGCCTTCATCTTTGCGCAAGATCGCACTATATCCACTTCTGCATTTCACTTGGTCAGTTGGGCCACCAATGTTGAGTTTCAAGCCTCTCCTAGGCGGTGGTCTCCATACTTCTGAAACTGCAGCATGTTTTACCCTGTTACATTTTGACACTCAATCATGTTTCATCCTTAGCTCAAGAACTTTCTCAACTAATCGCTCACGTGTAGAGACCGAATCCCCATACAAAACTTTGTTTCTTTCATGCCATATATTTGAACAGAGGAAAGCAAACAAACATAAACTTTGTTGTCCTCGTTGCTGCAATATATACTCCATTAAAGCATCAAAATTACCCCACTCCATAAGCCTCCAAATTTCCCTGCTTTTCTTACATTCCCAAATAGCATGAAGTGTGCTCTCTGATTTTTTGTAGTAGCGGTGACACAAAATAGGTGTATCCATATTACTTCGAACTAAATTCTCTTTTGTCAAGAGAACATTTTGACATGCCTTCCACAAAAAATGTCTAATTTTCGGAGGGACATCACATCAACTTGTCTCTATACTGCGGAGAAACAGTTAAAGACTTGATAGCTAACACTTCATCTCTACTAAAATACTCTTGCAAAAGCATATCATCCGATTCTCCTGACTCAGTTATTAGATGACATACCTTCCAATTGGGTAGTATTAGCTGAACGACACACATGGAGGAAGAAAGCTTTTTAGGTATGTTGTATTATTCATCTCCTCCACAAAAGTGGGTATTTAAACACTTAGGGTTACACCCTCTAATTACAATTACATAATCACCCATATTTTAACTAAGGCTCATGTCAACACTCCCCCTCAAGTTGGCGCATATATATCTTCAATCCCCAACTTGCTAAGTGAGCTTAGAAACTCCTTGCTCGACACAACCTTTGTCAAGAAGTCTGCCAACTGTTCTTCAGACCTCACAAAGGGAAATTTAATCAACTTGTCTTCCAATTTCTCCCTGATAAAGTGTCTGTCAATCTCAACGTGCTTAGTTCGATCATGTTGGACCGGATTATGAGCAATACTAATGGCGGCAGAGTTATCACAATATAACTCCATAGGATTGGTAGGAGCATAACCAAGTTCTGTCAAGATATGGCAAATCCACAATAATTCACATACTCCAAGTGCCATTCCTCTATATTCTGCTTCAGCACTCGATCTCGACACAACATTTTGTTTCTTGCTACGCCACGTAACCAAATTACCACCTACAAATGTGAAGTACCTTGAAGTAGACCGTCTATCAGTCACATAATTACCCCAATCAGCATCTGTATAACCAGCTACATCCACATGCCCGTGTTTGAGGAACATCAAGCCTCTTCCCGGAGCTGATTTAAAGTAACTCAAGATATGGTCTACGGCACTTCTATGAACCACACTTGGAGAATGCATAAATCGACTAACAACGCTAACTGCGTAAGCTATGTCAGGTCAAGTATGTGATAAATAAATTAGCCTCCCAACAAGGCGTTGATACTGTTCTTTGTTGGTAGGTTTATGATCGGCATGTTCTCCAAGTTTCTGATTTTCTTCCATAGGAGTCTCAACTGGCCGACACCCAAGCTTACCTGTTTCAGCTAAAAGGTCTAAGACATATTTTCGTTGACACAAGAAGATACCACGTTGTGACCGGGACACTTCAATTCCAAGAAAATACTTAAGAGGACCAAGATCCTTCATCTCGAACTCTTATGATAATTAATCCTGTAAAGCCTTTTTCTCATCTGGATCATCGCCTGTAACTACCATATCGTCTACATACACAATCATGGCAGTTACCTTGCCGCACCTATGCTTCATAAATAATGTGTGATCAAAGTTGCTTTGTTTATAGCCAAAAGTCTTCATAGCCTTGGTTAGGCGCCCAAACCATGCTCTCGGGGATTGCTTCAGCCCATTCAATGATTTCTTGAGCCTACACACACGATGATCAGATTCAAATGCCTCATTATAATGCGGAGGTAGATCCATGTAAACTTCCTCTTCCAAATCACCATGCAAGAAAGCATTCTTGACATCAAACTGATGCAGAGGCCAATCTAGGTTTGCAGCTAGAGATATCAAAATACGTATAGTGTTAATTTTTGCCACAGGAGCAAAAGTTTCCTGATAGTCAACTCCATGCTGTTGAGTATACCCTTTTGCTACTAGTCGAGCTTTATATCTCTCTACAGATCCATCCGATTTCAATTTCACCGTATACACCCAGCGACATCCAACTGTTTGTTTGCCATTAGGGAGAGACACAAGCTCCCATGTAGAGTTCTCTTGAAGAGCCTGCATCTCATCATCCATTGCCTGCTTCCACTTAGGATCCAATAAGGCTTCATGAACACTATTTGGAGTAGAAATTGAGTCCATTTGTTTCACCACCAGGGCATGTGCGGTTGACAAATTTTGAGTGGATACACGGTTGGTAATTGGATATTGCACTTAAGCCTTCAAATCTGACTCATATTGAGCTTTAGGAACACCACGATTTTTCCGAACAGGCAACTGGTACAGCTGAAATTGAACCTCCCCATTGTCTTCTGAGAAAAGGTCAGCCAAATATAGATTTTCGAGATTAATACTGGAAGAAGAGTTTACCTGAGTCGGAGCTTCAGACAACACCTCAGAAGATGATTGGTTATGCGGAACTATAGTTGGATTTGTCGGTTGAAGATCACTCTCCCCCTGACCAGCTGACTGGTCATCTGAAACCAACTGCGGCTGAACCTCCAATGACCCTATAGATGATGGTGGACTCGAGCTACAATACTGCTCAAGGGTCAAGAAACCATCAGTAGCAGATCTATCATCAGTAATAACACTTGTAACGGGACTAGGAGCTCCCCCTGAGTAGTACACCTCTTCCTCTCGAAACACCACATCCATGGTAACATAGAGTTTATTAGTGGGAGGGTAGTAGCAACGATACCCTTTCTGATGCTGAGCATAGCCAATAAAGACACATTTCACTGCTCTGGGCTCCAACTTTGTACGTTGGTGTTTATATATGTGAACAAAAACTGTGCAGCCATAGACCCGGGGTTTGAGATTAGATTGAGATGGAAGAGTGCACAACCTTTGGAGTTCCTGGAGAGGTGTACAAAATGCTAAGGTATGAGAGGGCACCCGATTAATAATATATGCAGCAGAGCAAACTGCTTCACCCCAAAAAATCCGAGGCATATGGGCATCAAACAATGAAGCTCGAACAACTTCTAACAAATATCTATTCTTCCTTTCAGCCTCTCCATTTTGTTGAGGAGTGTATGCACAAGTTCGTTGATGTTCAATGCCATGAGAGCTAAGAAAGTGACTCAAATCTGAGTTCACAAACTCACCCCCATTATCTGAGCGGAGAATCTTAATGACAGCATTGTACTGAGTTGCCACCATTCTATGGAATTTTTGAAACATAGTGGAAACCTCTCCTTTAGTTTTTATTAGAGATACCCAAGTCATACGTGTGCAGTCATCAATAAAGGTGACAAACCATCGTGCCCCAGTTGGCGTAGGTATTTGAGCTAGTCCCCAAACATCAGAATGTATAAGAGCAAATGGAACCATACTTTTATTCAAACTTAATGGGAAAGAAACAAGATGGCTTTTGGCCAGTTCACAAACATCACATTTAAAACTTAACTTCGAAAACTTGCTAAATAATGAAGGAAACAGGTTCTTAAGATATCCAAAAGATGCATGACCTAACCGTCAATGCCACAACCATACTAGATTTCGATCCTTTTCTTTCTGAACTTCCCCAACCTTGTATGCCTCTACTATCCATTGCTCACCACTCGATGCTAAGTCCAGATAATATAATCGGCCTCTTCTAGTTCCATAACCAATCATCTTCCTTGTGAGGATGTCCTGAAATATACAACAATTTGGCCAAAAAGTTACGGTACACAGAAGGGCCGTTGTAATTTGTGCCACATATAGCAAATTATAATCCAATGAGGGAACTACTAGAACAGAGTCCAAGTGTGCAGGTTGGCAATGAGGGGGGTATTTTAAAATAAAACCCTCTATTTTAACAACCAGCACAAACAAGATTGCAAAGATGACTAGTCACCATTGCAATGATTCCTTACGGTTTACTTGAATTGTTTTGATCTTAACTTATGTCCAAGAAGATTAATCACTTTAACAATTAACTTGTGGATGCTTGTGATTTGATCAACAACACTCAAATGCAATGCCAACTTAGGTCCTCAACGAAATCAGTGAGTTAGATATTCGCGAACTATCCACAACTACAACTTAATCAAACCAGCGTTTCTAATGCAGCAGTTAAGATGACCAGTCAGGCATAATTATCCAGTTTGCATGTTAAGTGAATTGGTGTGAAATTAATCCAATTTTAATTAAGCCGAATGTTTAACAATACACAAAGATAGACACATGCAGGTTGGCAATGAGGGGGGTAATTTTCAATTAAGTCACGGCAAGTACAAACAATTCACACAACAGATTACTTAGGTGACCAGTCACCTAAAGTAATGAACTCTAACCTTTGTTTCTGTTGAACAACGTGACGTCACTTGGTTTCCACACTAAAATAAGTGACCAGTCCTTTAATTAACAGTTTGTGTATGCTTGTGAAGTTGTTCAAAACACATTCGAATGCTATGCCAACTTAGGTTCCCAAAACAGATTCAGTGAGGATGAACTCTGCGGGCTATCCACAACTACAGCCTACTCAATTCCAGCGGTTCTAATGAGCAGTTTATAGGATGACCAGTCACTCGATATTGTCCAGATTACATGTTAAGTCAAGTTGGTGCATAATTAAATTCTGATTTTATGATTAGCCAAGTGGTTAACAAATCAAAGAGATGGACACAATGTTTTGGTACCCGGAAAAACCCCAAAGGGTAAAAAACCGGGGGTCTATCAGAAGACCGGCCTTCCACTATGAAACGGCAAAAAGATGCTCAATACAAGGTTCATACAATGCTCAATATCTAATGTACCTAGCTTAGATGCAGAAATCCTCGTGCGGCTTCTTCTTCAATCGCTTCACCTCCAGCTGGTACAGATGCTGGTCATTCACTTTCCAGAGTATACACACGTATGTTGGTCAGCGGCACAAATGTATAAGCTGTGATTATATGTGATAGTCAAGCAGAGTTAGAGAGCTAACAAGCTTCAGTAAAACGCTGGACAATGAGTGTTCTCTCACAGTTACAAAACTGGGCAGAAAAACTTGAAGTCAAAAGACTCCTAAATATCAATCTTATCTCAAATAATGTGTGAACATGGGAGACAAGATCAAAGACCACTATTTCAACTTCTAAATTAAATGAGTTTTGAAAAACAAGGAAGTTGAAACGGTGAAGATGAGAACTTCTTCAAGGTTTCCTTAAAGATATGATTTTGAAAAGAACTAAAATTAGAAGAAATTATGTGCTTGCCACTTATGAATCTTTGTAGAACTCAACAAGAATGAAGGTTCACAAAGATTTAAGTAGTTTCCGAACAAGGAGGGGAAAGAGAGTTTGAAAGATGATGTTTGAAATGTTTATGCAAAAACCCCAAAGAAAAGTGGCGGATAGAGTTGGATTTAAAGCCAAGGAAGAGGTGAAAGGGGCGGCTAACTGAGGCTGGATTTCTTAAGCAATTTTATGGGAATCGAGATAGTGGGATGGTAAGGGTTAAAAGTGCTTAGCGGATAAAGAATGATGTTAAGGGTAAAAGAGTGTTCTGTCAGGTGAGTGATTGATGGTTAAGATGTATAACCGGATAATAACATGATGTTAAGACGGATAACTGCGTTGTCGTGTAGGTAGTCAAAAAGGCTTAAGGTGAGTAAACATGTGAAAACTTGAATGATGAAGAACACATTTTTCTCAATTTTAAACTAAGTTTATGAAAACCTTATGCATATGCAATGATGTAAGTTGAATTAATCAGTGAACTGAATGTCTTCATTTCTTGATCTTCACTTCAATCACCTATCACTAAACTTCATCCTAAACTTCTAAAACCTAAATTGAGCATGTGAATGATTTTACAATGTTTTGTTACAAGGATAGCAATATTAATTAAGTCTAAGATAAAATATCTAAATCTCCCTTTGGCTTTCCTTGACAAAAAAACCGATATCTCAATCTCTACACTCACCAAGAATTGACTAGAGAATGATAGTAAGATGTTCTGCAATAAACACATATATCTCTATGTGCGTGTATCAACAAGTGACTGTGATAGTATGATGTTTGCATAAAACTCGATGTATATGTATGAATTTCTCCCCCTAAGTACCATACTGATATTCACGTTAAGAGAGTAGCGAAGAAAAAAACAAGGCATTGACATGGAATTTTTTATCTCCCCCTAACTCAAACTCTCCCCCTTTGTCATGGGAAGACAAAGGATGAGCAAAACGGAACTTCAGACATGATACACAAGGAGAGTTAACATAACAAACTATGCGAAATAGAGACATGAGAAGGAGAGCATAGAAGATAGTAATAAAAATTTAGAACTCACAGAGGACTATCAGATAACTTAGGAATATGCGATGTAAGAATGACATAGCATGTAGATCAAGAACTGAAGCAAAACAGCATAACTCCACAAAACACAAACACAAACACACAACGCCTCAATTCAAGAGGGCTAATTAATTACACAGCAAAGACAACTAACATAAATATTGTAAAGAGACTAGACAACGAAAGTAAACAACAAACACAACAACCACTAAACAACACTGATCCCGTCCGCCTCGAAGTGGGATTTCTCACCCAAAGCTCGAGAAGTGTGTGTGCCTCTTAAAGTATGTGGCGTGACTCTGTGTGATCCTAGTGACCTTACCCTGATTGTAAGTCTCACTCTTCCACTCATTAACGTGGAGCTGTTTCATCGTGTGTGGGCGGGAAGAAATGAATATTCCATTTTCCCACAATTCCTAGTCTTAGACACTATTGCATCATATGAGGGACGGATAGGAAAACTGTAGAGTTGCTGGCTGCTTCTAAGGTGATGGTGATGTAGGAAGATGGTTATTGATCTAGCTAGGGAAGTGGTGAGGCTTTGTACCTGCCAGGTGGTATGAAAGCTAAGGAATCTGCATAAAATTCTACTCGACTCTCAGATAGGTATCATATGCATTGCTGGGCTGGAGTGATCATAAATTAGAGGGACTCAACCTAACATGTGTCTCTAACCGAAACCTGTATACCATACTCAAATTCTTCTACAACGGGAAGTTGCATAAAATTCCGCACAACTGACACATTAAACGGAAGGCGGAAAACACAATTCTGAGCTTTAAGCTCCTAGACCTTGACCTAACCCATACTAAGACTGACATTGGGGAAGTTAGGGACGCGATTGCGGGCATTCATTACAAGGGGCGGGGGAGGAGGAGGGGGGGGGGTTCTGGGGTGCGGTGGGGGGGAGGGAGTGGGGGGAGGGGACTGCTTTAAATACCCACTCACCATCGACGGTGGCCGAAGTCTATCCATGGTGGAGATTATATGGAAGTTAAACTATACCCTTTCAAAATGTACGGTATATGGTGGTCTATACAGTCAACCAACACACAAAAATTGAAACCCACTCACATTTCGGATTCCGAAACAAACACATAATGATAAACAATTACTTATAGCGACAACTAACATTATTGATTAGTACAACCTTCCATGGTATGCTGAATTGTGATGAAAAATAAACAAATTTACTAATGCTGATTATTTTGATGATTCTAACATTAGTTGACATTCCCAAGAGCATATTCAACGGTAGTGTTGGTAATAACTTTGGGGAGGGAGAGTAATTGAGTGTATAATCAAGAAACAGATTACCTTTGATACCCACTATCGTGACAACATTTTAGACTTATTAATCGTGAAAACTGTGAAATTAATTTTTGTGTAGATTGTAAACATAATAAGGAGTGGTGATTGGCACATCTTCTTTGACTAAGCCCAAAACCCTAATTTTGATTTATTTTTCTTTTGAGTAGGGCTTATTGTCCTTCTCGTTTTCATTTGAGGAAATTCATTTTTCTTTTTACTACACACTTTTTGAAAACTGATATGATTAGTATTCGTATAAGGGAGTTAAGAAAGTGAAGAAGACAAATTTAAATCAACAATCTTTAGAATATCACCTTTACTCTTGATCAAGACGGGTTAGATTGACTCTAGGTTAATATATAATATATCAATCGTATCGGAGAAGTTAGTGGTGTTTCAATTTAAACATGTGTGAATGATTGAAAAATGTACAAGCACTAACTGTGATATATATATCTAACAGTCCAGACTTTTGGGACGTTAGAACGTAAAGGTTTGTTGTTAGTTTCGAGGACATGGTTTGTTTGATTGTTAAATTTGTTTCATTAGGTGATAATGTTCAGTGGACGGTTGGACTTATTTATCCAAACATTTACTACAGCTCCTATGGACAACAAGAATGCTTCTTACTATAAATGTTGTTTCCTAATAAAAATCTGAGTGCTTTCGATCATCATTCGTCACATATAAACAAAAGATTGGTTTGTATTCCTAACGTTCTACTTGACCCTTTGCTGATGTGTCCGCTTGAACGCAACTCAAGAAGGAGTCGTAATAGGTGTATCCCAATTTGTCAAACTCTCGTTTTATCACGGGTTTGGGGGTGTGGCGAGAATCTTGTAAGGTTCACATTGGATTGATGAAGAGACAGTCTCTGCCTAACTTGCAAAAAGAAATAATTCAATTCACCAATGAACTCATCTCAAACTCACTAGTCATAATCTTTTGAATTGTTGAACTTGGATTCGGATGTGGAACCAACAACAATATCATCAACATAGATCTGAGAACCACAACATTTTGTCGTGTGACAAATTTTTCAGAGTTAGATTTGACAGAAATGACTAACAACTCTGCTTAGGAGCTGCTCAAACCATAAAAGCCTTTTCAATTTATACACACTTGGGATATGAGATCCTCAAAGCCTTTTGGTTGTTCAAAAAACATCCTATTCATCATTGAGATGCCGTTTTGACATCCATTTGATAACTTGAATTTAATGAAGCAATAGCACACAACAACGATGACTAATTATAAGGAAAAGTTCCTAAAATTGCTCGATTGAGATACCCTTAGCACAGCTAGCTTGTTCCTCACTATGTGACCAGTCTCATCACTCTTATTCTTAAAGATCACTTTGTCCTTGATTGAGTAGGGATTTTGTCTTTTTACTCCTTTGCAACACCATTCCTTGGATACCTCTTTGATGTTTTGGGTTAGAATAACACTTGCTACTTCACTTTGGATTGACTTATCCTCACACCTCTTTTGCTGACCCAATTGTTTGTTTAGAACTAATTGGCTTTTCTTGTGGTTGATAACTCATAACCTTAGAATTGGGGGGTCTCTTTAATCCTAATTGTGGGAACAACCATCCTCATTAGCTTGTCGTCTCATTGTCACATTTGCTGTGGTATTGGTTTAGGTTGAGACCGAACCGATGTCTGGAATCGATTTATCACTCTTGGGATCAAACTTAGAGATGTTCCCTATCTTTAATATGTAAAATACTGCCAAAACTAGTGTTGGTTTCTTTCCTTTCTTAAGATTGGTTGCTGGTCTATAACTTGGAAATTAACAAAGTGTTAATGGCCTAGCCCACAAATTCTTAGCTAGATTTTTGCTGTTTAGCATCACTCTAGCCATCTCAATAGACTCTATTTTTCCTCTCAACGATTCCATTTTGTTGGGAGTAATTGGAGCCGAATACTATGCTTTATCTTCTGGCACAGAAATAGCAAACAGGAATTCTCAATCCGTGTAGTCCTAATCCAAGGTGTTCCGCCTCATTTGAATTTGCTTGAACACCTAAATTTTGAAAACATAGACTTTTCTCTCAAGAAAGACACCCAAGTATACACTGAAATCATCAACAATCACAAGAATGATTTCTTACCACCAACAGACACGGTTTGAACTGGACTAAAGATCCATGACGAGAAGGGGGTGACTAGTCCCAACATCCTTGACCTTGTTCGACACGTGTGTTCTGCTGAATGAAGATGTGCTTAGATGGCTTCTCTAGCTTTGGAATACCTCTAACAAGTTGCTTTTTGGCCAAGGTGTACAAATCATTAAAATTCATATGCTAACCGGTATAAAGCAGTGCTTATCGGTAGATCAGGCCTTGGTAGCAAGGTTTGGCTATCAAGAGTATAGCAATTGTTTTGATCTCCTGCTGACTAGATCCTGACCCTTGCTATCAATAATCCTACAACCTTTTGTTGACATCAGACTCCTCAGCCCACTATCACAAGGTGTGATACTGATTAGGTTGGACTTAAGGCCTCTACATACCTTACATTTTCAAGGACTGTAGACTAAGTTTAACACTACTTGAAGTCACTTAGAGTTTCACCACTCCAAATTCAACACAACCACCATCAAAATTCTTAAAATTTACAAAGACAATTTGTCACCAGACATGTGTTGGAACAGACTGTATGTAAACGAGTTGGATCGACATCAAAACAGACAATAACAAGAAGGTTCATTTTCTTTACCCACTTCTTTTGAGAAACACTGGGTGATGGGAAGATGTCAACAAGTTTTGCTATCTAGTTACTCAACTAGAGTGATTAACCCTCTTAGTGAATTATTGTGAGTCACACTCTTGTCTTTAGCTTATACAGTTTGGCTAATGTACCAGATTCCACAATGTGGATGTGGCACAAATCTAGAATTTAACAGACCAGTAACTTGAAGACACTTGAAGGCTCTTTTTGCTAGTGTGACTCTAGATTCCGTAAGATAAGGTGATTTAGATGATGTTGTACTGTTACAAACCTCGTGTGAAGTGAGGGAAGCAGAACAAAACCTAGAAGCCTATCATTGTGACTTTTCCCAACATTAAGCATCTTATCCAACTTAGCCGAACCAATTGACAGATCATTGACCTTTACTTGAGTGATTTATTGTATTCAACCAAGTAGACATTAGATTGCTTGAGTGATCAACTTCTTCCTTCAACTTAAGACTTTTACTATGCATGAGATTGATGTCATTTTCCGAAATGCACAATTGATGCCTAAGATCTTTGTTTTCCTTTTTAACCTTTTCATTTTCAACACACATCTGTGCATACAAGACTTCAAATCTAGACTTAGATGACTGTCATCTACTCCCCTTTCTCTATGTGAATGACGGCTCGTAATCCTCTAAAGCGAGGAGAGAGTTCAGTTCCAACTCCTAAGCGCTTTTCAGCTCAATGTATCAGCCTTGATCACACAAGTTCATCAAATAAGGCATCATACCTTTCACACATCTCTCATAAGCTATTCTCTGGAAGAGATATAATCATGAAAAACAGGACAATAACTAGGTGATGGCATCATCAGTCATGGTTGTGAACGATCGATTCACCCCTGAGTTGGATAGAGATTCTAACAACAAAGGAATCTCATCATCTCATTATAGAAGAAGAGTTAGAGTGAAGTGATTCCTCATCCTCACTATCACTCCAAGATGCTTCAAGGCTTATCCTTGCCTTTGTATGACTTTTTCCTATTGTTAGCACAATCAACAGAAATGTGACCAGTCCCACCACAAGTAAAACATTTAATCGGACCCTTCTTAACTTTTATCTCTAGACCCTGAGTCCTTTCAAATTTCTTTTCATTAGTCATTTCACCTTGAGGTTTGAACTTTGACTCTCTAGGATAACTTGTACTACCCTTGTATCCTTTCTATCCCTTAAGATTCTTCTAAACCTTTTCACAAATAATGCATATCATCATCCACAGAAGATACTGGAGACTTGAAACTCTTGGTGATGTGATGCAACACCTTTTCTTTTTGTGCATACTCTCTTCCAATTTTAACTCAAGTATAGGTTTCAATTTCCAACAAGTTAGAAGCTTATGAGACATGTTGACATCTTTACGCGGCTCTCGCAGAAACTCTAGGCAACACCCTTAAGATTTTGTAAACCAAGTTCTGAAATTGGTGACCCTAGACTCATTGAGAATTAGTAATCTAACTCTAAGATAAAAATCAGAGAAGCTCTCTGAACGGATTCTAAGTCTCAAACTCAGAGGACCACTCAAGTTTTAAATCCCGAACCTGGATCACCCTCATGAATGACACAATCTATCCCAACTCCCTACTGCATGTTGAATATGTGAATATCGACTGGATACAGAAAGCTATAGCATTCCTAGCTTCTTATTTGCATGACGATGACTTGGACCTTGTAGTACCTTGAATGTCTCTCTCTCACCGAACGATTCTAAACGGAGGACGCATCAATAGACAAATACTGAAATGAAACTCATCATAAGCATCAAGAAAGATTTCAAATTTATCACGCCAAGAGATAGTTGTGCATCGAAGAGGGAGGTGATACGACGTCCGATCCTTCCATGACTAGACCCCTAACCAACCAGTCCCTAGACCGGTTTATGTATATCTAAAGCCCTTCTGATACCAATGAGGTTGGAATAGGGGGGAATTTCAATTAAGTCGGAAGTAAAACAATCACACAACAATTACTAGGTAGTCACCTAAAGTAATGAACTCTAACCTTTGTTTCTGTAAAGTGACAGCTTGGTTCCACACTAAAATAGTGACCAGTCTTTAATTAACAGTTTGTGTATGCTTGTGAAGTTGTCAAAACACATTCGAATGCTATCCAACTTAGGTCCAAAACAATTATAGGATGATTCGGGCTATCCACAACTACAGCCTACTCAATCCAGCGTCTAATAGCAGTTATAGGATGCAGTCATATTGTAATTACATGTAAGTAAGTTGTGATAATTAAATCTGATTTTATGATTAGCCAAGTGGTAACAAATAAAGAGATGGACACAATGTTGGTCAAAACAAAGGGAAAAACGGGTATAGAAGACGCTCCACTATGAAACGGCAAAAAGATGCCCAATACAAGTTATACAATCTCAATATCTAATGTACCTAGTCTTAGATGCAGAAACTGCGGTCTTCTTCAATCGCTTCACCTCCAGCTGTAAGATGATGGATCACTTCCAGAGTATACACACGATCTGGTAGGGCAAATGATAAGCTGGATTATATGTGACTAGTCAGAGAGAGAGAGCTAACAAGCTAGGAAAACGTGGAAATAGTGTTCTCGAATACAAAACTGGCAGAAAAACTTGAAGTCAAAAGACTCCTAAATATCAATCTTATCTCAAATAATGTGTGAACATGGGAGACAAGATCAAAGACACTATTTCAACTTCTAAATTAAATGAGTTTTGAAAAACAAGGAAGTTGAAACGGTGAAGATGAGAACTTCTTCAAGGTTTCCTTCAAAGATATGATTTTGAAAAGAACTAAAACTTAGAAGAAATTCATGTGCTTGCCATCTTATGAATCTTTGTAGAAACTCAACAAGAATGAAGGTTCACAAAGATTTAAGATATGTTCCGAACAAGGAGGAGAAGATAAGAGATTTTTTGAAAGATGAATGTTTGAAATGTTTTATGCAAAAACCCCAAAGAAAAGTGGCGGATAAGTTGGATTAAAGCCAAGGAAGAGGTGAAAGGGGCGGAGATCTCCAAGAGGAGCGGCTGAGATTTTCTTAAGCAATTTTAACCTAGGAGAATCGAGATAGTGGGATGATGAATACACAGCGGTTAAAAGATGCTCAGCCGGATAAAGACATGACTGAAACGGAAAAGAGTGCTCAGGTGAGCCAGTGACTACACAATGGTAAAAGATGTCAGTCAACGGATAATAACATGACCTTAAAACCATAAACCACTATCTGTAGCAACTATAGCGTGTAGAAAGCTGAAAAGAAGGTTAAGGTGAAGTCAAACATGTGAAAACTTGAATTTGATGAAGAACAATTTCTCAATTTTAAACCTAAGTTTATGAAAACCTTATGCATATGCAAATGATGCTACATGTTAATTAATCAATGAACTGAACCTGTCTTCATTTCTTATCTTCACTTCAATCACCTATCACTAAACTTCATCCTAAACTTCTAAAACCTAAATTGAGCATGTGAATGATTTTACAATGTTTTTGTTACAAGGATAGCCAATATTACATTAAGTCTAAGATACAAATATCCTACAACACAGAGTTTTGATACCCGGAAAAATCCACAAAGGGATAAAAAACGGGGGAAGAAGAGGTTCCACTATGAAATGACAAAAGATACCCAATACAAGATTTCAACCAAGCTCAATATCTAAAGTACCTAACTTAGATGCAGCGGTCTCTTGTGTGGCTTCTTCTCAATCACTTCACTTCCAGTGGATCCTTGCTTGGTCAACACGCTACAAGGACATACACATGTATTCCTCTAACGTGGAACCGATGTATGAATGCTATGGTGATTTATGACCAGTCACAGATACATTTCCAGAAAGCAGTAAACTCCCAGGAAATGAACCGATGACTGTGTTTATTGCTTGCAGCTACAAACTGGGCAGCAAACCTACTTAGGTCAATGACCTCTAATACTCAACAAAGTCTACAAACATGTATGAACCTGGGAGACTAGTGTTGCACACTCCTAACTCGACTCAAAGTATGGAAACTTTAAAACAAGCCAAACTAGGAAAGATGAACCTTTTTTCAAAGTTAGCTTAATGTGTTTTCTATGAAAAACAACTTTGAAAACAAGATTCAAAAGCTAGCAAACCTCACAATTTTATGGAGCTTCTATATAAGTGAACTAGGCACTCAAGAAGGCAAGCAAGAACCGGAGAGGAAAAATGCAGCTAGACAAAGAGAGTTTTTCAGAAAATATAAATGATGTTTAGCTTGAAAACCCTAGCCGCAATAGAAGATGAAGTTATGTTTATATAGACTCAAGAGGATAAGAAACCAACGGCCAAGATTAATCCTTAAAACTCTCTTTTTGCGGAAACCTAGGCAGATCCGCGTGAGTGGGGTGAAGTTGACTAACCGGAGGATAAAAGCATGAGCTGTTTAATCAAACTGTCAGAAAAGCAGTCAACCTTCACGTGCATTAAATAGATGACTAATCACAGAAGATCTGAAAACCTTATTTTTGTGAAAACAAGTACAAAACTTTAAAGTGTTTTAAAACGTTTTGACTTGAAAACATGAAGACCTATGTTTTGACACAAAATATCTATGCAAATGAATCACTAAATATGAATGCATCTTCAACCATCATCTATCTTCAATCTTCCAAGCTTTTTCAATTTTCCTAAAGATCTAGCAGTAAAGCTTATTGACTAATTGAGCTTGTTACATTCCTTACAATGTTTTTGTGACAAGGATAGCCAATCATAAAATAACCTACATAGTGTAATGTTTTAAAGAGTGGTACAGACCCTTCCCCAAACACAGGAGAAGGACTGCCATTTGCATTTGATACCACAGATTGGTGAGATAGTGAAATATTTAAAACATTAGTTTGATAGCATGTCATGTGATCCGACGCACCAGAATCAATAATCCAGACATTACCAGGGTTCGGAGTGGAAGAGACACTCAAGGCATGTCCAGTTGTACCTGCGGTCTGATCATATGCAATAGTAGTGTGAAGTGCTTTTATAGACTCTTTTCGACCACTCCTCTTGTTCTTTGTAGGATCCCACCATGCAGGGAAACCAATTAGCTCATAACAATGTTCCCGAGTGTGTTTTGTGCCACCACAATGAGTGCACTTCAGAACCGGTTTCCCACTTGAACTAGAAGTGTTTCCTTGGGATGTATGCTGACCTTTTTGGTGCTGAACTACCATCACGGATGCTTCAGGAGTTGCTGCAAAATTTGCATGTTGTTGTGCATCCCGACGGACATATGCAAATGCTTGATCTAAATCAAGCTTTGGTTCTTTACGGAGAATTTCCCCACGTACTTGATCGAATTCCGAGTCCAAACCGCAGAGGAAGATATGAACTCGCAAGTGATCTAAATTCCTTGAATATGTTTCCGTGTCAGCCGCACATCGCATGGATGGTGGATCACGATGATCTAGCTCCTGAAAAATACCTTGGAGTGTGCTAAAATACTTCGACACCTGTTGGCCATTTTGTTTCATGGTGAACGCCTTTCTATTTAGCTCATAAACTTGAGACTCATCGGATCCATCATAGAAAACCATTTTTAATGCATCCCAAATCTCCTTCGCACTTCCTATGCGAATAAACCCTGTCATCAAGTCTGGGGACATTGCATCAATTAACCAGCCCTTGACCCACAAGTTGTCAGTCATCCATGTATCATAGGTAGCATCAGTTTCAGCAGGCTTACTAAGTGATCCAGGTAGATAACCCAACTTTCCCCTTGTTGCGATTCAAATTTCCATGAGTTGCGACCAAATCGCATAGTTGGTTTCGTCTAAGACCATTCCAAGAGATAGCGGAGCATTGTCATTGGAGATCGTCACCACTTGAGGAGCAGAAACTAGAGAGGATTTGGAATTCACCATTGCAGCGGAATCGTCAATGGAGGAGGTTTCGGGATTCACCATTGCAGCGGAATCGTTGGTGAAGGATTAAGGTTTGTGTTTGGATTTTTTTGTGTTTGAAGTTTAGTTTCGGTGGAGTTCAATATAGGTTTGAACCCAACCTTGATGAATGAGAAAGTTATCAAGAATACAGGCCCCCACGGATGGAGGCTCTGGTACCAAGTTGAACGACACACATGGAGGAAGAAAGCTTTTTAGGTCTGTTGTATTATTCATCTCCTCCACAAAAGTGGGTATTTAAACACTTAGGGTTACACCCTCTAGTTACAATTACATAGTCACCCTTATTTTAACTAAGGCTCACGTCAACAGTATTACAGCTGCAGCTTCGGTCCACCAATCGCCCACCACATTTGTTTCCTTCCCATAACCGATTCGCCTTATAAGGCTTGAGTAACTCCCTTCCCCATAAGATCGAATTCCAAATATAAGAACCTCCACTCTTTGGAGGGGCATATAAGAACTCACCATTGTCACAATACTTTGCCTTCAATATTTTTGCCACAAGAAGGTTTGGTTCCGTATGTATACGCCATGCAAACTTAGCTAACATGTCTTGATTGAAAAATCTAAAATCACGAAATCCTAAGCCACCCTCTTCTTTGTGCTGGCACATATAGCTCCATTTTTTCCAGGGAATACCTTTCTTACCTCCCTTACTCCACCAATAATGCATGACTAGACGATTTAACATCTTTCAAATTGAATCCGGAAGTTGAAAAACTCCCATAATATACGAGGGGATAGCTTGGGCTACAGACTTTACTAATATCTCCTTTCCAGCCGCTGACAAAGTCTTCCCACTCCACGAATGTAACACACCCGCCATTCGTTCTCTTAGATTCCGAAATAGCTCCCTCTTGCTTCTGCCTGTAACTGTAGGCAGTCCAAGATATCGACCATGACATTGCACAATCTGAACTCCCATACCCGCAGCCACCATTTGTTGCACATCTGTTGGGGTATTTGGACTAAAAGTAACTGTTGATTTAGTATAATTAATCTTTTGTCCTGATGTGCACTCATAATCTTGGAAGATCGCCTAAAGGAGAGTAATATCACTTAAAGAAGCATCACAAAAAATCATGGAGTCATCTGCAAAGAACAAATGAGATGAGCTCGCCTCGCAAACTTGGCTCCATGAATACACCTAGTTCTATCTGCTTTTGTCAACAAAGTACTCAATCCCTCTGCACAAATTAAGAATAAATATGGAGATAAAGGGTCCCCTTGTCGCAAGCCACGAGTTGGACGAATTCTTCCAATCGGTTGTCCCCTAACAAGAAATGAGTAAGTCACTGTAGAGTAACAATTCTTCAACAAAGATATAAACCGTTCATGGGAACCCAAATGGTTTAGATTACATTCTAGAAAGCCCCATTCCACCCTATCATAAGCCTTGGACATGTCTATCTTTAGTATCATCTTCTTCTTCGAATTCCTACACTTATTGATGGTTTGTATGGTTTCAAAAGCAGCGACAACGTTGTCATGGATACTTCTTCCTGGAACAAATGCACTTTGAAATTCCGATATCACCAATGGAAGTACTTGCTTTAACCTATTGGAGATTGTTTTCGCTACCAATTTATAAAGAACATTACATAAGCTTATCGGGCGAAAATCAGTCACCTCTTAAGCATTATTCTTTTTTGGAATGAGAGTGATCAAACTGGTGTTAAAGCTCTCCAAGCTCTCCCCATCATTCACCACCTTTAAACATATTTTAACCACTGTATCTCCCACAATTTTCCAATATTTTTGGTAAAATAAGGCAAGAAGACCATTTGGACCTAGCGCCTTAGTTGGTTGCATATGTTTCAGCGCCTCTTCAATTTCTTCTTTAACAAAGGGTCTTATCAACAGCTCATTCTGGGCTTCTGTTACCTTTCTGTCAACTGCTTCACTTACTTCTTCAGAGTAACCATCACCTTCAGAAGCAAATAGCCCTTCAAAGTATGAACAAAAACACTTCCCCAATCTTACTTGTTGACTTATGCCACTGCCCATATGCATCTTGAACCCCTTCCATTATTTTTTGTTTCCCCCTATCTTTTGCGGTTCTGTGGTAAAATTTGGTATTGCGGTCTCCTGATTGCAGCCACTCTGCTCGTGATCTTCTTGAAGAATATGCTTAAGATCATCTTCAAGGGTCTTCCTCAAATTCCGATTCTCCGCTATTTCTTTTTCCATCAAAACTAATTCAAGCTTATTTTGTAGAGCACGCACCTGCCTTGGTAAGTTCCCAATCACATCTTGATTCCACGTAGACAAACTCTTAAGTTCCCAATCACATCTTGATTCCACTTCGATAAACTTTTAGTACAAGCTGTAATATTTTCACTAATGTGCCCCACTTGTTGTTGCCACATTTCTCGCTCTATATCTGCACATTCTTCCTTTTGAACCCATACTTCTTAAAATTGGAAACAGGCCATAGCACGGCCTTGTTTTCCACGATCAAAAATAGGTCGATCGGTATAGACCAAAATCGGTAAATGATCAGATTCCTACCGGAGCATATTATGAGCTCTCGTATGCGGATACTGCATTCTCACTCATTGTTAACAATGTGCTTTGACATTTGCAGGTCCTTCTCGTCGATTGTTCCACAGGTTAGTATACCCCGTAGTCTTGATCCCTTGAAGTTCACAAGCATCCAAAATCTTAGAGAATCTTTGCATTTGGTTTAGTGGTCGATTATTTGGGCCCTCTTGTTCTACATCCTCAATAATTTCGTTAAAAAAGACGGAAAAACCGACCCAACACAAGTTTAGTCATGAAGCAACCTCTAGATTAGGACCAAGCTGGACCAAGTGCCCCGAGTAGAAACAAGGGATGTCACGGGCGACGCCTAAAGTGAGTTGGCTTTCGAGGTGGCAATGGACGGCAGGAGAAAAATGGCGGCTTTTTACCAAAAAAAAAATGGAGGCTTCAAACCTTTTGTTGTACTAAGCTCGATGCTACCTCAATAATTAGTCCCACCAGTGACAGACCGAGGAATTTTGCATCAGGGGAGCGGAATTTTTCACTATATGTGGCCAGCGAAAAGGGACGGTAGAGATTGTAGCGGCGGTGGGTAGGATTGATGGGTATCCTAGAGGAGGGTTGGGTTGGGAAGAATGACTAGAAGGAGAATTTTTTGTAATTGTTGCTATTGGGTGCAAAGAATTAAATTTTATAAATTCAATAAGGCGAATTGATGAAAATTTTGAGAAATTATCAGTTGATTAATAAACAATTAAATTATTTTTTTAATCAAAAGTAATGCACTTTATTTCATTAAATATTTGACATCGCCAAATAAAGGTAAGAAATACAACTAAACATTAAGATCGAGGGACCTCGTTAAAATCCTCAGAAGTGTACGACAATAAGAAATTAACAAAGTCTAAAACGAAATATAACCTAATGTTTATTTTATATTTTATAAGAAATTTGTTAGGCCCAAAATGAAAAAAAAAAAAATTTAATCAAAACAATGCACATTAGTTTACTAACTAAATAACCATAGGCCTAGAATGAAAAATCAAACAATGCACATCATATCAGCCCCAACTAACTAAAAAACTCAAATGACACCGTTCTCAAACCATCATCTTCTTCGTGATTTCCAAGTCCATTTAGGGGTAAATCTTCATCCCCTTTCTTCTTTCTTTTTCTGCGAGCACCTATGCCGTCCATGGAGATGGAAGTCTCTCAAAGTAGGGGAACGGAGAAGGAGCGGCCTTGCTCTTAGTATAAGGAAATACCGGCGAGCACAGGAGCGGCCGCTCCCTTTGCATCCCTTTGGGTCCGCCAGTGAGTCCCACGAAAAAATAATTCTAGCAGTGTCCAGCCAATAATTACACAAAGGCCAATTAACATTGGATATCCATGTAATGAACATGTGCTATCAATTCCACCCATGTGTTAAAAGAACTATTAATTGTACCTCCATGGTAACTTTATGTTATCCATTCGTACTCAAGCATCATTTTAGTTAGATTTTATGTCCAAATTGGGCTAGTGACTAGCACTACGTGTGAAGGTAAAATTGTCATTTTGTTTTAAATTTTAAATCATTTTCACCTAATATTGTAATATTTTGTGATAAAGTTTGCAGTACTATTTCCATCTTAAAACACCGAATATATTAAGGTACCAGCATTTCATGTTAGAAAAAAAAAAAAAAAGAGTTAAAACAAATAAAAATTTCATCACAAAAGGGTGTAAAATCATCTTTTTTTGTTTAAAAACAAAAAAAAAAGATGATTTTTTTTTAACCTTTTTGCCGTCACAAGTTCTAAACAACTGCCCAATTTGATCAGAAAATCTAACTGACATGATGCTTGTGTGAAAATTGATAATAGAAAGCCACTACATGACTGTAATTCATATTTTTTGGCCACATCGATGAAATTGATAGTGCATGTCCACCACTTGGATATTAACTGTTAATTGAGCATTACACAATGATATGTGTGAAGCAACAATTTTAGGCGACATGGTTGGGTTTAAAGGGCTCTGCCATTGGACCTTTGCTATGAAAAAACAATTACCAATCATCAATTAGTTACTAAATATATAATTTTGACCATAGGACCAAATTATTATTTTTTTGGGTACAAATAGGACCAATGTCGAAAATAAAATTAAGGGCTTATGCCCAAAAATTACAACACCACCTTTATTATACTCAAAAATACCACCCCACCAATTTTATTACCATATCATACTACTTTTTGAAAAGGCCACTAAAAATTCATTCTCCCACTAACGGCAGTTACAACTGTCATTCTCTCCCTTCAATACCCTACCCCCCAGTTGGCAACCAAATGTCACTGTCAAATTTGAATGGAACAACTCCATCAAATTTGAAAAGTGTTCCTTCAAATTGAAGGACATATTCCCTCAAATCAGAAGGAGCTGTTCCTCCAAATTTGCAAGTATTCCTTCAAATTGACTTACCGGTACAATTTGATCGGCCGCGTGATGAACATGCACTCTGATGAGCTTAATATCGCCGAAATTCTCAAACTTTCTCTCTAAAATTGCCAGAAAATCCAACGAGGTGGTTGGAAGTGGCTCGCGGTTTTTTTCGTTTTTTAAAATCCAAAGGAAGCAAATGAGCTGTGGGTGAAGAATGGCGTGCTTTTATACCACCCACCGTAGCCGGCCGTTAGTTAACGGCATTAATAAATTTGAAAAATGTTCTTTCAATTTGAAGGACCCGTTCTTTCAAATTGAAGGATCTGTTCCTTCAAATTTGAAGGAGGTGTTCTTCCAAATTTGCAGGTGTTCCTTCAAATTGTCTTACCTATACAATTTGATTGGCCGCGCGATGAACATGCAACTCTAATAAGCTTAATATCGCCGAAATTCTCAAACTTTCTCTCTAAAATTGCTAGAAAATCCAACGAGGTGGTTGGAAGTGGTTCGCAGTTTTTTCGTTTTTTAAAATAGAAAATGTGACTTTAGTCCTTGAATTGAAGCAACTTTTAGTTTAAGCCCTAATATTTTAGTAAAACCCCTTTTTCTAATATCCACGTAATCAATTTTTTTTATTTATAATACGATTGATTAGATTAACAGTTTTTAATATTTTTTAATGCCTTTTTTGCCCATAATAAATGTTATTGATTGCTTGTTAAATGTTTACTTTATTCTATTTTGTTATTAAACAGATAGTTGACTATATCTTCCATTAAGTTAACGAAAATTTATTGTAAGAGAAATTGTTCTATACATTAGGTCTCTACATTAAGTTAGATAAACTTTGTTAACTTTTGTCTACCTATACATTAGGTAAGATAAATTTTTGATAAATATATTCTTAATCTATACCTTAGGTAGGATAAATTTGGGAATTATATTCTTAATCTATATGATAGATAACAATTTTTGGGAGCTGTTAGTTCCACCCTCGTGTCTTATTTGTACACCCACCATTATTAATTAAATTGTGGTAAAAATTAATTTGACTTGTTATTCCAAAATTACCCCACTTCTTTATCCTTTCTAATCCTAATAAACAATATATCAGCACATCCTCGCTGCCAAGTTCATTGCCCCTTGGAAAAACTCAATTCGGGTCATCCAAAACTTTCAAAATCAGCTTGGTTTGTACGATGAACTCGTTTTTCAATGCTGTGTAAACCTAACATTGCATTTTCTTGCCAAAGAGCGAATGACCCAATACCCTTAACATCAACTCATTCCCCAATGTACAATCGGCATTTCGAATGTTGGATTTAACAAGCAAACAGGGCACATCAAAATTTCTCTTGCAAAGTTTAGCTTTATTTATCATTTAGAAAGATAATTCAGATAAAAAAAAGGAAGAAAATTTCAATAAATGCGAGTGAAAATCATGTTGGAAGAAGGAAAAGAAGAAATTGGAATCTGGGTTATGTCGTCAGCAATATTGAAGGTGTGGAGGTCTTCTATGGTGGCGTAAACTGCGGAGGCTTTCAAGATGGAATGTTTCGGAGACGAGTTTATTCAAGAGGCGTCGGCGTAGGAGAGGGTGGCGTGGCAGAGCTTATTCGGGTCGCAGGAAACGGGTATGGGGAAGTCCCGGGTCCGGATCCGGCAAAAAGGTGAAGAGCAGGGGATTGTAGTGTATGATTTGGAGGCGAGCGGGTTGAAAATGTTATTGATGTTTGGTAATCTTTTTATCGGACGGCGATGAGGGCGTGGCGGGTGACGGCTACTGGAGGATGTAGAGGAGTTAGAAAATTTTTGTTTATAAAGAATGAGGTATAAAGAAGGAAGGGTAATTTTGGTATAGTAAGTCAAACTAATTTTTACCATAATTTAATTAATAATAATGAGTGTGCAAATAAGACATGGGGGTGGAACTAGCAGCTCCCCAAATTTTTTGTTAATTAAACAATTAATAGCTGTACCTCACCCTAAGGTATTTTAAAATTGGTATACCTAATCAATAGGTAATTAACCCCACCCCCTCTTTTTTCTCCTCCGTGGCAGGTAGGAGGCCCCCACCCTCTTTGTTCCTCCAAAGCATGTACACTACACCACCCTCTGTTTTCGTCCTTCCAAAACAGGTTCACTCGCCGCCGCCACCCACCTCCTTGAACCCAATTCTTATCTCATCTTTACCTCTATCTCCAACCAAACCAAACTAAAAAATTTCAATTTTCCTGTGTTCGTCACTTGAATCTTCCTCAAATTCAAGTCAAAACCGAATTCACATCTCCATTTTTTTCTTCAACCCAAGGCGCCAAGAACCATAGCGACCACTAGCAATTGATTATTGACAATCAAATACTCGAGGCACCTCTCCCCAAACAACCCCACCTCCCACCCCCACGAGATAGCAATCTATATATACAGAAACAATTGACTCTAAATAATTCAAATTTCAAAAACATCTGGTGTAATTAATAGAATCAAAATGGTTAGGACTTGACTCCGATTTTGAATTTTCTTTCAGTGGCAATTGCTGTAATATTTTAAAAACTAGCAGGGTGTTAAGTGTATTTATTTGTATATTTTTCATTTTTCAGAAATGGTTATGTGAATTTATATTTATAATTTATTAGGTGGGCTAACTCTAAAAGTTATGTTCACCGCTGGGTTGATATCAAAACGCCTTTTTTTAAAATCTAGAGGAAGCAAATGAGCAGTGGGTGAAGAATAGCGTGCTTTTATACCACCTACCACAGCCTATCGTTAGTTAACGGCGTTAATGAGTTAAAAGGTTTTGACTAATTAAATCATGTCATGTGTCAAGATAGTACTATTTTATAATGTTTAACTTGTCATAAATTTTTTGGGCATTTTATCTCTCAAATAGTATCATTTTGTAGTTAATCCTAAAGTTCGATAGGGTCATCGATAAATCATAATGAATAATGTCGTGCCGTGTCATCAAAACTGAAGAGACATCGAGTTTGAATTCGATGGCTGACTTGCAATTGAACCAAGGCCTTGCAAAGCAATTTAGCGATAATAGCTTCAGAGAAATTTGCGCAACCATCTGATATTTTTATGGGCAACCGTTTTCTAGGAGTAGCAGAGCATTTACAAAGAGAATATTCATCTTTGCTCAGACTGACGAACAAATAAAATTAGACCATTGCACGTTAAGAAAGCACTGGTAAAAGATTGTTCTCAACAAAGAACCGACCAAGGCAATATCTGATCTTGTCGTTCCCTACTAAAAAAGAAAAGAATGAGTATATGCTTTTGGACTTTCTTGTCAAGTGCCTAACAACGGATCCTGTAATCTGAAGACATGCAGGGACATATTGATAAAAAGTTACCACAAAATAACGGCTGAATCATCAAATACGCCAATCACTCAGCATAAGAGGTTACCATCGCAAAGCTACAATCAAATCCAATTTCAAACGTGGGAGATCAGTGTTTAGACTCAACAAAAAGGCAAATAAAAAACGCCTTGATGTGTTGTAAACGAGAAAAGAAAAATAAAGATGTAAGCACCTATACGCAGAGCTACACAATGCTACATGCTACTATTACAAACTTATAATACAAGCAAAAACTCGATAATTACATTTAGTGGACAAGAAACAATGGAGGTCCGTTAGGTTCCTATAGGAGCCCTGTCATCCGGCCCGGCTAGCATGACCTGCAATATTATGTATTTGCTATTAATAACCAAGGAATCAAGAAAGAGCAAAAATGGGATTAATGTATGAAGGATAAATTGTACATACATTACAATCGAAAGCAAATCTCCGGGCAAGCATGATGGCTGCATTCCTCTCTCTTTCTGATTCAAATGCCAATACAAAGGAAAGCCCCTGCTTTGCTTGCCAAAACAATGCCTGAGCTGCAGCATTCCCACCTCCCCTAACTCCGCATAGCTATAGCATATATCAAGAAACAGCATCAACAAACACAAATGAAAAGAATTAACATTTTAATCCAAAAACTACTGCTTAGGTAAGCAGGTTACTATTTCAGCATATCACTGACGCCTCTGCATATCAAAAGTCATCCACACAAAAATACCTAAAGCAGATAAGTGCTGGGTTGGAGGGTAGGGTAGGGTCTCATTGATCTAGATTATGTTATGTTTTTATTTTAGCCTTTGTATATTACGAAGAAAAATATCTCCACTACCTGCATTGAAGTAGAAAAGTATTCTTTTGTAATTGTTGAATTTCCTTTGCAAATTTTAATCCTCATTTTTCCGACATGAAATACATGAATAGATTCTGAGGGATGATTGACACCATTCATCTGGGTAATAACTACCTGCAAAGAAACGGAAAAATGTCAAAGAGGCAATGGATGATTGAAGGTGATGAAACAACCACTTGGATTTGATTTGATTTGATTTATTTATTTTAATTATTTTTTCCAATTACAAATCCATGGGAACAAATGAAAACAATGAATATGGAAATTTGCAAATATGCAGGATCATTGAATATCTCAAAGACACCAAAAACGAGAGGGTTAAAACTTAAGTTCAATGGACAGCCATAGTGACGACCTTCTTTCACAAGTTTTCCTGCTTTTAGCTTTTGTACATTCAGTTAATGATCACCAAAAGACATGTGCCTGACCTAGATCAAAGCTCAAAACTCATAACGGGCCAGGCATAAGAAGTGCTGAGTCCTTACATGCTCCACTGGTTCTTAACAAACTACCAACTGTAAACTTTGCTATAACAAAAGGATAGCCACACCAATGCAAAAGAAGCAACACATTGCATAATGCAGCCATAAAACCTGGACTTTTTCATCCGCAAAGTCTGATGGAACAATAAGGTGTGCTAATTAAAAATTCTGAACAAGATCTGGATAACATACATTGAACTCAACATCATGTTTCCGCACAAGAGCCTCCACATAGC
The DNA here is from genome assembly GCA_033992175.1 of Spiraea crenata. NCBI lineage: Eukaryota > Viridiplantae > Streptophyta > Magnoliopsida > Rosales > Rosaceae > Spiraea > Spiraea crenata. The sequence goes on along the minus strand of JAVBHV010000007.1, from coordinate 578,573 downwards.
TTCCCAAACCAGCAGCTGTTCAACACAATCATTAAATCAGCCCTTCACCCAACATAGGTTTTCTAAATCATAAAAAGACAGGTTGACAGGTTGAAACTAAAAATAGCTACTCCAACACATTAGTAATTGAAAAAGTTGATGAAAAACAAGAATCAGTCATCTAAATCAGACCAGGGTCAATGGGACCAGCGGTTGTCAACGTTAGTAGATGGCCTTCACAAACAATATCAGCTTCCAATATTCGCCCAACATCAAAAGGCTCCGGGGCATAAACTGATTTTATAGCTCCTGATGGACAGAAAGTTGAAGCAGAAATGAATAAATATATACACTGATATGAATAATGTTATGGTATAGGAATATGACATGATCTTCTAAGCCTCGCACCCACTGCCAATAGGTTTTGGGTTGAATGGTCCAACTTTAACAATAAATTCTATGTGTTAGGCCCAATTTGGCCCCATGTGCTCCGGGAAAGTATGTGCAGGTGTGCATGCTTAAAATTTTATTCACTTATTAAGGAGCACAGATGTGGGCATGCATGGGCGCACAGACACTACCGCAAGGCTAGCGAAATAAGGATGAATGAGCACAACAAGACATCAATGCATCTACATAATTAACAAATAATTATAATTCCGTTATGAAATTTCAAAACAGTTAAAACACCTGATATAAGCTCCTTCTTGGCACCTTCAGATGATACACGGTACCATTGAATCAAACACTTAGACAGTTCTGGAGCATCGTCAAAGCAAGGTTGAATCCTTAAACATGAACCTAAAGCTTCAGGGCCGTCTAATTCATATATTAGGAAGTTTTTCTCCAAGCCCTTCTTGCTCATTGCCAGCTGAAAGGTACACAAGCGTTGGAGAAAAGAGGACAAAATATAAAGCAGATAAACCCCCCATAAAACAGAATTCCAAATAAAACGCATACGATCAAAACCCTAGGAAAGAATACAAACATCATCCTTTTGTCATATAAGAACAACAGCATCCCAGGTTTCAAGCATTATCATCTGCTAAGAACTTATCTTTCCTATCATTTTGAACAATCATCTTTCATAACAGAATGCTAAAGCAGTATAGCAATGAACAAAAACACTTGGCAAAGCTGAAACTGAATGAAAACACCTTCTCTATTGACTAAAAGTTTTTGCCACCCAAATTTCAGCATATTGATAAACGAGATGCAATTGACAATCATCAAAGCACACCATGAAATTCAGATATATCAAACTAGATGAATCATTTAGAATAACAAAAAAAAAAAAAAAAACCTCTTTTTGAAGTCGAACAGAATTCTTAGACTTCTCAGTGAGTTGTGCCCTCAATGCTCGGAGCTCATGTTCCATGTCCATCACCTACAAATGAATGATGAACCAAATGTAAAATTGTCAAAAGTGCCTGAAAGGGTAATGTACAAGAAGCTTTAATAGTAATAAATCTATCAGAAGTGCCCAAAAAGCTTTATCTCCAACATGGGATACTCTCAACACCAACTAACCCTCTCCAAAGCCAAACTGACCAAATAACTCCACAATACTGAAGCTGCAGCAGACAAAACATGACAGTACCCCCACCAAAAAAAAAAAAAAATACCATTGGGACCCAATGGTATTTATTTATTTTTTTTTTTTTTCTCCATCCCCAGATTTTAGATTGTGAATACTTCATAGCAACAGAACAGATTGCCACCTCAAGGAAAACAATTGTACCCTATCTCAGGTAAACCTTCTTATTTAGCCTACTCAGAGACTACGGTTCATCCATCCCATGTGTACGTGAAATGCACCCTGCTGAAGTAAAATTGTTATTTAGCCTCATTCATCTCATGTTTATATAAAATCCCTGAGACTACATTCACCCGTTGATGGAGCATAGTAATTAAGAATAATTAATTAGTTTCCTGTTATTCCAATTTGTATGAATTACCCGTTTGTAAGGATTAAGGTTACTTTCTTATTTGTGGTAGTTTAGGATTACTTTCCTGCTCTAGAACGATTAGGCCAAACAAGCTTCGTAATTCAATAGAGGTGGTTGACGAATGAAAATATCTCTTCTTGTGTTATCTCTTTTAATTCGAGGTCTTCTAATGTTTTGTTTCTTATCTTCATCTAAATTTCTGTTTCAAAACCTCAGAGTTCTTGTTCTGCTCTTCTGATTCTGCCTATTTGATCTTCTTATTCCAGTGAGCTCTAATTTTCTGTTTCTTCTGAATCTCTATCTAAATCCTGAAGTTCTACTTACTCGTGCTACATCACCCCTCATCAGGTACACTTTCAACCATTTAAGCTACAAAGGCATAGGGTTCAAATAAAGATAACATCTAGTCCCACCAAGAAGAAGTCACAGCCAAACATTATGCGATTGGGAAAACCTGCCTACATCAGCTCTCTTAGAAGAACTTGAAGAATCATGGGATAGCACAATCCAGTGCAGCATGCATATTGCACATAAAAAGTCCAACACAACCGAGTATTCACAACTTTCAGCCTGGTCAAGCTCGGAACAGAACTAGGATCCAGATAAAAATAATTGATACCTCCAACAAATAAGAACAGGCAATCCTAAAATTCCTCTTGACTTACATATGACACCACAGAATAAGAGCAGGTACAACTTAGAAGTTACAAAAGAACAGTACAACTACTTGAATCCATCTACTACAGAAAGACGGCGATATTTTGATTGAAAATGAAAAATAAAGCCACTTGTGAGGAGAAGATGCATAGATTTATTTTTTTCACATATTTCACGTAAATGAAACATAAGGAAGAATGAAAAATTCCCAGACACAACCTTCATGAAACTAACTGATGCTATGTAAGCAACTCTGCAATTATAAACATAAGGCAGAAGAATGATCTAAAAGTCACCTTGCTGGGCTGATGCAGCATCTTGATTCGCCTAGCCTCTTGAACCTCTTTCATCAATTCTTCAAAGTCCTAAATACCTCATAGGAAAGTGTACTTGTTAAAAGAGATATTATATACTGATTGACATAAATATGAACTTACAAATGCACCAAATGCTACTCATTTTAGGAAGAGGAATAGCCATTAAAAAGGTATAAAATAGTCAAAACACCATGTTGTAGCATAATATGCTGTGCAACAGATTGTGCAATATGAAACACAAGTATAAACACCGAGTGTCAATGTGAATGCATTCGGTCTATACAACTTAACGCTGTGCTAGTTTCAACACTTTTCTGTAAGAATTTTGCGCTCAATACACTGTTAGTACAAACCTGGTTGCCTGAAGCTAGCGACATTTGTTCTTGTTCATGAAGAGCTTCTTCGACTCTCTGTACTGCTGCTCTGGCATTTTCAATTTCAGCACGAGCAAAAGCTCTTTCCTCATCAACAAGTTTTTTAGCGTCTTCTGAAGCCTATACAAATCAAGATAATTCATGTGATTAAATGAACACATAAGAACTATCTCAAGACCAGTTGTGAGGTATACAGAGCAATCAGCAGTGAAAAGCACAGCCTAAAGAAGCAACTTGTAGTAATAACAGAAGGGCACATATTTCATCCAAGTGTTCATGTAGATATGCACATGCACATGCCCATGCCAATGTCTATTTGAGCAGGAAACTGGATAAGCAGTGTCCCCGAACAGCAATATAAGGTCACATGTCAGTTAAGAGTGTGCAGAGATGATACGGAAATTATATGAGATCCATTCCAACAAATAAAAAAATAATAACATACTCTACTTACCGAAAAGACATTATTAACTACAATTATCATTGTAGACCAAGTTTTTTATTCTCTGGGGAATGGCTGATAATCCATAACCATATGTTATTGCTATAAATTTGGGTCGATATGTCTAAAGGGATAGTGAGACGATTAACCAAACTTCAAAGGACAAACAAAAAGGGAAAGACAATTGATCACTGATTGACCTTCGCTGCACTGTTTTGTTGCTAGGAAATTCTGGTTGTTTGTATTTGATTTGATGTGGCGTCTACTGAAAAGTAGAACTTTTAAAGAGGGTAAGAATACAAAACCTAAAAAAAGTCTTTTGTAACTTATATAAATCCCCACTCCCTAGTCTCGAACATAAGACATTTTCCTTGAAAGAAATTATTTTATTAGGAAAAAGAACAAAAGTGGGCAGATACCCACTAAGAGCTAATACAATGGGAAAAATAAGCACACGCTAACAAACAGCATGCACATCCCCAAACAAAACAAAAACAAAACAAAACAAAACAAAGTATTGTATAGCTGCCTTTCAATCAATCAAAACAGAATACAATGAGATGTCCCAAAACTCTGAGCAACCAGGCGCCCAAAAGTGGAGACCAGAATTGCGCCCTTTTCCACAGCTCTTCTATCCCTATTCCCTCAAAGTCCTAAAAATTCTTCCCAAGTCTAAAAGACAAAACTGGACGAATAAGAGCAGCCAAAAGAACTTGCCCATGAAATTCACAGGACGACCAAGGGAAGTGAGTGAATCTTTTTCCAGTATGAACAAAAAATTCATTAAAACAGAAAGGTAGTAAAATACGAGGATAAGTTAGGAGACAACACTGACGAGTGACTTATCTTTTTATATTGAATTACCTGCTTAAGAAAACTTGCTAACTTCTTCACCTCTGCTTTTTCTTGCATTAGCTCCCCTTCTCTATGGGTCAACTGAACAGCTAAAGCCTCCACCTGAAACAAGCAATCATAAATTTCTTGGTCATTACTTACTTCTTTCTTCAATACATCAAAGATCATATTTTACATCATGGACTAAGCTGCTCAATCCATTCTTAACTAGGTTGGCCGATCTTCAGCTGGAGCAGCCTCCTTTGACATAATTCTAATGACAAAATGCATCCTATTCCAAACCATTCAATATCAAAACTGGAACCAATGTTTCAAACCATAAATTCCTACCTTGAGAGGACCCAAAACTTGAACCCAAATGCCAGCTTTTGGTTCTTTCTGTCGGTGAATTATAAGACCAATTTTATATCTTGGTCCAATGGTGAGGACCCAAACTTCAGTTTGAGTCCCGAAGCCCTATTGGAGATGCCTAACTTGTTTTGGTCTGACCCAAAATGAGACTTAGGTTTGAGTATGACCCAAAAGGAGACCGAAATTTGGGTCTGAGTTTCGGATATGGCTTGAAATAGGGCAATAGTATGGAAAATTTTAAGCTTTGTTAACAATGATAATGAGCTTGTCCTTTAATTATGAGCTTTGTTAACAATTATTATCACTGAAGTCCCTGCTTGTACCAGTTCTTTGCAGACTAACTTAACGGAAATATTGGAGCGCGTACTCCCACTTCAGACCCTTGTATCATATATTTCCGGAAAATCTCAGTCATACGGAAGAGCACGGATTAACAAAACGACCTGTAATACACAAATTAGTCCAATCGGCCTATGGAATGTTATAAAAATCTGCAGAGTCGAAGTTCCCTCATAAATTTTGCCCTTTATTTTTTCCTACAAACTTTTCACTTTTGGTAACATGAAAAGGATTGGTTTTATTGCAAGAAAAAGACGGAACTGGTGCTACAAGCTCACTTGCCTGTGTATGCCACCAACCTCAAGATGGGGAAGATGTCTAACACATTTGCTACAACATAATAACATTATCTTCTTATTTTACTCCGTCTGAAACTTTTTCTTTCTAAATTCTTTACAAATCAAAATTACTTTAGATTATTTCAGTTCAAAACTGAATAAATTTTTCTACTCTTGAAAGTTACAATGCCATACTTTTAGTAAGAAAAAGAATACTTTATATTCTTTCTTAGATCATCTCTCCACCAACAGTAGCCCAAGAGAATCCTTAACTAATGTTTTCTTATCTGGCATTAAGAATACCCACAAAAGGAAGCGAACAGTATCAATAACGTAGTAAGAAAATATGTGATGTCCCAGTTAGCAAAATGGGGCTACACTTTTCCATTTACCATGAGCACAATGCCGTTAAGCACATCAGATCTTCGGATACAATATCTCTCTCTCACACCCCAACCTGGGAACATACATTCATTTAATTAAGGTTGGGGCTTTGATTCTGCAATTTTATAAAACAGGCTTAGAAAAGCGTCTAAAACCAAGAATACGCACTAGAAACCACTACTGTCACTAGAATCCGCTAGCACTCCTGAATCCATCAGAAAAGACAGAGAAAAACTCTCAATTATATTGATATCAAATAATTCTTACAAAAATACAAGCCTAGCTGCGCCTTTAAATGGGCGATGAATCTAAATCCTGCTAAGGATTGGATTCAACAAGGAACAATAAAGAGAAATCCTAATAACCTAGGGAAATAAAACAACTAATCTTAAAGAAAAAGAAACATTAATCCTAATCTTTCCTAAACCCTTCGCCCTTGAAGATCTTCAAGAAACTCGGAAATCCCAACGATATGACTTGCGATTTTTACTTGTCAAATACTTGACCTTTGAACACAACTTTCTTTCTTGCATGTTTGTTTACTAGTTTTGAACCACTTTTGTACTTTTAACTTTTCCCACTTGTGTTTACATATTTTGTGCTAGATCACTTATGCAGGTGGGTCGTGATCCTTTGGACATTGCATATGTCTAATTATAACGAAAATGTATCCATAGACTCATATAAGGATGAGTGGCCTAAAGAATGATAGCCATCGGTGACAAGAGCCCATGGATAGACCTTGCTCCTACAGAATGGGCTTATAAGGTAAGGGTGCCCAACAGCTCATTTACCATCCCAAGATATGCTATTGTCCCATGAAATTGAGTCCTAAAACATTGAGAGTAAAGATCCCTTGACCGAATAATCAGACATTATCCCAGGTGTGTGAGTCAAGGTGGTCTAGAAAAATGGAAAACAAGGTAATGTGAACAGACTGTCTGGTTAAGTTGAATAAAATTATTATTGCATGAATACAACATTGTCCAGTAGTAAACAAGAAGTCCACCTTGAAAACAGGACCAAGAAAGAAGTTATCCCATACTTTTGCAACGAGACATCGAACCAAATAGTCAAATGTTTCATTTCATACCTCATTTTCTAGAATTTGTACGAGTATAGCAGAAATTATTAACTAATGAACAGTGTGAAAACTGTAATAATAATTCAGAAAAGAAAAAAAAGTTAATGCAAATTCATTAACTAACCATTGAAATGGCATCCTCTACATCATCCTTGTTTCTACCAGCCACACGACCTTTTAATGATTCCAGTGCATCCCGAAGTTTCTTCAAGAGCACATGTTTTTCCAAAGAAGCTGCTTCTCTAAGTCTAGCCTGTATTCAATAAATGAATATTTCAGAATTGGATACCCTCAAATCCATTCGATTCAAGGCATCTTCTTCCCAACAAAGAAGAAAAGAAGTGATGGCTACAACTATTTCCTGCAACTAATAACCAATCAACTTCCAGTATTTTGAATTGAAAACAATCTATGCATTAAAAAGAGATTAACTACTACTTTGGAGTATGGACACAAAGCACGAAAAGATGAAAAGTAAAAAAAAAACACTTTTACAATCATAGTGTGCAAAATTATTATATACGCATTACCGTCTCTAAAACCATAACAATTCTCAAATGTTTCAAAATTCAGAGATTCTAAAAACTGATTGAACAAAATCATATACTATTCAATCCATTCAGAAACCAAACTAAACGTTCATCATGGGAACAATAACTCTGAAATCATTTAACCTCTTCGGACAACTTAGCAGCAGCAGCCAACCCTTTCTCAAATTTACTGGCAAGGTCACGAACTGAAAGGCGTTTCTGCTGTTCCAGCAAATGTGCTGTCTCACGTGCAACAGCTTCCTTCATTGATAGTAACTTTGGATCATCCTTTGCCTCCACAATCTGATTGTTAGCTCCAATTTTGTAAATAGGAAACCGACTTGAGGCAAAAATCACATCAGCTGCCACTGCCGGAACAGCATCTCTTTGCATTGTGTCCCCAAAATCTCGGCCTACTCTCGTCATTTCGTTAGACTAATTACTCTGTAAAACCATCAAAAGATACACTTCAAAAAAAATTTCAAACACACTAGCATTGTACAAAGATATCTCTTCCTACAGCTAAATCTGGGTCAAAGGCCACCAACCCATACAAGTTAACTCAAGTAATAGTTTCAACAAATCGCATTGAGTTGCTCAGAAAGTGAAGAAGAAAAAAAATAAGTTGTAGTTCAATACAAAGTGCACTAAGAGTGGAATGATTAAGTCAGTACCAGCTAACCTAGCTTAGTTTAGGCACCATAAGTTCTCACAATTAGTACATAAAATCCTAATTTGAATTCTCCTTCTCCCTCTTTAATCGTATACTACGTAAAGGACAGAAATTTCAACTGTGATAGAGCCCTTACCTGATCAAACCCCAAATCTGAAGAAGAGCAAACGTATTTCAAAGAAATATATGTAGTTTATAACCAGAAGCATTCAAAACAAGATAAAGGGAAGAGAAAAGACAGGAAACAAAACATTTCTAATTACCCAATAGAGCAAAGAGGATGAAGAACCGCTAAGAGCAAAGAAATTGAAACCCTAGGCGTCGAATTGTTCTGTCTTTTGGAGTTTTAAACAGCAGTGTATGAAAGAAAAAAGTGAACAAGGATGACAAAAAAGGAAACTTGGACTTACAGATGATGAAACTGTAACATAAATAATCCGCGAGAGGGTTTGAGATTGTTCGATCAGATGAGGTTTCGTTCCTAAGTTGGGTTGGCTGTCGAAAATCATAATCTGGAAAACAGAGTGAGAGAGAATATGCAAAAGGATGGGCCTAGTTTGGTTGCTTTTTGAAAAGGCGAGGAAGGAAAAGAGAGTGCCGTCCTCTTGTTTGTGTATTCAAATTATTTTTTTTTCTTATACAGTAAAATAATCTAGATAAATATATAGTATATACTTTATGAACGTGTAACTTCGCGCAATGCACAGCAATGTAAAAAAACACTGGACTAGTTATATTTTGTGCATAATTTGTCCATTATAATAAAAAAAATTATATCTTTTTAACTAAATTTACAAATTGTAAAAAATACACAAAATATAAAAAAAAAATTATAATAAGAATTTAAGATTAATTAAAAAAAATTCCTATAATTGGTTGCATCAATGATTTGATTCTTTTTTTTATCAACAAAAATATATTATAACCGCGTTTGGCAAAACCAAACAAAGGAGTACAAACTGAGACATCGACCGGACAAGAAATGCCTAATACTCCTAACATGACTCATAAATGCACTACAACTAGGCAGCACAAATAAGCCTACTCGTTAGAGAAGGCTTCAGTACAACCGGAAAAGATCAACTTGACCGATTAACCGATATAACTATTACAAAGACAACTGAACAACTAAACTAACAGAGAAACACCCAAATAAGGCCGGCCAAACCAGGCAGAATCGAAACCCGAAGCACATCAAGCAATCCGAATCTGAAAACTGCACCGGCCGCCACTAGATCGGCCAAGCATGGTGAACCCGAATCCCGAAGCCCCTCAAAGGAATCTGAATCTGACAACTGCACAAGCCGCCACTAGCTCAGCTGACAAACTAGCCAAGCTTTGCAAAACCAAAACTCGAAACTGCACAAGCCGCCACTAGATCTCACCCACTGCACAAAAGGCCACTTAATTGGGTGAGATCTGAACCTGCTGAACTCGAAACTTGAAACAACACCAGGGGTGTAAATGAGCCGAGCTGAGCCGAGCACCAAGGTGCTCAAGCTCGGCTCGCACAAAATTTCTAAAGCTCAAGCTCGGCTCAAGCTCGCATAAACTTCATGGATGAAAGCTCAAGCTCGGCTCTATAAGAAATTACGAGCTCGAGCTTAGCTCGGCTCGGCTCATTTACGATGCGAGCTCAAACGAGCCGAGCTTTTAATCGAGCCCTCGGCTCGGCTCGTTGGGCTCATTTGTGAAAACAGTAATATAAACAATTGAAAAATTGAAAATAAGTACAAATTACAATGAAAATTAAACTTCACATAACAAATCTTAAGAATTGGAAACCAATTGGAGGTTAGGCCTTCACGCCTTTGTTCAAAATAAAGAAAACAAACATCATAGTTCTAACATAAACATAAAATATAAAATACAAAATACTATATCAGCATAAAGCAACTTGGAGCAGTTTGCAGGTTGTTTAATGAGCTGGACTCTTATTTTTATTTAATAATTATAATATTGAAAGATTAATCTACTTACTAACAAATAATACTATTAATTTATATGTATTAAATTACGAGCCGAGCGGAGCTTTAATGAACGAGCCGAGCGAGCCGAGCTTGAGCTGGCTCATAAATATATGAGCTTCTCATGAGCTTTATGAGCCGAGCACGCCAAAGCTCAAGCTCAGCTCACTTTTTAAATGAGCCTAAAATTAAGCTCAAGCTCAGCTCATTTCTGTAACGAGCGAGCTTGAGCGAGCCGAAAACGAGCTGAGCCCGAGCCGAGCCCGAGCAGCTCGAGCCAATTTACAGCCCTAAACAACACCGGCCAAGCAAGCCAAATTCGAGATCTGATGCTTATCAAAACAATCGGGAAGCAGAAAATAACACCAACCACCACTCGATGGAATCCATCACAACAAACCAAATAAAATTAAACGAGCTAACAATTTATTCGGGACAAAGAGCTATAATCAACAGACAAAAAACCGTACATCAATTGAAAATTCTGTTATTCCAGCAAAACCACGCTCCGAACAAGAGATCCCAACCTAGCTGACGTCGGAGCTAAGAAGCTTGAATTGTTGTTGGCACAAAAAAGGTGGTTGGCCGACCCCAAGGCAAGCCAAGGGGCCGGCGGCAGTTTTGGTGCTCTTTTTTGAGAGCGGCTAGGGTTTGAGAGTTCAAAAGGAAAAGTTGAATCCTGCTCTGTTTTTACTCTGTTTTGCTAGTAGACTAGGTTTTTTCAATGATTTGATTCTTGCAGTTGATAATGTGTCGTTGAGCCTTCAAGTACATAATAAAAAGGGAAATATACAACTTTCTTAAGGGATATTAACTTAAAAGTTAATTATTATACATATACCTTCATTATACATAATTTTTTATAAAGCCATACTATTCTTAATAAGTATGCATTTATAGAGATTCTATAGTAATTATATCCAGTTTTCTTTTTTCTTAAAAAGTTTCCAAATTACTAAAGCCAATAATGTCTCCTCCTCCCAAGTTTCATGTGGATCTTAGTTTATCCAAAACGGAAAGTTACCATTACGATTTGTATAAATGTCTATTCCAAATGGAAACTCAATGGCAGCCCAATGGGAGCCCCACACAACACCATAGCCCACGGGCCCATTCATATGATGATGGCCTACTAAAACCAAGGAACAAAATTTCCATCGAAACATCGAAATTTTCATCGAAATTTCGGAAATTTTGGAGGTTCGAAACTATCGAAATTTACTGAAATTTATTGAAATATACCGAAATTTCCATCGAAACCGAAATTTTAATCCTTGACTAAAACTACATTTTTATTTTTTTGATATGGAAGTTCTTTATTAATAACGACCATCGGAAATACAACACAGATTACATGCCTGGTCAGTGTAACCAAACCAAAACTCAAACATGAAGTTATGAACTAAAGTAGGATCTTAAAAATGAAGATCCTCTGCCTGTCAATCACGGGGATAAACAAATGAAAACAAAACACAGCCTTGAGCCAAGGCAAAAATAATCAAAATCCAAGCTAAAACATTAGATCTCCATATGTGAGCATACGTCATAGCATCCCGAGCATTTTTTGAATCTAAAGCAACAGATCTCCAAGGAAGCCATCATAAAATACAACAACCCGAACTTTCCGGCACATAACTTCACAAAGCTCGTAATCTCGTAACCTGCACAAAGCAAACAAACAAAGACCAACTAGAAAAACAACAAAAGAAAAGAAAAAAGCACCAAAAGAAAACAAAAAAAACCCCAAACCAGAGAAAAGAAAACACAACTTAACAAATGAGAAAAACAAGAAAAGAAGAGAAAGAAAGGGAAGAAAACGGAAAACTAAAAGGACGCAAAAAGAAAGACGAACACAAAGAAACCAGAAGAGAAAAAAGAGAAAACAAAACAAAATGAAAGAAAAAGAGAAAGTAAAAGGAAGAAAAACAAAACGAAAACAAAGGAAAACAAAAGAAAACAAAGAAAAAAAAAACAAAATGAAAAAAGGGACAATGACCTCTAAGGACAAAAAAAATACCCTAATTCCATGTAAGAACAAGTATTTCAAATATTCTCATACAAGGACAAAATAATAATTAGTATAATAAAATAATAATTGGACCAATGATGAATAAGCACGTGAACAGTATCACATGAACAGTACCACGCCCGTGAACAATAACATAAAAACAGTTCTTGTATCTATCAACACGAAAACAGTGACAGAAACTGTTTCTGCCAAACATAGAAACAATTAATATCAACACAGAAACAATTTCTGCCAACACAGAAACAGTTCGTTACAATACAGAAACAGTGAATGTGACACACCCCGCCCCAGAAAGTGGGGCCCGGGAGGTGCGGCCGTCACCCCCAAAGAGCGACGAAGCCTTTAAGCTCAAAAGAAACAACAAAAGATAAAACAACTGGATGTAACTCGACAACTCAACCGTAAACATAATATCAGAGCTTCTATACAACGGAAGTGAAGAGTTTACACAAGTCTGAAATACACAAAAGACAAAGAGAGTCCTACTCTTTGTAACACAGAATAGAGCTACTGGAACCCTGCCGCTCGTCTCGGTGGTGCTCAACAGTATTAGAACCTGTGGGGGCGCAAAAACAAGGGTGAGTGGACAGGGAAAATAAAGATCAGTGAAAAACGTTTACAAATCAATATAATAACCCCCATAGTTTGAAAACAAGTAGTAAAATCCTTTACTATAATGAGCATGCAGCATTAGTACAGTAAGGTATCACAACAGGCATACCTTGCATTTTCACAATATAAACCTACGGCCGTGATCTTATCCGACCTGGGGAATTTAACCACCAGTGACGGTGTGTAGGACAAGGGAAATTTAACCACCATGCCCGGATGTCAGGACAAGGGGAATTTAACCACCAATGCCCAGACATCGTATGCTTAGAACCCACTGGAATTTAACCCACTCGATTCTCAGGTGTGCCATCATCTGTACTAATCATAATCACCATATGCATAAAATCCAGCAAAATCCATTTCATAATCATATATATATAAGCGAATATATATATAAATCATATCATGCTCAAACACATTTAAAATCAAACCCGTCCACTCACAGTGACATCGGACGGTCCTCGTCATCCTCGTCTGAACACTCGATCCAATTGTGCCCTTCTCGTGGACTTCGTTCATCCTGAATGCCCCGACAACCACAACATCATTAGAAACCGAAATCAAATCGTATAAACCCTAATTCCCTTATTTTGCTCAATTGCGGTTTAACCGTATCTCAGATGGCAAAACGAAGTTCGCCATTGGATCCGGAACGTCGAAACCCTTAAAATTGGTCACCGGTCAAACTTGGTCAACGGCCGGCCAACGGCGTTGACTGGCGGTCAACGGTCGGCTGACGTCAGCACCAGAGTGCTGACGTGGCGCTGACTTGGCATTGACGTGGCGGACGCGTGTCGTCCACGTGGCGCTGAGGTGGCATCCACATGGCGTCGACGTGGCATCTACGTCACCGCAACCGTACTGGTTTCGCCGACGTCGGCGCCGCCGTGCCGGCGCGGAAAACTCATCGGAATCTGGAAATTCCCAGGATTCCGCGAGTTCATCCACGCCACCGCGTCGCCGTCGCCACAACCGCCGGAAATTCCCCATGTTCCGGCGACGAACCCAAATTTCCGGCGAGCTCCAAACTAATCCAATTCTCAACCATTTTCAACATGCAATATATGGAAATTCATCTAGAAATCTCCAGGAAACCGAATATCACAAAAATCAGAGCTCACCGAGGTCGGGTTTGGCCGGAAAAGAGCCGGAAAAGTCGCTAGCTGCCCAAAACTCGTTCTCCCTTAATACTGCACCAAATCGAGCGATTCTTGAGGCAAAACACATCTACGCAATGCCAGCAACCGATTAGAAAGAATTTTGAAGCTTACCTCGGCCTGGTTTGGCCGGAATTAAGATCGAAAAGTGCGGATTTCGTTCATTCTCGTCGGCGGCCAACCTCGATGTCTTTTGAGCTGGAAATTCATGGGTAAGCTCTCTGAGATGCGAGGAGTCGATTGGTGGTGACGGCATCCTCGACCGGTGGTCGGAATAGTGAGAACGGCGGCGAGAAGGCCGCCGCGTTGCTTGTCTGTTTTGGTTCGCCGATGGCTACCCACATCATTTCTAGGCTTGCAGCTTGGTGGGTTGGATTCACGGTGATGTGGGGATGACGCTCCTGGGCGGTCCGAGCTCCGATTGGGGTCGTCGGCGAGTCGACGGCAAGTGAGGGCTTCGGCGACTATGTGAGTTCGGTTTCTCCATTTGGGAAAGCTCTCCCCATTCGGTTCTGGAGACCCCCAAACCGACACCCAAATTAAACCCATCACCACCACACAAATGCTGCACGTGGCAGCCCACTTCCACTCCAAACACAAATCATTTTTCGTCCGTTACAGCCTCGATACAACTCGAAATTCGACTCCGTCTTCGCGGACGTGATCGCATCATCAAGATCTTCGCATGAAGTCCAATATTGAATATGAAATTCCTTACGGATCAAAAGTCAACTGTTTGACCATCAAGGGCATTTTGGTCAATTCACCGCTTTTCGGGGATTTTTCGCAACGGGTCGTATCAACCTCCCCACGTTACAAAAATTTCGTCCTCGAAATTTAAAGACAAACCCGCTGAGGAAGTACATATCTAAAACAGGTGCGGATACTCCTTCCGCACGCATTTCTCCATCTCCCACTTAGTTTCCTCATCACCACCGGGAACGTTTGGTCGCGCAGACCTAGATCTGATACGACCCGTTCTGAAAAATTTCCCATATTGGAGTGAAATGACCAAAATGCCCTTGATTGGTCAAACATTGACTTTGTGAACAGTAGAGATTTATATATCCAATATTGGACTCTATGCGAAGAGCTCGACTATACGAACGCGTCCGCGAAAACGGAAACCCAAACCGCCGACGCAAACCGCCACCACCGTCCACCATCCGGCCACAGATCGGAGAAAAGAAGCTTGGATCCATCTTCCCCTCGCCAAGACGAACTCGGAGCACCAAGGATCGGAGTCAGAAGCCGTCGAAATCGCTGGCAACAAGCGACGGAAAATCGGATCTTCCGATCGATTTTCCGGCCAGCACAGTGCGAGGTGAGTCATGAAAGTTGGATTTTTGGATTCCTTGGCTTCCGTAGATGAATTTCCATATAAAGATCGTTTGATTTGGTTGAGAATTGAGGAAGTTAGAGAGTTTTGAAATCGGATGAATAGTTGCCGAAATTTCCCAGCTTTCGCGACGGTAGCGGCGGCCGGCACGGCGGAGGGGATGAACTCGCCGGAATCTGGAATTCTCCAGATTCCGATGAGTTTTCCGGCACCGGCCAGGCGGTGATGACGTCATCACCGATGATGACGTCAGCTGCCACGTGGATGCCGCGTGGCTGCCACCTCAGCGCCACGTCAGCATTGTGTCAGTGCCATGTCAGCACTGTGTCAGTGCCACGTCAGCACGCCGGTGCTGACGTGGCTGCCGTTGACTGTCCGTTGACCGTCCGTTGACCGCCGTTGACCGGCGTTGACCAGGGTTGACCGGCCACTTTTCCGAGTGGAAACGATGTTCCGGATCCAATGGCGAACTCCGTTTTGCCATCCGAGATACGGTTATACCCCAATCGAGTGAAACATGGAGAAGTAGGGTTTTACGGTTATTCGTTCGGTTTCGTTTATTAATTATTATGATATTGGGATTGTTAGGTGATCAGTTCCGAGGAATCAGCGCTACCGACCCGAGCCTACGGACGACGACGACGACGACGACGATCGCCCGGCATATCTGTGAGTGGACGGGTTTTGGTTTTAAAGCATTATTTGAGTATGCTTTATATTATGTTTACGTATCTGTATGCTTTGGTGATATGTTGGTGTATGGTTTGAGTATTGTCCGAGCATGTTTATGATTATACACGTATATGATATGATGGTGTGATCGTGAGATATTTGTTCGTGTTGACTGTTATGGAGCTTGGGTGATATGTATGTGCTGGTTATGTTGATTCTATGCTGGTTAGGATGGGTTGTTTGTGGATTGTTCGGTATTGCCATTGGTTTGGGGTGAAGTCCCCTTACCCTTTTATATCGGTATTGGGGTGAAGTCCCCTTGCCCTTTCTGTGATGGTTTGGGGTGAAGTCCCCTTACCCTATTTATCGGTATTGGGGTGAAGTCCCCTTGCCATTGGTATTGGGGTGAAGTCCCCTTGCCACCCACCGGTATTGGGGTGAAGTCCCCTTGCCGTCCATTGGTTTGGGGTGAAGTCCCCTTACCCTCTATGTCGGTATCGGGGTGAAGTCCCCTTGCCACCCATCGGTATTGGGGTGAAGTCCCCTTGCCGCCCACTTGGTGTTGGGGTGAAGTCCCCTCACCTTTCGATCATGACCGTATATCCTGTTTTTGTGTGGCTGTTTATTGTTCCTTGTTAGCACTATGTAATTGGTTGTTGCTGCATACGTATTATAGTATAGTCGTATACTATTCCTATTGGTTTTTAACTGTGGGGGTTATTACTACTATGTTTTATAACGTTTTACACTGACATTTATTTTCCCTGTCCACTCACCTTTGTTTTGCGCCCCCTCAGGACTTGAGACTGTTGAGCACCACCGAGAAGAGCGGTAGAAGTCAGCATAGCTCTGTTCTTGGTCACAAAGAGTGGGAGACTCTTTGCTATCCGTCTTTTGACCGTAGTTGGCGTACGTAGCTGTATTGTGTTTTATTTCGCCTTCGGGCAGTACAGTTGTGTAGTTTGCTTCCGTTGTAGATGCTCTGATACATTGTTGTTATTTATTCTATTGGGCTTCGACCCAAGTCTTGTTTTTAGTTGGTTTTACATTGTTTGGGTTGTCGTTACGTGTTAGTTCAGGCTTCGTCACCCGTCTGGGTGATGGCCGCACTCCCAGGCCCCACTTTTCGGGGCGGGGTGTGTCAAGATCCTTCCAACCTACCAAGTATACCGGGCCTTCCACACCGCTCAACACATCTCTTACCATAACCCACGTGGTGGATATTCTACGACATGAGACAGATCCGGTATATACCGTCGGAGCATCGACGCATGATACACCCTGTGCGTCCGGGGATAGTTCCGGTGGCAAGTCCAAACGATATACTACGTCAGCAATCATATCTATAATTTCGTAAGGCCCGATACAGCAAGGACTGGGTTTTCCTTCGTTCCCGAATTCACACAATAAACTGCGATGTGATGCTTCTCATCACAATAGCCTCAGTCAAATATACATTTTCTCCCCCCCCCCCGCCCCCCCCCTCCTCTCTTTTTTCACTCAAGCCTTTGGTATAATCAAATTTTTTCCCTTCCAGTTTCCTTGTCACCCGAGAGCGGTAACAGCAAGCACTACCAAAAAAATGGGAATAGACTACACCTAATAGGTTTCACTAAATATAAAAATCGATGTTATAGCTTAGATAGACATCGAAAAATTAAATGATAGAGCCTAAAGTCCCAAAAGGCATCACTAGTTTATATTGCTGATGCCTTTTACTTATGAATTAGCATCGCATTTTAATAAAAGCGTCACCTTTTGTTCTCTGAGTAAAATCCAAAATACTAGGTATCGATGCCTTATGTTGTATACTGATGCTTTTACCAAAACATGGTAACCACGTGCTTGGCGCCAGAAGATTTTCAGTTCCCTCTCTAAATTTTGGGGAAAAATTTCACTATGTGTGAGACCTAACTCCCAAAGAAAACACAGTGCTCACACTCTCGCGAAAACTCTTGCTCTGGTGACTCACCTCCACCGTCCCTCCGTCCACCCACCCAGAAGTCGGAGTCCAATCCAAAGACGACATCGCCGACAATCGCGAAAACTCTTCTCCATCTCCAGATTTCTCTCCTCCTCTTCTTTCTCAAAACCTCTTCCACCACTCCCGGCTTCTACTATTTTCTCCTGAAATCGCTGCCAATGTCGACCACCGAGGAGGCCGAAGCCGTCCGCTACCGCACGGCGCGTGCCGAGTACCAGAAAAGGCTGCTCCAGCACAAGGAGCTTGACTCCCGAGTCCGCGCAGGTCAGATTCGAACCCAGACCCAAATTTTGTGAATTACCAATAGAATTGGATAAATTAGCGAGCTTTATGGCCTTCGCTGTTTCTAGGGTTTCGGTTTTGTATTTCAATTCCCTCACGCTTTAGGTTTTCAAATTCGTTTGATTTGGTTTCTAGGTTTTCTATCTATTTTGTTGAATGAATTTGGATAGTGATGTTGAATTGGATTGAATTGGGATTATATTGTTTCGAAATTGGATGGTCTGCAAACGAATTGGATGCCCAATTGACGGGTCTCGGATCCTCGACCCGGGCTCGCAATTCAGGTTCAATTCGCATTGAAAGTCTCGATTTTGCTTCGAATTTTAGAGTTTGTTTGATTTGGGAAATTCTGGGTTGTAGATGGAGAAGGAAAGGAGAGGGCTTTATGTTCTGGTTTTATTTGACATTTTGATGCTTGTGTTTAATTTGATGTTGCTTTATGTTCTCAGACATGGCACCGGGAGTTTCTGATTCGAGTTTCCTACATGGAAATCTACAACAAAGAAATTAATGACTTGTTGTCGGTAGAGAACCAGAAATTGCAGATTCATGAGAGTTTGGAGGTTGGTTACTGATCCTTTGTAACTTTAGGCAGGTTGGTTACTACAATGCTGAACAGGTGTTGTATGCTTATTCAGTCTGGAGAAGGTTTGTACTTTGAAACCATAAATTGAGTCAAGTTCAGTTTTTTCCCTTTTTGTATGCCCTTTTACTTGGATACTCATGCTTAACATGCATCTTGGAAAATGTTTGTTACAGTTAATAGACAGTTTGGAGAAACTAATATGAATGCTCGGAGTAGTAGATCCCACACAATATTCAGAATGGTATGTCTTCCGTTATGTTTTATTATGCAGAGCTCCAATTAAGCAGGTACTTATTTCTCTTAGTAAATCATTTCTAGTTGGATGTTAAAGTATTTTTCTAATGACAGTTTCTACTAATTTCCGTTTCCATTTCTGTGGAATGAGATTGGAACTAATTGCATCTGCTGCTGCATTATTCGGTCTTATGATGCCTTTTGTCAAACGTGTATGTCATCTCATTCTAAAATATCACAAGTGTTGACACCTATAAGACCACAAAACTTAGCACTAGCAAGCATTACTGCATGTCTTATGCAGAGAGTAATCAACGCAGTCAACAGTCAATGTTTTTGTATTTGTAGCTTACTTAGGCAGTTGAGTTTAAAGACAACTCGCTTTATCATTTAATTTATTTCTTCTTGCCAATGATCTAATAGATTTGTGTTCTTTCTTTCGCAGCTTTCTTCCAATAGCTTGGACAAGCTTTTTAGAGTTTCAGACTTCCAAGTGTAAAGAAATATATGTTTGTTGAAGCTGACAGCTCAACAGGTAAGTTTTCTTTCAATTTGTTTTCTAATTGCTAGTGGTCTATGTTGGTAAGTTCCCGCATATTTACATATAAATTATACTACCTTAATATGCTTTTACATGGTGGGTGAATGATACATAGCTTATCCATCTCTCTATCCTTCTCTTCTCTCCAGTAGAAGTGCACCAGAAGCTTTCACGACCTGGGATTTCTTCCAAAATCGCAGGTTTCAGCTCATCAACTTCGATTTTCGAAGGAATCAGCTTCTGTCGCGGCTTCAGCTCTTGCTCCACCAATGAACCAAGCAACTTTTGTAGGTAGTATAGTTGGCAGAAATAATTTGAATGTCTTGTTAGCAATCTGAACAGAATCTTTTGATGCTAACTGTGGAGTCGTTTCCCTTAAATAGATTCAATTACTGCTGGCATCTTCATAGCTTACCATTTTCATTAAGATATCTTGTGTTTTTGTTCAAAGTCTATGTAGTAATTATCTCAGTTGAACACCAAATGGGGAATGGGTTGTATTTTAGTGGGGTGATTAGACTAAGTTGGATAATGTTATATTGTCGGGAGTTCCTGTGAATCTGATTAGTTGTGCAGCATAGGGTAAAGTGTTCTCGAAACAGAATATTTTGGAAGTTGAAAAGAAACTGACTCAACTTAGAAAGCCTGCAGTTAAAAGCATTAGGGTATGATTTGCTCAAGTAAAGTTTCCTTCTTTTACTAATCCTTAGCGAATCTACTCCATGATTGATTGTAGAGTGAAGATGATGATATCATTGAATACATTGACATTTACAAGCAGCCAGCTTTTGATCATCCTGCTCTCCTTAAAATGTTGTACAACCACTCGGTAAATTAACTACCAACTCTCTCAATTGAAATTGATTAGTGATTAGTAAAGTTTCTTACAGAAAATCATAGCAAATGTTAGTACTTCTGATCTGTTTGGTGTTATTTTATGAACTGCAGAAGGCATTATTGATCACAGATGGGTTCAGATATAATAAGGAAAAAACATATACAATATTTGATGATGAATACAGTACTTCTCAGGTTCAAATGGCCCTTTAGGCGTTGAATTTGGATGGGCAGAGTTGGTGTTTAACTGGGTTTAGTTAGGTTGGTGAATGTTTGTGTAGGATTTTTTTGGTACCTATATATATGAGCATATATCTAACTCATATATATTTAACTTCAATTCATATGCATACTTTTGAATGCACACTTCCGGAAGATATCCCCAATACAATGCAACATATATATTTATACAATTTATTTTCTTCAATTTCAGTTTGGCTTAGGTCCTCCAAGTAGGAGCAGTTATGCACAAGAACAAATTGATGAGGTTCAAGAAGAATGAGCAGTGTTGGCGTTTCAGTGGGTTTCATTAGGTTGATGAATGATCCTAAGATCAAGATATATGATATTTTGGTAGCTATGAGCATACTCATATGTAACTTTAGTTTCATATATATACTTCTAAAGTTCATATTTTTTTTGGGATGATGAGCACTCATGTAACCTCATTTTTATTATTGATGATATATATATAGATTATGACTTTGTGGAATTGTAAGTGTATATAATGTGAATTTAGAAAAATTTATGCATTCTAGTATCTCATAGGCTTCGGAAAGTTTTTTAAAAAGTGATGCCTATTAAGGAAAAAAACCTCACAGGATTCAGAACCAGTTTTATACGCTGATGCCTGTTAAGGAAAAAACAACGTTGTATATGTGTCACTAAAATATAAAATATCCGTTGCCAATTTAACAGTATAGCTTCGATACAAATATAATAAGCGATGCCAAAAATCACTTTAGGCATCAGAAGTCAACCCCAAATACCAATAAAGTCAATATTTAACCCCCTATAGGCATCAGTTTATATATAAAAGACGTCGTTGTATATATTAAACAGCATCGGGTAATAAACGACGCCTTTTCTTAGCACTTTAGGCATCACCGCCCATTACCTCGGCAGCTTATAAGAATTGGCTGTGGAGAATGTCCGATGCCTAAAGGGGTCTTTTTTGGTAGTGAAGGCTTTTGAAACCCTCATCCGACTCAACTCAAACATGTCGTCATTTCTGTACTTCCCACACCATCTCAAGTGATAGAGTCTTCCAAAAAATATGTGACGGGTCGGGCACATACCCCCGAGGCATAAAAATATGGAACAAAACATGCACTTAGAACCACTCCATTCATAGGCCCAACCACACGTCACCTCATCAACCTCCACTTCAACTCATAAAATTCAAAACATCAGGAATCGAGTCCACCTTGATTCACGAACCGAACAATTCCTTCTCAAGGAGGCAGCATGTGAATGCCGTGTCACCAACTTAATACGCGTGTTCCTTCGAATTGCGGCCATCGGTCTTCTTCGATCGATCTTGGCACCCCAAAAGTTTCTTCTTCACCAACATGATCTTTTTAAACATCATATCGATTTCGTCAGGCCCCTCCAATTGTCTTCTCCTACCTCAAACCAACACAACGAAGTCCGACATGGTTTCCCAGAGTTTGGACAATCCAATTCAATTTGTCCATTAGTTTGAAGACAAAATGACGTTCCAACAACTACTAATGGCCCATTGTAATCGCAACAACTCACTACAACCTTCACTGGAATCTCATGTCGTGACCGACAATAGTGGTCACAGGGACCCCATGCAGACTTACAATTCATTACCAGAAAGCTTCCACAAGTTGCTTCGCCAAACAACTATCTTCACTGATAAGAATGAGCAGCCATACTAAGTCTGTCGACTACGGCTTAGGTCCCAACATACCCCATTTTTCTATAGGTCCGCGATGACCTAATGTACAGACAACGCGTGACCAAGGAAGTTCAGCTAGTCCATCCAAAACTCACTTACTGAAATTAACATGCTACTGCACATTCGTCAACCTTCCGAAAACGACTCTATAAAGTCCCTTACACTAAAACATCCACCGAGAAATGACAAGCAGATCCAATCCATAACAACAGAAAATTCGTGTTCACTAGCTCCAAGAACACCACGGGGTACTGGTTACCCTACAGGCATTCTAAGAACACACAGTGCCCACGCCACGTTCGAAAATTGTTTTGGACACACCAACAGGTCAGAAACGGGACTGATAGTATCCAACAAAGATCCCTCCAGAACTTACACACGTCTTGCCTACTGGTCACAAAGATCGTCAATACGAGGTGAGGAAAACCAGATCTTCACTGTCTCTCCTTTCGGCCATCTATCATCAATGCACATACGCATGCTTCTGTCCTCTTTCTTCACAACCAAGACCGGTGCGCCTCAAAGAGACATACACTTGTCAAAATACAAAATTGTCGACAAGCTCCTGCAAATAAATCTTAAACTCTCTAAACTCTTGAGCAACACCATTTAATAAGGTACTTGGAAAAATGGGTTCTACGTCCGTAACTAACCACAAGCACAGTCAGTTTCCCGAAAGATGTAACCCTACCAATTCACCGAGAAAGACATCTAGGTAATCCTGTATCCACATGTACGTCCTGTACCACCTTCGCGTTTCAAAATTCTCAACCACATAAGCCACACAACCAACACAAAACTTACTCAGCGGTTTCTTCACCCTATCGTAGGGTCTCCACTCTCTCTGAACTTCATCTTTAACAACAACAATAAAACATTACCTACCTGAAAGACATTCGGTCTCCCGCTGTGAGAATCAGATACTGCTACTCCATCGAAAACTGCTCCAACACCTTCGCTTCTGCAGCAAGCGACTGAGGATAACACAAGTGGATACAATCACCATCAAAGTCTGCACTGAATGGATCACAAATCGGGGAATTTATCTTCACCACATGGCCATCACGCGCATACACTTCACTGCTTGAAATGAGTGCTTATGGGTGGTAGGGGTCCATTTACGAGAACGAGATCCCCGTCCCATATCCTCCGATGCACCACTTGGCCAGGTCTCCGAAACGTGTGTCGACATCGAACATAGGGCAACCATGTATTTCCCATTTACTCCTATACATCCCTCAAACTACAATAGCCTAAGGGGTAGAGTTCGCTTGAATCTCACAACCAAATTAACACAACTATCGCATGTGTAACATCCGAGACCAACCAAACTTCAACAAAACCACCAAGATGAACAACATGCCAGCATTCACGTCGAGTTTTAGCTGAGCATCCAGCTGGTTACATGGCGAAGATTTTGCCTCGGTTACACTGGTCCACACTGGTCGTTCCAATCTAAAACTGGCCCGAAGTCCTAATCTGTCCATCAGTGTTTCTACCAGCACCTGGCTCCAGCTGAGAGCCCATGTTACATCTAAAAGTCTATCCACCTCACTCGGTGTTAAGGGACACTCTCGTTATCAACGACCCTGGTCACCACCATCATACACCTTGACCAAGCATAAAATTTCGAGCACTAGAGGAACGAGAGTTCCCAGACAATCCTTTACTCGAGCTAGGCGCTTCACCATAGCATACGCGACTCTGCGACGTTCTCTTAAAGGACGGTTCCTGCCTTGCTCCCCTATGAAGGGTCTGTTTTTCTCATATCGTACAGCACCTCAAATATCATCACTGCTACTACCCCTCTTGATCAAACTCATAGAACCATTCAACTTGGAACTGCTCCACCCACCGGTCCGCCTGAATGATGTCAGTGTTAGTGGTGATGGTTTACCAGCTGCAGCCACCCTAACATCATCCCGTAAACTTATTTGCAACTAAAACATCAAAATCAACGAGCTACCCAATACTGTAGGGCAAAAACGTGAAAGTGCTCAAAACTGTTTCTCATAAATCTCCACAATAGCTCTCCCCGGGGAAGGTAAGAAACTCGAACATCTTCTTCCAATGACGACTAGAGCTGTAGAACTGGTCACCAAATACGCTCATGAATAGTTCCCAAATCACAGTACTTCGGGGCAGTGTTCTAGCATACTCAGCCACCATCCTGCGGCCTCCACGGAAAGAAAGAGGGAACCACCTCTATCGCCGGCCTTGGCGAATAGTTCACAATCAGCAACACAATTTCCATTAGGTCACACCAAGACTCGTCTACATCATCAGCACCGAACACATTCAGCTCCTAAGCCCTCAATCCATGGGCTGCCTCAGGCAGAGTGGGTCCCACAACCTAGCCTAGATTGATCTGTGCGACGTTCTCCGTCGTAGCACTAGGCTAAATCGGTTACTACTGCAAAACTAGGGGGTTATTGGCACCCTGTGACTCCCCTGTCCCACATGCACCACATGCACCCATTGTACCACACTGACGAAGCGGCATAACTCTAACGAGACCAACACAGGAGTCCAAGAATGACACTGTACGCTAGAATCAACAGAAAAATCGGAAACTTGGAGCTCTGATACCAACTGACACACCCCGCCCCAGAAAGTGGGGCCCGGGAGGTGCGGCCGTCACCCCCAAAGAGCGACGAAGCCTTTAAGCTCAAAAGAAACAACAAAAGATAAAACAACTGGATGTAACTCGACAACTCAACCGTAAACATAATATCAGAGCTTCTATACAACGGAAGTGAAGAGTTTACACAAGTCTGAAATACACAAAAGACAAAGAGAGTCCTACTCTTTGTAACAC
Source organism: Spiraea crenata (assembly GCA_033992175.1). Classification (NCBI taxonomy): domain Eukaryota; kingdom Viridiplantae; phylum Streptophyta; class Magnoliopsida; order Rosales; family Rosaceae; genus Spiraea; species Spiraea crenata. Next base: position 553,376 of record JAVBHV010000007.1, on the reverse strand, counting down.
AGAATAGAGCTACTCGGAACCCTGCCGCTCGTCTCGGTGGTGCTCAACAGTATTAGAACCTGTGGGGGCGCAAAAACAAGGGTGAGTGGACAGGGAAAATAAAGATCAGTGAAAAACGTTTACAAATCAATATAATAACCTCCATAGTTTGAAAACAAGTAGTAAAATCCTTTACTATAATGAGCATGCAGCATTAGTACAGTAAGGTATCACAACAGGCATACCTGTGCATTTTCACAATATAAACCTACGGCCGTGATCTTATCCGACCTGGAGAATTTAACCACCAGTGACGGTGTGTAGGACAAGGGGAATTTAACCACCATGCCCGGATGTCAGGACAAGGGGAATTTAACCACCAATGCCCAGACATCGTATGCTTAGAACCCACTAGGAATTTAACCCACTGGATTCTCAGGTGTGCCATCATCTGTACTAATCATAATCACCATATGCATAAAATCCAGCAAAATCCATTTCATAATCATATATATATAAGCGAATATATATATAAATCATATCATGCTCAAACACATTTAAAATCAAACCCGTCCACTCACAGTGACATCGGGCGGTCCTCGTCATCCTCGTCTGAACACTCGATCCAATTGTGCCCTTCTCGTGGACTTCGTTCATCCTCAATGCCCCGACAACCACAACATCATCAGTAACCGAAATCAAATCATATAAACCCTAATTCCCTTATTTTGCTCAATTGCGGTTTAACCGTATCTCAGATGGCAAAACGGAGTTCGCCATTGGATCCGGAACGTCGAAACCCTTAAAATTGGTCACCGGTCAAACTTGGTCAACGGCCGGCCAACGGCGTTGACTGGCGGTCAACGGTCGGCTGACGTCAGCACCAGAGTGCTGACGTGGCGCTGACTTGGCATTGACGTGGCGGACGCGTGTCGTCCACGTGGCGCTGAGGTGGCATCCACATGGCGTCGACGTGGCATCTACGTCACCGCAACCGTACTGGTTTCGCCGACGTCGGCGCCGCCGTGCCGACGTCGCGCCGCCGTGCCGCGCGGAAAACTCATCGGAATCTGGAAATTCCCAGATTCCGGCGAGTTCATCCACGCCACCGCGTCGCCGCCGCCACAACCGCCGGAAATTCCCCAGATTCCGGCGACGAAACCAAATTTCCGGCGAGCTCCAAACTAATCCAATTCTCAACCATTTTCAACATGCAATATATGGAAATTCATCTAGAAATCTCCAGGAAACCGAATATCACAAAATCAGAGCTCACCGAGGTCGGGTTTGGCCGGGAAAAGAGCCGGAAAAGTCGCTAGCTGCCCAAAACTCGTTCTCCCTTAATACTGCACCAAATCGAGCGATTCTTGAGGCAAAACACATCTACGCAATGCCAGCAACCGATTAGAAAGAATTTTGAAGCTTACCTCGGCCTGGTTTGGCCGGAATTAAGATCGAAAAGTGCGGATTTCGTTCATTCTCGTCGGCGGCCAACCTCGATGTCTTTTGAGCTGGAAATTCATGGGTAAGCTCTCTGAGATGCGAGGAGTCGATTGGTGGTGACGGCATCCTCGACCGGTGGTCGGAATAGTGAGAACGGCGGCGAGAAGGCCGCCGCGTTGCTTGTCTGTTTTGGTTCGCCGATGGCTACCCACATCATTTCTGGGCTTGCAGCTTGGTGGGTTGGATTTACGGTGATGTGGGGATGACGCTCCAGGCGGTCGGAGCTCCGATTGGGGTCGTCGGCGAGTCGACGGCAAGTGAGGGCTTCGGCGACTATGTGAGTTCGGTTTCTCCATTTGGGAAAGCTCTCCCCATTCGGTTCTGGAGACCCCCAAACCGACACCCAAATTAAACCCATCACCACCACACAAATGCTGCACGTGGCAGCCCACTTCCACTCCAAACACAAATCATTTTTCGTCCGTTACAGCCTCGATACAACTCGAAATTCGACTCCGTCTTCGCGGACGTGATCGCATCGTCAAGATCTTCGCATGAAGTCCAATATTGAATATGAAATTCCTTACGGATCAAAAGTCAACTGTTTGACCATCAAGGGCATTTTGGTCAATTCACCGCTTTTCGGGGATTTTTTCGCAACGGATCGTATCAGAATGCATCACATAATTAGTTAATATCAACACAGAAACAGTTAATATAGAAAAAATAAATACATTTTCTATAGAAAATAAAAGCAATTAAATTGTTCGTCAACTCAATCATTGTTTTGTTTGATATTGGCAGATTAGATTTTGGTTTTTGTTTCAGAGATAACCAGAATGCCGCAGCACAACTTAGGCGGCGGAGGCGCACACGAGGTTCGGGAAGTACGGATACCGGACCAACTCCAACCTCATCCTGACCGCTGATTCCTGGTCACGTGACACTCACGAGCCCAGCGACGAGGCCCAGCCGCTCCGAGGCCGGATTAATCTTAGAAGCTTCGGCGACCGGGCTTACAGGCGACGGCCACGGGAAGAGTCCGAAGACAAAGACGAAACTCCGAAGACGAAGAAAAGGCGCCGCCTTTGCGAAGAGAGCGTTCTCACGGCTGAGGACGACGGCGGCGATTACCGGACAAGGACCAAGGAGACCCGGGCGGCGAGGTATTCGACGGCGCGGCGGAAGAACCTAAGCCTCGATTTGCTTGAGAATTCCAATCAGTTGAATCAGCTGATCCTTCTGCTTCTCCATCACGACCTTACCGGCGACGGCGGCTTTCGCAGTGTAGATCTCCTCCTTCACTGAGTGGCGGTTTCGATCCGACGGTCCAGATCCAAAATCCAATCCGAAATTCTACGAATAATTTCAATTCTAATTCCTAGCAAACAAATTAGGAAACTACGATTAAGAGATCGAATTGGTCGCAAATAGAAACCTCCTGAAAAGAATCGTCGACGTTTGATTCGATGATGAAAGTGGTGAATCGGTCCTCCCGTCACCGGTCATGGGCCTGGTACGGATGCCTTCGTTGCGGAATGATTTGAGAGCGCGTGGGAGGTTATATTCCATTTAATTTATTTAATTTATAATTTTGTGTTTTGTCCTAATTGGTGAATATTTGAACTATAAATCCTCTCATGGAAGTAGATATTTTTTTTATGTCCTTGTGAGTCATTAATCCATGAAAAAAAAAATAATTTGATAAAAATACCACTAGGGCTAACTTTGTACCACATCATCTATAGAAAAATTGAAAACTCGAGCCCATTAAATCTTCTTTGAAAAACATTTGAAACTTGAACATATTAAGCCTTATCTGAAAAAACAGTTGTTGGTAATGATAACTGCTTCTTGTGCATAACTGTTACTTGATCGGGAAAATTTCCAAACTGAAAAACAAACTGCAGCAAACACCGTACTGCGAATGCCGGACGAACAACGCGGCAAACGCTGGACCAGTTCTTGAATACGCTTTGGCAATGCATATTGACAGACCACATATATAAATCAAAAACAAAATACTATTGAAACCTAAGGAATGAAAAAAATATACTTATCTATTATGAAGTCGCCAGCACAGCCCAGCACATCCAGCCCAATTAAAAGAGATAGGACGCAAATAACATTTAGTAAAGGAAATCCACATGGTCTCAATCAAAAGAGTTCTTATCCAAAAAAGATGTAACCGGTGAAACTACCGCAAACCGCCTCATTCCCAAAATGCAAACCAACCGTCACTGCTGCATCACCTTCCATCTCCGTTGCACTGAAATTGAAGAAAAATATCTGGTCCAGTGGCTATGAACACAAGCTAATTTTTTATGTGTTTTGGTGGTCGCTCCAAAATCTCCTTGATGACAAACAACCTGCATATAATCACTAGCGTTGTTCCACTAGGGATAGATAGATCGTTCCGAAGCAAAGATAATTACTATTTAAATTGAGACGCGAAATAAGAAAGCACTCAATGGAACATGTCCTGTAGAATAAATTCTACTTTTCCATCTTAAATCAAGTAACCAACATTGCACACACAAATGTTATATAGAATCAAAACCCAAATGTATCAATGACCAAAGAAAAATCCAAATAAAGGACAGAAAACAAAGCCCAGAAGAATAAGAAACAAACAAAACAAAGAAACGCATCAAATCAAATAATAAGATCAAAGAAGACGAAGCCATACCTGACGCCTAACTACACAAGGAAATATGACAACATTAAAAATGCCCATTGAATTCCATGTTCGTCCTGAACACTCGAAGAGTCAGAGAAATAGAAATGAAATTCGAACTACAGGGGCGAATTCGGCCTAACAATCTTTGAAACCATCACCAGACGTCAACGTCGCGGGTGTGCAAGGCATGGTCAGAGGCGCTTCAATCTTTGAGGGTGGCGATGATGTGCTTGCGGTGGAGAAAGCGGTTCAACCACAGTGACAATGTCATAGTCGAAAGAATCCGACGAGATAGTATAAATCGAGTAAGGAATTGGCGATGAAAAAATGGAGTACTGGGTCTAAGCCCATGATTCTCCTCAATAGGCATCGCGGCTAAATTTTTGGATTACAACGTGATTGGATCAAGAGAATGTAAAATTCGATCCAGAGTTATCAGCTGACACTTTTTTATTCGGATCCGATGTCGTACTTGGACGTGAGGATTGTTCCGAAATTGAGATTTGGATTCCAGCATGGTGTTAACATTTTTTTGGATAGAAGAAATGAGAGAAAGGTACCCAAATCTCTGACCGGACGCACTAGAGGAGAAGGCACCCAAATCTCCGCTACATTTCCAAGAAATATTTGACGTGCAAAATATTCCATCGCTTGAAAGTGCGAAACCTGATATTGAGTAGGATGGTGGAGGATGTGATTCATCAAGTTTTGGTAGTTTTGGAGGACATTAGCCAAATATCTATCATGCACAAGTATATTTCCAGGCCCAACAAAAAGAGGAGGATCAATATTTTGATCGGGAATTTGATGTGGATTATTTACTTGGTCGGCCATCAGGTGATGAAGAGGAAAGTTATGCAAAATAATAAAAATGGGATTAGAAACTTGTGAGAACAAAAACAACACAACAAGTGAGAATGCTTGTGGTATTCTAAAACTACGTATAGAACACTAAAAATCTTGCTTATAATATAAAACATTCATATGAGCATACCCTACTATGGAATAACCTCTATATAATTATAAAATTTCTTGGTCTCAACTTGAGACCAGTTATATTTTGGAATAACCTTCACATTATCATATTTTATGTGTTTTTGAAATCTTGTTCTTAGATTTCGCTTTCATATAGTCATAATTACAATGAAATCAAAGATATAGTACTTAATGTAACAATAAAAATTTAAGATGAAGTTAAATATATATTCATTGTTGCCTAGGATTAAAGTTTGTTTGGGTGCCATGACTGCTTTTCTAGAAAGATAAGTGAAAAAACTCGATATAAATTGGTTTCAATCAATATAATCTAGATGTACTCCTACTACAGAGAAAAAAAATCATATAATCTAAGTCTTGGAGAGTCCAAACCTAGTTAGGATTATGTATTCTAGTATGTTGGGCGGAGCCCTTGCCATGTTCATCACATATAAGTCTCGGAGAGTCCAAACCTAGTTAGGATTATGTATTCTAGTATGTTGGGTAGAGCCCTTGCCATGTTCATCACATACCTACATGTGCCCTATATTTGTACATGGTATAAGAGCATATTTTTTTTTGTCGATCATTCCCCTACGCTTCCAAGGCTGCTAGTAATTCCTCTTCCTCCTTTTCTCCCCCTTCTCTCAATCTTGCGACCGTGTGTTGATGCTCAAAAATGGTTGAGTCAGCAGTCAAAGTAAGAGTGCAAGGATCGGGTGGATCTTGCGGTTGTTTTGTCAAAGCGAGGCTAGCAGTGATCAAGTCGGCGAGCCTCCTTGATCCGAGAAAACCCTTGGAAAGTGCACTTGGATGAATTTTACAAGAACACGCAAGTAAGTATCGGAGACACTGGTGTGGTGCCGGCCTAGAACGCTCCGATGCTTTAGTCAGCTAGCGAGGTGAGAAGTCTAGTGGCAAGTAAATGATTTGAGTGTGACGAATTGATTTGTTCACCTTTGACTCATGGGGGTTGCTATGTATTTATAGTGGAGGAAACTATGGTTTCCAAGTCACTTGTGATCAATGTGGGCCAAGGTCTCCCACATTGATCCTTTGGAAGCATTTTGAGGCTTAAGGCCCAAGTCGCCTTGTTTTGATCATACTTTGGGACGTTGCACAAGCTTTGATACTTGTCGTATGGAACGGATTAACGGCTTGTTGAGAAGATGGCAACATGGTGGTCCCGTAGTATGGACACACGTGGTCGGATTGTTCTCCGTGTGGGGACCAAGTGGCTCGAGAGATGTGCACTTGGGAAGGAGGGAATTGCCTATGTGGCTTGTTCTTAGAGTGACATTGTGGCCGGTTTAGGTATGGTATGAACACCTTGTGCACTGATAAATCTCTGATTCCAATTATCTCATATGGGAATCCTAATCAAACCATTCCTCATCCTAATGCCAAATCTGCAGATGGGCAACCTTCTCCTCCTATTGTGAATCCTGAATATGTTACTTGGTATCAAGTGGATCAAACAGTTGTTATCAATTGCTCGCCACCCTCACTGCTCTGATTACCGCTCAAATTGTTGAATTCAATACCTCTAGTCAAAATTTGGCAGTGCCTGAGTCAGAATTTTTCTCAACAGTCGATTACCAACGTGACTCAACTCATTAGCATCCACAAAGGCTCCCAAACTATTCCGGAGTATCTTGCCTCTGCTAAGGGTTTTGCTGATCAATTGGCTGCCATCAATGGCCCCGTCTCTCGTATGGATCTGGTGGCGTATGTTCTTAATGATTTAGGTCCTAACTATTTGATATGGACACGGAGATTACGACTTTTCCTCCTCTGCCATCATTTGCTGACTTGCGTAGCAAGTTGTTGGTCTTTGAAGCACATCGAGCTCACACCACAACTCTTTCTCCACAGCCTGCCCCACTGCCTTCTACTTTGTTCAAGCCTCACAGGGCCCTCCTTCCAAAAGTCAGTCTAATAATTACTAATTGAGTAACTGGTCTAGTCATAATCGGTCAAATAATCGTGGGTCCACATAGGTACTTAGATTCTTGCTCTACCCACCATATGACGCACGACGCGCGCTCTATGACCACTTCTGTCGGGTTCCCTCCTTTTGATCAGGTGGTCATTGGTAATGGTGATTCCCTCCCCATCACTCACTCTGGTAATCTTGTTTTTTCATTTGGATATTTTATTTTTCGCTTGTTTGATGTCCTTCGTGTTCTCTATCTTCACAAAAATTTACTGTCGGTTGTAAAGTTTATTCGTGATCATCTTGTCAATGTCACCTTTTTTCCTTGGTGTTATGTTATATGTGACCTAAAATCTGGTGTTGTTCTCTTTGATGGCCAATGTAGCGATGGTCTTTATTCTGTTTTGCCTAGTCTTGCCTCTCTTCATCACAAGTCAGCTTTCCGTTCATTGTCGACGCATCTTCTGTTTGACATCGTCTTCTTGGCCATCCATCTCATCAAGTGCTTAGTACTCTAGCTTATATGTCTTTGTTAGGTTCTCGTTTTTGTTATAAAATTATCCACGTAGCCATTGTGCATTGGAAAAATTAGTTAGACTTTCCTTTTCGTCGTATGAGCATTATTCTATTGCTCCCTTTGATTTAATACATTCGGATGTTTGCATGTCTCTTGTTTCTTCTGTTTCATATTTTCGTTATTATTTTTTATTTATTGATGATTTTACTCGCTTTTCGTGGATTTACCCTATGCATTAAAAGTCTGAGGTGTTTAGTGATTTTTCTAATTTTGTGTCTTTCTATGCTACTCAATTCTCCTCGCCTATTAAACAATCCCAAAGTGATGGGGGAAAGGAATATGATAACATTGCTTTTTGAACATTTTGTTCCTCTAAGAGCATGCGTCATCGGTTCTTATGCCCACACACACCACAACGCAACATATTTGTGACGTGGGTTGTACCCTCTTACTTACTGCTCACCTCCCTCACAATTTATAGGTTGAGGCCATGTGCACGGCTGTCTACATTATCAATCGCCTACCTACCGCAGTTCTCAATGGGACTCCCCCTACCAAAAGCTCTTTGGCCAGGATCCCGATTATTCTTCCCTTCATACTTTTGGGTGTGCCTGTTATATGTATCTTTGTGATTATGCTACCAACAAACCTTGGTCCCGTACTTGTGTTTTCGTGGGCTATAGTGATCGCTACAAAGGCTATCATCGCCTCCACACATCCACTGGTCGGCTTTACACTTCACAACATGTTGTTTTCCATTAGAACCACTTCCCTTTTGCTCACACTACCCCAACACCATCCCCCGAACCTGATATTGCCTTTGTTCCAATGCTTTTTTCCCCTACATCTTTAATTGGCCCAAAACCCACAGTCTGTGTCCCTAAGCCCATCTCTACACTTGCACCCATCTCCCCACTTGAATCCATTCCTTTTGTTTCTCCCAACCCGCACCGGCTATCTCACTACCCTCCCGAGCCGAGCACAGTACCAGCGTGTCCTCATTACGTGAGCACTGCTCCCTTGGCCCACCTGTCTTGAGCACCGCGCCACTACGAACACCTCTCCTAAGCACCTCGCCCCTTGTTTTTTAACACAAGGCCCCAGCACCCTCTATAGTTGAGCACTGCTCCCCTACGCCAGCTACCGTCGAGCCTTGCACCTGACATAGTCGAATTCCGTGCCAAACATTATTGAGCACCGCGCCCCCGCAAGCTCTTCTTCTAGTATCTACAGTAGTCTGGTTCGTACCCAGTCCATGAATGGCATATTCAAGCCCAACGTACGTTTAACCTTTTTTCTCAGTTTGGCACCTGATCCCTCATGCCTTGAATGCCCTCTTAGCATTCGATACTTAACCCACATCATACACATAGGCCTCCCGCTATCCAGAATGGAAGCAAACTATACTTGAAGAATTTAATGCCCTCCTTAAGCAGTGAACATAGTTCGGTTGTCATCAACAACAAGGTATTGATTACTTTAACATATTCAGTCCGACCGTCAAACCTATTACCATTCCAACGATCCTTAGTACTGCAGTCTCTTGTGGTTGGACTATTCGTGAACTCGATGTCAAAAATGTGTTTCTTCATGGCTCCTTGATTGAGGAGGTCTATATGTAGCAACCTCTTGGCTTTGTTGATATGACTCACCCTCATCATGTATGTAAGTTGCACAAGGACATCTATGGGCTTAAACAGGCTTCTCATGCTTGGTTCCAGAAGTTTAGTTATTTTCTTCTTGGTTGGATTCATTCAGAGTTGTGCTGATTCCTCTATGTTTGTGTATCGATGTGCTTCCCATTTTATATATCATTCTTCTCCTCTACATTGATGATGTAGTTCTCACTAGTAGCAGTCCTCTGCAGCTTCTTGATTTCATTCGGCCATTGGGAGTTGCGGTTGAGATCAAGAACCTTGGGCGTCTTCACTACGTTCTTGGTGTTGAGGTTGCACATGGCACCAATTCCATTCACTTGACTCAGAGCAAGTATGTACTTGATCTCCTTCAGCATAGTCACATGCTTGAGTGCAAACCTCGCCCCACTCCCATGACGTCGAGATGGGCGCTATCTTATGGTACTAGATTGTCTCTCGCTGACCGTACTACCTACCGTGAGCTTGTTGGTGCCCTACAATATTTGACCATCACTTATGTTGATATCGATTTTGTAGTTCAAGTTGTCTCTCAGTTCATGAACCCACAGATGCCCACTTAGAGGCTTCTGTGTTTTTTCGGGTTTTTTCTTGGTTCCCCCCTTGGTTTTTCTCCCCCTCCGGCGTTCTCCTCCCCCCCCCTTCCTTTTTTCTTCCTCTTCTGGGGGTGGGGGTGGGTGCCTTCCTCCTCCTTTTTCTTCTTCTAGCTTTTTTTTTTTTTCTTGGTCCTTATCTTATCTCTTGAAATGCTAAGAAACAACGCACTATTTTTCACTCTAGTGCGCAGGCACTAAGCCAAAAAAGATTATAGACGACGGTGAAAAACAGTCATCAGGAAACCAGGAAATTAGTCATAGAATTGAGTCACATCTATAACAGTGTTATAGACGACTGTTGAAAAAACCCTCGTCTATATTCTCCTATAGACGACGGTTGCTAAACCCTCATCTATAATTATATATACCTTGTCTATAACAATATATAGACGACGGTGTTACCAGCAAACCGTCGTCTATGAAGTCCCCAAAAATAGCATAATTCTGTGATTTGGTCATTTACATAGACGATTGTTTTCATGAAAATAGTCGTGTATATATTGGTAGACGACTGTTTGAAGTCCAAAGGGTCGTTTACAATTTTCCTTAGACGACTGTTTTTCTAAAAAGCGTCGTCCATATTCTTTTGCTGGGTTTTGCCATTTTGCTGGTATTCGAAATTTTCCTGGGTTCTGCCATTTTGGTATCATAAAATTGATCTATACACATTGAACATTGAATTCACCAAATTCATCCATTTTTTCTATAGGCACAATAGCCACATTCTTCAACAAGATGGAAACTAAGAAATTACTCACAACTAAGACATTTATTCATGGTATGAAAAGATCAAAGTATCAAGTTTCCCAACATAAAAAGCTGCTAATCAAAGCTATACAATACAACCCAACAGTTTTAAGATATACAATACTATAGTTCCAACATACTTCATCTACCATAATTCCAAAAAAGCTAATATTTGCTGGTCTCATCTACCATGTTACCTAACTGGTCTTACTTAAGGAAGCATACTTGACATAGAAAGGGGTGACAAATTTAGCCCACTCTTCACGAACTTCATCAATTTCATGCTCTGTGTACTTCAAGTTTGACCTCTTTTCCCACTGATACATATAAAAGAAAATTGTCAGCTGGCCTTTGTAAATGAAAACAAAGAAAACTGTTAATGCTGGTAGCTTTACATATTCTGCATAGACATGATTCCTTCTCCTCCTCTTTTTTTTTTTTTTTTTTTTTTTTTTTTTTCTGCTTGGCCTATTATCTTTTTTTCTTTTCTTTTTTTTTTTTGTTTGTTTTTTTTTTTAATTAAATAAAAGAATGCCTAAACTATTTTTTTGTTTTTTAGCAGATTTTTTTTTTTTTTTTTTTTTTTTTGGTCCCATCCCCCCCCTTTATTTCACCCTCCCAATATTAATTTAATATTTTTTTTTTTTCAATGGGGTGTCATTTTATTTAAGAATTTTTTAATTATCCCAAAACAAAGAAAACTGCCACTGATGGTAGCTTTACAGATTATGCATAAAAATGATTCCGACCCTTTTGAATTGATTTGGCCAATAAAGTTGTTGGCAAACATCAAAGAACGCCTGAACCACACATATCCAGATGCTAAAATAAAGGAGAAGGTACCTTGGACTCAAAATTGAGTTCTTTGTCAGCTATGATGTCCTTCATATACATCATGACAAAGTATCCACATTGCTTGCCATCCGGTTGTAGGGGAATGCCCTAATGAAAGCATTATAACATATACGTTACAATACATTATTCCAATAAGCAAAACTTGTAATATACACCGAAATGATAAAAGTTGTATCATCATACCGCTAAGCTTTTCCAGGCAACCTTTTTAGTAGAAAATTTCTTCTCTGTCTTGTCAATTTTGATCCCACTTTTCAGGAGAAAGAATAAATTAGGACATACATAATACAGGCACTTAGTGTATAGGAAGCTTAATGATATGCAATACTTACTTGTCCACAACCGATTTCCATTCTTCTCCGGCCATACCATTTTGCAAGGGTTCCATGAAATATACAACATCTTTGTCAAAATTTATCACAGTCAATGTCCAATGCGAACTGCACAGATATGAACATATATTTGGTAAGATGCTATTCTATTCCATAGTAATCACAATCAATATAAAGTTATCAAAACCAAATCTAAATGCTTAACCTGAGTTTTGAGGAACTAAACACAGCTGCCCTGAAGAAGAACCTTTCAAAGTATTTGCAATGTTACGGGACCTAACATTGCAACTTCCACAACCTTTTCCACCAACTTTATCGGGGTCAAGAAACTTTACCATACTAAGCATTTTGGAGTTTTTAAGGAAATCATACAGGAACCTAATAAATTGATGGGTTAGAATATCAAGAGTACCATCATTAACAACATAATGAATATAATGGTGGAGGACTTTATAACTTACCTAATGTACATCACTATACAGTTTGCCGTAATCTCATCTATATTCGCAACCCTCTCAATATCAGATTGCAGTACAAATGTCTTACGCTCATATCCAAATACTTCCTTTTCCATTTGGAAGGAGATATAATCCATTTCCATTTCACTAGCTGCAAACACACGAAGTAACTTCAAAGATGTCAACGTTGATGGTGTCAATGTCGGTCTTCCTGCTTTCTCTTTGGGCTTTGTAACTTGCTGGGCAGTCACCTTTTGTTTTGGCTGCTAAGTAAATTTGAATAAGCGGTAATTGTCTAACCAAGAAAGGAGAAATAATAGAGCTTAGTCAAATAAGTTTATTACCGGTTTTGAAGAAAATATAACAAGATTCTTTGGCCAAAGAATAACAGCGTCTTTGGCATCGCTAACAATATACATTGCTTTCTCTGGCACCGGTACAGGTAGCTTGGCCCAGAAATCAAGTACATCGTAGACATGTACTAGTAGATGATCAGTTTTCAATGTTGGAGTAGAAGAATCATGTTCAATGACATATGCGTGGGCAACGATCTGATCTGGGCACTCTACAGCCAAACCACATTTTTTTCCCTGCATGTGATTAAGATGAAAATGTAATATCAAATAGTCAATTGAACCACGCTTAATTACTTCTTTGTATCCACTATAAACATGTTATCTGATTAAATTACTAACCTTCTTGTATACAACGGTTTCCTCAACTTCTTCAACCACATCAAGCTTCTTATCATTTTCTGGTGGCATGTGCTGATCAGAGGCAGCTGCACACTCCTCATTGCAGCTTGCTTTTGCAGAATTATTCCCACTTGGGGAACTAGTTTCATGGAATTGGGCCAACACAGCGTCCAACTTTGCTTGCCATTTGAGCCCTTCCTGCCTCAATAGCTCTTGAGTTTTTGCCTCATAGATTTCTCCCAACTGACTAACTATCTCCTTCACAGTGTCTCTTTTATTTTTGGGTAGGTTGAAGTAAACACTTGGTTTTACACGCCCCACTCCTCTAACTCGTCCACTGTGCTCCGATGTACCCAATGCCATTGTGAGCACATCATTAGTTCCCTCGGGAACCAATGAACCCTCCTCCACTTGTTTATTCAATTCATCCTGTTTACATTCGAATAGTTAACAAACATAGAAAAAAGTAAAAACTTGATACCAATTCACAATTAGCAGCACCTATATGACCTAAAATAATAAGCTTTGGTACTTACAATTAGCTTTGCCTTCTCTGCCACTTTAGGATTTGGTATGTTGCCTTTTTTATCTTCCCTTGCTTTCACCCAAAGCACAGCTCTATCAATTTCTTCTACCCCAGGCATATCCTTTAACTACACATGCACATACATAAGTATCAGAATTATTCAACTTAAAAATACTATTTGTATACATAAAAGTTGAAAATATGTACCAACTCTTGATCTAGACCTACATATCCCTTGCGAGATATGTGATGATTGTACTCATTTTTAGCCCGTCTTTCTAAATGTATACGGTATGTTTCCTCCCACTTCTCATTTAACCTTGACTTTACAAACTCATGCCAATGTTCATCTGTGATGTACGTATACTTAGCTGGAGGCTTTGTTAATGCTTCCGGATCATCCTTAAAAGGAAGAATGTAGTCACGCGTCAACCGACACTTGAAGTCCTGAAATTTTGCTGCACATGACTTTAGTATAGCATCTCTGCCTCCCCGGCCCACATCAAATATTCCCTGCAACATTAATGATGAAAGGAAACATATTAATTTGATGAGCTACACGTAATAGTATTCATACAAAAATAGTATAATAAAGTTTCTAGTTTATTACCTCCACTTGTTCCCAGATTTTGTCTTTGGTAGATTGCGGCACGACTTTTGTAGATTTCATGGCGTGTCCTACCCAGTTTGTATAAGTAATAGGGATTTTTTGAAAAAGACCGCCAATGAAGGATTGCAGCCATGTGTTAGCTTTCCCATACATCTGCCCTTTACAATTATACTGGATTGCTAACTTTTCTCCATTGAACTTTCTCTTTTGAAGGTGCTCCATGGTGACTGAACTTTTGGACTTCCTCTTTTTGGTATCTGACAATTCAACAGGTTCAAGAGCCTCCTCCCTTTCACCTGCCTTAGATGATTCAAACTCATTTGTGGTTTGAGCCTTCTTTGGAGCTTTTTTCTTGGAGGTCCTTTTTGGTGCCACTGATGGAGTTGATACAGCTTTCCTTACTAATGGAGCCATCTTTACACAAACCTGTAGAAAAATCACACACTTTATTATTATATGCAACACTAAACTATAAATATTTCAAAGATATCTATATACAAAGCTACCGGCGTATGAAAAATAAGTAGATACACAATAACAAGGCTTTCAAATTCAGATTCACCACTCATTAATCAAAATTCAACCATAGCCCCACTCATTCATCAGCAATTCAACTACATATTCATCATCCAACATTTGAACCCAACAACAAAGACATAGTCTTTCACACAAAAGATTACATATTTTAACAATTAAGGCAGTAATTTATCTTGATCATGCTCTCTCTAACAATCATCAATTTTAACCTCAAAAACCCAATGCATACTGAAAGTTCAATCATCAGCCATAATCAACAAAATAGTACAAACACCAGTCAGCTTCCTAAATATACATGTGCACAAAATCACATGATTCTTATAAAGTTTCAACCTTTTTCATTCAAAAGCAGATGAAAAAAACAGCAAGTTTCCTTCTAAGAACTTTGACGTTTCTACCAATGTCCATATTATGCTTCCTTTTGAATTGCTCAACTCAATAGGTTACTAGTCTGTTATCAAGGTCTTCACCTCCCCGGTGAGTGTCACCGGCGGTGGCCTTCACTTCAAAGACACCACCACTTATGGTAGGCAATGAAACATCCAAAATGCCACCGCCAAAATCAAACATTATTACATGTCTCTTGCTGTACCATCCAGCCTTCTTCTTAAGGCCATAAGCAATGGCTGCAGCAGTGGGGATATGGTTCACCTTTAGGCCTGCATGAAAGCTTGGGTATGGGAATGTGATCACTGCATATGTAATTACAAAACCTTGAATCCCGACACAACCCAACACAGCAACAACCACCAAACCCCCAAAACCACCAAAATCATACACACCCCCAAATTTTTAACCACAACGCTCCCAACAACAACCAAACCACCAAAATCACTATTATTCAAAACCTTAATTCATGAAAGCAAAAGCCAGAGCCTCAGAATTTCGATCTAGCCAAAATCAATAATCACATCAATCAAAGCAATAAACACCAACAAACACAAAGCGGACAAAAAAATTCATCTCAAAACAAAAACAAAACACAAAGCATAAAGCGCTGAGATTCGTAATTACCTCTGCCGAGAGTTTCAATGGCGGAATTGACGAGCCCAGCACATCGCAAACGCGCGAGAAATTGAGGAGTTTCGCGGCGAGCGAGGCGAAATAATGAAACGAGGCCTACTCGCAATTCAAACCAGGACGGACCGAAACCCCTATCACGAACTCAAATTCTTAAATAGAGGTTTGGGTGTTGAAGGAAATCGTTTATGTTGGAGGAATTCAGAAATCAGGAAATTGGGGGTTCTTTTGAGATTTTGAATGCCCACCACCACCACGGCCAAACTCCACAGCGCCGACATTATCTTCAATCCACACCTGTCCTCCTAAATCTCCGCTAATTCCGCCGTCGGGCTCTCCGAGTCACCCACCGAGTCAATCGGCGGTTCTGTGCATCGGCTGCGCGATTGTTGTTGTTGTTGTTGTTGTTGTTGTTGTTGTTGTTGTTGTTGTATGCGTCAGTAATGATACGCTCGAGGCGTGCGGGCGAAGAAGGAGAAGGAGAAGACTTTTAGGGTTTTTGGTTGTTTTGAGTGTTTCGAGGTTCAATTTGGGATATTTGGAATAATAGTGAAGGCTTTACTTTTTTGGGGGGAGAAGTACGCGTGCACCAAAATTTTTCCCAATTTAAGTTTCTTATGGACGACGGTTTTGGGCAAAAGCCTCGCCTATATGCAGCGAAAATTATAGTGCACAATTCTTGGTTTCATATAGACCATCATTTTTGGTAAAAGCCTCGTCTATATGCAGCGAAAGTTATAGTGCACAATTCCTGGTTTCATATAGACGACCTTTTTTGGTAAAAGCCTCGTCTATATGCAGCGAAAATTGTAGTGCCCAATTCCTGGTTTCATATAGACGACCATTTTTGGTAAAAGCCTCGTCTATATTCAGCGAAAATCGAAGTGCACAATTTCTAGTTTCATATAGATGATGGTTTTTTTTGCAAAACCCTCGTCTATATTCAGCATTTGGGGAT
This sequence comes from Spiraea crenata, assembly GCA_033992175.1. Classification (NCBI taxonomy): domain Eukaryota; kingdom Viridiplantae; phylum Streptophyta; class Magnoliopsida; order Rosales; family Rosaceae; genus Spiraea; species Spiraea crenata. Next base: position 536,857 of record JAVBHV010000007.1, on the reverse strand, counting down.
CATTAACGACGCTTTAAGGAGATACCGTCGTCTACATTTTCTTGATGATGCTTTTTTATGCAACCGTCGTCTATAAACAGTCGTCTATAACGATTATTGGCATAGTGAGGGTATCAGACCTTTGCTTATGCGTGTGCTGATACTGTGTAGATTTAGGGTCTTTTAAGTGAGTTATGTCTTCCATTGACTGCTCCTGTTCTTTGTCAATTGTGACAACTTGTCAGCTATGTATATGGTTGCTAATCCAGTTTCTCATGCTCGTACTAAACTTGATTATCATTTTGTACGTGAACGCATTGCTTTCGGGAGTCATCAGGTCTGAGAATCACCAAAGGCTTACCTTGTAATTGCTTTGATCGCCTTCTTTCCAAACTTTTCTCCTCTCTGATATCAAGTTGCGGGGGAGTATTAGGGAGTCCAAACCTAGTTAGGATTATGTATTCTAGTATGTTGAGCCGAGCCCTCGTACATATGTGTATACCCTAAGCTATATATATATATATATATATATATATATATATATATATATATATATGGGTGAGGATCAAGGGACACACCATTTTCTTGGCGTGGCGGCCTTTGTGGGTGATAGGGTTGGGGCCTTGGGCCATGATAATGGGTCCCAAGTCCAACAGCCAAAAAAGGATGGGTTTTTGAACCATGGGGGCCCAAAGACCACATATATATATATATATATATATAAACAATTGACCATAAATGAATAGCCGTGTTCATCACGTGCCTACCCATGCCCTATATTCTACACTAGATTAGGTAAGAAAAATCTTTAAAAAAGAAATTAAGTAAAAAATTTTTTAAAAAAATTTCGTTATACTTCTCTTAATGAATGAGTCTGATTTTGCTCACCCTCGTTAAACTCAATGAATGAACCTTTACCCCTCTCCTCAAATCTTGCCACGTGTATCACAATTAAATCATGATTAGTTCATTATGTTTAGTTGGTTTGATAAACTAATTAATTAAGTAAATTACAAACTTACCTTTTATGTTGTGCTCTTTCCTGCAGTCTCCAACCGGAGGATACAATATGATTCTTTCTCCTTTTTTTTTCTTTTTTTTTTCTTTCTCTTACAGAATAAAACTCAGACTTTAGTTGTTTTGCCACCTAGGATATAAACTAACATATTAGTTCAAATTATTTACATATTTGCCATTATTTTTTTCCACAATAAATGACGTTATAAATTGATAATCAAGAACTTGATATTTTTTTTAAAAAAAGTACTTGCTATGATGATGGAGCACTCAAGCGGGGTAGAGTACTCTTCATTAGTTACAATTTAAAAGAAAAAATTATGTCTTGATCACAAGGTCATGCCACTTAATGAAACAAAACTAATAGCGGAAAAATAATTAAGAAATTTGCATGCCGACCTAAGAAAGTAAGGAGATCAAAAAAGAAATTTTGCAAATTATGATTTGAGGATAATGTGAATGTTCACTACTAATATTCATCAATATCAAGTCTCTTGTTGTTCTCTATGAGCACTAAGAGAGTGACTTATATGACATTACGGTTTAGGGTTGGAGAGCATGTCATCCATGCTTATTAAAGTGGGAAAGTAAGAACCCAAGAAGTTTATCGTGTACAAGTAATTGTGTCGGCTTGGTGAATGAGCCGAAACAATATATATAAAACTAAAAATTTGCTATAATTTCTCTTCAAAGAAGAACATTTAGGTACTATAAATTTGGTACTATTTTATCATATAGTACGTGCTGCACGGCATAAACTTGTATGCTTTCAAACCAAATAGGGAAAACTTAGTGTTCTCTCCAATACTCTACAAACAACTTGTAGGCTGAACCGTACCCTCTGCTATTCCAGCCGCATGGCTACATGAAGCTTCAGCTGCTTGGTTCTTGAAACTTAGCTTGACATCTTCGAGTATGATCTTGCTACATGGGTACTTTGAACTACAATCAAATTTAACTGCAACTTCTGTTGCCGATGTACCGTGGATGTCTTGGTACGTCACATCGCTGATTTGAACCCCGGAAATCTGTTGAAACAAATACGTTTAAAAATGATAATCAAAATAATACATAAAACTTATAAGCTATATTGACCGCGATAAAGTATGTTAATTTATGGTAACTGAACTCAAGTATTATAGTATGTACCTGGCCAGGGCAACCTTGGTTGTTGGGGCAGTAGTGTTGATCGATAACAATGGGATTTTCTACATTAACCATTAAAGCGTGTTGGAAAAGAATGTTTCTAGCAAACCCTGTGCTGGGCCGCCCCCATGACTTGATTCTTAGACCGTTTTGAGTGCCGGTAAAGGTACATGTTTTAACAGTTACATTTTGCACACCGGCCTCCTTTTGTTCCTTGCCTAAACTCCCGATGCTAAACCAAACAAACCATCAAGAATAAGAAAATGAGTCATTGATGCATATGCATGCACGCAGCGCATTTATATATACCTGATTCCATGGCCGGGTCCACAGGCAATATTTTCGATCCACAAATTGGAGGTGCCGGGGCCAATTGAGACACAATCGTCGCCAGTTGCTATCTTGGAGTCGAGAATGGTAACGGCCGATGAGGTCTGGACGTGGATGCCGTCAGTGTTGGGGCTTTGGCCGGAGGCGGAAACCTTCACACCTTGCATCTTCACATTGTTGCAGCCGTTGATAACTATGTGGAACATTTGGCTGTTTAAAGATGTCACCCCACTCACCACAATGTTGTTTGAGTTGGAAAAACCTAATGTCTGCATGCAGGGGCATATATATACAAGTTACAACACCGACACGCACGCACATGATTATTGCTCAGGTTAATTAATTATCCTTGTCGTACCGTAACGTAACGTAACGGACAACATATTAAATACATATATCTACTTGATAATTAAAGGGATACGATATATTGTTGATGAATTGTAGCTGCATATATACAGTAGGTGGTAGGTGCGTACCGTTGCTCCGCTGGGACAACGCTTCCCAGACGAGGCCTTGCAAGCCCACAGGGAGGTGCCTTGGCCGTCAAGAACTCCACCAAATATGGCGACGCCATTAACATGCTCAAAGAGAATCCAGTTACCGGCATTTCCGATGACACGGTAATCGGATGGGGCCACAAGGGTTCCGGCAATGCGGAAGGTGATGTCGTTGTTCTTGCAGGGCCCGTTGAAGACCACGTTGCGAAGAAAGAAGCTTCCCTCCGGCACGTAAATGACATGCCCAACGGCTGGCTCCGCCGAGGCGCAAGCCTTGTCCCATGCAGAGAGGAAGGCTTTGGTGGAGTCAGTAGTGCCATCTGCCCTCGCTCCTAAGCTGGCGACATTGTAAATGATTGGAGTGGCCGAGGAGGCAGCGTACTTGATGAACAAAAAGACTAGGGAGCATATCAACACAATATTATTTCTATTAAGACTTCTGCTTCTGGGGTTTGCCATTGAGGTACGTAAAAAGAAGTTTCTTTAGGTAGAGTAGAGACTAGCAATTTAGAGTGGTTAAGTAATGGTGAGTTGAGGGATTGGGAAAGCGGGAAGTGTGGTGGGGTAGTGGGGAAGTTGAAACGGTTCGAGGTAGTATTTATAGGCCTAGCTAGTATTTCAAATTACACGAGTTTGGGCGTAGCGCAGAATCAGATTAAGTAAAGCCCTATTAAAGCAACAGAAATCAGAAATCAGCAATCAGCAATCAGCAATCAGACGGCGCCGAAATGACAAATTACATGGCAACAGAAATCAGAAATCAGAAATCAGCAATCAGCAATCAGCAATCAGACGGCGCCGAAATGACAAATTACATGTATATATGACTTGCCTAATTAGATAGACAGCATGACGTGCCCTTCCTCATTCTTTGCATCTTATTTTGCGGCACTCTTTGCTTCAACCGCACGTTATTACATTATGCTTACAGTACAAGCTAGATGATTTGCATGTATTCCCTTTCTCCGAGTACGCAATCTGGTCACACCAAATATTCCATGTTGCCACAGTGATCCACTTGATTTAATCATAACACCATAGCCCAATAGTGAGCTGCGAATTTGTGCTTATGTATGCTCTACGTAGAAGATCACATGTCTGATTGATTGCCCTAAAACGAAACCTGCAATATCTAAACAGGGAGGCCATTGCGGCGCGCGGGCTGCTGCGCTAATACTCCCGTAATTTAGGCATGCGTGGGTTCAATGGGCCTACCATGAGGTCATTCCCCACAAAAACCAAAAGGCATATAAAAATGAGCAGCTAAATTCGTCATATCATTATTAAGAATTCGTGCATAGGAAAACAGTTTTTAATACAGTACTAGTGTTGTTTCCTTTGCTTGAGTTAGAGAGATGGGCATAACTAAACAGTTCAAGACAAGCATGAGAATTTGTGGGCATTTTGTCACCTACAAATTGCATTATTTCCTGGACTATTTCGACATACAAGTATGTATATGAATGCATATGTACAAGTAGTGCTAGAGTCCAAACCTTAATTAAATATGTTCACTTTTCATTGATACATGTTTGCTAGCTTCAGATCCAATCTACTTATAGTATACTTGAAGCCTTAGGGTAATCACACATATATAAAGCACTTGATTATTTCCTTCTCGAGCGATATATACCATGTAGTGCGCTTTGATAGCAAGTCAATTTCCACTCTAACATACACACGGTCGCTACATGTAGCTGTGGAGTTTCATGTCAGAATTGGGGGTATCCAATGTGTGTAAGGAATGTATGTCTAAAAATTGGATTAAAATAAGGGTACGCCGTCTAGTTTTGTCCAAATTATTTAAGCTTTAACTCGTACTGGTGCAATAGTGATATGTACCCGAAATATGTGCATTTTAGTTGGCGCAAAAAATGTGCATTTTCACCCATGTGCGTTTCCCAACACCCATGCGGTCGGTCTGCCGAACAAAGGCATCGGAGGCGCGGATGAGCAGGTAAACCGCGCCGCTAAGAAAATTTCGATCCTGGGGACCATCAGATATAATTTGGGCCAAAAGTCTATTGCAAAGGCCCAAACTCGGGCTAAGCTTCTATTAAGCCTGGTTGGGCGAAGTTCTAGTAACTCGCCGAAAACATGTTTGAGGGCTGTTTAATTTATAGAGCTGCTAAAACCTTGTAGCAAGGGTGCTTTGGCTTGGAGTCGGTCGGTCATTCAGATTTTGTTTTTCGCTGCTCTCTCTTTGTGAAAGTCCAATTTTCTCTCTCCTTTGTGAGAGCGCCTCCCCCTCATCGTGGGAGTTTTGTCCTCTCTTCCATGAGAGCCTAAACATAGTTCCCGACCTTGTGTTTAAGAGGTTTATTTTTCCTGGATTCTATGTTTTTGGTTTTATTCTGTTAGGTGTTTGGTTGGGATGTTGAGAGACATATCATTAGCTTTGTCTCATCACCACCTATGTTTCGCCTGTCGCCGCTCACGATCCAATGTGGGTCCGGTTGTTTGTGATGGATGAGTCCTCCATCGGATCCATTATCAGTTGTTGTGTGGTCACGCGTCAACGTCGCTACATCTGCTTGATTCTGATTTGACTGTTCCAGTCTAATTTGGTTTTGCAACAACTTTAATCATTTTGGGTTTGGACCTGTTTGGTGTTGTTTTGTTATTGGGCCTTTTTGGGTTGGAATTGTTTACTTGAAAGTAATTGTCCGTAGTTTGGATGCTTGTGTTTTTCCTCAGGAGTGTAGGGCACTCTTTTCCTTGTACTTTGCAAGGTTTTTAACGAAGTCCCGGTTTGAATTTGTATATGTATGTACTCCTTATTTGGTTTTTGACCAAACCCTATCTAGTAACATTGTTCTTAAAAAAAAAAATTTATAGAGATGTGTACACTCAAAAGTTTTCTTTGGACACTCATAGTTCTCTTTACACTCATTTCAATTTATGAAACTTCTTTGGACACTCAAATTAAATTAAAATTTTCCACATATACCTTTTTATTAGTTTATTGTATAAAAATTCTTGAACACTCATCATTTTTCTTTGGGCACTCAAAATTAAATTTTATCAATATATCTATTGTATAATATCAAGGAAAAATCGTTCAAACTTAGTAACGGATCTTAGTGACATTCGCAGTTTCTATCGTCCTATATTTAACCAAACCCCTCTAGCAACCCAGTTGAGTTGATAAAAAAAAAAAAGGCAGCCAATATTGACAACAAAAAACTAATGAAAAACAAAGCACCAAACAAAAAAATTTAATGTAATCGATGAAAATTCTTACATTTTCTTCTTCATATTGCTTCTTCATTCCACCGATTTTCTTCACAATGAGCTTCAACCCTAACTCGACGTGAATCCCAACTCTTTGAAAGCAACTCTATAAGGCCCCGTTTGGCATTGCTTTCCGAAATCACTTTCGGCGCGAAAGTGATTTCGCGAAAGATTTCGGATCAAAAAGGCGTTTGGTAAACTCAAACGAAATCACTTTCGAGCCCAAAGTGATTTCGCGAAAGCTGATTTTCGAAAGTAGCCAGGAGTAGCTTTCGCGAAAGTGATTTCATTTGGGACACGCTGGGAATTATGTGAAAGTTTAATGAAATTTTTTTCTCCCTGTTATGCCCTTCTCTAACATTTCAATTTACTCAAATTGCCACCCCCAAATCCGCCGACCTCCAACCCAGCCGACCTCCAATCCCCTCGGCTGCACCCAAATCATCGTCCCAAATCCCAATATGCGTCAACCATGGCCCAAAGACGACGATGGCCGGCGATGACGACAACAACGATTGCCAGAAGACGACGATGGCCGGCGATGACGACGATGACGACCGACGATGGCCCGGGAGCGACGATAGCCTGGGAGTGAAGACGACGACGGTGGCTTAACGACGAGCGCGCGATGAAGACGAGGGCACGACAACGACGATGGCAGAGAGCGCGCGACGACGACCCGACGAGGACGATGGCCCGATGACGACAACTCCCTCATGACGACGACGACTGGGAGAGCAGCACCGCCGCCGACTGGAGGCCGAAACGCGCCGGAACTGGATGCCGGAACACATCGTTTCATCGAGGCCGGAACGCACCGTTTCATCTTTTGTAATGTTTAATTTTTTTTTTTGGTTTTCTTGCCACTAATATAATCCCTATAAATACAAATTTATATTATTATCAAATATTTACATTAAAATTTTATAAAATTTTGCTGGAGAAATATTAATTTTGTGTTATTTCTTGTGCAAATTAATGGTAGTATAAAAAATTTGTATGATTATGTGTTTCAAAATATGAACTAATATATGAATTTTTTTAAAAAAAATAAAACTTGATGATTATAAAAAACAATTGTACAAATAGTTTATTAAAATAGTTATTCAAGAATATGTCTATTTTGGTAATTATTTACAGCTCACAGTACTTTCCTAAAAATGTTTACCAAACGCCTAAAACTGATTTTAAATTATCCAAAGCAGTTTTGACAGAATGTTTACCAAACGACAAACCGATTTCCCCGAAAGCTAATTTCGTGAAAGTGATTTCGTGAAAGCACAGCAATGCCAAACTGGGCCTAAGTATAAGATTATATAAGAGTTAGAGTTTAGGCATATATTTATTTTTTCTAAACTTTAATATGTCCTTAAATGTAATTTACTGCATGGGTATATATGTAATTACATCTTATAAAAAAAATTAAAGTGTCTAGAGAAAACTTTTGAGTGTACATAGCAGCTCTCTTAATTTAAAGGGTAAATTACAATTACATACTCAATGGTTTGAGTCAAATTTTCAAATGATATATGTTCTTTATTTTTTTTTTCTCAAAAACAAAATGTTATTTATTTTTTTCTTGTGTTTCAATTACCTGTATTTTCAAATTCTTCCAATTATATTTCACTATTTATAGAATCGTCAACTTTCTACCGTTTAGTAATGGTGTGGACTATGTATGGCTCACATGTTCACTCTTCCTTGTCGGATGTGGTCTACAATGGGTGATGCAAGTACATTAAGTAGCTTCGAGCCATTAGAGAAAGCGACCTTTGGTAGTTCAGGCATCGTGACTTTTGCTTTATATACACAACTCGTTTAATTAAACACCAGCTAACCAAACCCACAAAGTACACATCATCACTGAATTGCAAAAAATTACACAAGATATGTAATTGTAATTTGTCTTAAATTAAATCACTGAAAAATTTTACGAACTCGTCGTGATGACATGAAGTTCAATCATATGAACTCAAAAAAGGAAGAAAGTTCCAAATACTTTATCCTAGGAAAATTCTTTACAAATCAAGGGTCTCTCGCCACAAATTTGGTGGGAATTTGTTTGCGAGAGCAATTCTCAAAGGAGTCTGTTTTCCTTAAATTTTGTTTTGTTGTGAAGAATTGAGCGCCTTTATAAATGGGATTCCGTTGAATTCAAAATGGAATTGTAACATGTTACAAAGAGGGGCCCATCTCGAATTCGAGGGGTTTGGAAAATAAATGAACTGATTGCAAGACCAGGCTCAAAGGAAAGCCCAATAGGCTTCCACCGCCACAGGATCAAGCAAACTACGTTACACTAAATAATCAAGAACCTCACAAAAGAAAATTAAGTTACAAACAACTTATAGGCTGAACCAAGCCGGCAGAGGTGCCACCTGCATGGGTACATGAAGCTACAGCTACTTCGTTCTTGTAAGTGAGCTTCACATTCTCCAGTCTGATGTTGCTACAAGGATACTTGGAACTGCAGTCAAATTTGACCGCAACTTGTGTTGCCGATGTACCGTGGATGTCTTGATATGTCACATCACTAATCTTAACTCCAGATACTTGACCAGGGCAGCCTTTTTGTTCGGGGCAATAATTCTGATCAATGACAATGGGATTTTGGACATTGATCATTACGGCATGTTGGAAAAGAATGTTCCTCGCAAACCCCGTACTCAGCCTCCCCCACGACTTGATCCTCAGACCGTTTTGAGTACCGGTAAACGTGACAGTTTTAACTGTCACATTTTGCACCCCGGCCTCTTTTAGGTCCTTGCCTAGGCTCCCAATGCTGAACCCAAACAAAGAACAAATGTTTAGTTATTTATATTACAAATAGAACAATAGAAATATGTGTATATATATATATATATGAAAAGCGCATTTGGTTTGATCATTAAATTCCGCATCGCACCTGATTCCGTGGCCTGGCCCACAAGCAACGTTTTCAATCCACAAATTTGAGGTTCCGGGGCCAATTGAGACACAGTCATCGCCGGTGGCTATCTTGGAGTTGAGGATGGTAACTCCTGATGACATCTGGACGTGAATCCCATCGGTGTTGGGGCTCTGGCCGGAAGCAGTGACCCTAACACTTTGCAATTTCACATTGTGGCACCCGTTGATAACAATGTGGAACATTTGGCTGTTTAGGGATACCAACCCACTCACCTTAATATTGTTCGAGTTGGAGAAACTCAATGTCTGCACAAGTACCAAATTAGAGCTTTATTACTATTATCATATATTATATGTTAGATTAACATTTGCTCGTATGTACATATTAATTAATGCCACCAATTTGTAAACAATACAATAATAAGCAATCCCATCCAAATATGATACGTTCGTTGACCTTTCCAATTCTCATTACTAATATAACTTGTGTTATCTAAGCTAAAACGCACGCACATGCGTTCATGATCTTTTCATGTTCCCACAACTAAATTGGTGCTTGAATGAATGAATACGCATGACGTCAATTTAATTAATTAAATATTGGGTAGGGTACACACGTACCGTTGCTCCGCTGGGACAACTTTTGCCTGAGGTCTTGCAAGCCCACAAGGCGGTGCCTTGGCCGTCGAGAACTCCACCGGATATGGTAACCCCGTTCACGTGCTGAAATAAAATCCAGTTACCGGCATTTCCAATGACGCGGTAATCGGACGGGGCCACCAGCGTTCCGGAGATGCGGAAGGTGATATCGTTGTTCTTGCAAGGCCCGTTGAAGACCACGGACCGAAGCAAGAACCTCCCGGCCGGCACTAGAATGACAGTTGGCCTTGTCGACGCACATGCTTTGGCCCACGCATTGAGGAAGCCTTTGGTGGAATCAGTCCTTCCGTCTCCTTTGGCCCCTAGGCTCGCCACATTGAATGTCACTGCAGCGGCTGAGGCAGCCCAACTATTCATCGTCGTCGTTAACACAAAGCTATGCAGCAGCACAAGAAATAGGCTGAGGCCCATGGGGTTTGCCATTTGCACAATAACTATACTTGCTAATTGGGGCTTTAGTTTGTGAACTTTCTTTCTGATAAATAAGAGAGTCGAAAGGATTAATGTGGTGGTGGTGGTTGATTATGAGGAATTTGAAACGGTTTCGCGGGGTATTTATAGGTTTTTAAAACTGGAATGGATCAGCTAAATTAATCATGCATCATTAAAAATTACAAGCAATTGGGCAAAGGGCGCCGAAATCACATTAGTTACGTATATGTACGTACAGAAAAGTTAATTATGTTGCTTCTGATTGTTTGTAGTCTAATTTTACCAAACTAACCTTACGTGCGTTGCTACAATATTGCTATTATAATTGGATAACAGATAAATATATATGTTATAGTATATAGTAAGCATCACATGCACCCATGAGAGCTCACTGTATATACCACGTTCGTTGCATCTTAGTTTACGGCAAGTTACCACATACATAGATAGTGGTAATAATGTCGTGTCCTTCATTTCCTTGACCTGCAAGTTAATCGCTTGCCTTTAGTTATCCAGTATTCACACCACCTATTCAATATATCCGGCCCGGCCGTTTTAAGTTAGTCCTCCTTCCATGCTCATTATTTGGTTCCTTAATTATTTACAATTATCTAAATAAAAAGCTTTTCTTCTGGTCTCATTATTTTAGCCCACTGCTAAACACAACTTTTAGAAATAACCCAAATTAACTTTTTAATTAATTAATGTTGCATTTCTTATTTGTTTGACAAATCTACCCTTTAGGTAAGTTATATAAATTGATTGTAAAGCTTAATCTATGCATCTTTTATGTTGGATTTGAAATTTAAATTTTAAAATCTGCAAATTGTAAATTCAAAAACACAAATTAGGTAAAGTGACAATGAAAAAAATTATACCTTCGAAATAGGAAAAATAATAAAAATTACATATCTACCTTCGAAAGAGGAAGAACAAGAATTACATATCTAGTATACCTTCACAATAGGAAAAATAATGGAAAAAGGAAAAAAATACCTTTGATAGAGGAAGAATAACAAAATAAGTCAAACATGTAGCATACCTTTGAGAGAGGAATAAGAATAAAAATGAAAAATCATATCTACAAGGGAGGTATCTACCTTCGAAAGAGGAAGCACAAGAATTACATATCTAGAATTAATACCTTCATAGTAGGAAGAAATGGAAAATGGAGAAGAAATATATATCTTTGAAAGAGGAAGAAGAAAGAAATAAGTCAACATGTAGCACACCTTTGAGAGAGGAATAAGAATGAAAATGAAAAGTCATACCTCTAAAATAGATACGAAATGTGAAGAATTTATAAATTGTGTACCTTCGAATGAGACTATAAACTCAAATTTAGAGAAGCTTAACAAGGTTGAGAACAAAACATGAAGAGGAAGAAGAGAAGAGTGAGGAAGATAATTACATGAATTACTTACATTAAGAAAGAGAATGAAAAGATGCAATGTCCACCTTCATCAAAGATCTTAAAAGGTAAAGAAAAATAACAAAGATGATATAAACTTTCCAAAATAACACCAAATGGGAGAAATTTAATACCCCCATTAAGTGAGAAAGGGCAAAGTTGGAGTTTTAATTATATGGAATTATTGTAAAAAAATTTAATTAAAAAACTATTAAGAAAAAGGGTTGTTTCTAAAATAATAGGGTTGATATTAAAATGTGCAATATTGGTGGGCTATTATCACATTTTCTAAAAAAAAAAATGCTTATATCTACAGTGTTTGTCGTTGGGAAACGTGCGGACCACTACGTAGCGAACCCATACTGCTTGCACTCTGGACCCACACCATGCGCCCGCTACATGTGATTTGTGATTTCTATATCAATGTTCAAGGCTCACGTATTCTGCATGTGAGAAGACAGTTACTGCATTCTAATATTGGATTAGGGTTAGCAGGAATGGAAGATACATCATACATATGTACATGATAATATTAATGTCAATTTGGAAATCTTTATTTAAATTAAAAAGGACATATGTATTGATGAATCTCTATTAAGGGGATTGGGTCTTAGAAGTTAAGAAATGGTGAAACATTCATAATGCCAAAATTATTTCTAATTGAAAATAACAAAACAAAAATCAGCTTTTTAAAGAGTGTGGTAAAATTATAAAATTAGAAATTCACTAATTAAATAAATCAAACAAAAAATTCTATTATGCTAAACAAAAATTTCACCATTAATTACCATCGAAAACCAACCTGCTACACTCTAGACAAAAACTGACAATATTGAAATGTAATTAACATGAAGTGCTTGCAAAACAGGGACGGAGCCACATTCAATGCAGGGGGACAATGGGCCCCCACTGGATTTTCTAAAACTAAAAATTGACCCATAAATTTCTTTAAATTTTATTATATGTTACCTTAAAATTACAAAATGACTCCCAAAATTTCTTTCTATAAAAAATATAACCCCCATTTCCATTTCACCTCCAAAATTTTACCCACAAAATGAAACATTCTTTTCAATTTTACCCCCAAAATTTTTAAAATCTAACTATATATTGTCCTAAAATTACAAACTGACCTCTAAAATTGCTATCCATAAAAAATATAACCTCTTTCAAATTTCACCATCAAAGTTCTACCCACAAAATGTAGCCCCCTTTTCAATTTCACCCTCAAAATTCTACCCACAAAATATAACTCCATTTTCAATTTCACTCCAAAAATTCTACCCCTAAAACGTAACCTCCAGAGATAAAATCCTAGCTACGTCACTGTTGCAAAAGAAAAAAAAAATATTTCGCAAACATGCGTATGCGTGTGAGGTAAGGCTAATAATAGGATAATTGAACAAAACATCCCCTTACCTAAAGGGAAACCTCAGCCCTAGCACCCCCTTGCACTTTTAACCCGTAGATTGTCCACGAAAATTGGGCCGAAATCAAACAAGTCCTTGCCCAGGTCAGCGAACGGCCAGGTTAGGTCAAGGACGACTTGAACAATCACCTGGCTGCAATCCTCACCAATACAATTTACAAACACATGAATCCCTCTATCTGTAAGGAAACAATACCATATTATATTTCTTGTCTTCTCCGTTCGGCACAATATTATACTATAATATAGTGATAGTGGGACCCGGTACGACGACGATGCGTACGTTAATTTGAACTTACTGCTTCCCCGGCCTTATTACTTGCGTCTATATTGGTTTGGTTTTTTTTTTTTTTTTTTTTTTTTTTTTGTTTTGTTTTTTTTTTTTTTTTTTTTTTTTTTTTTTTTTTGTTCTTTTTTTCTCGTTGTCTAGAGAGGGGGGAGTAACCAGAATTACTTCGCTAGCGGAGGGTGTGTGTGTCCGACTGCAGGCGGGGGAGGGGGGAGCGATGCGTTTTTTTTTTTTTGTTTTTGTTTTTTTTTTTTTTTTTTTTATGTTTTTTTGCTGGAAGAAAAGTTAGTCGCGTGTGGCCGTGCCCCCTTTTGCCCCCTTGCCTGCCCCTAGGGGGTCCAGGGGGATGTCTTATGACTACAAGATTATTGTATTCTTTTTGAATACTTAATGTTTGACAAATGGATGTGCCGTTTAAATCAAGGCTTCTATGTAATCAACTTTTGGGCCCAATTATGGATAGGGGATCTTGCATTTAGTTGCCGCCGGCCGCTCCTTCACCTTGTAGCTAAGCTACGTGTTAACAAATCAATCGCCAAACTTTAAAAAATACGGGAAATTAGGTTGCATGTATAAAAAGAACATATAGATCATGGCTGGATGACCTCTACTTTGATTGAAGCTTGCATGTAGATATATAAATTATAATCTTTAAGAGTGACTTGCAAATGTAAGTGCATCTGAATATATTAATTAGTTGTACAATTTAAAAATTGATAATCGTAGAGGGGTTGGTCCACTTTGAAAGTAGGTTGCATGGATAATTATCGGCGCCTCATCAGGGTTAACTTGCTAGCATGACTATCCAAGCTAATAAGTTCATGTACTTAGGTTAACGTGCTAATGCTAATCAATCAGAATATATATGATTAGTTCAATATTAAGCGAAGTCAGATATTCAATGATTAGCGGTATTGCGCCGTCAACCATGCATATGATATCCATTTGGTTGACAAGTACAAGAATTAATAGTGAATGTGATAAGTAGTGGAAGCTATGCCGATTATTATTATTATTGTTCAATTGCAGATGGCATGTGAAGGATTTTATAACGTATGGCATTAATTATGTTGTATGTAAACAAATTCAACATTTGCAAATTCAATTATCCCATGTGCATGCAGGTTCAGTAACAGTTGATATTGACTTGAAACTGTTTGTTAGTTGATTAGGTTCGCTACGTTAGGGTATAACGGCTTCCGAATTTTGCTCCAGACTTGCAGCGGTTGCATGTTGACAAATGCTCTATTAACTCCTATTGATGATTGATATATGTACGGTGCACTGGTCTTGTAGGCAAATATTGTATTAATTAAGATACCCATATTGATTATTGTTGTTTACAAAGATATAATCTCTCGTGCATTGTGCATCAAAGTTGCCTGACTACGATCGATGATAAATTTTCCGAATTGAAATTTGAGAGGTGTTGAGATCACAAAGAAAATTAAGGAACACATATGCATAAGTATTATAATTGGTGTTTAATTTATTAATTAATTATAGTACTGCCAGGAATGTTTTGTCTGTAGTAGCTACTCTTTTTCGGTGAGAAGTTAATACTTAAGCTTAATTTTGGGATGTACTGTACATGTGCATACATAAATAAGTGTTTTCGGGATCGTCGTAGTGGTAGCCAACAACAAAAACAACAATGCAAGGTTTGCTCGTTTCAAGGACGATTAATTCCTTGTTTCAAGTATTGTCATTTTGTTTTCAGTTGATCGTATATACCCCATGTGATTAGGGTCAACCCCACAACAACCTGCTGTAGCAGAGCTAGATAGGATAAAAGTGAAAACAAAGAGGATTGATTCCGTAAATTCGACGACATTAATTGGTATCAACCAGAGAAAAAGAGTTACAAGAAAGTCGCAATTTTAAAAAAAATAAAAATTCTAATCCACTGTACATAAAAACATTTTTCAGAATGGATTGACAACACAACTATGAACGTATATATGTGCGGTGGTAAAACAATATATCGATAGAGGGGAACCACATGAATAGTTACGTTCCAACTAATCTAATTGTCTCAACTCCTCTACGTACTTTATCCATCATGGTATATAGGTACAGACGGTGTTGACTAAAACAGGGTAAAAGACATGTGGCGAGCATGCCGTAAATAAAGCCCTATTTCAATAACTACGTCCATCGGGAATGTGGTGATGCGGGGGCGTGCCAGTAGGCGGCCGATCGGCCAAGCGTTACAAATGATGGGGGTGATGCGCGATCCTAACTTCAATCAAACAACTACAGCCGAGGAAGGAACAATTCTCGGCAGTTCAAGTTCGTTACCTTGGCTGGTGTGCTTTCATGACGTACTCCGGGTTGTTGGAAGGTGGCTCTTGAACGATGACGGTCTTGGCGAGGACGAATGTGCAGATGACAGGATATGAGCTGAATAGACCGGATGACCTGACGTACTCGACTCGGACCGTGGTCTTGAAGATGAAATGAATCTCGCCTTCACGTGGATGGGCTTCGATGTGGTTGTGAATAGTGAAAATCATGGAACAGCCAACAATATTGCTATTGTAAATCGACCCCTCGAACTCCTACGGCTGGCCGATAGGAATTGGTTGGGACTTCTCTGGCCTAAACCTTGGTGAGATCCTCCGGGACTCTCCGGCCCGTACTCTGGGAATACCTTCGGGATTTCTCCGAACGAGCTTCGCTGGTGGACGAAAGGACTTTCGGGTAAAACTCTGGGTAGAGAGATGCGCTGGGGCGTTTAGAGTTTGTGTGTGTTGGCTCCCCTTCTGCTCTCCACAATGCGATCTTATATAGTGGTGAGATCCGTAGGGTGCTGGGATTCTGGCCAAACTAAAAACCTAACTCGGACTCTGGAACCCTCATCTGGTTGGCCGAAAATCTTTCCTTGTTTCGGACGGAAGTAATAATATTTTACTTCGGCTGAAAGTCAGCCGATTCTCTTAGTTGGCCAAGGATTCAAACTCCTTGATGGCCAAATAGATTTAGTATCCTTTTATGGCTAGGGAACTCAACCTCCTTAATGGCCAATAAGACTTTTCCGAGAGAAAATCTCGGACGATGAGATATCCTAGGTTGAGGATCGGCTGACAATCCAAATGATGAGTTAAAAGACTTGGCGGCCACAAAAGAATCCCTCATTAATGATTAAGGAGATTCTTGATCGGCCGCCTTGATCCCCTTGTGGACTTTTCCTTTGGGCCTGCACTCCTCACAGCCTGTTGTCAATTTTGGCCCAATTTTGTGCGGTCCACCTATGTGAAAATATGGGCTAAACATTTACCCCCTGATTCTCGGGAGCTTCAGCCTAGCACTTGACTGAATGGTTCTTACAAAATGATGCATTAGACCGAGTACCTAGTAGAGAAAAGGAAAATCGGTTGTTGACATCATCATTCTAGAGAACAAAATCGATTGCTGATCTAGTCCCACATCCGAGTCATCGGCCGATGCTTCCTAACAAGCTGGCCAGAGCTTCCCCTAGTTGGATTTTGCCGATGGTTAAGGATCAATCGAGAGTCCTACAAGGCTTCGACTCCTATAGTCACGCCTCAAACCTCAATTCGTGCTAACTCCGAGTCATCGGCCGATGCTTCCTAACAAGCAGGCTGGAACTTCTCCTAGCTGAAGCTTGCCGATGGCTAAGGATCAGTTGAGGGTCCTACGAGGCTTCAGCTCTTATAGTCACACTTCAAACCTCAATTCGTGCTAACTCCGAGTCATCGGCCAATGCTTCCCAACAATCAGTCTTGCATTCCATCCTCAACTTGATTCGTATTCGGATCTACTCCTTGGCTTTTAAGCCCATCGCTGCGAACTGCCAACTTGCTTTTAGTTGGAATGTAACTTTAATGTAATTGGTTGTTGTCCTCTCCTGGAGGGTTTGTGCCTTCGGGCTTTGTCTTTATAACTTCTTGTAAAATTTTTGGGTCTTTGCCCTTTCAATATATTTGATTTACCAAAGAAAAAATGAGGAGATGAATGTTGGAGTTTGTATAGAAATAGGAGTAGGAAACAATCCCACATTGAAGAGAAGTGAAGAGAAAGTTGGGTTTAAATGGGTTTAAGTGAGAACACATATCAAAGTGTGTTGGTGATGGGCTTGGGCTACTTATATATATTATATATATAAAGTCAAAGATGGCCTTGGGCCTTGGGGCTCTTGGGGTCTCATCTGATCCGAAAATAAGTCTTTTTGGCCATGTTTTATTTTGCGTTTATGAACAGTGACGTCGTTGTGTGAGAGGTGTGTCTGATCAACACAACTTCTCCTAACGGTTTTCTCTTATCCGAAAGGGTGTTATACGCCTTATAAAACTGAAGAACAAGGCGTCAGTTTCATCACGGAAAAACCTCCTTCTCTACCTTCATCTTCCGAAAAACTGCTTTGAGAGAGAATACACCGAGTACATTCGCCAGAACCAAGAACCGAGTGCTAGGTTCTTGGTTATAGATTGTTGAATCCTGGTGGCAGACGCTCAACGAATTACAGCAACGAGTAGGGGCGAAATTCTGCTATAGGACATAGCATTTACGCTAGCCTCAATCTTCATTCAAGTCAGTTCTCTGATTACCCCTTTGTTACTTGTATTGCAAGTTTGTATTTGTAAAACGATTTGTATTGTTATTTACATTGAGTGAATTCTATTCAATACTATTTGTACGGTTCCTTATTGTTCTCCAACAATGAATTGTTGCTTCAATTTGGAATTGATGTGAGGTTGGATCGGGAAGAAAACGGCATTGAGGTGTGCACGCGGCTGGAATGCTTTTCTCCACCACCTCGACTTTTCGTTTCTTTCTTTTGTGTTTAATTAGTACTTCAATCCTTCACTATTTGGACTTAGACTGCACAGCTGCAACATCACTACTTTTCTATTTTCTTTTTTCTTCAATTGACTAGTTAAGCCAACAGCAACACATCACCATTACTCTCTTTGGGCAAACGTTTGGGCAGTTTTTCTTCACCTCTGTAAACTCTTTTACCATTCCTTTACTCATCAATTGCTACAAGAAATTAATTTGCCCAAATAAGTCACAATTAAATAAGAAACCTTTAATTACAATTGATGAGCATGAAATGCAAACACTCCATGAAATTGGTTTAATTAATCTTATACAACACCAAAAACGCACCAAAAGACTAGGTAAAGGGGGCTGTTATTTCCACCCACCATTACTCTTTCCCCACCCCTAATTTTAATTAACAGAAATAAAATTAAATCGTTAATGGAAAAATTACAAAAATGGACAAAGTCATCTTTCTTCTTCATCCTCCCCAACCTCGTTGCCCACATATCGTCTTTCCCACATATTCTTATCAGATGTCATTTTAAAATGGAAGTGCAGCCCCACTCTCCGTGAAGACCCCCATGTATTGCTATAAACACAGTTACTTTCACAACTAGATAACGTTAAAGGGTTTTTTTTTTCGGGGTTCAGTTGACTACTTCAATATGTTCACGAAACAATTTAGGCAGTGAATCAAAGTTCTCCTCCAACTACACAAGTGCAGATAGTCTAATTCAAGAATCGAAAACCCCAAACGAGTGATGATCACTCATGATATAGCTATCAAAGGTGCTCATTGATAAAGCAATAATGGATAACCCAATCAAGCAAAAGATGAAGCAAGTAAACATGGATGGAGAACTCACTTCAGCGCACATGGGGTGCTTGTGGAGGATGCATCTTGAACGTCCAATTGGCTCAAAATCTTCAGCACCCAACCAAAAAAAACAGTAATAATATTCAGCACCCTGCAAAGCCTACACTAACCGTTTTTCCGTTTGTAACATTCAAGAACCGTTGGATTAGATTACTTTTCTTCTCGAGTGTTTGCGGGGGCAAGGGCGGAGGAGGAGGAATTGTGGCGTCGGCGTGAGCGATGGGGAGGATGGAGGAAGGGGAAAAAGAATTTTGTCCATTTTTGTAATTTCTCCATCAACAATTTAATTTTATTTCTATTAACTAAAATTAGGGGGTGGGAAAAGAGTAATGGTGGGTGAAAATAACAGCCCCCATAGTAAAAATATGTAATTTGACAATCGTCACATAGCTGTTCTACAGAATAGGCAAATGGTTGTGTCCCACATTGGAAAGACCTGTCTTATTGATAAATATGATTCTTGTATTGACAAGAAATCCCACATATGTGAGATACGAGGATTCCTTCGAGTCCAACGTTTTGGGTCGCTACACCAGCATCAAGGAATTCATTGGACATTTTGGTTAAAGATTCATTCATACTGAATTTTGGAACAATAAAACAGAGAGATTTTCTTAGATTATTAATGTTGGAAATGAAAAAACTACGGTATATATACTTCTTCCTTATTGGATTCCGTTAGGGTTTCTAGGCCTCACGTAGTTCTGCTGTAGTGTTTCCTTCAAGTATGTCTACAGACAGAAAACAATTATTACTGAGTGAATTCAACGAATCAGTTGCAGTTCCAGAGTATGTTCAACAAAAGTACTTCTCACATAGTAACAATAATTAGCAGAAAAGAAGAAATAATGTGATTCCTCATTGTGGAGATAAGCCTCATATTATTTAAAAAGCCAAAGTGAAATTTACCTATAGTTCCTTCTGAAGACGTTCCTCTTTCATTTACATTGAAGTGGTAATTTCATCTATTCATGAATTAAGGATCATTAATATGTCTCTACTGTTTGCTTCATGATTAAAGTTATGAACTTTTTCAGACATGTAGCTATTTCTATAAAGCCAGTTTAAGAAAGGGAAAAAGAAACATAATTTGTACAATTAATTAAAATATTGACTCGTTTAGAACAATTACAAGCAGAGCAATATATAAACGACAAGCATATCTAATTTCTAACTTCTTTTTTTCTTCTTTTTTTTTTGGTAGTTTAACACAATGAACTTAGGAGGTTGAAAGTGGCAGATTCTCCAAGCTGTGTGGCATTGGCTGGTTCACTTAGCATACCTTGCCCTATAACCCATGCAGAGTAAGAGCCTTGGTCTGTATTGTACTAGGGTCATCTTGCTCAGCTGGGAAACTTTTTTCTCTCTATTACAGTGGGCTGATCCACCAGACTTGAAGCTTAGTCTCCTTAGAAATGTTGGCTTCTTCAATAATGCTGAGCTTCGATAGCTTTGTTTGTTGTCTTTGTCATCTCCTTTCCTAATAGAAGCACTTGAGAAAAACCTTTTGAATGTCCTGTTCTTAGTTTCCCTTGCACACGGAGTCCCTCCACTTTCTTGAGCCATCTTGTTTTTAGGTGTCTTCACAGTGGGCAGTGATATTGCCATACAGAGCTCACTGCTTTTCTCAACATGACCCCCTTGGATAAGTCTAACTTGTCTTGCAATATCTACTCCTTTGGGAAGAACTAGACTTGGACTTTTCGCTACTTCTTTCATTATTGGCTCAGGCAGATTGGTGTAGTAATGTGCAGAAGCTGAATCGAGGAGCTGGTTCTTGTTCTGTACATTATGGCTTGGCCTGATCAACTGCTGAACTGGTGGCGTCAGCAGGCCTGTTTGCTTCTTCTGTTGATCATTGAACAACCCCACCATGTTATGATCTTTTGCCTTTGCTTTCCCTCTCTTTTCCTCCCTGACATTCTCCAATGCCACCATGAATGGATCAAACTCATCATTCCACAACCTCTGGTATGAAAATGGCAGTTTGAGAGCGAAACTTGGAGACCCTGGGGAAGATGGCACCGGGCTTTTGTTGCCATTCCTTTTCTGACGAAGACGTGGTGGAAGTTTGAGTGGAGGTGCAAGTGGCATCACTTTTCCATGATAGAAAAGCTCATCCGCAAATGCCATGGTCATTGATTGCCTTTGGCCTCTATTTTTTTGGTCAAAAGTGGCATTCAACTTCTGGCTCACACCATAATCTATTGCATCGAGACAGAAGCTTCGACTGGTTTCAAACTCGAAGTCATCAAAATAGGAATTGGCATCTTGATAGGGTGGTGTCATTGGTGGTGTGGAGTATTCAGATGGAGTGTGCAGGAAGCCATGTGGGGTATAGGTCCCAGGACTAGTTGGGACGCTATAGAAGTCTATACTGTGGGCAAAGCTGCATCTCCCAGGACTTGCTGGTGCACTAACATAAGAATAATCATCAGGGATTTCCATGAGAGCTTGAGGATTGGAGATATATCTGGGATTTTATTGATAGATTGGTAGTGGCTGCTTCGAACTAATAGGATGATTAGTTTGGGAAGATTGAGATTTGAGTGTTGAGGTTTTCGCTCCCGAATTGAAGGATGACCTACTGACTCATTCCTATATATACATATGTGAAGGATTGATTAGTTTCCATCTTCCAAACTATTCTTCAAAGATTTTTCTAACATTATGAAACAATCAAATTCAAATAGTCCAGTTTTCGTCTCAATTGATTCCCAGGGTCAAAAGAGTTGTCTTTCAAGGGCTGTGTGTGGCGTTTTGTTGGGAATTGTGATCATAATTTTGTTGTAGTGCTGATATGCTCTCTGATCCAAATATTTGTCCTTTGTATTTGATTTTCATGGCACTTGCTATTCTTCCAATAAACCCCTCAACGTCTGACTCTGTTTTCTGTACTTTATTAGTATTTTATTAGATAAGATATATATGTGCGCAAACAATCACAAGGGGGAACTAAGCATCCCAAGCAAGTCCAGCAGTATTGTCCGTTTACTTTAGTGGATGAGATCTCAACTCGAACTCTCAATAGTATAGAATGTCAAAAAAGAAAAAAGAAAAAAGAAAAGAAAATAGTTTTTATCATGAATGATACTTGAATTAGCAATGATTGAATTTTATAGTGCCTGGATTTTAAAAGTGATCATTTTGATACTCAAACTTTCAAGAACAAGACTATGTAGTACCTCAGTCATTTTCAGTCAAAGTTTCGTTAAAATATGAGGTAAAATGATCTTTTGATATTAATTATTGTACAAAATAATCATTAATTTTTGACTTCTCAACCTCTATATAAATGTATTTCTTTGTTTAAAAAAAATATAAATTACAAAACAATAGACAAATTGATAAACGAAAATATACTTCAATGTTAGCAAAGATTTCTAATATAATTTGAGTAATGGTAAATGTCCATCAAGCAAAAACATCCATAATTTTACTCCTAGGATGTTCGACAAGCTTGATTTGCTCTACTTTTGTATTATAATTGCGTTTATGGAAGACTTCCATCATTAAGCAATTTGGAGCCAACATGATTGTCGCATTATATGTCAACAGTAGACTCTCACCATTACTCAATTTATTTTGGAAATATTTGTTAACATTTAAGTATATTTTCATTCATCAATGTGTCTATTGTTCTGCAATAACCATTTGCATATATATATTTTTTTATAAAAAAAATCATAAAACACATTTGGGAAATTTATTTACACCTCACAAAATTTTAACTCAGCCCACATCCAAATTTTGATACTTAAAGTGGCATTTTTGCCCTCATAATTTTAATTAAAAAAGAAACTAGAAATGCAAAATAATTAAGCGCACCTACCCTAACCTCCAATAGCCACCACTCTCATCATGTCAGTTCGCAGGCTGGCATACTTCCTTTTGCCACTCACCGTTTACTTTTTCTCTCGCATCTCACCCTCATAACCAAACCTATTTCCCCCAACCCCAATAGCACCACACCTACACCATATACATACTTCACACCTCTTTCATTTATTGTGATGGAGTATAACTCTTTCTATATTTTTTATCCATCTCCAACCTCCTTATATGGCACATTCACAAATTAAGATCAAATTAAACCATCAATTGGAAAGACCAATATGTGGTCTGAATGAGGTAGTACATCTGGAATTGAACTTGCTGATCCTCAACAATGATGACGGATCGAATATGGAAGGAAATGAGGCATCGTGAAAACTTAAAAACCCTCATTTGAGTGAAGGGGTAAATGTGATATTTTAGGTAAAAGAATTGAATATGGGGCGATTTCATAATTTAATGGGGTGTAAATAAAATTTCCTTACATATTTTGGTTGAGAGGTCAAAAATGGTATTTTGCACAAAATTTAATATCAAAAGACCATTTTATCCCGCATTTTAACGAAACTTTAATAGAAAAAGGACGGAGGTACCATATAGTCTTGTTTTAAATATCTAGATACCAAATTGATCACTATCAAAATTCAAACACTATGAAATCCGATTATGAAAAATACAGATGACATTCATAATAAAAACTAGGGCTGGGCGTGGTGTGGTTTGGTGCGGTTTAGGGGTAAAACCGCAAACCACACCATTCTATGCGGTTTAGAAAAATCTCAAACCAAAACCAAACCACTCACTAGCGACTTTAAGCGGTGCGGCTAACCGCAATTAGCGGTGTGGTGCGGTTTGGTTTGACTTTTTTATACATTTTCCAAATTCTATAATTCATAAATACATATCACACGTAATTCTTTATATTTCAAGATCAAAATTCATCACCAAAACTTATCATTTTAAACGTATCAAGCAATTGTCCTCACAACCACGCTACAAAACAAAAATCCCAATACCAAAAAATCTAAAAGATATTAACTATAAAGAAAATAGATGTCTTCTTCAAGGCAAAATCATATTCCATTTGCTCATTTTCCAATCTTCAACAGCATATCATCCTCATGAGCGATGACTTTACATATCTGACATAAAAAAAAATGATAGAATTAGTATAATGGATTCATCAAATGTTCAACAATTAGTAATGAATACACATACATGTTGCATGCACTTGTTGTGATTATGTTTTACATGCTGCAGACCAAATTGGTCAACTAGAAAAGTATATGTAAATTTAAATCAAAACTAGCTGCAGACAAAGGTGAATATATAAGTAGTAGAGCAATTGGAAAAGAACAATTCAAACAAGGTTGATTAACAAATGGCAAATACCTCTGCTTTTCCAAAGATGGGGAACGGCTGCTAAGGATGAGAGACGGCGTGAGAATAGAATGGAGTTTGTGTAGGACTTCAAAAGAAAACTTCTTACTAAGTAGGGTTATTAGGGTTGGGTTTTGATTACTTGTGGAAGATGCATGATAACACAATTATAACTAATACAAATATGATATATATTAATATTTAATATAGGTTATTAATTATTAAAATTGCGGTGCGGTGTGGAAAACCGCAGTTTTTAATATTTATGAACCACCAGTCGCACCACTATAAGCGGTGTGGTGCGGTTTTACAAGTCATTTGTCCAAAAAAAAAAAAAAAAAAACCTAAACCACACCGCACCACGTGGTTTGGTTCGGTTGGTTTGCGGTTTTTTAGTTTGGTTGCCCACCCCTAATAAAAACCCAAAAGAAAATGAAGCAGACAAAGTTTTGACTTATAAGTCAAGTCCGGGACACATAAGAGTGTTGTTGGTTAATAAGTTAACCACTTGAGCTGGAAACACTAATCTTTTATTTGGTAACCAAACCCCTAAAAACTCATTCCAAGCAGTCTCATCGCCATTAAAACAAGGGGTAACAATTACTCCAAAATGACCCTCAAAATATTGAGGTTCGACCCGGTGAAAGATTGGGAAGATAGCAGACCGTTTCCCAAAATTCTCAAACTCCATCCATAATAATAAGGTGGGCGCGGGCTTTTGCTAGGTAGAGATGCAAGGGGTGTGCAAGTCTGAAAATGAACCCAAAATGTGAATGAATGGGTGGGTGGGTGGGTAATTTGATGAAACCCCTCCGATTGATGAGACCAGCAGCAGTAGTGCCCCAAATGACCTCCTCCTTACTAGTCTCACTCTACTCCAAACTCGCACGACCAAATCCCGTGTGGTTTTCACTTCACTCTCACACTCGGTTCAGACCCTTGTGCGGGGCTACGCCGGCGGCGGCGGCGGCGGCGGCTAAGGTCTCCGACGCTCAGCTCAAAGACAACTGGTTGGCCTCTCTCTCTTGCCCTTTTCCTCGAACCACTGACAACTTTGACGGCAACACAGAACCGAATCCCGACGACCAGACTTGGGTCATTGGAATCGACCCGGATCTTTCTGGTGCTTTGGCGCTCTTGAAAGGCGATGACTCTGCTCAGGTTTGATTTCTTTCTTTTCCTTTCAATTCCTCCAAAGTAAGAGCAATTGTTGAGTTTAGTTGGCAATTCTATGTAATGATTCTTTTTCTTCATGTCAGCCAAATCCCTAAACCAAATAAACGGAATGGATTTTTTTGACTCAATTAATTTTCTGTTGCTCTTTTGTTTTGTGAGGCAGACAATTTGTACTGTCAACTTATGCAACTCTCTATTTTCTTTTGCAATGTTTCAGGTATATGACTCTCCGCACTTGAAGGTACTGGTTGGTAAAAAAGTGCGAAGGCGTTTAGATGCGAAATCTATCGTCCAGTTGCTTTTAAGTTTCAATGCTCCCCTTGGTACGGTTGCCTACATAGAGCAATCTGCCCCTTTTCCACAAGATGGAAAGCAGGTGAGTGTGGTATCTCTTAATACAAGATTAGTTTGGATAGTTTCATTGTCGTACATGCATAATCGCCAATTCTTGTACTTCTTGCAATGCTGCTTCTCACTTTAATCTCTAGTTTGGTTCTTTTGTATCTTCTGGTTGTGCATATGACTGCCATCAATTTATCTCCAATGATAGCACGAGCTTGGAAGAGTTCAGTATAATTACCCCATTGCCCCCAATAGTCACTCATGGGCATTAGATTATGATGATCTTTTCGTTGGATCATGGACTACACTATGGGTAGGGCAGTTAGATTTCTTGAACTTGATGAGAACTAGTTTTAGCATCAGAGGTTTCTGGTCGGCTACTTAGTTTTGAATAATATATTCCATGTGACTACCGTTCTTTCATAATACGACAAATGAAAGAATAGACAATATTGCTGTGTTAATTAGCAAGCTGTGTTAATTAGCAATCTGTGTAAAGCACCAGTTTTGTTTCTGCCTGAGTGATGGTGCTAGACAGAAATCCAGACTCTGTAAGTGGATAGTTCTCCTCATTACGAGTTGATCTAAAGATATTTATAGTTAATAATCATACTTTCAGATATAGAATATTTTCATCCTATTCTTTTTGATATTAGCGGTTCAGTTTCAGTTGTATGTGATCAATTCTTCGTTTCTTTGCAAGCTTTTCTTTGTTTGAAATATTTCCTTTTCTGTTTGACTGATTTCCAGCAATATGATTAAGGAGAAAGAAAGGCAGAAAATTGGTCAAATTGTTTTGGATCTTGATAGGAGCTCTTTTCATTTTTCTTCTGGATGTAGGGTTGGTGGAGTGGAGGTTTCGGGTATGGACTATGGATCGGGATCTTAGTTGCATTGGGGTTTTCTGTTGTCCCAGTGTCATCTCTTTCATGGAAGAACAAATTTGAACTCGCTGGAAGTGTGTCTAGAAAGGTTGGGTGGTGGCTATGATCTCTATGGCTATCTAAGAAACTTTCATTTCAGATCTCATAAATGTATTTGTAAAGAAATTACTGGAAAGCTAAAGACAGCTGATCTAATTTCAGTATACGTTTCTGAATTTATTTCAGCTGTCAGCTAATAGTGTATGTCAAGTGGAGGCAATTATTAACTCATTAACTACAGATCTAGGGTCATAAAATTCATGCATTCTGCTGCACACATGAATTGTCATTTTGCATTTCTCTGTCATCTTGTAGTTTTGTCACATACTGTTGGTTCATCACAAAATGGGACTTGTGTTAATTGAACTGCAGTACCATTGGCAAACACTAGAAAAATCATTATCTACTTGATATCATCTAGTCAACATCTTATGCTATGCCCTCATGAGAACTTCCACTGTCACCGTTTCATGCATGAATACAATCAACTGCCTGTTGTAATTTACCAACGATGAAGTTTGACTTGATAGGATGATAGCCGGAGGGTTGCAGCTGCTTTATTTCCACCTTTGAGTTCCATGTTGGAAAGGAAAAAAGACCATGGTATTAATTTTATCTTTTTATTTACATTTTGTTTCCTATTATGTCACATCATGTGTTGGTGCTGGTAAAAATTTGGTCCAAGGTGCACTTGGGGAAATTGTTGATTTTACATTTGCCTTTACATCACAAAGTCCCCTTAAGTGTATACTGGTTGAGTGAGAATATTTCTAAAGAGTTCAAATATCATAATGTCCTTTTCCGTTGACTTCATTTTTCTCATGGTTTTTCTGTTATTTAGGGAGGGCTGAGGCACTACTCATTGCTGCATATGGAAAAGGGATGAATGTAAAGTCAGACTTATTACCCAATCCAAAGGTATTAGTGCCTTAGAATTGGCAGATTGCCCTAGTACCATTTTGTTAGAAGGAATTGACTGCTGTATCCCCATTCTTGTTTTAGTTGCTTTGGGCTGAATCTTCTGCAGAATGTAACAATTCTTATAAACCACAGTAAGGAATGATCAGCTAACAATTTCAATTTTTTTGGCCACAGTATCATTCTCAAATTATTAGAAATCTGATTTAACCATCTATTTTGATGTAATTTTTTGAGACATAATAAGTTGCTGTTAGTTTAAAATGAGGGTGGTATTATATTTTCCTAGAACACTATTAGTTGGGAGCTTATAGGTATTTTAAATTGAGCATAGTGTGTACCATTGAAGCTTTTCTTCCTCTGCATCCCGTCCCCAAGGTGTGTTCTTACTTAATATGAATCATGGATGGTTACAGGCAAGGCCATGATGGCTGGTGGGTGCTAGGTTTGAATAGAAGATTGTGCAAGAACATTATGGTTGTAGCATTGTAAACTCGAACTTTGAATTCTGGATGTAGTAGTGTCTTTCATAGAAGCTGGAGCAGTGACTTGATTAATGTATAATCAGAAAATTTAGGGTATGATTTTTTGGGTGTAAGGTTTAGAATTGCTGAGTTTGGGTATACGTTTGCATTTCTGGTTTTTGGTATGCTTTTCTGGGTTTTTATGAGTTACTGTGTTTTGATATGAATTTATGGGTTTTCGGTATGATTTTGTGGGTGTTGGGTTTGAAATTTCTGGTTTTTGGTTGAATTTTCTGTGTATGAGTATGAATTTGTTGTTTTTGGGTATGAATTTCTGGGTTTTGGTATGAATTCAGTTTCCGTTTTTGGGAAATGACTATATATGCACTACAGGGCACTATAAGTAACTACAGTGACACTACATTCACAGTATGGACGCCCTGTATTGACAAAGTTGAACATAATTCATATAACTTATGGGAACATGCACTACAAAGAACTATAAGTGACTATATGTACAGTATGAACGAATTATTGACAGTGTTAAACATAATTATTACAATTTATGGGAAATGACTATACATGCACTACAGGGAAATGACTATATGTACACTATAGACGCCCTATACTGACAATGTTGAACAGAATTCTTATAATTTATGGGGAATGACTATACATGCACTACAGAGAACTATGAGTAACTACACTGACACTATAGACGTCCAGTATTGACAAAGTTGAACAGAATTCTTATAATTTATGGGAAATGACTATACATGCACTACATGGAACTATAAGTAACTACAGTGACACTATGGACGCCCTAAATTGACAATGTTGAACAAAATTCATATAACTTATTGGAAATAACTATACATGCACTACATGGAACTATGAGTAACTACATTCACACTATGCACGCCTTATATTGATAAAGTTGAACAGAATTCATAGAATTTATGGGAATTGACTATGCATGCATTACAGAGAACTATAAGTGACTATGGACGCACTATATTGACAATATTGAACAGAATTCTTATAATTTATGGGAAATGACTATACATGCACAACAGAGAACTATGAGTAACTACATTGCAGAATTCTTATAATTTATGCGAAATGACTATACATGCACTACATGGAACTATAAGTAACTACAGTGACACTATGGACGCCCTATATTGACAATGTTGAACAGAATTCTTATAATTTATAGGAAATTACTATGCATGCACTACAGAGAACTATAAGTGACTACATGTACACTATGCACGCCCTATATTAACAAAGTTGAACAAAATTCATATAACTTCTAAGAAATGATTATACATGCACTCCAGAGCACTGTAAGTGACTACATGTACAGTATAGACGCCCTGTATTGACAAAGTTGAACAGAATTCATATAACTTATGAGAAATTACTATACATGCACTACAGGGAACTATAAGTTACTACATGTACACTATATACGCCCTATATTGACAAAATTGAACATAATTCATATAACTTCTGCGAAATGACTATACATGCACTACAGATTACTATAAGTACACAAACAAACATTGTACAGAACATATACCAACCATGGGATCATTTATTATATATACAGTTAATCACTCTAATACACACATAGCATGCCTGCGCAGTGGCACTATCGCCAGCATTTAGTCCCCAACACAAAAAAATTCCATGACAAGCACCACCCCAACTATAGAAGCACCACACACACATAGAGTCTAGGGGTACAATGATCAGTTTACCACACAAATGCAGTAACTAATGAAAATACCTCATCGCATACTATCTTGATGGTATGAATATTCTACATATCATATAGAACATGAAGCTGTAACTACCGCATGTAGGCAGTAGACCATACACTCTCGTGGAAATTCTGCAAAAAATCTCCCAACCACACATTACCTTCTCATACCCTACTTGCAAGAGGATTAAGCAGCTTTCTCAGACCAAAGTATACCCTTGTTCGATCCTTTGTCCATCTCCAATAAACTGGTAACATCACGAAAAAGGTCATACCCTGTTGCATGAGATGCTGCAAGTTCATCTTTGAATGTTTTGGATTGTTTGAAGCAGTAAATCGCTTCTGCCTTTGCTTCTTCCAACTAGATTTCAAGTTCCTTCAGCGTCGCTGCTCGACTCTCTACCAATAAGGTCGCTTCAAGCTCTTTGTAAGTAGCCTTCGCTACCTTCATCTTTAGTTCGTCCAAGTATTCGTCATGGCCGAGTGCCTTTATTCTCCACCATTTACTTGCTTCCTGCAGATATTGAAGGGTCTTCTGCACATCTTTGATCCTCTCTATTGGATCATGCAAATCCTCCTCCTCAGATACCCCCATAGACTTTATAAATAAGGGGTTTTCAACAAGGATGGGGATTGAAGGGAAAGGGCTTTCCCATGGAAAATCACCCTCAAAACATGGATCATTATTGGGAGGCTTTAAAAGTCGAATTAGGTTGTCAAACTCAGACACGGTGTTTGCTTCTACCATTGTTTTTCACTTGGGAACTCTGCAAACATTCACAACAAGAAGAATAAACCTCTGCCGGGTAGCCCCTCCTAAATACTGCTGGCTTCTGCATGCCATAACCATTGACAATCACTCCCACGTATACATGTACTATAGTATATATACAGTGCATGAGATTTGTAGGATATTTGTATCTTAGGAAATAATGTAAATTGGCTATCCTTGCACAAAAACTTTGTATAAACATTCACAAACTCAATTTAGGTTTAATGTTTAGATATTAGAATAAGTGAGATGGTGGTTGACTTGAAGATCAAGATGTGAAGATTTGCTCCCAGATTTCTACAGCATTTGACATCACTTATGTTTGCATATGATTTCATAAACATAGGATTATTCTTGAGAAAATCATGTTCTTTACAAAAAACTGCAGTTTTCATGTATTTGGTGACTGGTCACCTAAACTCCGCATGTGACAGTTTTCCTTGACAGCAACTGCTGATTAGTTGGATTGACAGAACATGCTTTTATCCAGTTTTGACTGAACATCCTTTTAACCGCTGGGTTGTCAACTGTTTCCCACTAACTAAATCTGCCTAGGGTTACTTTTGGTTAAGGAAATCTCAGCCGTTCCTTGATGCAATCTCGGCCATTCATTTCATATCCTCTTTGTCTATAAAAGCTAAACCTTGTCCGCCATTTTTACTTGGGGTTTTTGCATAAAGATTTTCATCATTCACATTTCAAAAACTCTCTTGCTGCCGTCTTCCTTTGAATTGTTTCTTACCTTCTTGTTGACTTTCATTCACATAAAGTTCATACAAGAATACATAAGATGGCAAGCGATTGAACTTCTTTCAAAGTTTCGGATTTTCAAAAAACATTCATCTTTGAAGGAAACCTTGAAGAAGTTCTTATCTTCACCGTTTCAACTTCCAAGTTTTCAAAACTCATTTTAGTTTAGAAGTTGAAATAGTGGTCTTCAATCTTGTCTCCCATGTTCACACATAATTTGAGACAAGGTTGATATTTAGGAGTCTTTTGACTTCATGTTTTTCTGCCCAGTTTTGTAACTGCTGCAGTAGAACACTCAGTTGTCCAGCGGTTTTACTGAAGCTTTTTAGCTCTCTGTAACTCTGCGGGTGACTAGTCACATATAATCACAGCTTATACATTTGGTGCCGCTGACCAGACATACGTGTGTATTCTCTGGAAAGTGATTGACCAGTCATCTGTACCACTGGAGGTGAAGTGATTGAAGAAGGAGCCGCACGAGGGACTGCTGCATCTAAGACTAGGTACATTAGATATTGAGCTTGTCGAAACCTTGTATTGGGCACCTTTTTGCCATTTCATAGTGGAAGGCCGGTCTTCTGATAGACCCCCGGTTTTTTACCCTTTTGGGGTTTTTTCGGGTACCAAAACATTGTGTCCATCTCTTTGATTTGTTAATCACTTGGCTAATTATAAAATCAGATTTAATTATGCACCAACTTAACTTAACATGCAATCTGGACAAATGTGTGTGACTGGTCATCCTATAAACTGTTGCATTAGAACCGCTGGATTTGAATAGGTTGTAGTTGTGGATAGCCCGCAGATTTCATCCTCACTGAATCTGTTCTGGGGACCTAAGTTGGCATAGCATTTGAGTGTGGTTGAACAAATTCACAAGTATACACGATCTGTAATCTGAGTGACTAGTCAGAGACTTGAGTTTGGAAACTACGTGACTGGTCACGTGATTCAAGTATTGTAACAAGTATCAGGTTCATCACTTTAGGTGACTGGTCACCTGAAAGTGATCTTTTGTGTGATTTGATTGTACGTGCCGTGACTTAATTAAAAATTACCCCCCTCATTGCCAACCTGCAAGATTTCATGTATACTATAAGTTCTTGCTTGTAATGTGGATATAATTTGAAGTACTATGACTACACCATGATGTACTGCGAAGAACTATACATGCACTATGAATATACTAAGAACTATGTATGAGTCACTAAAATGGTGGGAAATTGCAGTTATCATGTCCAACTCACCATCTTTCATTCATTTACGCCACCATCAAGATGCATTTGTTTTCCCCAACAACTCCCACATCTTGAAATATTATAATCTCAAACAGCCTCCGCCTCATCTGCAATAAATCCTATTAGCATTCATGGCACCAAAACTCCGTCAGTCTTTAAATCCCCCATCGTCCATAGGTAGTTCTGGCCCTACTATTTTAGGAGATGCAAGTGGACTGGAAGTTAATTCTCCTATCCAATCCAACCTCTCTGAACACACACAAAAGGAGTGTTACAGAACCTGCATTCGAGCTGAAATTGCTGATAGCGTGTCAGATGCCCTGATGTGGAAGACTCTCCATGAGCGTACTGTGGCACATATTGATACGACCCGTTTCGAAAAATTTCCCAAAAATTGTGAAATGACCAAAATACCCTTTGTGGGTCAATAGTTGACTTGGAATAGTACAAAAATGCTCTAACCAATATTGGGCTCTATGCGAAGAGCTCGACGATACGAATATCTCCGCAGAGACGGAATTGGAATCCGAGTAGTAACGAACAAGTTACTGACGAAAAACGATTATGTGAAGTAGTGGGTTGTGACACGTGGCAGGCCGGGATTGGCCAATGCCACAGTGTCAGCCAATAATTGGCTAGCATTGTGTTGGGCTTTAAAACCCGGAGGAAACCCGTGGGCTTCCATTTTCGGAAACCCAAACCGCCACCGCCCTTCGCCGTCTTCTTCCTCACGCCGGCCACCGATCGGGAAAACGGAGCTCAGAAACACGTTCCCCCCGTCCTCACGAGCACGGAGCACCAAGGATCAGCGGTTGCAACATTCGAAAACACCGGCAACGAGACGAACAGAATCCGCGAGCTTTCCGGCGTGATTCCGGCCAGCACAATGCGAGGTGAGTTCCAAAAGTTGCATATTTGGATTCCTTCGCTTCCGTAGATGGATTTTGACATAAAATTAGTTTGATTGGTTGAGAAATGAAGAAATTAGAATTTTGGGGGTTTCGGCCGGAACAGTTGCCATCGCAGGCGCTGGCTCGGCGATGCTGACATCAGCAGACGGCATCCGTTAAAGTTAACGGTGGTCCATTAACTTTAATGGTGCTGACATCAGCGGTGACTCGGCACCACGTCAGCGCCCAATCAGCACCACGTCAGCACCGAGTTAGTGACACGTGGATGCCACGTCGGCACCGGAGTGCTGACGTCAGCCCTACCGTTGACCGACCACTTTTCCGAGTGGAAACGACGTTCCAGATCCAATGAAGAACTATGTTTTGCCATCGGAGATACGGTTATACCCCAATTGAGCAAAACAAGGAAATTTAGGGTTTTACGGTTATTCGTTACATTTCATTTATTAACTGTTAGTAATTGGGATTGCTAGGTGATCAGATCTTGAGGAACAAGCATAACTGAATCGTGTCTGCAGAGGAGGACAACGACGATCGCCCGGTGTCACTGTGAGTGGACGGGTTTTGGTTTTAAATGTTATTGAGGGTGCTATGTTCTCGTGTGTGTGTCTCTATATATATATATATATATATATATATATATATTCGTAGGTACTTATGCTTATAAAATGGTTATGCTGGTTGTTGTGGCTATTGTTGGTTAATTGCTGCTTGGTTGTTGCTGGGTATGTTTGTATTGCTGTTAGTACTGTTAGTGGCACACTAATTGGTCGGGTGATAAGTCCCTCGTTCAATAGATCACGGTCGGGCGGTAAGACCCTCGTCCACACACTATATCTTGGTCGGGCGGTAAGACCCTCGTCCACACTATATCTCGGTCGGACGATAAGACCCTCGTCCATGATGTCACGTTGTAGTTTTGGGAATGGTTTGTGTGTGTAGGATTGCCTCGTATGTTAGTTACTGTACGTGTTGGCTGGGCTGAGGTATGGTATTCTTATGTAATTGTTTTGACAGAGGAGGTTATTGGCATATCTGATAAACTGTTTTACACTGATTTGTTTTTCCGTCCACTCACCCTTGTTTTTGCACCCCCTCAGGATTTAATTCTGAAGTGCACCATCGAGACGACTGAGACCTGCCGATAGCTCTACATCCATCAACGAAGAGTAGGAGTTCTTCGTTGTCTTTCTTCAAGCAGGTTATGAGTTAAGCTGTACAGCTGTTGATTCCGCCCTTGGGGTAGTTTTGTTGTGGTGTGGGGGGGTGGGGTTGGTGATGGCCGCCCCGGGTCCTTTGGGGCGCGGTGTGTAATTATTATTATTGAAGTTAGGGTTTGTTTTTATATTTATTTTTTGTGATATTATAGAGTGTTTTTTTGGGTTTAAGTGTAAAAAGATTTTTTATATTTTTTATTTTGTGATTAATTAGGAAGAAATGAAGTCTTAGGGGGGGAGGCAAGAAGGAAGGGCTGGGGGGCGATGACGGGGGCTCGTGAGCGGTTGGGGGGTGGGGGTGGGAGGGGCAGGGGAGCGGGGGTGGTGATTTTTGCTGGCTGTGAGTTGGGTTGGCCTGGAGGAGTGAGGTGGTTCTGTTGTGGTTTTCGAGAATTCTTACTTTCAGGGGAGGGGGTGGCGTAGCTGCCCACCCTAGCTGAGTCTGTGGGAGCACATGGCGGAGCGCAAGCTGGGGGGTGCTTTGGGAGGTGAGGTAGTGAAGGGGGGGGGGGAAGGAGAAGTGATAGCCCAAATAGTGTGTTCTGCTGTGCGGCATGTCTTCTAAAGAACTTTGTAACTATTCGGTAGCTAATGCTGGGGAGAAGGATTTGATATCAAGGTCATATAGCTTAGATACAGAAATCATAGGTGGGCTGTGATTTTTGTAGGAGGTTCTGAGAGGGGAAATTTTTCTATTCTTCTTCTGAGTTTTTTCCTACACTTTGGTTTTTTGGGGAGTAAATTAGAATTTGATTTAGTATCGAGTTTTTTTACTTGTCTCCTAGAAAAGAGGAATCTGTCTCATCAGGAAATACTCTCTATTTTTCGTACGCTATATTTTTTATTTTTATTGTTATGGGTAATTTTAGATAGATTTAATAATTTGGAATGACATGTGGAGGTTATTAATACTGGTGAGGGGACAAGATGTTATGGAGGTTTCCTTTGAGTATTTTTATGGAGGTTTTCTGTATAGTGTGTCATAGTTTACATAGTGCGGTCATAGTCCTCCAAAGAACTGAATTCGGCATAATAGTTTTTGTGAATAGGCACTGTGTTTCCATAGTACGTCCATGTCTGAGAGGAATTTGAATCAAGGTTGCTTAGTGAATGGCACTTGTGTTTCCATAGTACGTCTGAGAAAATTTAAGAGGGTGTGGGGGGGGGAGCCGGGGGGGTGCGGGCAGTGTTGT
Source organism: Spiraea crenata (assembly GCA_033992175.1). Taxonomy (NCBI): domain Eukaryota; kingdom Viridiplantae; phylum Streptophyta; class Magnoliopsida; order Rosales; family Rosaceae; genus Spiraea; species Spiraea crenata. The sequence continues at coordinate 500,993 of JAVBHV010000007.1, read as the reverse complement.
GTCCATAGTCTTGGAGAGAGGGCGGGTTTCTGGATGCGAAATATTATTATGGGGGGAGAAGAGGTGAGGCTTTTTTTTTTAAAAAAAAATAAATATGAGAGTTGTTGGTGTGTTGGGAAGAAGGGGGGGGGGGCTTTCTGGGCTCTTCCCCTCCTTTGATATGCGGCAACACACGTTCCTGTGGTTCCTTTTTTGTACAGGGTAAATAACTTCAGAGTATGCAGCCTCCCAAAACTCACAAGTGTACATAAGGGATGTCAATCGATACACCGAAAAGTTCATTGCCCTACAAACAACCAAGGCATGCTTGCAAGGAAGTTGTTCCAAGTCAAACTTCCTACAAGTACACGTCTTTAGAGATAAATTTACCTCCCCATCTGTATCCCCATTGCTAACATAATAAACATGTTGATCAAGCCGTACAACAGTCATTCCCGAGGCAGCACGCTTTCTTTTTTATCAATTTGCGCTCTCCTAATTTAGGGCACAATCGGGATGTACAATTCTTTGCTTTTGCCAGACGTTCTACAAACCATCGCTGGAACACACTCTGTATATGCTCAACCAACTGTTTCATAGGAAGAAGTCTTGCATGACGGATCAGCCTATTCACTGATTCCGCAATGTTTGTGGTCATTACATTATACCTTCTAGCGGCACAATGATCACGAGACCACTTCATAATTCCTATATAAAGAACATACTTGCGCATATCCAGGTCTGTAATTTGTCGGAAATGGCTATCAAACTCAGCAATACAATATGACTTACAAGCACGGTCAAAACAGTACAACGCACAATCATACTTCTTCATGCTAAACTTATGTTTGATTTTAACTTGTAGGTGATAATAACACAACCCGTGGAAGGCTCGATCAAACACTTTTGCAAAGGTTGTCCCAATTTTCTATTTTCGGTCAGAGACAATGACAAGTTTAGGGTTATCGCCAAAAACATCTGTCAGCTTTTGGAAAAACCATAACCATGATTCCTCATTCTCCAGATTAGCAATTTTGAATGCAACAAGATATATTTGTCGATTCCCATCTAATGCGGTGACTACAAACAAAACTTTCTTGAACTTACACTTTAAAAAAGGTCTCATTGTTGAACTAAAGCCCCTAATGCACTGTCCAAGTGCCATAAAGAAATAATTGAAGTGATTTCCACCTTTGGTAGGAATGCAAGTCACCGTCCCAGGATTTCTTCGCTCCAGCTCGTAACAATAAGCTAGTAGATGACCGTAAGACTCCTCGGGTGAACCTCTAATTACCTGGAAGGCCAATTCCCTACTTCTCCAAGCTGTAGGATAAGATACGTTCAAGTTGAACCATTGTTGAACATCGATGTCAGTGGCTGTAAACTGAGTTCTTGGATCCTTCAATTATTCTTTCACTGCATCACAAACCAACAGCTTTACGCATTGCCGCTTAGTAGAGGATCTGTCAAGCGCATCACATTCATGGACTCCATGGTAGGCTGTAATTACAAACAACAAACCATCTCCTACCATGGGCATGTATTGCTATTAACCACCTTGTATTGAAAATCTCCACGGGTAGCTGCTAGTGTGATACTTGTTGCAAGTGCCCTCTTGCTCAGAAACAACTTTCCTTTTTTGAAATTGGAACTCCAGTCTCCGCCTCCTAAGCCTTTTGCATATACAAAGTATTGAGGTTGATGGTTATATGAGGTTGCTCGCACATGTTTCCCACTTATATTTTCCCGATCATTACCTTCACAAATGCTCTCTTATGCATCATTAAACTGGATAGTAGTCTGGTTAGTAGCATATATTGTATCCACTTCTTTGTACCCAATATTTTCTTCATTTACAACTTTCTGCTGCCTTCCAACTTGCTACGGATCTCCAGGTTCCTCAATACACAAAACCCCTCTATTTTCGTTATCAATTGATTCAACAATTGCATAATTACCATTCACTTCCGGCCCGCCTATACATTGCGCAGATGTACTTTGAATGCTTGCAATGATAGGAACAACATTTGACTGTATCACAGCCCTATTGTATTGTAGAAAGTATTTCAAATCCCCATCATCCTCAATTGCTATGTAGCTTCTTCCCATCTGTGCCAGAGGTGTTGGGTACTTCAATTCAACATTACCATCCTTTCCTTCTCCTTTCATAAGCACATATATCTTCTATTTCAGCTCACTCAGAGTTACATTACGGCTAACTAATAGCCCTTTGTTTTTCCCTCATTCGTATCGAGGATTACAATCGGTGTTTATCCATCTCCCATTGTAAACCACCATGATTCCCTCATTGTCATCCATTCATACAGTACCTCTGCATCAATATGCAAGTATTTTAAATTAACCAATTCTAAACATCATTGTTTACTAAAACTAAATGGTTCCAGTAATAGTTATGCCATCATTTGCCCACAATCTCCAATATGAATGAAAGAGGTATATCATATATCCTATTGCTTTCTTACCAACATACATTATGACATACAACCAAAATTGGTGCTACATTCATACAAATTTTTATACATTGTGCCTATATTAGCTCCATAGTGTGATCGTAGTGCCCTATATTCCTAGCCAAGTTCATATGTACAACATAGTCCTACATAGTCCAGAGTCTTGGACCATCCCCGTTTTCATTCCCCAATTCCAATCTACATATTGCCACCATACTATGTTTTCATTCCCAATTACAATCTACATATTCCCCAATTTTCGATTCCCCCTACAATTAACCAAGTATAGAAATTGAAATTAATCTGTGGATCACCCAAATTCGACAACTCTCCTCATATCATTGCAAAAGGAATTATACCTGTGGGTGACAACAGGTGTTCGAGAAGAAGACTAGCCACCGAGTTGCAGAGGCCGGACAGAATTTTCGTCTTCAAATGAGGAAGAATCGGTTTACCAAAGCACCAGCTATGGTTTACAACGGGCGATACTTGTGTTCAGCGAGGGCAAATCAATCCGTTCACGCAAGCTTTGAGTTCAGCAAGAAGAGCGAATTCAATGCCCTCCGATCCAGACACAATCAATTTGTTTGCAGATGGAGTTGAGCATTTGAGTTGACTTAGCAGGAGGGGTTGCTAAGTCAATTAGGCAATAGTTTTGCCTATTTTTAGAATGAAATATGCTGCCCGTCCAATTTGGAACATGGATTTCCCTATCAGCCTATTTTGGATAAACCCCAAAATTTTATAGCCCAAAAAGGGGGCTACACATTGGTCATGCCGTTGCAAGCCAAGTCCCATACTTTTTATACGTCTCTAGAATCATTTGGATGTTCTAGGAAGGTACTGACAAATCTCAACTATCAACGGTAGAAGGGATCAGTATGTGCACAATGCAAACACATCCAATTTGACATGCAACATTTACTATTGACGATAGCATTACTATCTGCTTTTGTGCTTTTCATTTGTGCTTTTGCATTGTCGTAATCTGCTTGCACTTTCAAAAGATACTCATGCTTCTGCTTCAAAATCTTCTGATGTTCAAATACCTGTGCTTTTGAAATACCTGTTAGCGTAATTGATTCTTCACCGAAGATTCCTCAGAATCTTCTGGATTGATTGAGATCTCTAAAATTGATTGGCTTTTCTAATTGTATATGCGTTGTAGTTATTGTAAGATTTGGTCTTCGAGTAACTTGTACCCTATATATTTGTAATTTGGTCTCCGAGTAATTTGTACCCTATATATTTGTAACTTTGTATACGCAATCAATCAAGGGAATATTTTCTCTACAATACCCACAATGAATTAATTGCCGTAATTGACAAGTTGCAACTGCCACGAATCTCCACTCTCCAGGTGCATAATTAATTGAAGCCTCTTTGAATTGAACTTAACACGGGCAAAATTGACAAGGCAAAACCTAGCAAGGAAACAACCGAACTGGCAAGACCAGCAACAACTAGCACAAAGCCAGAACGCCAAGAAGGCTACAAGAAAAAAACAAAGCACCGGAGAGAGATTCCACTTTTGACATCCTAATTGAATAACCAAATCAATTCCATCTTCTTGATGCTGTCGCCTCCGATAAATGGACGAATTTTGAGAAAATCTAAATTCTAATTCTCCAATCCAATTTGTAGCTTCATATCAGCCATGGATTTATCGAACATAATCTTCAGGAGAAGCAATTTGCCAAACTTGAACATCAGTATAAAAGCACATTGCTTTCTTGCGATTTGTGGTGATGGAAAATTTAATGTAGAAGTTACTGATGTTGCTCCTCAAAACTTATGAAAAATTTGAATGTTTTAGTTACTCTTGTTGCTTCTCAAGTGTCACCTCAAAGATGACTCCTTCAAGATTTCCAACAATGGACCGAGTTCCAGCTAATTCATTTATCTGCATCTCATGCCGTGCAGCTTCACTAAGGACCAGCGCATCCATGCTAAAAGCAGAAACAAAATGCAATTGCATCAGAAAAAGTGAAGGAAAGTTTAACAGTAAAAGAAGAAAAAAGAAACGATATGCACAGAAAGCAACTATTGAAACATGGAAGAATATGATATCAAAGCCTTGTCTAGAAGAATATGTCAAGAGTGACAACTGGTGTAAAATGGCAAACATTTATGAAATGCTGATCATTTGTCGCTTTTGTTATCAATCAAATGCGTTGCATGTAAAGGACATAAGCATTAAAGGAAAAGCTAGAAGATATGTTTGCAATATGAAAACAATCGCCATTTAAAAATCTCCATTTAAGCATCTGGATTTAGTCACCTCATAAAAGAAATTATGACCAAGGAATCACCTAATAAATTCTTACGAAATTCTGGACGTGCAAAATTCATAAGAAATTTTAAGATATCTTTTTCTCTCTGGCGTTAACATCCTAAATCACCTGATAAATTCTTAAGAAATTCTGGACTTAATGATTCTTAAGAAATTTTAAGATATCTTTTTCTCTCTGGCGATAACATCCCAAATGGGACATACTCCGGACCTTATACCATATTTTTCACAAAACGTGTTTGATCAAAATGAAGAATTACTAGCTATTTTTGTTTGGACTTTCCTTCAAATTGGCCACAAGCAGCATCAACCTGCAACAGACTGAGGTTTGAATATGTCCAAGTAAACAAATGCAAAAGCGATGAATAAGATGAACACCTTGGGAAAAAAAAAAAAAAAAAAAAAAAGAGAACAAGAATGTGTCACTCAACCTCCACTTGGAAACAAAAAAAATAAAGCTTTGTGAACACCCTGGAAAAGTAATGAACAAGAATGTCACTCTCCTCCGCTTAGAAACATTAAAGAAAGCTTTGTCTTATAGGTGATTGTTTATGTTGAACACTATGCAAACAATAAGGAATAGGCACAACTGACTTGGGCAAAAGCCACACATTGAACTGAAAAAGAACAAAAAATACAAAAGATTACAGCTTGCTAGCAGCAGGACACCGCATTTTCAAATGATCAGCCACACCATGGCACATACAACCTTAGTTTGGAAAGAATTAGTGATAACGTTCGACTTACATCTTCAGGACCAAATTAAACAAGAACTTTGGAAAGAAAATACTCTGGAATATTTAGTTCTGGGTGCACGAAATGGCATCTACATTGGGCAGGAGACTTAATAAAAGAATCAACAAAGGCAGTCTAGCAACAGCCATTTAACAAACAGCGTTACAGAATTTCTGAAGAATGGCAAAGTAATAACAAGTTGCTACTTACATCTTAGTTCGGGAAACATAGGCTAGTATGAATTTGCATTTCCCTTCCTTTCTGGCTAGAAGAAGTTTTTCCACAGTGTCAAAAAGCAAAGAAATGCTAGACTGTTGAAAGCGTATGGCATTGTCAAGGAATTCTCTGTTTATAAAAATTCTGGAAGAGGAACATAAGTAGGATGAAATGTATGTTTACTTATTTCTTATAAGAAAGGTCATTGGGGAAAGTACAGTTTTTACCTATGTCGTTTGACAAAAATGTTTGGAATAAGATCCAAGAATTTCTTATTTGAAGGAAGTCAAGCCTGTTATCTTTAACTTCTCTCAACCTTCTTCAATGGTCATTGATGATGGCATGCCAAAGAAGGTCAAGTGCTAGAGAAATGGCATCATTATCCATCTAGGCCACATGCATCAAGAATTGGGCCTTTTTCAGCAAACTACCATAGCGAAAAGCTAGTTACCTCAACCTAAATGCCTTCAGATGCAGGTACAATCCTACTCTTCTTTAGTTACTAACAATTCATAAATTCATGTTGCCTAACGATCAAAAGGACCAAATATAACGACTTTGGATATATATATCAGCTCCAAGAATCAAATCAAAACCGTTTGAATACGGTTGTAAAACGTGGTTGATCTGCTCAGAATTACCCCATTCTAATTTCTCAGCTACTAACCCTGCATGTACACCGCCACAAAAAATTATCAACTGAGTTCACTAGACATCATCATCTATCTTGAGATTCCTCTCTTACCAGAAACAATAGAATTCTCAGAAGATGCATGCAGCTCTATATTTTTCTTCAGGATCTGAGACAGAAAACAGAGCACAGTCAAGCAAATAGGCAACTAGAGATGATCTATCAGAAGTCCTAGCAGTACATTATAATAGCATGACCTTGCCTTGAGAACTTCCTCATTATGATCTGTCAATACAACTTTGCTGCAAAATCTGCTGCAAAGTATTCCAGTAATACCTGTAAGCTGAAAATATCAAACTACAGAACCAAGTTTGACATCCTATATAACGTCTATGCTTGTATATACATATATAATCACACTTTAAACCTGCAGTTTGATATAGTCTGACTCCCTTTAAATGGACACAGTATTATTAAATGAAGGAACCTATAACTGAAACATTGATTTAGGACAGCAGGGAAACAAGGGATTCATGGTACAATTTCTAGGTTTTCAGAAGCATAAACACAGAGAAAATTATAGAAAAACAAGAAAAGCTCAGGGGCTTCACACCCTATCGTAGCATCGCACCAAGGGACCTGGAGTACCCAAGAGCTTCACACCAAGAATTCCAACCACTAGAATAAACTCAACTCCCCTTTCACAAATTACACAGAGGTGATATTATTAATATCCTAAACCTAGAGGACACAAGGCAACTTACTCGACACGTGAAAGAAACCCAAATCCAAATATAAATCAGGACACTAATAATAAGAAAGAAATTTGCTCGCATTAAACATCCTCTCTTAAGGGATGTTCATTTGATGAAGCAATGAGACCTTGAGCTCTCCAATACATATTATGTACGATGCACCCAAAATAAAATAATTAGCCCAATATGATTTTAATATTTACACAAATCATTTCAAATCGTAAATGGGGAACTTTATGCTAATGTATTTTGGAAAACCATAAACATAAAATTACTACAACATTTGGACTATGATTGAAAGCTTTCAATATCATACAACTTAACAGCATAAAAAAGTAAGCATTTTTAAAACATTTCTTCTGAATTCTCATGACTGCAATGCAGTATCTTTGAGCACAGGGACTATTATCACCCTTCTTCCAATACACTCAAGGACCAGGTGCTGTCTATTTCCCCTTTGATTTTCCAAATCAGTAAACATAATCAGAGCTCTATTTTTTCTTCATTGTATTGAATACACTCAGCGCCTACTCATCTTATGCAATTTTTTTTATGCTGGAGTAAGGAATTACTTCTAGAGAAAAAGAGGGAAATTATTAGAGAGTACTTACCAACCCCAGAGCCTAATTCAATTACAGTGCATCCTTGGAGAAGCTCTGCATTCTTTGAAAGGTAATCATTCAGCAGCATTGCCCCAGGCCATACCAATTGCCCAGTAAGATCAAAATCAGCTGTTTCACGAATAGTTAGAACATGAAATAAATCACAACTAGTTTTAAATGTTAATATCACACACATTTTTAGTGTGTAGTAAGATATGGTATAAGTTACCGGAGAGGAATCATTTATAAGATAAAATGCATTTTTGTCTCATTCTTAAGGCATTCCTCGTGTATGGGCTGAAGGATTCTTTTCAAGTTTTCGCTCGAAATTTCAGAAAACTCACAAATAAAAACTAGGGAAAGATTTTAGCTGATAATTGCAAATATTATACTATAACTGCACTAAGCTATCAACATTTTTCCTCTCTTCAGTTTTCCAAAGGATAACAGAAAATGACAGCTGCAAATGATTATGAATCGAAATAAATCATAACATCCGACCACTACTGTAGTGAGAAGTTATATGGTGATTTTCTATATATTTCCGTACATGATTGTTCATATTCCACAATAAAGAACATATTAAACATTTCTGCCTGGAATATCAAAATGTTCAACTTCACACTAGTATTGTCTATTAGCACAAATTGTGCATATTAAAATCCATCTGCGTACAACGTGGATTCCCTTCTCACATAGCCAATGAGGATTTGAATTAAATGAACCAATCCCCAGTCTTAGTGCTCAATCAAGCCAGAAGATACTAGGTAGATGATGCTGACACCTTTGCCGTTAACTCAGTTATGCTGGGATTGATGATTACTAAACACACACGAGTTAGCATATACAAAGTTTAAACCAACAGCTTCTTTCAGATTAGACTCTTCTAAAGTCATTAAGAATCCAATAAAGCGATCCACAGCTATTACAAAGGGGTAAACCAAATGCATGACTTGTTCATATGTAAAGATTTCAATATTCAGAACCCCCTTAATATATGCCGGCATGTCAATTTATCTCAGATTATTCTTTGAAAACAATGAAAGTAATGAGCCAGCAGGTTGCAATTGAAATTGAAAACCGAAAATGGAAATTTGTACAGAAGAAACTTACTGGAAGCAGATTGGAGGCAGAGGAGCTCGATAACTTGAGACCCAAATGTGAAAGTGCTCAGCTGGTAACTGCACCATTCATCCATTTTGAGAGCTGAGTTAGCCGCCCTTTGATATTGTTACACTCTATTCAACCTATCACAACTTATACAGAAGCCAAAAAGAGCAAAACCCACAAAACTGAAAAAAGAAATCTTACTTGTCGTCGATGAAGAAGGATTCGTCTAAGCAAACAGTGTCATCTTCTTCGCCGTGTGCTTCCATCTGCGCCCGCTACAAAAGATTGTTGTTTCTTTCTTCGTCCACACTGTTTACGGATACGCACAGGCGCCGCTTTTTGCTGCCGATTTGATTTTTGTGTCTTTTGTTCTTTAGCAAAGTGAAAGTAATTAGTATATATATATAATTGGATAACTTACATTTTACCTTATAAAATTAGTGATCAATATCAAATTGAATCATAATGTTTTAAATTTATCAATTTAGATCATTAGTTTTTCACATTATATTAATGTAAATATCTTAACTAAAGAAATTTATTTCTTTTGCTGATGTGGCATTGAAAGTCCTACATTTACATGGAGATTTTTGATATTCAAAAATGTTATTCCTTCCATTCCTTTTTCCCGACCTTTCCTTCTCTCTTAACTCCCTTAAACCATTATAAGGAATAATTTTGTTGAACACTGAAAATGCCCTTGTCAATTGGTTGGCGAAGATAGAATTTAATACATTAGTGAAACTTAGAGTGCCATGTCACCAAAAAATAAACTTCGGTCGATTTGACAGGTTAGTAGAGAAGGAAAAGGCCAATTTGACGGGAAGAGGAAAAAGATTTAATGTACTTGTGGGACTAATTTGATATTAGCCAACAAACTTTATGTGGTAAAATGTAGTCTGTCTTTTTTTATTTTATATGGAGCCCAAGTTGTAATGAAGAGAGTCCATTTTTACAATATCTTTTATGATATACAAATATACAGATTCTACTAGATTCTATTTAATTTGTAAGTCATTTGCTGTTCCAAGGAAACACCGAAACGCCAACCAAGGCCTGTTTCGCATTTCGGAATCGGTTTCGGATACGAAACGCATTCAAAACCCCCCTAAATCAGCTTCGAAGAGAAGGATAATTCAAAACACTATGGAAACCATCCAAAACTGTTCTAATCGCCATCGAAAACAGCTTGGAGAGTCCATTTTTACAATATCTTTTATGATCTACAAATATACAGATTCTGCTAGATTCTATTTAATTTGTAAAGTCATTTGCTACTCCAAGGAAGCACCGAAACACCAGCCAAGGCTTGTTTCGCGTTTCAGAATCAGTTTCGGATACGAAACGCGTTCAAAACGCCCCTAAATGAGCTTCGGAGAGAAGGATAATTCAAAACGCCATGGAAACCATCCAAAACTGTTCTAATAGCCATCGAAAACGGCTCGAAGTATGACCGCCATTTTTTCCTGAAATTTTCTTGTCAAACCACGCTGCATTTGGTAATGATTTTGGATTATTTATTATGCCCAGACCATCTTTCACTCCAATTTGGATCATACTCAAACCCTATAGGAAGCTAAGACAATCTTTCTTAATAGTTCTCTTTCTTAATAGTTCTCTTTTTCTTGTGAAGCTCCTCCGTCGCTTCTCTGGTACAGGTCTCTTCCTCCTTTATTTTGGGTAGTGGCGATGTAGTATATATATACAGATCTCCTCTTTTATTTTGGGTAGTGGTGATGTAGTATATTAAATATACTATTATATTATTATATATGGTGATAAAGGTGATGTAGTCAATGTTTGAAGAATTTATGACTGATTTTAATTTTTGGTATACTAAGAAAATTAAGAATACTTATTTATGTATATTTTTAATAGGTTTTAGGCCCAGTTTGGCATTGCTGTGCTTTCGCGAAAGTACTTTCGTGAAATTACTTTCGGGAAAGCAACTTTCGCAATAATTAGTTTGGCGTTTGGTAAACATTCTGTCAAAACTGCTTTGAATGATCGAAAGCAGTTTTAGGCGTTTGGTAAACATTTTTAGGAAAGTGCTGTGAGATATAAATAATGACCAAAACAGACATGTTATTGAATAAGTATTTTAATAAACTATTTACACAATATCATATATATATATATATATATATATATATATATATATATATCAATTTTCACAAAAAATCAACACAAAATTAATACTCCTTCAATAAAATTTTATTAAATTTTTATGTAGATATTTGAAATAATATAAATTTGTATGTATACTTTATTGTTATGATATTAGTATAGAATAAAATAAAAATTTGTTATAATATAAACTTTTGCGTAGATATTGTTCTAATATATATTTTTTTAAAGATATTGTTCTAATATTAATACATAACCAAAAAAATTAGAACAGAACAAAAAAAAAATTAATACTGAACCAAAAAAATCTCATCGTCTTTCTTCTCTCTGCACTAAAACAATATCATATCATATCATATTATATATATATCCATCAATTTGCACACAAAAAAAATCAACAAAAAATTAATAATTCTTCAATAAAAATTAGAACAAAAAAAAATTAATACAGAAAAAAAAAAATTAATACAGAGGCGGTCGTCGGCTTCGGCAAGCTCATCGGCGTGTTTGTCGTCTTCGGCGTCGTCGGCGTCTTGGTCATCGTCGGCATCGAGCGTCGGAGTCGTCGGATCCGATGGCTTTTTTGTCATCGTCGCGCCCTCGTCATCGTCGGGCAATCGTCGGCGTTTGGGCAATCATCGGTGTTTGGGCAATCGTCGGCGTCTGGCCGTCTAGGAGTTTGGGCGTCGTCGTCGTCGCGTCTGGGTGATGTCGGCGTTTGGGCAATCGTCGGCGTCTGGCCGTCTAGGCGTTTGGGCGTCGTCGTCGTGCGTCTGGGGGATGTCGTCGTCGGCGTCCGAGCGTCGTAGTAGTCGGCAGCGTCGTCGTAGTCGGCGTCGGCGTCTGGGTGTTGTCGTCAATGGCGTCTGGACATCGTCGTCGGCGGCGTCAGCGAAGGGTCGATGGCAATTTCATGTAATTTGAAATGTTAAATGAGGGCAGAATAGAAAGAAAAAAGTTTCATTAAAAATTTTAAGAATACCCAGCGTGTCCCAAATGAAAGCTGCTTTCGAAAGCTACTCCTGGCCTGCTTTCGATAATCTGCTTTCGCGAAAGCAGCTTTGGCCCGAAAGTACTTTCGTTTGCGTTTACCAAACGCCTTTTTTGGCCGAAAACTTTCGCGAAAGTACTTTCGGGCCATAAGTACTTTCGCGAAAGCAATGCCAAACGCAGCCTTAATCAACGTTTCGATGGCGCTTCGTATCGGATTTTTTGAGATCTAACGAATCGATGTTTCGTATTGTATCGGATTATCGTTCCCGTTTCCATTTCCGTGCTTCGTTGGCAACATCCCTTGTAGAGCTATCATGCTGACATTGCGGAGTCATTTGTAGAGTCCCTTGGAGATGCTCCAAGCAGGCCCAATGATATTTTTTAACCCTTTTTTTGTAAGGAAGTGTGGCGTATTCTAGATCTTCAAAGTGTTGCTTAAAACATGACAGCCGCCTTCTCTGATCTAACTAAAGTGATGAGATCACATATACCTCCTGCAAATGTGCCTGCAAGGATAGACTTCCCTGAAAGACGTATCGTCCAGGAAGGACGAAGTACACCGACGGCTAGCCAATCATCGACCCCTGCCCAAAAGCGAGGCAAACTAACCAGTTCAAAGGATTCAAATCCCCAAATGTGGAAAACCTCAGTAAAACCGAATCCTACCACCATCTCAACCGATCCAACTCATGAAATTGTTAAGGACTATGGATATGTCCTAGGACATGTTTGAGGATAGACTCCAGATCCTAATCCAGAGAATCACAAGATCTTGGTCCATTATGCTAGCTTGGATGAGTTGTGGAATCGAAACGAGATAATCATTAATGATATATTTGCTTATACAGTAGCTACTAAAATAACAAAAATGTAGTAGCAACGACATCGAACCGCGTTCCGTTAATGAATGTCAATGTAGAACTGCTCGGTCAAAATGGAAAGAAGCAATGCATGTCGAGTTAGATTCCTTAGCAAAGCGACAGGTGTTTGGACCAGTAGTTCCCACACCCCCCCAATGTGAAACCTGTAGGTTACAAGTGGGTATTCATAAGGAAGAGTAATGAAAAGAATGAAATAGTGCGATATCAGGCACGCCTCGGGGCGCAAGGCTTTTCTCAACGCCCTGGCATTGATTATGAGGAGACGTATTCTCCCGTAATGGACGTCATAGCGTTTCGCTACCTTATTGTCACGCCCCGGACATGGGGCTGGAAGAAACAGCGGGTCCGAGATGCGATTAAAAGGAATTTTAAATAAACAAAGCGGAAAATCGTATCGGAAACCAATGACAACTTCATTAAGTGAAAAAAGATAAAAAAAGTTTACAAAATTACACGGAAATATGGGAAATTTTCTATCTTCTCCTTTATTCCATCTCTATTCCCAAACCTGCGGCACAAAATTATAGGGGTGAGCTTGCCAGAGCTCAGTAGGGGGAAAACAGTCAACAGAGATAAACAGATAATTTAAAAAGCCAATAAACCCATAAAACAGTTAGGGCACGATGATGATGCGTGAATGCGATGTTGACCTTCCTCGATTCTCACCATCCATCTAATAGAGCAAGTCGCCCTAGAATGTCCCATGCCATGCTCGGACAACCGATGTGCTATGTTATATGAACGTAAACTCATAAAACGAAAACCCCATCTTTTGTTAGTTTTCTTATTTAACTTTTCGTAGCCAGTCCAGGAAACCCAGGGTGCACTCTGGACATACCTTCGACCCTGGTACCTTCTAAAAGTTAAATTCAAACTCAACAAAAGATCATTCGACTAATCTAACACATCTTCCCCTTTTACCACTCACTCAAATCCCATGATTAACATGATGTATTAAATGCCAATGCTATCATGTTAATATGACGGATTATAAGACATTAATCAATAACCAAACTCATAACAATCATAAATCCATCCATATAGCCAAATAATATCAAATAACCACTCAAGCAACCAAACAATTATATCATGCTTACACATAAGGTACACAATTATAACCATCAATGAAACAATAAACCAACATAATATCAAACCCCAATCCCCCTACCTCAAAGCCCAAAGCTATTAGACAAGGGGATTGTTAGTTCCACCCCCTTGTCTTATTTGCTCACCCACAATTTCATAAAAATTTAATTACAATTATAAGATTATTGTTAAATGACATATAAGGACAGTGGCAAACAAAAAAAAGAAAAACATAAATTTTATGTTTACACGGTCTCTTTGTTTTCCCTGCAAAACTCCTCCTTCTTCCATGTCTCCCCTCCTCCAAAACCGTCTACAATTTTCTATCATATATTCATCAATTGATTTTGAGTAACAATGGATGCTGAAGAGAACAATTCCAATGAAGAGATAAGCAATTAATTTTTTCAGTTGTATGTGTCCATTTATCTCGTACGTTGTGGAGTTATTGTATGATTTCTTTTCCTTTTTCTCTAAATTTCTCTAAGTGTTCTCTGCCTCTCTATTTGGTTGCTCATCACTTGTAAAAGGTTTTCTTTTGTCTCCTAGTATATAGAATATAGTTTGTTTCTAGTAGTAATTTATTTTTGTTTTAACTAGTGAATCAAACCCAGCGTCGGTGACTGAACACTTGTAATGTGGTTCATAGTTGAAGACAATGTTTTTGTCTTTCTCCCCATTGCGTGGTGTGTTTAGATGTATCTAGATAGCTTGGAGCACTTTTAGATTAATAGAATAAATTTTTTGATGATGTTAGAAGTGCAGAAGTAGACAAATTGTGGTCTGTTTTTGACATGTTTATGGGCTTCAATTGTCTATTATCTGGCAAAGCTATAAGAGCTTTTATCTTTATGTATTTCTTTCGAGTTTCTATATCATTAGGAGAGTGTTTGCTTTCTAGCTTTGTTATTCTTCAGTGGATATGGTTAATCTTAGCAGTTAGTTAGCAGACTGTGTATGTCAGTTGATAACGTCTTAATGCGGAACATATTTACTTTTCTTTATTAAAGCCCTGATATAGTTGTTAGTTCACTTGATTCTTAGGTTTTTCTGGTTTGAGTTGTTGCAATAGTATACATTTATTCTTTTTTGTCTTGTGCAGGCAGACCCTTCGTCATTGATTGTAATATGGACAATGTAGATTGGACTATTTATTTCACCACAGATGAGGTAAGGTTTCACATAAAGACGTAATTGACTGACGTACACTCTAGTGAATAGATGTCTAATGTAAAATTGGTTTTGCACAGATCTTCAAAAGCAAAGAAGAATTAGTAAATGGGCTCGTGAAGTTGAGCGAAAGAATGGTTTTGTCATTGTGACTTTAAGATCTGAAGATGGAAAAGGAAATAAGAAACCTCAACTTACGTTGGCATGCGAGAGGTCTGGAGAATATAGAAAGAGAATTCCCACAAAAGTCCTTAAGGATGACGATAAAAGAGAAACTGGAATAAAGAAGTGTGGATGTCCTTTTTCAATTAAAAGGAAAGAAGCTAGATACGGATGATGCATGGGTGTTAGTCGTTGATGTTGGAGTGCCTAATTATAAAGCAGCAGAACACTTGGAGGGTCATTCATATGCTATTAAATTATCATCTAAAGAGGCATCTTTGGTATGTGATTTGACGAAAAGTTTGGTGCGGCCAAAACAAATTTTGACTACGATAAAACGAAGAGATGAAAATAATGTGTCCACACTTAGGACGATATATAATGCATGTAGCCACTGGAAATTGCTGGAGAAAGCTGTGAGATCTCAAATGCAAATACTTATGAGTAAGTTATCTGATCATAATTACATTGAGTGGCATAGGAGTTGCTCAGAAATGAACACTATTTTGGACTTGTTTTGGACACACCCCACTTGTTTGGAATTTTTTCGTGCATTTCCACGTATTTTGATTATGGATAGTACTTACATGACCAATAGGTATCGCATGCCATTGTTAGAGATAGTTGGAGTAACATCTACTAATATGACGTTTTGTGTTGGTTTCGTTTATCTTTCTGCGCAGCGGGAAGATAATTACTTGTGGGCCTTAAATGTGTTGCGCAAAGTGATGGATGATATGAATATGTCGGATGTTATCGTAATAGATAGGAAACTGGCCTTAATGAATGCCATTGGTGTTGTATTTGGTACTAGTAAACACTATTATGTAAATGGCACATCAACCAGAATGTGATGGCTAAGTGCAAAAAGGAATGTGGTGGTGATAAGGTTGTTTCCGACGCGTTCATAGAAAAAAGGAAAATAGTGGTTGAATCCCCTACTAAAGTTGGTTGTATAAGAGAGTTGAAGAATCTATTCAATGAGTATAGAATGTATCCAAAGTTGCTTGAATACTTGACAGATACATGGTTGAACTATAAAGAAAGGTTTGTTGCAGCATGGGTAGATAAATGTATGCACTTTGGGAACAGGACTTCAAATAGGTATGTCATTTATAATTATTCTTTATTAAGCTATATGTGAACTTCTTGTGAACTTGTGTTATCGTATAATTTACATTTTTACAGAAGTATATTGAAATTTCGATCAAACAACGAAAGTTAAAAAAATGTGAAAAGATATATTATAAAGGAAATTTGGCGGGAAGTTAATTTTGTGTGTGGAGAGAGCATTTGCCATTAGAGATAAGTTAGGGGTATTTTAGGAATAATAATGGGTGGAAAAAGAGGCTTGTAATTTAGTAAGGGGTGTAAATATAACATGAGTGTGCAAATAAGAAAATGGGGTGGAACTAACAGCCCCTTTAGGCAATTACACAACAAACTGAACACCTACAACTCCTTAATTCCTTCTCTTCGTCTCCTCCTTGGCCCTTTTTCCTTTCCTTTATTTCTTTCCTTCTTTCTTTCTTTCTTCCTTTCTCTCTCTCCTCTCATGTTTTCACTCTCCTCCTTTTTCTTTTCTTTTTCTTTCTCTTTCCCTTCCTTTCTGTTTCTCTCGCCTTTACAACTCTCTTCACATACCATGAAAGGCCAAATGGCCTATTTATACTAATTGGAGGCGGCTCCCAAACTTAAGCATTAAGGAAACTTAGCCACTAAGCAAATTTCAGATAGGATTTTAGGGGTAAAAAGGTAACTAGACTATATAATTAAATATATATATAAACTCAAAATAATATTAGTATCTCAAATCCTTTACATATATGTAGAAACTTGAGACACATATTTAAAATACGGGTCGTCACACTTATCAATTTGGTAGTTTTCGAAAAACTGAATATGCAGCTTATGGATGTGGTTAAAGCCTATCTCTATGGGAATCTTGTCTTGATATATATATATATATGCCTGTTTCACTGAATGACTGAAGGTCTTCTTATATAGAAGCCTGAAAGGAGTGACTGCATTATTGCTCACCGAAAGTGGGAGAATCTTGACTGTTCATGAATAGGTTCTTGTCAGGAGCTTTTACTGTTGATGACTAGTACTTTGTCTACTGACTGTAGAATCACAAGAATGTGAAATCTTGTTCACTTGACTGTCTTCCTTTAGCCGGCCATGTCGTAAGGATCAATGTCGGCATAAGGGTCCTGGGCGTCTTGGAAGTTTTGATAATCCTGTCGATCATCATCTTCCGGATAATCTGCCCAACGAAGTGGTTTGGCCGGGCTGGGAGCCGGTGTGACTGTTGGAGATGGTGTGACTGTTGCTGATGAAGAGGATGAATCTTCTTCTTTAACTGGGGTTTCTCCTTCTTTCTGGTTAGCCAGAAGGAGTAATTGACTTGCCATTTCTTGTAACTCTGCTTTCGTCTTCCCTTCAATGCTGAGGGATGAGGAGGATGACTGTGGTGTAGCTGGCTTGACTTTCTCTTGCTGAATAACTGGGAATTCATCATTGACTTGGGAGATAATTCGTTGATGGTTGAATTTATCCCACCACTTGATTGAAACGAGTCTGCTGAGGACTCCTGAATTGACTGTATATTGCCATTTCATAATCCGTGGCGTCTTGTATTTTGAAACGAATAATAATAACTGTGGAAATTTGGCATTCTGCTGACTGGGCTTGAAACGAGAGGAAAAGTATTTGACTGAGTTCTGGAGTTCTTCTGGGAGGAGTTCCCATGTTGGACCAAACATTGCCCACCATTTCAGGAACCATAGTGGGAGTTGACTTTTAAATTTACTGTCGAAGCAAATGAACCAAGAGTGGCTGAATGCTTCATTCTGATGGAGGAAGATCTTGAACCATGCTTCCATGTAGTCGTAGTAATTGTATACTACTCCTTCAGAAAGGGTTTTGGGCTTCCATGGTTGACTGTCCCATTGTTCCTGGGTGATTACTCTGAGAATGTAGATAGAGTGATAAAGGATTTTTGGCTGGTTACCTTTATCATAAATAGGCTTGATGGCAATTGACTGTGTGGAAAATAAGATATCTCTGAAGTATGTAAGTGTTTTACTGGGGTGCATTGGGGCATAGTGAAAGCCTGGAGGAAAGTAGGCTTTGGCTAATTGACCTGGGTTTTTAATATGACTAAGGCAATTTTCAATGTAGAATAATGGGTGACTGGGAATTTTCGGGAAGTATGGTGATGACTTTGGGAAAGTGACTGATGGTTGGCTAGAAGGCTGCAACTGGGTACTTGACTGGAAAGGATCATATTGGGTAACTAATGCTGACTGGTAATTGGGGCGGATTTGCCCTAATGTTGTGAATCTGTTTGCAACTGTAATAGGAGATGATTGACTATAGGGTACCAGACTTTGGGGTGGCTGTTCTGGTCTGACTGATTTCTGGGAGGTTGACTCTTGTTTGGCGAATCTTAGGGGATACCTAGATCCCATCTTGCTTTCCCTGTAAAAATTCTCTGGTTAGGAAGTCAGGGATTGAATTTTGACTACCTTTGATATACTCAATTTCAAAATCAAAAATACTAAGTATAGCTTGCCATCGTGCAAAAATCTGTTTTGATGCAATGTTTTGAACATCTTTTTCTAAAACATGTTTTGCAGATTTGCAATCTACTCTGACTAAAAACTTTTGATTAAGCAAATCATCTTGAAATTTACTGATGCATAATACAATAGATAGTATTTCTTTCTTAATAGTACTATAGTTACTTTGTGCATGATTCCATGTTCCTGAATGAAAACGAACAATCTGTTCAGGATCGGATTTACTGGTTCTTTGCTTGAGGATGCCACCATAACCAAGATCGGAGGCGTCTGTTTCTACTATTTTGAAAGAATTGACTGTAGGAATACCAAGACATGGGAGGGATCTAACAAATGTCTTGATCTCTTTGACTATTGAAGTATGAGTATCAGTCCAGGGAGGAGGATTGTTCTGGAGCCGATCAAATAATGGCTTGCACTTGACTCGGAGACTTTGATAGAATTCTGCGACATAATTAAGTGATCCTAGGAACCTCTGCAATTAGGTTTTGTCTAAGATCTTATCTGGGAATTTTTCTGCAAATTGGATGACTCTGTCAATAGGAACTACGGTTGACTAGTGGATGTGATATCCTAGAAATCTGACTTTAGTCTGGAACAGCTTAATCTTGGGTGCTGAAACAACTAAACCGTTAGTTTTTACTGCATGAAAGAATGACTTAAGATGTTTCCAATGTTCTTCAATGGAATTAGAGAATATCAGAACATCATCTATGTAAACAATTGAAAAATGACTGAAAGGATTAAATATTTCGCTCATGATATTCTGGAATTCACTAGGCGCATTCTTTAGACCGAATGGCATAACATTCCATTCATAATGACCAAATGGAGTGACAAATGCAGTTTTGTATTTGTCTTATTCATGAAGTTGAATTTGCCAAAATCCACTCTTCATGTCGAACTTTGAAAAGATGACTGCTTGACTGAGCCTGCTAATGAGATCTTTTTTATTAGGAATGAGGTACCTAATCCATTCTAACACACTGTTGAGGGGCTTGTAGTTGATGACTAATCTGGGGGCACCTCTTTCTATCTCAGCGTTTTTCTGGACATAGAAGGCTGCACACGACCAAGGAGATTTACTTTTTCTAATAATACCTTTACTGACTAATTCTGTAATTTCTTGTTTACAGAATTCCATGAGCTCATGACTCATCTGAATAGGACGTGCTTTGGTAGGAATGTTCCGTTCATCAAATTCTTTGATGTAAGGAAGCTTGACTGTGTGGCGCTTTCTGTTCCAGAAAGCATTAGGAAGATCAGAACAGACTTCTGTCCTGAGTTGTTCTTCAAAAGAATGGAGTTTTTGTTTAAAATGACTATGAAGTAGTTGCTCTTCAACTCTTCTGAATTTGATTTCACACTTGAGATGACTAATGTGTTTGGTTTTACTGGTAAGTAAACTGACTGTCTTGGAGATTGAATCTTCCTGCAAGGCATGAATTTCTTTAAGCTCAGGATGACTCAAGAATTTGAATTTGACTTTTTCACCCATTGGATAGGTTGTGATTCCATCATTTTCAGTGGTGAAAGGATATAGCAAGGCAATGAAAGGGAGACCTAGGATAACCTGATCTGTCATATTCTTGACTAAAACGAATGAAGTTTTAAAACATACTTGACTCTGGCAGATGTGATGACACACCCCGACCCAAAAAGTGGGGCCCGGGAGTGCGGCCATCACCCCCAAAGAGTGACGAAGCCTTAAACAACTAAAAGAGACAAAAACGGAAGAAAAAGAAATACAAATTAATATCAGAGCATCTACAGCGGAAGAGAAACAACACACTACAACTGCCCCAAGGGCGGAATACACAGCGGTACAGCTTAACTCATAACCTGCCTGACAAGGACAACGAAGTTCTCCTACCCTTCGTTGATGGAAGTAGAGCTATCGGCAGGTTTCAGTCGACTCGGTGATGCACTTCAGAATCAGATCCTGAGGGGGCGCAAAAACAAGGGTGAGTGGACGGAAAAAGAAGTCAGTGAAAAACATTTAACAGATATGCCAATAACCCCCTCTGTCAAAACAGATAGTATAAAATATCATACCTCAATCCAGCCAATACGTACTGTAACTAACATCCGAGCAACCTATACACACAAAACATTCTCAACACTAAAACGTAATGTGGTCGAGGGCCATAACACCCGACCGAGATATACCTCTCATGAACGAGGGCCATATCACCCGTCCAAGATATAATGTGTGGTCGAGGGCCATGTCACCCGACCGAGATATATCTCTCATGGACGAGGGCCATATCTCCCAAGACCATGATTTAATGGATGAGGGCCATACCACCCGATCCATATAATGCGCCCCTAATAGTACTAATCACAACAAACTACCTAGGAACAACCCAGCAACGATTACCAACAATAGTCACAACAACCAGCAGCATAACCAATTTATGAGCATAAAACATACGAATACATATATACGAAAACATAGTACACTCAAACACATTTAAAACCAAAACCTGTCCACTCACAGTGACACCGGGCGATCGTCGTCGTCCTCCTCTGCAGGCACGATTCGGTTATGCTGATTCCTCGAAATCTGATCACCTAACAATCCCAATAATCCAAAGTTAATAACCGAAACTTAACGAATAACCGTGAAACCCTATTTTTCCTTGTTTTGCTCAATCGGGATATAACCGTATCTCGGATGGCAAAATGGAGTTCGCCATTCGATCCGGAACGTCGTTTCCACTCGGAAAAGTGGTCGGTCAACCCTGGTCAACGGTCAGTCAACGCCGGTCAACGGTGTTGACCAACCGGTCAACGTTTGCTGACGTCAGCACTCCGGTGCTGACGTGGCACTGACACAGTGCTGACTCAGCGCTGAGGTGGCCTCCACGTGGCAGCTGGCGTCATCATCGGCGATGACATCATCACCGCCGCGCCGCCGCCGTCGTCGCCGGAAACTGGGAATTTTCCGGCGACTATTCATCCGATTTCAAAACCCTCTATCTTCCTCAATTCTCAACCAAATTCAACGATCTTTATATCAAAATTCATCTACGGAAGCCAAGGAATCCAAATCTATAACTTTTAGAACTCACCTTGCACTGTGCTGGCCGGAATCACGCTGGAAAGCTTGCGGATTCCGTTCGTCTTGTTGCCGGCGATTCCGTGGGTTTCCGTCGACGATGTGGGGTGCTTCGGCTTCGTCTCGGCGAGGGGAAGCTGTTTCTGGGTTCAGTTTTTCCTATCCGTGGCCGCCGGCGAGTCAACGACGATGAAGGGTGGCGGCGCGTGGGTGCGGGTTTGGGTTTCCGGAAAAAATGCAAGCCCACGGGTCTTCTTTTGGGTTTTAAAGCCCAACACAGTGCTGGCCAATAATTGGCTGACACTGTGGCATTGGCCAATCATGGCCTGCCACGTGTCACAACCCACTTCCTCACGTAATCGTTTTTCGTCCATAACTTATTCATTACAACTCGAATTCCGATTCCGTCTCCGCGGACGCATTCGTATCGAAGAGCTCTTCGTAAAGAGTACAATATCGAATATGTAAATTTATACTGTTCACAAAGTCAACGTTTGACCATCTAAGGGCATTTTGGTCATTTCACGATATTTTGGGAAAATTTTCGGAACGGGTCGTATCATGTGAGCTTTGGAAATTTCATAATTAATTTCCATCTTGCTGCCGTTGGCTGACTTAAGAGATTCTTTGGTTTTTGAATAAAATTGGGTAGGAATTAATCCTTCCTGGATGCAATTCAGATCTGCACCAGAATCGATTAATGCTCGGATTTCAAGTTTGAAATCACTGATGACTATAGTTATTTTGGAATACCATTTACGAATCTGAATTCGCTCAAGGTATGACAAAACATATTCGTAACTATTTTTCTCTTCTTCAGTTGGTGTTTTTTGAGGAAGCCTTAACTTGAATGTTTCTAAGTCCTGACTAATTAGGTATTGACCTGTTTTTAACTCTTGATTTTGTTGTTTAAGAATTCTGACTTCTGACTTAAGGTGGTTAACTTCAGAATGGAGGTCGTGAAGGGTTGGCAACTTACCTTTGTTTTTACTGAATTTTTCTAAAGTGGTGTTAAGACAGACTTTTACTTCTGGGGTCTTAGGCTGGCTTTCTTCTGACTGAAGCATGACCTTTTTTAGTTTTTTCAAATACTCGGTTTTGAGTTCTGGATTTTCTAGTTTACTGATAAGATCAACTAAAAGCTCTTCCTGTTCTTCTTGTTTTGTAAGAACAGTTACTGTTTTACAGCAAGTGTCTTTACAACCAAAATTGATGTCAGGAGAACTAGAACTTGAACCATCAGAGGCTGACTCTATGTCTGACTCAAGGTTTGACTCTAAGTTATCATCACTGGTTTCTCTGATCTGGAGTATTTTAAGAAGTTCTTCTTTTTCTTGATCGGAGATTTTTAGCTGACTGATAGTTTTCTTGACTCTACAATCTTTGGCATAGTGACCTTTCTTTTGACACTTAAAGCAGGTGATACTACTTTTGTCTTTGGCCTGGTATTTTTGACTAGGTCTGGTATTTTTCTTCCAATGATGTTTGGTCTGGGTTTGGAATAAAATACATCATTGACAGGTTTACTCTTTTCGTATCTTTTGTGCTTGTGATATCTTTTGTGACTAGGGTATTTTTGACTGGACTTGGTATTTCTGGAAGGGGCTATTGGAGGTAGACCGTATTGTTCACAGAAATTACCCATTTCGTATTTAGCGATTTTCCTATTGCTGTTGACTTGTTTACTAATCTTCATATCAATACACATCTTCAGACCTTCTTGCTGAATTGTATTGATAATATTACCGTATGTGAGATTGTCGTAGGGAATGACATTGTTCTCATTACTAAGGACTTGTCTGATTTTGTGTGCGAATAAATTAGGAAGACCATTAATAAACTTTTCTTTCCAGAAAGGTTGATTACTGTCTTCACGAAGCATGACTCTGGATATAAAGACATCTTTATACCATCTGAAATCACTGAGAGTAGGACATCGAAGATTACTGAGTTGGTCATGGATCCTAGAGGTGATGTTACTAGGAGTACCTATGAAATGTTCTATAATTGTGAAAAGAAGAGTGTTGACTGGATCTGGAATACCTTGTCCGATGGTTTCATCGAAGATTGGTAGTCCATCTTCATCATGTTTGATTGCTGATCGAATGGCTTGTTTGGAATCAGGAGTGAGATGATTTTCCCACCAAGATAGGAGAATGCCGGTAAAACCGGTGACTAGTAGATCAAGGATCTGAATTTGACCGAAATTATGAGTAGTTGCGTAGGTGTTGGCCACCATTGACATATGTTGAAGTTTGTTCAACAATTCTTGTTCTGACAGACCATCTATGTTCCATTCATAAAGCTTGTCTGCAGAAACTGCGAATTGGTTTGAGAACATTCTTTCTTCAAACTGCATGTCAGGAGGTGTTGGCCTTGGATACCAGTTTTTTGTAAGACTGGTAGGATTGACTCGGGTTTTATGGATTCGTTTGACTTCAAGATTTTTAAAGGCATTTTCAATTTGACTGATGTTATCTGATTCTGGATCGGAAGAAGAATCGGATTGTTGACTAGTTTGGGAGACATTTATCATGTTTACTGAAGGGCCTGATTTGGTTGGGGTTAGGTCCTTAAGCATTTGTTCAATTTTAACTAGTGTCGGGTCTTTAGGCTTAAGACTTGGGCCTGGTTTGGACTCAAACTTGACTAATGGGTTTTCTTTTCTGGAAGAACTGGGCTGACTAAGAAGTTGATCAGTATTGGTTTCAATTTTGTCTAACTGTTTTCCAATGGTGATAAGGCATTGGTTGGCATAATTATTTTGTTCAATGACTTTTTTGACTTCGGAATCTTTGTCAGGGATTTTGAATGGGGAAGCAATAATGGATGTTTCTAAGTGGGGGATTACTATTGTTTCGACTGGAGGATGACTGGCAGACGCATGTGTTTTGTCTGGTTTAACCCAGCTTTGTTTGGTGACTACACTGACATTACCGTGTGACTCATCAATGAAATCCAGAAAGAATATTTCTTTTTGGCTTTCAATCATAGTGTTTTTCCATTGACTGAACAGTTCCTTTTTCTCTGACTCAGAGAATTGTTGGCGAAACTGGTTTCGTCTCTGGATGTTTACTTCGTGTGTAAAATGCCTATCGAGCATTTTCCAATTGATTTTGAATTCTTTGGTAATTGTGAGGAGTTGGGAGTTAATGGGGGGAGTGACTTCGAAATCGGTAGCTGTGGGTGACTGTTTGTCTGACTCAGAATCATCATTGTTAGTGTAACAAGGATGAGTGACTTGTGAAGTGGTTTGAACTTCTTTTAACTTAAGTTTTTTAAACTCTTTATCGATATCTTGATCGCGTCGGAGAACTCCTTCGGTGGTTGCAGACTCAGCAAAGGAATGTCTTGGCGGTAAGATACGGTTTGTTTGACTAGGAACAGTTCGAATACTGGGTGGTCTTGGGTCCGAGGAAGATGCTTGACCTCTAAAGTTGATTTTGACCGTACCGTCTAGGTATTGTTGGATGTAATCTAGAGATGACTGGGTATTCTGGATATCTGTGGGTTGATTTTCATTGACTAATAACCAATCTGTAGGAAGGTTGATTTCTGACCATCTAAGTGTTTGGGGAATCCGGATATTGGCATTACTCTGGTTACTTTGAATGAGAAGTGTTTGGTCTTTGGGACTTTTGTTGACTGCTTGGACATTCAGATTAGTGCCAGTACATTTATAGTAAATCCTATAAATGAGTGACAGTGAATGGACTCCATTGAGGACTTTGTAACCAGCTGTCTTAATGTTTAATGTTAAAGTTTTTAAGACATGAGGATCATTAATGCTTACTGTGAAATCAGGATAACAGTCGAAATGAATCAGACCATTATACAGACTAGATTCAATAACTCCAAGTATACTATCATTGAAGTCTGTGAATCTGGCATCTCTAAGACACAAGAGGACTGAATTGTTTAGACCTCGTCTAGTTAGGGGTTTGACTGCAACTTGAACACAACCAATATGAATATAGTTGTATCCTTCTTTTTTGTGGATTTTAATTGCTTCTTGACTGAATAACTGACAAGTTTCATGTTCTTTACTAATGGCGTAGACTTGCTCTACTGTTTTGACTTGGTGTGATGACTTGAAAGCATTGAAAGACCATTTCTTTCGGTATATGCTTTCTTTGGGAATTTTGGGTATGTTCCAACCCGTGAAATCAATGTTTTCATCTGACTGGTATTCTATGTGTTCTTCGTTGACTATGTCTGGTATTTGGCCTAGGTTGGACCTAGAACTGACTGAAGAATTAGATCGAAATAATCGACTCATCTTGACAATTGACAGGAAATCTACAGATCGACAGACTTACTATTCATCATCGTTTTCTACCCATGTGTACCTGGAACCTTAAAACCCCCCCCCCCCCGGCTTCTGTTGGTGGCCTCTTGGGCCGGGCGGGGGGGGAAGGAGGGAGAGAGAAAGGGGAAGGGAATGGGTAGGAACGAGCCCGTCATATATATATATGAAAGTCCTAGAAGGACTTAAGCTGACTGAGTCAAATAGTTCTAAACCGCGGAACACCCTCTCGATTTTACTGAAGAGTTCACTTTATGGATTGAAATAATCTGGGCGGATGTGGTATAATTGCTAAGTGATTTTGATAAGTAAGAGATATGTGAATAATAAATTATGCCCCTTTGTGTTTATCAAGAAATCACATTCCGAATTTGCCATAGTTGCAGTCTATGTCGATAACATGAATCTTATTGGTACTCTAGAAGAGCTTGAGACAACTGCCTCCCACTTGAACTCAGAATTTGAGATGAAGGACCTAAGGAAAACTCGATTTTCTCTCGGCCTTGAGCTTGAGCACTACACTGATGATAAAGCGAAGCCCTCAAGTACCCCCATGGTCGTTCGAACACTAGATGCTAAATGAGACCCATTCTGTCCTAAAGAGGATGATGAAGAGTTATTGGAACCAGAAGTTCCATATCTAAGTGCAATCGGCGCTTTATTGTACTTAACTCAATGCACTAGGCCAGACATCTCGTTTTTTGTAAACTTGTTAGTTCGGTAAGCAACGCGCCAACACGCCGCCACTAGTAAAGATATTTTCCATTACTTTAAAGGTACTATGTACGGACATGTGCTTATTTTATCCCTATGCATCTCAGAATGGATCATCCCCCCTTGATCCTTAGAATGATGCTTGGCTTGTTGGATATGCTGACACAAGTTACATATCAAACCCGCACAAGGCACGTTCCCAAACTGGTTATGTCTTTACCATGGGGAATACCGCGATATCTTGGAGGTCTAGGAAGCATACTTAGTTGCGACTTCTTCAAATCATGTTGAACTCATCGCCCTTCATGAAGCCACACGTGAATGTGTTTGGCTGTGGGTCGTTATTGAGCATTATCGGCAGACTAGCGGATTGTCTTCGTTAGTGATGTCCCGACAACTATCTTTGAAGATAATGCAGCATGTATCGACGAGATTAAGAAATGATACATCAAAGGAGCCAACACCAAGCACTTCGCGCAGAAGTTTTCTTCTCACATCAGCAGCAAGAGCATTAGAAGATTGAAGTCAAGCAGATCCGATCCCAAGGCAACCTCGCAAATTTGTTCACCAAGTCTCTATCGAAGGCTACTTTGCAGAAGCTTGTTCATGAAATTGGATTGCGTTGATTGTCTGATTTGAAACCTACGTAGCCTTCAGGGGGAGCCTTGTCAAATTCAGGGGAAGTATTCGAAAGTGTACTCACTTGAACTTAATGTACACTTTTTCCCTTGCCGCAGGTTAACTTTTTTCCCACTGGATTTTGTTGTCTGATTAGGTTTTTAATGAGACACTTGCATTGGGTTGGTCATACCTCTAAGTGCTTATTGCATCATGTAGATGCTAAGTATCGACATATGCATGTTCACTTTCGCTTTGGCTTTTTTCCCTATTGGCTTTTTCTTAGGTGTTAGCATTTCCCTATATGGATTCCCTATAGACTTACATATTCTCCGAGTGCCTACTACACCGACTTCATTCACTGCCTACGAAGATCTAATGCGACTACTTTTAGAGTTCTACACATTCAAGGGGAGTGTCGTAAACTGTATTTCTGTATGAGTGTAAACTAGAAGTAGGAATATTATTAAAAATAAAAGGGGAAAAAGAGGGGAAAAAAGAAATTAGGAGAATAAATCCCTTTTTTTTATTTATCTTTTTTTTTCTCCCCCCCCGTTTTTTTTTTTTTTTATTTTTTTTTTTTTTTTTTTAAAAAAAAAGGAAGAAGGGGGGGGGGAAGGGGGAAGGAAGAACTACCTTAAACTAAGAACACGTGTCAGCACCACAGACATAGAAAGAAGAGAGATGGGAAGAGGAAGGAAGAAAGAACTGGCCTTAAACCACGACACGTGTCAGCACCACAGGCATAGAAGAGAAATGAAAGAGGACCAGCCATAATAGGAGGAGATTTTCCCATATTTCCCAGGAATAAATAAAAGAAAGTGACTTTTGACCAACAAAAATAAAAGAAAGTGACCAACTTCCAACTGAAAACTACCTACCACCCCTTCCCCTCTTCCCTTCTCCTTCACACGCAGAATTGAGTTTGAGGTCGTGAGAATTCCATCTCGTTCTCCAGCCAAATAACAACAAAAGAATTGCCCAAGACAAAGAAAAGGACCCGAAAATAAGCAGAAATAATTAATCGAAATCTTTCTGATTTAACGTCGTCCACCAGCACCTAACAAGCCTTGCGCTTTAAAGCAACCCCCGTCACGTTTCGTCACCATCTCTTCTTCTACTTCTCATTCTGTCCATCTAACCCCTAATTCCCCCCCAAATTGGCTATATTTCCAGCTCCTAGGGTTTCTGTTTTCCTTATCAGAAACCCTAATTTTCGTTTTCCTCCCTCCAGGAATTCAGGTCTGTTTCCTGACTCCTTCCCAGAATATTTAAATTATAGAATTCGTAAAATAAAGTTTCTAATTTTGGATATTTCTCTTTTTGCTTTTAATACATTTTCTGTCTGGTGTTATGTTTTCCCAACCAAACAGAGGTCTTTTGTTTCTTTCCTCCTTCTAATTTCTGCATGTTTGTTTGAATTGGAGTGATCAATAATGCTTAATTTTGATTACTTCCTTGTTTCTTGTGCACCTTTGATGTTTATGATCCTGCATTTCCCTAGGAGCTTGTTGGTTGGTGATTGTTTGGTTGCTGAGGGAACGTAGGAAATTTTGAAAAGTGGTTCTGCTGGAGTGTAATTGAGTTTAGTACACTATAGTTGGTTGCATTGCTTTTATCTGTTCTTTTGTTGAGAGGACAATGAGTGCCATAAGGGATTCAAATTGTTGAAGCAGAGGAGTAATTGCACTTTTCGTTGTATTAGTGTAGCAGGTATGAAAGGTTTAGTTCGTGAAATTTGAATGACAAGACGAAGTTTGGTTTAGTTCAATGGTTCATGGAGTATTCTATCAATTTCACTAATATAGTGTTTTTAAGAATAGGTCACATAAGAGAGTACTCCAAATGCAGTGTGATTCTTATCCTTTGAATAAACGACTTTACCTGGAAATGGATCTTTGTCTGTCACTAAATTAGTTTTCATTCTCTTATTCACAGCTAGATCTTTCTGGTTTCCCACATTATTGCTGCTCTAGTTCTGATACATTCAATGTAAAAGAGACGTAATCAGGATGCCAAGATATCTTTATATTCCTCGACTGTGTATTTCTTAACATTGAGCAGAGGGGAAGATATCCTTTATAGATCTTCCAGTGGTGAAATTTTTTTACGCTACATAATTAAATCAATTTCCAAGTATCAGAGTAATTTGAATTTACTGTTTCGACCGATCTTTGTTTGGATGCAACTCCTGAGTGCAAAACTGTTATCCATCTTCATTATAAGTCAACTGTGGAACATTAATGGTTTCAGGTTGAATTGTGGTATTTAACAGACCCAAAATGAGTTTCATGTACTTCTGATGTTCTCTTCATTTATCCGACATGATATTCGAGTTCTTAGAAAATATGGTGGAGCATACAAATTTGCCTTTTGTCATGATGGAACTGTTTACTGAAATGTTTGAACTTTGTTTGATAGTCATTTGGTAATGCTAAGAATCTATTCATGTTGAGTTGTTGGGTTCATACTAGAAAAGCCTTTCTCTAGCATAGTATTTACTTCTGTTGTGTGGTAAATTTCAGTTGGGCCTTTCCTATCTACTTCGACCATGTCCAGCTTGGAGGAGCCACTTAGTTTTGACAAGTTGCCCAGCATGAGTACCATTGATCGGATTCAGAGATACTCATCTAGTGCTTGCAGGTCAGGAGCAGATGACACTGAAATGGGGAACTGTTGGATTGAAGGAAAAAGCTGTAGCACATCCAATAGTTGCGAGTACGTTATATATGTGCTATTTTGTTCTTGAGCCACCTTCAACCCTCAAAATGTACATAAGTATGCTTTCATGTGATTTCATGTTTATATTGTGCTGAAATGTTGTCATAGGGTTCCTCCCTAATTTTATGATCACAGTATCAACCTGTTATTTGTGAATGTGTGGTTTTCAGACCATTAGGTAGGCATCATAAAGAACGTTGTCTAAGGATACAAGGTCCTGGTGCTTTTTTCCTTGATCCGTTAGCTAAAAACCAAATTGATTAATTAGTCTTCTTCTCAGTGCGTGCTTAACTTTTTCATTTCCGAAGTTTTGCAGCCTTCACAAAATGGCCATATTCTTACATAGCTCAGTTTCTTTGACTATGATAATCTTTAACTGGTAAAATAACCTTAAGCATGTGTTAATTTTTCAGGGAAGATTATCAAGAGTATACAAGAGAGAACTTCCCGTGGAAAAGACATACAAGAGAGTTATCCCATGGTCAAAGGACCTTGAGCTTAGGAAGGAATCATAGGGTATTTGGAAATATTTGTGACTCATGGTATTTGTCAGCTCATTATAACTCCAAGTGCAATGACAAAGATATGACGAATAAGGTGCTTCAATACCTTCACTAGAATGATGATACATTTGCCTTCTGTTTAGTATGAAGATATGATGATATATCTTGTTTAGCAGACATAACTCCATTCTTCTTTTCTGGGTTTTTCCTTCTAGATTATACAATGCATTTTGACACTTGGGTTACTTAAAGCTTTCGTCTGTTCTTTGAATGAAACAGTATTTGAAAGGTATACCAAAGTTTGTGAAGATAGTTGAAGTAGGTCCAAGGGATGGACTACAAAATGAAAAGAATATTGTACCTGCAGCAGTGAAGATTGAACTGATTCATAGACTGGTATCTTGTGGGTTGCCTGTAGTTGAGGCTACAAGTTTTGTATCACCCAAATGGGTTCCTCAGGTAATGAAGCTTTACCCGTCTTCAATTTGGAGGGATTACTTCAAATTTAGCTTAGAAAGTGTGATTTCTATAGGACTGGTCAATTCGTTTTTCTTAGCCACGCTTATAGGGCTTTCATTTGTTAACCTGTAGCATGATGCTCAATCAGATGCCTTTTGCATTGACCAGATACTGATATCCTAAGCACTAATTTATGATAAAGTGATGAGAGACGCACATTATTAGATTTGTAAGAGAATGGGTTTTTTAACTATTGGTATTTACATTTTGTCCTCATTTGTTCAATTGTGGATTTAATAGTTTGATTAAAAGAAGGGAATTCTGGGGATTTGTGAATGTTTCACTTTTTTCTTTTCTCCTTTCCCTTTATATATAAGATACAAGCCAATCCTGAGGTTGAGTGAATTATCCTCCCTTCTATGCTGAGATTTTTATGAAAGTTTTTTGGTTCGCACACACACAAACACACACACCATGCATCGAATCTATTGGTAGCTTAAATAAATTTTCAAGCTGAATCTTGCTAAATTCCATCTACGTTGACTATAACTGGGCTCACGTCTGTTCCATTCCCTCTGTACATAGCTAGCAGATGCGAAGGATGTCATGGAAGCAGTTCACAATTTGAAGGGTGCTAGAATGCCTGTTTTGACACCCAATATAAAAGTGAGTGATCTCTCTAGCAATACCAGACCTTAATCCTTCTGATTTTTCTGACATATCACATCAACTTTTACAGGGATTTGAAGCAGCTATAGCTGCAGGTGCTAAGGATATAGCAGTCTTTGCATCAGCTTCTGAATCATTTTCGAAGTCAAACATCAATTGTAGCATTGAACAAAGTCTTGTTCGTTATCGTGCGGTTACTCAGGCTGCGAAAGAGCTCTCAATTCCTGTTCGAGGGTATGCTCACTTTCTTTTTTTTTGTTCCTCTCCCCTCTTGTAAGATGCAGGAAATTTATTAAGTACACAAGACACGACAACTACCTTAGCTTTCCGAATCATCACATGCATAAAAGAATCGAAAAAGATGGTTTGTCAATGCTAAAATTATCATAAAATATATCCTTAACTGGTTCTCTTTATCTCTTGCACTATTGTTGTCTCCTCTCCATCTCTCTTTGGTGGTAAAGCCTTCTGTATAAGATAATATTACTAGAGGGAAGATCTATTCAGGTTGGCTATTGTTATTAGGTGTCTTGCATGTAACGGGTGCTGTATAACTGCTTTCAGATCAGATTCTCTATGCAATAATTGTCCTATATGATATATGGGCTAGATTTCTGTGTTCCCCTTTGCCAGTGCAGGCCCTTCACACTGCAATTCCGATTCTTTTCTTTTAGCAGGCATACTTCTTTTCAGTGATGTAGGAGTCGAATTATTTTGTAAACATTCAACATTACATTTGAGACTTCTTGCTTTTCGTATGCAATACTTTCGTTCAGACTCGGTTCAAAGTGACAACTTTTATTTTCATTTTTTTGGGATATAATTTCTGTTTTTTCCACCTCTACTGGGAGGGAGGCTTGCTTCTAGTGCTTTTGTTAAATATCAGGTTTTAAATGCTGTAAAAGATAGCATTGTGTGTTTTCCTTTGTCTTTCTCCTGTGCAAGCAGGGATGAAAAATTCAATGTTCTATTAGTGGTTAAGAAGAATGGTCCGTCTTTAATGTCAATTTAGGAAAAGATAAGTTTATTGTCTTATGATAATTTAATTTTTTTATTATTCTGTACTTGGTTGTAATGACCAAAATGCCTTCCAATTGTATTTGACGAGCTCTGAATTAGTTAGATAAAAAAGTATTGTTCAACCTCTTGCTTTTATATTTGTACACGTCGACTTCATTTTCCTTTTGGTGCTAACCATACTTCAATATTTATTTGAAGCCAAAAGGAGCATGTTTTTACTTAGGTGGTTCATTTATGGATAAATTTGTTACTACTTTGATAGGTATGTCTCGTGTGCAATTGGATGTCCAGTGGAGGGAGCAATTCCTCCATCAAGAGTGGCATATGTAGCAAAAGAGCTTTACGAGATGGGCTGCTTTGAGATATCTCTTGGAGACACAACCGGGGTTGGTACACCTGGTAACCATTTGAATTTTTCCTCATTTAACAGTTACATTTGTTCTACAACCGTATTGATTCCTTTCTGCAATCTCAAGACATGATTTCTTGCTGTCTTTTACCTCCTGTTTGAGTACTGCATGCCATTTGGCACTAAGTGTACCTTCTTTTCCGTTGCTTAAGTATAATTGAATCCACATTAGGGGTTTAAATACCCAATATCTAAGCAGAACTATAGGTATGCTTCGTATTTAAAGATTTTTGTTGGTTTTGCAATAGTTGAGGACATCATTTTTCCCAATATATACATCTCCTTTTAAGCTTGGTGATGAATTTTATTTTTCTGTGACTATGCTTACGTATACAGTTACTATTATTTTCTTTTTCACAGGATTGGATCTCTGTCTGGTTCCTTATATTAGGCCCTTAAATTACTTATTTTTCTCTGTTTCTTCCTATGGCACAGGTACTGTCGTCCCCATGCTTGAAGCTGTAATAGCTGTTGTTCCGGTTGAGAAGCTTGCAGTCCATTTCCATGACACCTATGGGCAATCCCTTTCAAACATTTTAGTATCTCTTCAAGTAAGCCATTGCATTTTCATAAGAAACAGAGCAGTTTTGGTAGAAATAACACGTACACATACAAGTTACAACTACGGTGAACATGTTGTCCAGTGAAGATCCTTTCAGCTAGCTAGAAAAGCATCAAACACATATCTAATTTACTTTGGCAAAAGCTGAAGTAGAAAATATCTGAGGTACATGAATGAGCCTAGCTAGCCTAGCTACATCCCATAAACATGGTCAAAAATAGTTTTGTATTGCACTGCTTTCTCAATGAACATAGTCGTGTATCCAGAGTCACCATCATAAATTAGCTTTCAGACAGTTTGTGGCATATATGTATTTAAGTTAAAGTCATTTCAATTAAGATGATAGGTATCCTCAGCCTCTTTGTACATTATTACGCCCTAGCCCCATTCTCTCAATGACATCATAGATGTATTAGGCTACCATTTGCATGCAGAAGTCATACTAAATGGGTCTAAGACTTATTTTATAGATGCAAATCTGCCATGATGCTGTTTTTATTTTATTTTTCAGAAAAATCCCTGCAATCTTAAAGTTTTCTTTACCTTGCTTTTTGCCATTTTGGGGTTACTATCCTTAGGTTTTGTTTAAGTTATTGTTGCAGGACATGCTCATAGAAAAATGAAAACGGTTTTCACCAAGGACTTTCCATGAGCAGCTTTCTTACTCCAATCAGTGACAGTACATAATATGTATGTAAAATTATATACTTGTGATCTATCTGTAACATTCTATTTTTTCTGACAGATGGGGATTAGCACAGTGGATTCTTCTATTGCGGGTCTAGGCGGGTGTCCATATGCTAAAGGAGCTTCAGGTAATGTTGCCACTGAAGATGTTGTGTACATGCTTAACGGACTTGGTGTGAAAACCAATGTGGATTTGCCGAAGCTCTTAATGGCCGGGGATTTCATCAGCAAGCATTTGGGTCGACCATCTGGTTCGAAGACTGCCGTTGCCTTGAGCCGAGTTACAGCTGATGCCTCTAAGATATAAGCTATTTCAGGCCAATAAATTGCACTCCAGCTATACAAGAAGGGGATTCAGGAATGCCCTGATCTGCGCAGTGCCACACAATAGGAATATTTACACACGCACAAGTTACGGATACATTAACTATTTTTCAAGGTACCAACAGTTTGTTGTATGTAATACGTAGTGGCGATAAGGTTTAAACTATTGTATCTGATACGCTCCAGTGAGTGTTAAAAACTATATATTTAAATTAATGGAGGATAACAATGGATAAAAGAACCTACTGAGTGTAGGCTACTGAACTCTGTTCCTTCCCCATAGACAACTTTTGGAAAACATTGTAGGATATAACGTTGGTTGGTGGTAATGAAACTAGGTCTAAATGATATACATTACCAAATACTTGGGAGTTGAAAAGCTTGTGAAAGTTTTAACTTGCTCCAAGCTAGAGGGTGTAAGCAAGGAACAAAATTTCCATCGAAACATCGAAATTTCCATCGAAATTTCAGAAATTTTGGAGGTTCGAAACTATCGAAATTTGCCGAAATTTCTATCGAAATCTGAAATTTTAATCCTCGGGTGTAAGTCAGAAATTTTTTTTATCTATTCAACTCTTATTTTGGGATTGCTATTAGCACTTTACTTCTTATTTATTTCTCTCACATAATTGGAGTGTCAGATAACTATTTTATAGTGCCATGAACTCTTATGAATTTAAGTTTTTATTTGTTTATAGAAAAAAATGCAAATTCCGTCTACTGTATCTTCACTCCAGACCAGAAGGTTTTATTTTTATTATTTTTTTTGCGCGAAAACAATGGACATTCCATTGATAGAGGGGCATCAATACATTCCAGATCAGAAGGTTGTGCGTTCGATCACGTTGGGTTCTGATCCTTTATTTTCTTTCTGCTTAAAGTTATTGAAACAGCCATTTCTTCTGGTGTTGGTAAATAACAGAACGAATTACGTAATAAAGCTACCAAGACCTCCTAGAAAAGAGGCAATCACTCAGCTGCGTTGAGATGAAAATTTAAGAAATTATTCGATCAATAAGCATGTCAGTAGCCAGTTAAATATAGAACAGAAGATCCCCACTAACGAGGGAAAATTGTAAAATTAAAAAGTACATACTCATATAATAACGGGGAAAAATGTACAATTAGTTTGGTGGGATTTGTTGGTTATAAAAGCAACTGCTGAATCTATGAAAGGAACTGCTGCTATGCATTTCATCGTACCTATGTTGCATTAATCGCCTGCAGCGTCATCTTCCTCTGGTTTGACAAAGAATTCGATATAAGCAATTCGACTAGGCTGTTGATATCCACTAGAATCGATACGTGGGTGTGAAGCGGATGGTCTTGCCACCGAAACTAAGTGTTGCACTTTCAGCAGTCCACCTCTCCCAATAGTCACCTTGCTTCCTCGGTTATCTTTAATCACAGTGCTCGGAATGTTTGAAGCTGTTGCTCGAAGGAACTTGTATTTATACCTAAGAGAATCAGAGTACAAACCAAAGCACTAAGAGACTAGAAGTGAAGTGGTTAATTGGATGTAACGCTTTGGAAGTGATTTAAGACATACCTGTAAGATACTTGACGATCGCAATGAAATGCAACCAAAAGATCAGTATTTACATAATACAGTAAGTCTATCTGCAACAAAAGACAAACCTAAAAATGAAATTTTCCAAACATCACCATAAGTGCTCGGCTTGTAAGTTAGAAACAACCTTTACCTGCAAATCTCCATGGCCTTCACCTCTGAAGGTTACAGTAGGAGGATCTGGCTGTAGATTGATCTGGATGCTTGATCCAGGCCACTCAAGATCGTCAATTGCTTCCTTCAGCGCTGCAGACTGGGGTTCAGATTAGAAGTCAAAGAACCACAAGGTAAAAGAACTTAATCTCAGTCGAAATATGAAATATATGAAGAAAGTATATGTCTGAATGCCACCAACTACTTGAGTGAATCCATTATCCTTTCCTTCACGGTTTAGGGTACACACACACACACACACACACACACACTGACTGCCTACATAGGACTTACACTGACTATCCACCCCTCCAACTCAAAGTTTATTTTCAGGAAATATGGTAAATATGCACATAATGGCAGGTAAAGCTGACAATGAAAATAAGGAGAAAGTACCCGCTTATGAAACAGAAAAGAGGTTAAATGTAAGCCGTTAATGACTCTTGTCAGTATTTAACCGATTATCGATACTTCAGAATTGAAACAAACCCTCTGTTTTCTTGAACCAGAGGATATTTGGATAGAAAAGTGTTGGCTAGTTGGGAAAAGGAAAAATGCAAAATATCTAGGAATGTTTTCTAGGGAAGCCCCAGTTTCAACCTTGTTGCATTTTGAAGTAGACTGCTAAAGGGCAGTGCACCTATAGAATAACAAAGCCAGAACAAGTATGATCCATAATTTTTATGTTTTATGTTTCGTCCATATGAAATAGAAAACGCAGAAGTGGCTTATATAGGCACCAAATTAACTGCCAAGAGAGTAAATGATGAAGATACCTTGACGGTAAAAGTCAGTGGAGTGCTCCCAGCAGGTTCAAAATTGTAGTCCCATGAAACCGTATCTGGGATTCTTGTCCTGATCTCCGCGTAAATGCAAGAATCCAAGGAATCAACAGACCTAACAAAAAATGTGAGGAAGCATTGTCATATGAGTCATGAGAAGATTTGATTGATCTTTCACGGTTTCAAAGCACAGCAAGTACAAGGAATAAGGATAAAAAAAAGCAGTTCTAGAACTAGCTCTTATACAAACAATATTGAGCCTCCAGAAATGAGAACAAATTGTCCCCCAAATTCCAATCATGGTTAACAAGGAATAATCAATTGTGAAAGAAAGACGCGAAATTCAAACATCATGTACATGAAGTGCGGAAAAGGACATGATAATGAAGATGAATTTAAATTCTGAAGTAACCGGAAAAAGAAGATGATACTTGAGAAGAAGCTGCATGTCAGGCCCCGGATATCGAATTTCGAGAATGGTGGATTGACCAGGAAGTGAAAATGTGTTCAAGCAGTCCACAAAGAGTCCCAAGCTTACTCCAAACCTGGGCCGCCCTTGCCCCTTGTATTCATAACGAATAAAGAGCTGCATACACACACACACATATACACAAGGTGAAACAAACAAACATGAAACAAACAATAAACAATCAGCAGTTTGGAGTTTCTCGGGGGCAACCAAACAGATTTTTGACGGCAGAGTGAAAAGTGAAATCTGCAGCACCACTAGTACTAGTAGGTAGTTAGTAGAGACTAGAGAGCACCTCACGCTGCAGATAAACTTTGGCCTGAAGACAGCCGGTTTCCTCGACAATCAAAACGACGCCGTGCTCTGATAATTCGACGACGGCGTCCTGAAATTGAAAATTGAAAAACCCTAGCATTAGAATTTTGACTGTGCCCCTCAATTTCCTTCCGTTCTCATGAAAATGTTGCAGCGAAGGAAGCAAACCTGCTGGCGTTTCCATCGGACGGTGGTGAGGGCATCGACCATGCCTTGGACGTTGTCCAGCTGGCAAACTAGATCCGGAGCTTCTTCTGCCGACGGCGGCGACGAGTTCATTCTTCCTCTTGAGTTTCCCGCCACTGCCGCTCCACACAGTAGTTCGAGATTCTACTATTCTGCTGAATTGAATTGAAGGGAATTGATCGACAAGTCAAGTCTCGAGTGTATGGACTCTTCAGTACAGCGGGAATTTTCCCTCGCTTTCCCCCCTCACTACATATTTTTTTCTCTTAATTCTTAAAATGCTCATTCAAATTAAAAATTCACTCCCTCAAACTCCAAAATATCATAATTCGCCCCTCTAACTCTATTCCGTTAAACCGTTGCCCCCTCTAGTGATTTTCCATTCATTTTTACTAAGGTGGCAGCCACATCCTCAACAAATGGGGCCCACTCTTATCCAAATAAGCAAAATCGTGGAAATTGGGGAAACATAAACTAAAAACGCAGAGGGCTCGACGATTTGGGGATTTTGGGTGTCGGCGAAATTGGGTGTCGGTGTCGGTGTCGGTGAAATTGGCGGCGAAATTGTCGGTGATTTTTGGTGTGGATGTCGACCGAAGCCGGAGTGTAATCCAGCGGCGATTCAGAACTGTGGGTGTCGACCGAAAGAACTGTGGGTGTCTGCAGATTTATATGCATTCTCGTTTGGTTCATATTTTCAGTAGAGTTAATGTAACTATCTATAACTACTTCAATTTCCATGGAGGAACTGTCTTTCTTTTTGTGTTTATCTGCATCATAAGCGGTTGTTGAATTGTTAGTTACCGTAACGCAATTAGACAACCCAATCTCTATTCTGATTTTCATAGTCAGTTTATGTCTCATGCAAGTAGATTCATAAAATCAATGCTGATCTATTGACTTTTATATGCAATGCATTGCAGGTTTTTGTTTTTCTAGCTGCTGAGTATGAAACCTCAAAGAATGCACTGAATCAGGTAAGCTACTTTGGATCTGCATATATGTTATCATAGTTGAATTTCTTTCAGCAGTTTTTCTAGTCGGACATGCCTTAGTCTTGTTTTTGTTTGAGAACTATGTTAATTTAGGAAGAAGATGTCGAGATTGTATCCTGGAGAAGAAGAGTACGGGCGCTAATTCCGTTTCTGCGTTTTTAGTTTCTGTTTCCCCAATTTCCACGATTTTGCTTATTTGGACAAGAGTGGGCCCCATTTGTTGAGGATGTGGCTGCCACCTCAGTAAAAATGGATGGAAAATCACCAGAGGGGGGCAACGGTTTAATGGAATGGAGTTAGGGGGGCGAATTATGGCATTTCGGAGTTTGGGGGGGCTAATTTTTACCGAAAGTGAGTTTGGAGGGGCATTTTAAGAATTAAGCGTTTTTTTATTATGAGGCCCATTATGATTATTTGCTTTCCAAGAGAGAATCGGAAACAAAATTCGGGAATTGGAATCTGATACCCAAGGGAGAATCGGATACTCAACTCCCTCTTGGGTATCAGATTCCAATTCCTTTGAGGTGTTTTTGACTCTAAATATGAGTAGGGCCCATTAAATTTTGATTTCCGTGTGGGTTAGTAAACATATAGTAACTAAGGAATTTGAATGATTCCCGGTGATTTCCATTCCTTCCATTCTCATTCCCTGTAAGTAAACAAGCCCTTTGTTTTCGCATTGTGGATGAGAGTTTACTAGGTGACTTAACAACTTTTAATTTGTCTGTTGTTTCATAGAGATAATCTGTAAAAAGTAACTGAAAACTCACAACTTCAGTGGATGCAAATCACCCACCTTAAACCAATTAGTTCCTCAACTTTTCAAATTGTACTTAATTATATATACACCTCTTGGGCTCTTAAACCTAAAATATGCTAATCGAAAAGCGTTTTAGAAACCTCAATAAGAACTTACCATATTGGCAAAATTCTTATAATGTCACTTGTACTCGCAAATATTATCACTCCAACAAGCAGCAAGAGAATACCGCTACTATAAGAGATCTACTGACAATTAACAATTCAAGGTTTGAGGAAATACTAGAGATCAAACTAATTCCCATTTTCTATGAGTCGGAGTTCGCGCTGGGCAGGTTTTAACCAGCGGACGTAATTGCTCCAAGATGGAGTGTAAAAGCATCTGATGAACAAGTTCATTTTCTAGAAAAACAAAGCAGCAAGGCAATGAACTCTGAATTAGGCTGATCAATGAAAAGCTTTCCTCGCCGTCGTACCATTTATCCCTCCATTCCACTTTTGAGTAGTAAAAAAAAACTACTGTTTCTTATGAAGAACAAAACTGGTGTATCTGAAATTACAAATGCAAAAACTGAGTTCCCTTCCATTTGTCAAGCAGATAAACTGGAGCCCACCGCCTCTTCAGTGAAAAAGGGAATAGGTTTTGTAGGGGCTGGCAAACGGCCGATGCTATCAACTTTATCCTTCTGTTTTGGCGGTGGTCTAGCTGCTTTTGGCAATAACCTGCCTTTCTTTTCAAACCATTCAGGTTTAAGCAATGCTCGAAAGCCCAATTTGTTGTAATACACTTTTCTCACAGACCCACCTGCAGCTTCAACTGCTTCCTTTGCCCTTACAGTGACACGTGAAACCTGCAATTAACTCAAGTTTTGAGTTGCATGACACAAAAAGAGCACAAATTTTCACTTAAGTCAATAACAAAGTCTGGGATATTTCTCTGCAACCAGCCAGCAAATGAATTGTGGCGATAAACCCATATTCAGGCCTACGTACATACCCGTAGTTCATATGTCTAAGAAGATCAGCATGTAAAAGCATCTGTCAACCCTAGATACAATGAACGAATAGTTTTATCCCAGACAAAGTGTGAGAAATCCAAGACATAAGTTAAATGAGAGACTTCCATTCCAACAAAACATGTTTGATATTTGAAGTCAAGACATATTTGAAGTTAAATGAGAGACCTTCATTCAAACAAAACATGTTTGATATTTGTAGTCAAAACATATTTGAGGCATCACAGTATTATCATCACTCTGCCTTATGTCAATCATATATCAACTGCTATCATACGAATACAGAAAACAACAGACATAGTTTACTTTCAAATGACATCGTATTTCCATTGTAATGATAGTACTAGTTTCAAATTACAACAACATTGCAAGTGGTGAGGCACTCCCATTCCTTGCTGGAGGGTCGATAGCATCATATCATCCAGCCACCAAGAGGAAAAAAGAATTTTGTGGCAAAGGCAGCATTTTTCAATCCAAAAACAGCGACTACAACCACCAACCCCTAATACATAAAAAAAATCCAGATGAGTATATTACCTCCAGATGGATTGGCCACTTGATATGTTCAGCACCACGCCCCATCAACCTCACTCCGTCTTTAATCTGCTTCCCTATTGCCCCTGTGTCCTATTGTAACATATTTATCATCAGATTGACCCAAAGTTGATAAAGTGGTCCAACAGTGTGAGAAGTAATTGACTGTACCTTTAGCGTTTTCATTGTAATTAACTCTGACGAATCAATCTTGCCCGCATTTATAAGTGTGGCAATTTTCCCTAATCCTACTGGCTGCCACAAAGACATGCATTCCATTAAATGAATGGAAAGAACAAACAAAGGCTTAAACACATTACAAATCCATTATAAACGAGAAGATCAATTAGACATCTGAGAACCAAATTCTGCTGCTTGAGAAAGAGAATATACCCAAAACAAAAGATACTAGAACTAAGAAACAAACGCTTATTCGCAAAATAGTGTTAAGATCAGAAACCCCCAAAATATTGGAGGAACTGCAATTCCTGCACATGAAAAGATTATCTCCACTGTAAGCTACAACCTTCTTAGTTGATTATTGGCTCATCATTTCTATTAAATTAAAAGGCAGACCTGTTAGAAACACTGATTTCTACAGAAAAACGCAATATGAAAAGCACTGTCGGGACAAACCAATATACAAGCAAAAACAACAAAGGAAAAAAAGAATTAAAAAAAAAAAAAAAAGAGAGAGAGAAAAGAGAAATGACCTGAAACGTGAGGGAGAAAGGGTTGTTAAAGCCGCGCTTGGGAAGGCGGCGGCGCAGAGGGGTCTGACCACCTTCAAAGCCGAGCTTGCCGGAGCCTCGAGCCTTCTGGCCCTTGTGGCCTCGACCCGCCGTCTTTCCTTTACCCGACCCGATCCCGCGGCCTTTCCTCGTCGTCTGCTTCCTGGGAACCTTGCCTCGCAGGTCGTTCAGGCTCAGCAGGCTGCTGTAGGCTCTAATCGAACGGGACGCAGGGTTAGGGTTAGGGTTAGGGTTCGGGCATTGGAGGAAATGCAGGAAATGGGGTAAGGGCAGCGTGGGGAGGAGTGATTGAGAGCAGTGGACGGAGGGGCCTGAAATGGTTGCTGCGGCTGCGAAAAGGGATGGGAGTCTTCTCCGCAGCAGCATAACGATCAGTCTTTTGGTCGGCTTTCTTGAGTCAGACTCCCCTCCTCCGTAACTGTGCAATCTCCGGATTCTGCTTCTGGTGAGAAGGAAAGGGTTTAAGTTCTCTTTTCACTTTTTTCGCCCTTTCTAATTTTATGCTTTTGTGGGGGGACAAAAAAGGGAATTTGTCTAAAATGGCCCAAGTGGCGGCAAAACTCTGTTCTAAATGGCAGGCGGGACGGCGGCTGAAGGTGGGATAAAATACTATTATACTTTGCAATTGAATCCCTCGGTATATAGTGCGGCCATAGTGCTTCATAGTCCCTCATAGTCACTCATAGTCTTTCGAGTATAAATTAGTTGTAATTCATCAATGCATTCATAGTCCTTCATAGTGGGCCCATAGGGCGGTCATAGTCCCTCATAGTTTCTCATAGTCTTTCGAGTACAGATTAGTTATAATTCATCAACACGTTTATAGTCCCTCATAGTGCGTCTATAGTGCGGCATAGTCCCTCATAGTCCCTCATAGTCCTCCATAGTCTCTTATAATATGTCCATAGTCTCTTATAGCTCGTTCCCAGATCCAATTTTCATAACTTCTTCAATTTTCAACCAAATTCGACGAATTTTATGTCAAAATCTATCTACGCAATCCAACGAATTCAATGGTACAAGTTTTGGGACTTACTTTGGCCTGAGTTGGCCGGAATTTGTTTCCAAAGGTTCGGCTTTCCGTTTTGCTTCGCCGGCGACCATCCACGGCGAGTTTGGAGCTGAAACTTCGTGGGGGTGAGCTGGGGAACTGTGGGAAGCTGGTGCAGGTGGTGGAGTTCGGAGAAAGTTGCCGGAAAAAGAGCGACGGCAATGAGAGCTTCCAAAGGTTCGGCTTTCCATTTTGCTTCGTCGGCGACCATCCACGGCGATTTTGGAGCTGAAACTTCGTGGGGGTGAGCTGGGGAACGTTGGGAAGCCAGTGCAGGTGGTGGCTTTCAGAGAAAGTTGCCGGAAAAAGAGCGACGGCGGCGAGAGCTTCCCAACGTTCATGTGCAATTATCCAACAATTTTGGCATTTTGGAATTGATTTTGCTGCCCAGACAAATTGGAATACAAGTTGGCCACTTGG
This sequence comes from Spiraea crenata, assembly GCA_033992175.1. Lineage (NCBI taxonomy): Eukaryota > Viridiplantae > Streptophyta > Magnoliopsida > Rosales > Rosaceae > Spiraea > Spiraea crenata. The sequence continues at coordinate 457,143 of JAVBHV010000007.1, read as the reverse complement.
GCCATTTTAGACAATTTCCCGACAAAAAATGACCTTGAAATTTGCATAATATATAGGCCCAATATCTCTAGGTTTAAGTTGTTCTGAGATGAAAGACCCACTTCATTATTTAGAAAATTAACTTAGCATAGTAAAGTTGGTGAGAGTTTATTCTAAATGCATTCATCTCTTCTTTATAAAACGAGATGAGTTTTACAGACTCATCGCCAATTCACATCGCTCTTCTTCTATGTAATTCGCATCCCGTATAATTTTTGAAAAAGTAAAAGGATTAATGACTCACAAGGACATAGAAAAATACTTAATTCTATCATAGGACACACAATTCAAATAATCTCCTACAAGGACAAACTACCAAATTATATATTAAAATAAACAAACTAAACTCTATACACCCACGCGCGCAAAAAGTGTCGCCTCCCTTTTTGCTTCTCACTTCCTTCATCTCCTCCAACTCGAACTCCGCATCCGGAAATGATGACGTCTCCCACCTCCTCCTCACCTTCGTCAAATGCATCCTCGAATCTCTCCACAACCGTCGATGTCGTCTCCTCCATGTTGTCCAAACTAATGACGCTGGTTTGAGCCCATGCGGTGTAGCGGTGATTGAGTTGTGAGACCTTTGAATTGGAGGCGAAAGACGGCGCCAGTGAAGTGAATTTGAGGCAGAGAGGGAGGGCTGATCAGAGGTGGAGCTTGAGCCATGGTGAGAAATGGCGAAATCTAATAGTGATTGGGAAAGGATACGGAGGAAGACGACGCCATCGGATTTGGGTTGGTTTGGATTCTAGTCTTCTGCTTAGAGTTTGTACTTTTCTTTTGTTTTATTACATTGAAAACTTGTGGGCTTTGAGCTTCTCTATAAATTGGATAGGAATTGAATCTGGGTTGTTGAAGGTAGGGGTGGGATCGGGATGATCCCGATCCCGATTACGAAAATCCCGACCCGTCCCGATCTCGATTAGAGGCTAAAAATGATCCCGAATCCCGTCCCGATTGAGTCGGGATCCCGACAATAAAATCCCGATTAAGTCGGGATCCCGATCGGGAAACCCGATAAATCCCGACAAATGAATCTCAAGTATAATATGAAATTTTAAACTTTTTTGTTTATAATGTAAACTAACAAATACAACTTATACATAATGAAAATAAAACATATTAACATAGTAATACAATAACTTGAGGGTGTGTGTGTGCCTTCTTCTATTATCATGAAGGCCATGTGGCCATGAAGGTGTGTGTTGGCATGGGGAGAGGGGGAGAAAACCGAAAAAAGAAATAAAAAATAGAGAATACGTAGAACTTGGAGGAAAATGGTTGAACTGTTCAGAGTCAGAGAAGACCACTTTACGTTGTTCAAATCAAAAAGTTTTCTTCTTGAAAGTTGTTCATTAGCTCGATTCCTATAACATACCAAAAAAATCAGATTAATCGGATCATTGTAGCTGCTTCAATTAGGGTAAGAATTAAAACATTAATAAAAATAATTAAATAATATATAGTGTCGGGATGTTCAGAGCCCGAGAAGACCACTTTACATTGTTCAAATCAAAAAAATTTCTTCTTGAAAGTTGTTCATTAGCTCGATTCCTATAACATATCAAAAAATTAGATTAATCGGATCACTGTAGCTGCTTCAGTTAGGGTAAGAATCAAAACATTAATAAAAAATAATTAAATAATATATAGTGTCGGGATGTCGGGATCCCGACTTTTTTTAAAAAAAATCCCGATCCCGTCCCGACTCAGTCGGGATCGGGATTGTCGGGATCGGGATTTTCGGGATCGGGATCGTCGGGATCGGGATCGGGATGCGGGATTCGGGATTTTTTCCCACCCCTAGTTGAAGGTTGGAGTTTAGAAAATGCGCTGCCTTGTTTTTGGTGGGTGTCAACAATCAATGGGAGGAAACCATTTTTTTTTTTTTCTGACTTTTGGTTTGTGTGCTTATTATTGTATATATTTTCTGGTGATTGCTTTGTTATTGCTCTCTACTTTTAGAAGTTATGGTGTGGGAATTGAATTTCCCTGGGAAGTTGTTCTTAAAATTGTTTTTACATAAAGTGTTTCTGTGTATACATGAACTGTTTATGTGTTGGTATGAACTGTTTCTGTGTTTGCATAACTGTTTATGTATTGCTTGAACTGTTTCTGTGTTGCATGAACTGTTTCTATGTTTGGATGAACTGTTTCTGTGTTTCTGGCATGAACTGTTTATGTGTTGCATGAACTGTTTCTGTGTTTGTATGAACTATTATGTATTAGCAATACTGTTTCTGTGTTTAATAGAAAGTGTTTCTGTATTTGACATAAGTGCTTCTGTGTTTAGTAGAAAGTGCTTCTGTATTTGACAGAACTGTTTCTGTGCTTGGCGAAACTGTTTCTGTGTTTGCAGAACTGTTTTTGTGTTTTGGAGAAATAGTTAGAAAGAATTGTTCCGGTGTTACTGTTCAAATTTAGTACTATTCACGTGAGCGTTGTACTGTTTACAAAACACTGTTCACGTGCTAATCTTTGATTGGTTCACTTATTATTTTGTCCTTGTAGGAAATTATTTAAAAGTAGTCCTTATATAGAATTGGGGTATTTTTTTTTTGGCCTTAGAAGTCATTGTCCCAAAGTAAAAACCTAAGAAAATATATTCAATTATTTATCTTAAATTATCTAGTTTATAAAGCAAGTAATTTTTTACTTTTTGTTTTCTCTATCAAGGGTTTGAAGTTTCGTGTTTGGTTGCGGGAACGATGCCGCGCATAATAATGCATAATACCAACGCTCGACTTCAATCCACCACCGACCCACCCTACAAAGGTTAGCAAAATGGTCGCCAACTCCAAACTTCAAAGCCAATTTACTTGCTCTTCGTTAAGTCACTCAAGCACTTGTAAGTTAAACTAGTTATCTAAGTTCTCAAGAGTATTTGAAAGTACAATGCTGGAATTCCATTCCACTCAGTGTTACTGCATGGAGGGTATAAAAACGTCCGAAACACCAAGCATTGGCAACTATGAAGTCATTAACTAATCCTTATTCGTAATGGTTCATTTGGCCAATTACCCCATCTTATATACCGCCCCCAATTAACCGAGTCCAATCCAAGTCTGCATAAAAAAGAGCATAAATTGTTTAACTTTAATGAGGGAGCTTCAGCTGTGCAATAATGGCTTTCTTTAGATAAATGTACATTGGACTCGCTTTCTTTTCTCCTCATCCACATTCACACTCCAAAGATAACACTTCCGACTTTGGAGTAGGTTATCGTTCTCTAAAATTCAAGCTATACATATTCAGTCATCATAGGCACTCTCTAATTTTAAGTTTTGAAGGGTGTCAATACAATTTTTCAATAAGGACTTCGCTTCACCGTTTTTCTCCACCTCATACAGATGAACAAGCTCACCCTTATACTGTACATCAATACAATGCATTGATCCGAGCTGTTCGTACAGCTTGATGATCACAAGAAGGCACTCTGAAGCAGTGACGTGAACCTGAAATTGTGGAAATAAAAAAGTTCCAAGATAAATTAACTAGGGCATTGATCAGAGCTGTTCAGCATCCATTTACTTATCGTTTCCAGATGCTTGACTTTGAAGCCATGAACACAAATAAGATAGGTGCCAAATGAAAAATCACTAGAACAAAATGTGATGTGCACAGGATTTTAAACAAGAAAAAAAGGCTGACATACCTGGCCAACCTTAACTGTGATAATGCATTGAATTATTTGAGGTGGCATCGACAGAAACAACTGAACCAAGGTAGAAAAACTTTAAAACCAGTTCCGAATAAAAATACATTGATTATTCATGGATATCTGATTACCTCCTGAACAAAAGAACTTATGCTGGCATGCGTTAAAGATACTTGAGAGTCACTCAGAACCTTCTGGAGCCTAGAACAAACTTCCTTTATTGATGAAACTGCAGATACTTTGGCTGCCATGAAAGTTCATCAACAAGGGGCTAAATTTAACAAGAGTAGAACACAAAAGAACGGGGAAAATTGGCCGCAAAGAGGGTACCTGTCCACGGAACTCCAGAAGACAAGGTGGCAATCAACACATGCATTATGTTCTTCCGTTGTTCAAGAATATCATCTATATGTGCCACATGGATGCATGCAGTCATGCAGTCTAAAATTTTGTCTTGTGGAACAGAAAACTTTTCAGTTTGATCATCTTCTGTGGAGAGAGTTACTTTTTGGATCAATTTCAGTACATTTCTTCTCCGTCAATTGCAGCAATTCAATATAAAACCAACAATATACAGAAAGACAAGTAGCAATTTACACAGAAGCTACCCTAGTTAATTCCTCCAAGTCAAATATACATAACACCTACATCCAATGCAGACGAATATCAACCCGTATGAGTTGATAAACTGTGGGAAACTTTGTTCAGGTTTACTTTACATGAAACTAGGCTAAATGGAACCGAAACTTAGGTTATTGGCTTAGCTGAATAGGCCTAGTCATAAGAACACAATGTCAATAGTATACACTCGGGCTTGTTTACTTATAGGGAATGAGAATCGCTGGAAATCATTCAGTTTCCTTGGTTACCCTACGTTTACTAACCCAATTGGGAATCAAAATTTAGTGCACCCTACTCCAATTCAGTGACAAAAACACCCCAAGGAATGGGAATTAGATACCCAATTCCCGAATTTTGTTTCCGATTCCCTCTTGTAAGTAAACGAGCCCTCAGATATCAGAAAATAATATGTTTTTATTGGCCAACTAGTACTAGTACAGTTCATAGAATGATATGCATCAAACTCAGTAACTAGGGTCGACTACTTAGGGTCGATTACTTACGGGTTAAGGCCACTATCCTCTATTGGTCGCTTTCAGTTAAGAGTTCACAACAGCAGGGCAACAGTTTCAGGAAATGTGGACAACTGGGCAACTTTCAAACAAATTTTAACCCTGGATTCTTAATCGTTAAGATTATGATGCGAAATCATATAAAAAGACAGCTAATTCTTTAAGATTCCAGAATTTTTGACAAAGTCGGGGTGCATGTTTGGGTCTTAAGTGACTAGACAGCTAATTAATTCTTTACGATTTCAGAATTTTATTCATCACCAGGCGGTAGTCTTAGCTCCTCAAAGAACTCTCTCCTGTTGCAACTTTGTTCCATGATGTGAATATGACTTAATTGGACAAGGGAGATAGATGACCTTTAGATGGTTGTATGAAGTGATTTCATTGCATGATGCTGACTGGAGGCTTGTTAGATCATATACATGATACTTGTACTACTGGTTTTATTGTGGAGGGACAGAAGACCTGGTGGTTGATAGATGAGTTATATGATATTAGATATGTTACTATAGAGATCATCATTTTGGTTGTCCAGAAAATGGACATAACTGTATGAATTCTCGAAAGCACTTCCATCTAAGTGAGGACAACATAGAAGTAAATCCAAATATTTCTGCATTCTAAACTGCCTGGTAGAATAAGACATTGCTACATAGGATTCATTCCAGCTGTAAGCATGTGCTTCATATGAAGGCACATTAACAAGAAGACATTCATGAAAATCTTTTGGCTAAATGCCACAATAAAAACTACAAATGCATCAACATAATATATCCCAGAGTTGTCTATTATCCAGTCGAAAGGTTATGAGACCTTATCCACTAGTATCCTGTCGTATCGTAGTGCTGTATTAGCACTGCATAGTATGATACGGCGATAAAGTAGACAATTCCAAGATTCCTACTTTCATCAATAAAATACCGGTAGCAGTGGTTCGATGCTCAATAATCTTTGCAACATAACCTCGAAATTGAAAATCAAAGACTCATCTACCAACCTGTTTTAGCAGCATCACCAGCCAAAGCTGATTTCCCAGATTGACTGAGAGTGGCAGAACTGAACATCTCGTATAATGATGGAAAAACCACATTAAAGAACTCCGGATCACCAAAGGCTTTTACAACCTGAAAACAGACGAGGCATGAAAACTTTGTTAGAACACACACATCTCCTAACGATGGAAAGTGGGAAAGGAAACTATTAACATAATCACTTAAACTGTAATCGAAGTGTCACTTCACAATCTGAACCTTTTCTTTTGGTAAATATTCCTCTTGAACTAAAGTTTTTGGGGGTGTGATTTTCACTCCCATTTTCTCCTCTGTACTCCTGACCTTGTTTTATCCCTTGATTGACTTTTGATGTTTTCAATACAAAAAAGGAGGGAGGAGTGCATGAGAAGCGCAAAAATGAGTACCCTATTCTTATTGCAAAATACAACCTACTGTCAAAAGCGTTAAGAGTTTCCATTAAAACAGAGCCCTCAGCGACTCGTACACCTCTATTTTCTTTCACCTTAGCATCCAAACTTATTGTTTGTATCAGATTGCTCCACTTCAAGCTTTGGAAAACAAATATAAACAAGTGATAATCAAAAGAATCTTCTTTTTTTTTGGGGAAAGGTACGAAGTTTTATTGAGTCAAAAACAACCAGCAAAGAAAAGTACATCAGAAGTCCACGATCAAAGCGAAAAAACATACAAACAACACCAGACCCCCTGACACTAAGAAACTAACAGATAGAGCCACCAGATTAACTAATAACAGCTTTCCAGCCATATATCTGAGAAGGAGGAATCTCTAAATTCAGAGGAAACGGAACACATAAAGACGACCACAACTGAACTTTGAAATCTTCTACAATTCTATAATTTGGATCACAATAATTTTGGGGGTTCTACATTGTAATCTTTGGACTTTCAAAAGCTATTTTAATTCAACTTTCATCGTTAAAATCTTGTATTAGCAACACCTCAGGGAACATAACGACATTGCTGTCATTTCAGTCAAAACATCTATCATTAGTGCACACATCTGTCAGATTATTCATCTTTATTCTATGGTCTATAAGCCTGAACTCCTGTTAAAAAAGTTACCACCAACCATTGTTCAGCATTAAAGGTAACTTTTCCGAAGTTGGCATCAGGATTCCCTAGGCATTATACTCAACTGACTGGAGGGAACCTTAAGGATTACATCTCTTTGACTGAAGGAACTCTTAACGTCTGATTTAAATGATGCTCGTTTTCCATTTTTAGAAATTCGTTGTCATCCTCTACAAGATAAGATTGTCTGAAACAATGACTTGATTGAATACCACTAGATTTCTCATCAAGATTCTGATTTAAGATATTACTTGTTTTCCATTTTCTTATACTCTAGGATATTTTAACATGTGGTCTTTTAAAATACTATGAAGTCTGTCATAACAAATCCTAGAATTATATTATTACATAAGAAGTCCTTGACTTTAGAAATCCATCAATAAAGACCTGTCAGTCCTATGCATTCTCTTTAAATCCACAAAACTGATCATTCTTTTACAATCATGTAGAATCCTAATTGAATACACCTTCCTAAATATTCTCTATGATGTTATACATATTTTGGACGAGTATTACACATTTTACCGCATGCTTTAACAAAGAGATAAACAGCAATGCAATTGCCACTAATGATACAATAGGAGGATTTTTTCTCCCTTTTATCTTTTTAGTATAGAGATCAAGCGCTGAATAAATAACATAAACACAGGTACAAGAAAATATAGCAAACATGACATTGAGTTATGGACAAAAGAAAGCCAAACCAATTGCAAGAAATGCATCCATGATCCACTCAGTCTCCAATAGAGCACGCTATCCCTATAATGGCATCTAGAATAGATGGTCCCGAAATGAGTCTCTACCCCCATTTCCGGGAACTCAGAGAATCTCCTAGTCTCAAAAGGAATTTCAACTACACTGGGAATCTCAATGTTTTTAGTAATGTTAATTTTCTGTTAAATCTAAACTGTTGGCATCTAAATAGAACCATCGGATTTAAATCCGGGCAGATGGCTGTAGGCCTCTTGGGTGAAGGCGAGCTTGAATGGAGGAATGAGTTAGGAGCGCATTAACTCTCCACATGGGGCCCACTTCTTCCTCTGTCAAAGTGCGTAAAAATTGCAGTATATGTAAAGACATTGTAACCAACTGCGGGGTGGCTATCTATTATTGATGCAACCCGTTCCTACATTTCCCTTGTTTTACAAGCCAAGTGGGCAAATTTACCAAAATGCCCTACTCAGGTTGTATTTTGACTTTGTGGACATAAGTTGACCTTTGCATCCTCGAACCTTGAGCTAGTTTTGAAGTACTCATCATTACGATTGCATAGGTGAAATTGGATCTCAATTTCGAGTTGTGACGAAAGTTTTACAGATGACCGAAGTTCAAACTACATAGAGGCATGTTAACTTGAGGTAAGGAATTTTCACATGTTAATTCCACGCCCTATACAAACGAAAACTGAATTTCAGCTTCATTTATTTTCTCTTCTCCCTATTTCCCCCTCTACATTTTTGGCAACTAGAGAACCGGCCAACCACCACCACAATTCGATATGTCAGGCGACAGATCGGGATGGGGGTGGAACGAGTACCAGAGTTTAAAAAAGGGTTTGGTTCGGCCGGTTCTAAGTTTTTTTTTCCTTGGACCTGGCAATATTGTACCATCTAGTCCGGTACAAAACCATGCCTAATCGAAATAAAAAAACCTCTTTGAATTTGGGTTGAGGGTTCAAAGTGTTGGGTCGTAAATTTTCAGACAAAAAAAAAGATATATAAATTAAATTGTGGAGTAAATAGATCGAGCAAGCAATTCGCCTAGTAATATTGCTTGTGGAGGAAGAAAGGAAAGCACGAAGTCAAATATCTTGACTTCGTCTCCAAGTTGATCGACGCCTCAATATGGATAGAAAATCCGTTGAAATCAGCCGACTAATGACCAGCCGAAGAGATTCAATACCTTGCAAATAAAGTGCCTTGCATGCAGAGAAAAGGGCCGGCCCTTCAATAAATCCCTAGCTACACGCATATCAAAAGGGAGAAGGAGAGCAAGAGAGAAGGGGGCAGAACATGAGGGAAGAGCAAAAAGAAGACGAAAAGGCGGCAAAAGAGCACAAGGTGCAGACCACCGACGAAGATGTAAATGACGACGAGAAGACGAACACCGCTACAAGGTAAACCAGTCGCTGCTTTCCCAAGTTCTCAATGCCACCATCCGTTTAAATAATCAAAACCCGATCCTCTTGCGAATCAGGGAATGGACATGTGCGAAGGAGATCAACATACTTCATGGTGTTAAAGAAGACCAAGAGTGAAAGCCTTCCGAGACTTTGAATCTCTTGGCTCCACCGATGTCCAGTCATCGAAATCAAATCCCAATCGACTTATCGATTGGGGGATGTACTCGTGCATCTATACCCCACAAGTAATCCTAATCATTTTGACGATTAGGGGATGTACTCGTACGTCTTAAACCCGCAAGTGATGGGCTCATCCATCTCACACAGGTACTGAAGGCCAAGTCGTGACTCAAACCGGTCCATGGCCAAGAAGAACTCATCGTCACAACGCATGATGTCACCATGCTGTCTTGTTGGCGCGACAAGAAAACTCACGACAAGTCAACCATCACGTATCATCGCAGCAGCATTTGTTATTTCATTGACAAATAAAGAGACGAAAAGGGGTCCTGCTGGGACTCCATGTCTCTGTTTATGAAGCAAACTCAAGCAACAAAAGTGCTTTCGTTTTGGCCGTTGGCGTTGGAGCAAGAACCAAACAAGTGGTCTCTTATGTTGCACTACACGTCACATGGAGAAAGACATCAAGAGCACCGAGGCCTACAGAGCCGTGACCAAGCTTCACAACACCACTGACCTCGTTGCTGTCACAAGAAGAGAGCACGACAACAACACCAAAAGCAAGCTTTCTTGCTAACTGGAGATATCACGAACAGAAGCTAATAAACGTACCGTGTCTCGCTGCTGCTGTCGCCGCTACACTCCTCTTACGCAGATGTCAACAAGCCTTCCACCAAAAGAAGTTTCGTTCACAAGTCACCACATGTGAAGTGCTACTAGTGTAAGCAAAAAACTGAAGATAACATGTGATCAGCAAGGTTCTTACCTCCATCGTTGAAAACAAAATAAGTGCAAAAGAAAACATTTGTTTGTTTTCCAAAGATCAGATGCAGACTACCTATTTGAATAACACCAAGTTGTCACAAAAGGACAAGTTTGGGTTGGCTTTTTCAAAAAGAAAGTATGAGCGAAATGGTGCAGCCTTGATCAATAAGTTTGATGGCAAAAGCTTGATGAACAAGTTAACAAGCCAAGTGGACCGATTGTACAAAACCGGGCTACACAAATCTCAAGACATTCACAAGGCCATGTGACAAGACCAGCCTGCATCAAGTTCAACCGAACGACGGCAATGTCAACCCCAACCTCGACATATTGGAGTGAAAATCGATGGACGTGCGACATCACCAAAATCCGTTTTAATGGGCTCAAATACAAATACCCATTAAAATCACCAAATCAAGTAGCCCAAGTGATACAAAATCACCAAGCCTAAAAAAGATGAATTACGTTGGTTTGATTTCCCTCAAAAGAATACATAGGCAGACTAGAGACTCAATCTAGATGCAACCACAACTCCAAACGCTAATCTTGTTTGTTCAAATAGCTCAAACACAAATTCATGTCCAACAAAGTCTTACACTAGTCGAATTACCTACATCAGTTTGATTCCCTTAAAAGGATACGTGGGCAGTCTAGAGACTCAACCTAGACGCAACCCGAACTTCAAATAGTTTTCCCCAAATCCCGAACTACGTTGGTTTGATTCCCTCAAAAGGATATATAGGCAGTCTAGAGACTCAATCTAAATGCAACGACAACTTTAAACACTTACTCCAAATTCCGAACTACGTTGGTTTGACTTCCCTCAAAAAGGATGCGTAGGCAATCTAGATGCAACCATGAGCAAAACACATTCCATCAAATCCCCAAACCACTCAAACACATCCAAACAGTCATCCGCATTTCATTCAAATAGCTCAAACACAAATCTTTTTTTCAACGAAGTCTTACACTCATTGGAATCGTTGGAATCTTGAACTACGGTGACTTGATTCCCTCAAAAGGATACATAGGCAGCTCGGTACCTTACCCGAGTGCAGTCACAAAACCAAACAAAACTCCTTCTCCCAAGGAAACAAAATTTCTTCATAATTTTAATGAAAGGGTGTTTCTCTTATGATTTGTTATACGCGATTGTAATTAAGAGAGTTTCTAATCTTGAATGGGTCGAACTTAAATTAATAAAACCTTATTCAGAAACGAATGCAGTGAAATGTGTTGGGATAAATTAACAAAATCCATCAACACAAAGGAAATAAAAAAAATAGGGAATCCAGTACACAATGAATAGTGTCTGGTTTGGTCTGCTACTAACCATGATTTAATATTCAGAACCAGTGCAGTATGATATTTGAAGAACCCATTTGCCCTTGGTCAATTTCGGTTTGGTACCATGACAGTCCAGTCCAAATCGGTATTTTTGCACAGCCTTACCATTCGACTCCTCTCACTCTTGAACAAAATTTTGACCTAAATCAACGCCCACAAATGCAAAACCACCGCTGCCAAACTTCTGTTGTAAGACTTGAAACTAGTACCAATTAATTCCTTGGGTTATGTTATGTAGATGTTCATAGAGGTCTTGCATGCGAAATATTACACCTTGGGCAATTGCTATGTAAGTCTGTTAATTTCTGGTGACCAGCAGTCATCTACTTTCAGGAAGAACAGAAGGCTTTGCAACATAGTCTGATGTCAGCAACAAAGAGCTGCAATGGTAAACTGGCTCATGTAGTATTAATGACAGACACCGGTCAGGAAGAACAGAGGGCTTTGGAACATAGCCTGATATCGGCAACAAAGAGCTGCAACGGTAAACTGGCTCATGTAGTATTAATGACAAGGACACCGGTCAGGAAGAACAGAGGGCTTTGCAACATAGCCTGATATCGGCAACGAAGGGCTCTAAGGGTTATCCGGCTCATGTAGTATTAATGACAGAGACACCGATAACTGTTCAGGATGTGCCCATAGTGAGGGATTTACCCAATATATTTTCTGAAGATCTACCTAGACTACCTCCCTCTCAAGCACCTTATAGGATGGCCGCAGCCGAGTTGTGAGAATTGCAGACCCTGTTAAAGGAACTAATGGACAAGGGTTTTATTCAGCTGAGTATCCCCGTGGAGTGCATCAGAATGAAAATGAAAGACAAAAGCATGAGGCTATGCATCAACGGTTCAGACCCCTTTGTCTCGACTTTTTGTATATTTCCATCAATTTCTAATTAATTTATATTGTATAAAATGTTGCATTTCTCTTGTATTGTTGTATAGCATATTTAATTTATTAGTTTAGGACTGCTGCAAAAAAAATTCTTAATTCCTCTATGTTTTCTACTGTTGTTTCAGAAAAATTCTTAAACTGGGATAAAAGCTATGTAAAGCATCGTGCAAAGCACCCCCTAACTAAAATGTAAACTATGCAAAGCTTTTTTCGAGGCACCCCCTAATTAAAAATCCTGGCTATGCCATTGCTCAGATTACTTTGCATACATGTAACAACAGGCGCTTGTAGCTTAATTAGTAGATTTCGTTACTTCAGCTTGTGTTTCTTTTTTTTTTGGTATTTGAATGTCATGGCTTCGTCACCCTTTGGTCATGGCCAGCACGCCACGAGCCCCATGTTGGGTTGAGGTGTGTCAATTATACCGTCGAGGCAGGAGCTAGGTGTTGGCTGGCCACCACGATTTTTACCTAAACGTTGGAAAAATCGGAGAGGGGCTCCAGGAGACTTATGGCTGGCTAGGCGGATTCTAGGCAGGCTGAGTGGCGGGCCGATCCGGTGAAATTCCAACGATGGCAGTAGATTTGGAAAGAAAAAATAAATAAAAAGGAAAACAGAGAGAAGATAAGTTAAGGGAGGCGGCACTAGGGTTAAGTGCACAAATGGCCTGGTTTTCTTTATATGTGGGCCTCATGGAACAAATTATTAACCCAGCCTAAGAAACAACCCAAAGAACCTAGTAGAGGTTACTATATTAATATAGTTTTTTATTTAAGTACGCATGTTTTTATATGTTTAAAATATCTAGCTAGGAGTCTAGGCGCCAGTCCCCTCTGCCTAGTGATTTTAGAACATTGATACCAACTGGGCCTGCAAACTTAGCAACTGGCCGTGGAGTAGATCCTGCAGTGCACATGCCCTAAGGATGGTAAAATTTTATCTTTACCCTTCCAAACTTTCACTTCCCTCACCTTAAGTAAATATAATCTGTACTACGTTTTTCCCATCCACCTATTCCAAAGAGACCAAAACTTGAAATTCCAAAGAGAACACCCTTATTCCTCCCAATACCCAAGTAATCAGAAAACAAGGTGATAAAACCAGAACTTCTCTAAATATGCTAAAGAAAATAAGCATATGCGATAGAAAACTGTATTTACCCAAACATCAGAAAACTATCAGATAAAACATAACAATCTCTGTTTACTAACATTCCATGATGAAATGCTTACCTGTTCAAGACAAGAGAGAGCTTCTTCGCGGTATTTCTTTGCTTTTTTAGTGCATGCAGAAGATACTATGCTCAAAATTTCATGCCGAGTAGCAGGATCATTAGTTGAAAATGCTTTATGGCAAGATACAGAAAGAGCGGCTATTGCAGACATTAGTGCATCTTTTCCCTGTCACATCACCCAAAGGAAAAATACCATCATTTGAACTGCATGTTCTATTAGATGAAGTGAGTGCATATATGCAGATTTTGATGGACTAACGTGAGATTTTATTCAAATTATTTACATCTTGCTTATTTAACTTTCAGTTTGCTTACTTCATATGAATCCAAATTCTTACCTCCCATAGCCTTCCAGGAATCTCCTTCATAAGAGATTGGAGCAAGACATGACAGTAAGAAGACAAAGATTCTCCTAAAACTTCACTTAGCTTGGAAATTGCCAGGGCTGACTGCAAGTTAAGAAAATGATACATCAAAAAATAATCTCGATTCCCAAGAATATACCTACAAGAATGACTTAAGTGCAAACTCAATATGGTGACATTGATACGCTGGGCAAAAGAGAAGAGGTAGCACGTACCTTCTTTTTACTTGCCCATGATGATGATCCAATACCCTCACAAATCAAAGAAACAATTTCTGCCAAGTACAACTGAAGGGCTACTCTTTCACTACTAGTAAGCTCTTCCCACAACTCTTCAAACAGACCAGATACATGCTTGTCATCATCGAATCTGCATATGAGCTATTAGATTTCAAGGCCAATAACTGAAGTTCACTTACATAAATATCTATTATGTGGCATAATTTTCCTTTTGAGAAAGATAAGAAATTTTATTGAAACAATAACAAACAGCAGAGGAAGGTGGACCGTAAGTCCACATACAAGACAAACCCAGAACACCATGAACTAAGAAACTAAGAGACAGAGCCATAGAGATGGCCAAAACCGAACTTTGGGTAAAGTTCTAATGATGATGATTAGACTGCTATCGAATGGAGATGTTACTTGTGAGTAGTTCTCAATGAAAAACTTTTATGAACTCAACTAACATTTAGTCAGTAAGAGATTGGTATAGGTAATTTGCACATTATATGACGAAAGTAGATGATTATGATGTTCAGTTCTAACTATAACAGGCGAGTAACATAGAGAAAAATCCAGAGTGGGATTTCATTCATCTTGATCATTTAATAAAATCCTTTCTATGGCTCATACTTTATTTTAATAGTCTATTACACTCAACTCATTAGGGTAGTCCTGTATAATTGAACAGATTTCTTTATCTTGGCTTCCAGCGTTTCATGACTGGTCCACGTATTCTATGTTCTTAGTATTAAAACTGCCCAATTTAACAGCAATACATAAAACGGTCAAAATGAAACAGGATGCGAAATAAGTGTCAGTTGCATACTTTCATGAGAAAGGGAGACAAAAAAAGGAGCCAAGTATATGATTCAGACCTTGAGATAAAAATAACTGGAATAATTGTGGCAAGATGTCCACTCAAAACATCTGATGCCATGGACGAATAACTTTTCAGTAAAATTGCACATGAAACTTGAGCATTTTTTTCACCAGTATGCAAAGCTGCAGTGTCCTCAATCAACTTCTCAGCCTGAGTGGGTGCTGCATACTTTAAAACTACAGCACAAGCACCGGAAAAGGCACGTTTTGATGCCCCACTTTTCTCATCCTTAACAACTGGAAACAACAGCTTCAGTAGTCTACTGGTATATGGTTTGATTTCAACCCCAACTTTTTGAGCTAGTAATGTAATAAAGCTGGCAACACCAACCCTGTGACAGAACATACATAAAGGCCATATAAGGTATCAGTAACAGTTAAAATCCATCAGGGACAGGACCTAATTTCCCGATGGTTGTCTTAGTGGGCTTTTATCTCAGAATTTAAATATGTTTCTTTCCCAGGTATATAGCTTAATAATTAAAGAGATGATTTTTGTAGACTTTTCAATTAGGTTCATGGTTCAGGGTGGTCATGTGCTTTTTCTTGTCTCTGCTTCTTTTGTCTGCTCTTGTTTGTCATTGTTTGTTTTGTTTAATTAAAATTTTTGTCTCCTTTTCAAAACAGAAAATAGTTGTAAATAGAAGTAAGAAGTCGAGAATTAAAAATTCAGAAATGTGAGAGCTGTTACGGGTGGATCCTGAACATAAGCAACCATAATACCATAACACCATAGTACGATTGCAAACCTTGTATTAAGGCCAACTCCAGATCGAACTAATTGAGCAAGACGAGGAACCAATTGATCTAATGATTCTGCATCCACAACATTTATGCAGAGATCAAGAGTTTCCCACATAGGAGAGCCTTTTGCAATTGAAATTCTCATATTTTCAAGCTTCTCCGTTTGTATCCCAACATTTGCTGCATGCAACTGGAACAAGCGAGTAAAATTAACTGAAGGCAATGAAAAAACATATGAGCAAAGCCTGAATACTAAAAATGATAAAATCTTGCCAAACCTCAACATAGTTAAGCCCTTGGTCCTCAAGGCTTGATAAACTTTCTAACATGCAACAAACTAAATCAGATAAATGCGGACGAATTGCAATCCCTGCACCCTGCAAAGAAGTTCAAAACAAGAGGCTATAAATTCTGAATACCCAAAAAACCTCCCATCTCCGGGACGTTTTAATTTCTAAACATACGAAAAAAACAAATCGATGTCAGATGACAACCTCTGGTTCCAGTTTCCCTGCAGAGGGATCATCTTCATACAGTAAAAAATCGTAAGCTTATCAGTGCCAAAAACCAAATAATATGTAAGTTTCTGATAGGATTCACTTGTGTCCAAATTATGGACGGGCTCTTCTGCACCTGGTAACTGTTTCCCGAGTGGTGCGTTATGTAAAAACAGGAGATGAATGTTTGAATCATTTAGTACTCCATTTCTGTGTATGTTTTGAGGATAAGCCTCTTTAGGGTGTCCCGACATATGTGCTATGAAAGAATCTATTGTTGCATTTCCATGTAAAAATCCTGAGTAGTTTGGAGGAAGAAAACGAGGCATTCTGAGTGAAGGATGTACAGTACAGTGTTAGCAATATTTCTGGACTGTTTCTGGACGTCCTTATGGGCTTCAGTTTCATCAGATTATAAGGATCAGTTCTTTCATGCTGTTTAGTGTGATTGAGCCATTGTTTTGTGCTTTCAGTTTATTCATGGACTACTTGTGTGTTTCCTTGATAATGTTTCTGTCCCGACGACTTCATAAATCATTGAGATGAAATGTAAATAAAAGGTAGCAGGTACATACTTATACTTCACCTATAAAAGCATAAGAATGATGCTAACCTTTGCAAGCTTCATAACAACTCCTATAGATGCTTTCCTGATACTGTCAACTTTACTCAATATTCCCTCTGTGAGCAAAAAAGGCAGAACAATGTCCATTGCTTGGCGTGCGTGTGATATTTCAGTTAGGGATACATCAGAAAGTCTGACTGTCAACGTAGTTAAAGCACGGCATAATTTGTCACCAGAGTTCCGAACAGTCTCCTTTATGTCATCCATCGCACGAAATGCTGCTGACCATATTTTCCGTAAATGCTTCCCAACCTACGAGTCCCAGAATATGGCGAAAAAGGTTAAGACAACAAAATGAAATTAGCTATATATATTGCATAGATAAAAAAAGTTAACATCAGAATGTTAGATTGTGCAGAAAATCTACAGAAGATTAGATAATAATCATACAGTATAGATGGAGATAAATATGGTCTACCCTACCAATACTAAATGCAATATAAAAAGGATATACATATTTAGGACAGAAGTAGAACATGTGCCAGGGGAGTCTGTATGAGCAAACACATAAAGACACTAGAGTTTACACAACACAACTGTTTTTATCTGAATTTGTTTGGTGTTAATAACGATGAATCTCATCTATTACGAATTGACCTAATAATGATCCTCCCGGGTGAGTCTACTGTTCGGACATCGACGGGAAAAACCATATGAGGTGTTGCGGAACAGGTCGCTAAAGCAAAGTCACATTAGCCCAACTTCATCCATGAGATAATCACTGATAAATCTATATATAGAAGTGGTAGATATACTTTGTCTCACACCATACGAAACTGGATGATAATACACTTTCGTCATTTGCAAATTAACATATGAGATCCATTATGAGCTTATCACCTGATCAAACTTTCGCCCCTGGATGATATCTGCAAGGGCAAGACAGGATGACTCACGGGAGCGCCAAAGCCGGGATCCACATTGTATTAACAAATCATCAACAATGAGGTCCAAGTTTTCATCAATTGTTTTCTTTGAATCTGCCACCAATGACTTCCATATATGTGACATAGCATCCTAAGTACATCACAGGGAAGTAATGCGAAAGTTAAAGCAAAGATGCAATCAATTGTAAGACTGGAAATTTGCAGAACTTCCAATATTACCGCTTCTAATAGAAAAAGGGACAAGAAACCGAAAGAGTCAAGGAAATATAGGAATCATACAAATACAATGACATTTGACACAGAAGAACAAATAGCTGTAACTGTTTATGACTGTTCCTTTCTTATTTTATCTATACAACTAACAGATGCATACCTGCACATTCTTATCAGGATCATATTGGTAACGAACAAGCCGTGGAATCAATGAACGTAAGTGTGGCTTTAGAGCATCTCCTGCTTGCTTTGCAATCTTCGAAAATCCAAAGGCAGCACCCCTCTTAGAATTTAGAGAAGATTGATAATTAGCCAGATCCATAAACTTATAAATGAGATCCGGTTGTCCCATTTCATTTGCAACATTGCAAAGCTCCTTGTATGTGCTGAGTTTCCCTCCACCAAGACCTTCACCAATAACTCCTTCTTGAAAAACTTCGGAGTCTTCAACGAGCTAAAGAACAAATATCTAACAACGTAAGAATCTAATGAAATGTGGAGAGAGCAAGAGAGAGGCAGATAGTGATAAACTGACCTTGATAGCTCTTTTCCTCTTCCCTGAACCAGTCAGAGTGTTAACAAGTGCATGTACCAAGTTTTGCTTCATTGATGCATCACCAAGTTCATACACAATACTCATCCCTTGCGAAGCCAATTCTTGTGTCAGTTCATTCTGTTCACTGAGAAGATGCGAAAATGCCTCCTATATGCACACGAAAAAATAACAGTAAAGAGGCAATTTCGCTTCCAAAAGCTCAACTTCATAATACTCGTTTTCCCATGTTAAGTAAAAAGAAATGTTCAACAAGGATTCTTCAATTAATACAAGATATAAGATATTACAAATTTTCAACTTGCAGTACTGATAAAGTCCTAATATTCTCAGTTCATAATTAAAAACACCAAGCAATACTAGGAAAGGCCCACCAAAACTAGTCCACTAATTGGAGATTCTGACCAAAGAATCTTCAATACATGTGAAAGAATAGGGAGTCGAAGCAAACATCCACCCAAAGAAAGGAGAGAAATGAAGCCTTCAGTATGAATTTCAACTTACAACCTTCAAAGAGTAGATAAACACCAACTGAAGCCAAAAACCATCCAAATGAAACCGTACAAAGGAAACCAACTACTATCCTAAGAAATTAAAGACCTATAAAGATGTGTCCGTAAGTATCTCATGCGTAACGTACATGTTTCAAATTTTCTAATGCATGATATGTTAATTTTCAGTGATTCTATGGATACAGCTCTTTGCATTCTATGGATACAGAGTAACCCAACAAAAACTTTCAGTGATTCTATGGATACAGCTCTTTGCATTCTATGGATATAGAATAAAAGTAACAACAATACAGGTAGCACTTTTTGATCTTCTATAATTTCATATACTGAACAAGCACAGGTCTTTCCAAGGTGCCATACTTTTGGGAAGAATATCCTGCAGAGACTCTCTTGCAGATCCACTTTCTAAAGCCAGTGATAATAAAACAAAATGAAACGGATGCGAGGATGACTTGAGAAATACAGTGCAAAAAGGATTGATTAGAGACATTGTAAATGTGACACAGCCAAACCTGAATTTCTGGAAGCATTCTCTGAATAGCTGGGTGATGGCCACAATACATTGTAATTGACAGTAGCCAAACGGTTCCAGCGCAGCGCTCTTCTTTTCGTGTACTATATAGAAGATCGTCAAAAAGCTTTTTCGTAATGGTATCTCTAACCTTGGCATTACTATCTTCAGCGGATTCATTCATTTCAATAGGGATACTATTTGACAGAGATGAGCTCACATCTCCCATAAGAAAGTTTGAAGCCATGGATAGAGAATAATTAGCTTTGAGAATCAAATCAGCAGTCACCGGAACACCACCCCACAAGAATGACAAGGCCTCACCAGCGGCAAAGAGGATGTCCTCAACCTGTATGAATGCAGAGTTCGAAGGGTTAGAGAATTCCCATACCATTTTCAGCATTGTTTCAGTTCAAGACATTGTTGTGAGATGGCATCTAGCTACTCTGCGGGACCGTTTTGAAGTCAAGAACCTTTGATGACTAATAGGCATTTAAGTGAATAAACTTTGGGAGGAAGTTAGATCTGTGTAGCTCTTTGCACTTCAGTTACAGCAGAAAGCAAGTGTCTTCTGTTTTCTGGCATTCATCTAATTGGTGCGACAGCTGTATAAATTTCACTAAGGATGCTATATTGCTTCTAGGTACACTTTCTTCTTTTTGATAGTTTAGCAGATATTTCAGGTGGGTTTCTGGTCCCCAGCATATTTTGTTTTTTTTCTCTTTAGTGAAACTTATTCCAATTTTAAATATATATATATATATGTTTTCACAAATGAAACTTTGGACCGCTATTTGGGGGTTTTATGTTTGTAGATCATGCACTCCTCGCCAAAT
Organism: Spiraea crenata; assembly: GCA_033992175.1. Classification (NCBI taxonomy): domain Eukaryota; kingdom Viridiplantae; phylum Streptophyta; class Magnoliopsida; order Rosales; family Rosaceae; genus Spiraea; species Spiraea crenata. Next base: position 436,817 of record JAVBHV010000007.1, on the reverse strand, counting down.
CTGCAATTTCCAACCGGCTACTACTTTTAGCTATTACTCATAACTGACCTATCTTACACCATTGCCCATACAATGAGAACTAACATGAATCATAACCCGAACAACCCTCTTTTACTGAGTAGTTTGAAAGCCCTTCGACTTCTGTTATGGATTGAGACCATTGACTAAACCTGACTTACAAGGACAAGGGGTGCAAAAGAGAAATGTCTTGACCTGAACCAGACTCATTAAGTCTGCGAAGCACCATGGTGAATAAAATTAACAAATAACCAATAAGTTCATAAGAATTTATAATTCTGCACACCTTGGACCGGCAAAGGCTGAATATTAAATCGAGGGCAATATTCAAACGCGAAGATGAAGTTTCCTTTAAACACATATGGCCAATGGATATAACAATTTTTTGAATTGCTTTAGTTTCATCTCCACTGAGTAGCTTTCTCAATTTCTCATGTAAAACCATCAGAACATCAACTGCAGTTTAATTAGTATGTTAGTATAAGCTCGCCATTCAAGGTGCATAGAAAGGACAAAATGGTTAAGGCCTAGTTACCTGGACTGGAATCAATAACAAGTGAAGGTATTGGAATACTCAACCCTATATGACCCAAAGCCTGAATAGCTACAGAGGCAAGTGCTGCGCTCTCAGAATTAGCAACATCAACCAAGCACTTTAATGTAGTTTGAAGCAGTGTCTCTGGGATCTGCAGAAATATGAATGTCCAATACATTGAAATAAGTACTTAGTTGGAAAGTCAAATCCACAAATCTCCTTATCAAACAGTACAACTGTCTTGCTGACGCCTCCAGCCTACCACTGCATGTCTCTCACCTTTCTTGTTTTATTAGAACAAAATATGAAAAACCCTCACATCTCAAATAGCCCAGCATACATATTTATGTTTACAAAACTCAATTGAAACTGTTACCAGATAGTACAGATAGTACCAGCGACTATGACACTGGGTGCAGAAATAATTGTATATTATTTCCTGAATACAACTACCCTGGATCTTTTAAACAGTGTTTCAAAAGTCAGCCTAAGAGGCACCGACAATTGATTTGTGTATAATCGGAGGAGCTAAGCGGTTATGGGTAATAAATTGAAATTCTCAAATTTTTTAGGGTTGCAACCTAAATTTCCTTGCGACTCTCTCCTCCTCTTCATTCTCTCTGTCATTCTCAGCGGCCACCACCAAATAGATCTATTCGACCGAATCAAATTCATCTGGAGTTGTTATATATTATTCACTTGCTGATTTCGAGTCAGGAAAATATTGAATAATCAATTACCTAAAGATAACACTACCGCTTTCAAATTTGTGTTCGGCAGATGCCTTGCTTGATTAATGCATTGCTTGGTTAGTGAATTCAATTAGTAAAATGCAGATTTCAGTTCAATTATGCACCCGCCTAGGCCCCAGTTCACCGCCCGACTCATGCCTAGCGGTTTTTAATCATTGGTTTCAAATATGACTGCCACTAATTTAGTGGAACAATATAGAAACTGAAGTTTTGTCATGCAGAGTAAACTAACCTGTCCTTGTTTCAAAAGTCCAAAACGTTCTAAAGTAAAAGATTCTAAGTGTTTTCTTGTAGAACGTGGGATCAAGGACATCTCAAATCCCACGCACTGTCCAAACGAAAAAAAAATATACATGCAAAAACATTTATACAACTTACAGCAGGTGTTCGAGCCATACAATCTGCAGTAACAAATCCCATTGCACATAATGCTCCATGTTGAGCCTCAAACCTGAAGAATATTATCATGCCAAAGAACACAAGTTAAACTCGCACTGGTAAACATTATTATACAACATGTATCCTCCCTACCAACCTTAGCTTATGGCTTCCATTAATTGAGGCAATTAGTTCTGAGATAAGAGCACATGATTCAGCTGGAGCTAGAGCAGCGGAAGCAAACCCGAGTAAACGTGCTGCAGCTTCACGGGTATCTAGGTCAATATGACTCAGTAATTGCTTTAGCCATGAAAGCTTATGTGCATAGCGTGAAGCTATCAGCTATTCCAAAAACAGATGTGTCAGATGCACAAAAAACATGAGGGAAATGGAGTAGTAGATAAGAAAAAAAGTACTCAGGTACGACCTCTGGCATACAAGATCCAATTGCAATCAAAGCTTTTGTAGTCCTGGCATGCAACTCAGCAGACCCTTCAAATGCCATAGCATGTTCTAAAAGTAAACACAGCGCTTCTACAGATGACCGAAAATCAGATGCTTCCTTTACAGAAATGTTTTGTTCCACTTCTGACTGGAAGCACTTTAACAAAAATTCAACCATAACTAGATACATTTTTGTGGGAAAGTGGAGCTTCTGCACCCTCATCTCAGCTGGTTCTGATAAATTTGGTTGCTGCTTCAGAATATACTCCAGCATGACTCCAAGTTTTGGGTACAGTAGCTCATTTGTCTGACTCGTGCTTTGCCCATCAACTTTCCCAAGTAAAAGGCCTTCAAGTGCTAACTCCCTTTCAAAAAGGAATAAACAAGGGTAAAAAATTATGTCAACAAAAGATAAGGAAGAAGAGACAACTATGGACTAACCTTACTCTATAGATAAAGAACACATGAATATGAATTTATGTGAACATGTACGTGCACTAACTTCCTCATATATGAAGAATCCAGTTATAAGAAAGCAATGAGGTGTTGAGAGAGTGGATGTACGAGGGTGTCCTTTGACTCTGTGATGTTTGTATTCATTAAACCAAATTATGTCTTCTGCCATCATCTCCTGGCTTACAAATGTAAGCAGAAGTTTCTAAACCACCCAATCCTGTGCACAACTTTTCTTTGTTATCTATTTGTTTTGCTCCACGGTGTTTTGTTGTATGGTTTAATTTCTCTTTCAAATATTTGTTTGAACAAATAAACCTCATGTAAATCAAATCATTTAAGTCAACTGTGAATCCTACTCCTAATACAACCCAGGCAGTGAATTTTTATCAAGAGAAATAGGAAGAAGATGAATGAGGGAGGTTCGGGGGTCGAATCTTTGAATCAGTAAAATTCGTAAGAGTGGATGGAAAAGATAAGGTAAATAAGGATGTCCTAAAAAGGGGATTGCGCTTAATTTTAGACCCAGGTTCACACATTTTTCCTTATACTGTATTGCAATATTTGCAATATTTAGCAGCCTATACTATGCCCATTATAAACACAAAATGGAAATTTACATTACCTTATATCTAATTTAGTATCCGCTGCCCCAAGCATACAGATAAATCGACTTGGACAATGTTGCAAATCAAATATAGAAGTCGCCCATCTTATTACACAGAATCGTACTTCACTTTGTTCCTGGTGAGCAGTGAGCACCCCTTAATCAGGCTTCCATTACGAAAAGCAATTTATGAATCCAAGTAAAGTGATAAGTTCTAATCAAGGAAAGGTGAAAGACAGATTAGTACGAGAAATTTAGAACTGCCAATATGCAAAAGTATAATACCTCTTGAGAATTTTTTAGCAAAAGTGTCTCCAGGTCCTTTAACACTGTTGATGGGGCTCCCTGAAACAGATGGTAACAACCATAAGTAATCTCACTATACAGAACTGGTCATTTGAAATTAAAAAATGAGTCTTACAGCTATAAAATTAGGAAAGCAGTAGATCTGCATTGGAAGCAGAAAAAATTTGAAGTAACATACATATGACTTCTGACATTTGATGCCACTAAAATTTCAATCCAGTAAACTCTCCTTTTTCTGCTGGTTTGTAGCAATATCACCATTTCGGTTAGTGTTACTAATATAAACTACCCGAAAGCTGGGACCTTATATTATCTCACGATGCCATGATTCAGACATGAAACAAATAACCATGAATGATTACTAAAGCAGCTCGTCATTCAATTGTCCTCTCTTTCTGTTTTTTTTTTTATTTCCATCTATGATTTTTATTTCGTATCACCAAATAAAACAAAATAAAATACCCTCACTCAACAACTGGTTTAAACTGGTTTCTGAATATCTGGAGACAAATAAAAGCTTTACGAATGGGCTTCCATTAGAAAACTACTTACAAATTGGAAAAACTAGTAGACAGACAAGGCACTCTTCTAGTTTCTCAATAGCTTCGAATCAAATACCGAATGTGTGGCATACCTTGTACGCGGTGGCAAGGGAAGTGGTCGCTTCTTGAATACTTAGGCGAAAATGCTGGGACTCCACCTTCAATGCATCAAAAAGACGCACAGCCATGTCAATCTTATCTCTGGAAGGAGGGAAACACGCAATCATATTATTTTGTCTGAAAATTCTACTGAGAGGCATGCATCAGACATTGGAAGAAGATATGAATATTGAACAAAACAAAAATTGGAACCACAAGAAACATATAAAAGGTATTGAACCTAAAAAGTTGGGGCATGCGCTGTGCAAGCAATCCAATAGCCTGATAAGCAAAAGATTTGGAGTCTCTGATAGCAGCATCTGGGTAGATTTAGTACACTATATCAATCATACTGAAAATTCTACGATTTCCAACAAATTGTAAAATGTACAAATTAACAGACTGTTAAAGGACGCCCTTTGCGTAACCTGATTCTGAACTTGAAACAGTGTCAAGTGACTTCAGAATTCCACTCAGAATAACAGGACCCATCAGTTTAAGCTGATCAATCTTTGACTGCAAATATAAAGATTTTTAAAATATATATTAGAAATTTGGGGGGAAAAAAATCAAACATGGAGGAAATAAAGTACTCAACTAGTAAGGATACATATGGTGGAAAAATAGCTTGAGGCCCACTTCTGTTGCCCACTTTTTCTCAAGAAATAAACGTTAGTGATCAATCTCAAAAGCATTGCATTTAAGGAGAGTGCACCCCCACGGAACAGAAAGAAGATAAAAGCACTATCAGACCGCCATCACTATATAACCTGAACCCAATATCAGATAGATATTAGCTCAGACAATCTCCTTCCAATCTAATGTACAATTGGAAGCTTATAGCTGCGAGTTGATCCTTTTCTATTCGATTAAAAACTCTTGTTTACGGTTATGGTTGCGATTTTTCTTGAAATATACCCCAGACACTTTCCTGCCGCTCTCCCTCCATTTCTCACAAAAGATGCCATTTTCTGTGGCAGCTTGTCTGACTAGGCTCCTTGGTTTAGTGGGGTACCCTAAAGTCTTCTAAGGTTGGCCTTACTACAACCATAAAACTTAACAATTCAAACCCTTATCGCAGACCCACTGATGAAAAGTACTCATTCAATAAGCATTTATCGACATATTTAACAGATCCCGGCACAAATAGTGTTGGAAGTGAAACATAGAATCCAAAACAAAATCATGAGATCCTTACATGTTTAAATACCCAGACAGTGAATTCCATTCCCAACTGCTTCAACCTTGATGTGGTATTGTCTCCTATCAAGTCCCAAATTCAACATATCAAAATAAATAGTGAGTGTTAAGGCATTTTATCACATATGAAACAAAGATAGTACAGTCTTGCTGTTGGGGAACAATTCTTCTCTTCTAGAGGGGACAGCCAATGGGAAGAGATGTGGCACATGAAATTTCAAAGATTGGAACCATAAGGTTTTTTTTCCATGTAGAAGAATCCACTGGTTTGAGAAACCTTTCATGTGTGATTATGCATAGCCAAAGCTTCCTAAAGTTTTAGATTTCTTTGCTCAAAACCATATGTACAATAACAGTTATTTAGCGCTGTTGGCCCTATTTAATGATCAATCTGACAAATTAGATATACAACCAATAAAATGGTCATTAAAACCAACACAATTTACAACTAATATAGGCATCACGGAGTATATTTACCAACTTATAAAAATAAGATTGCAATTAGCTCTAAGAATTGATCTGCATACCATATATGCAACCAAAAATGCACTGCAAAGTTGAAGGGAAACTGTTTGCGGCTGTAATAGACCGGCAGAAAAGAGACATAAGCTTTGCTTTCAAAGCAAGACTTGCCGGAGTCACTCTCGATTCAGGAGCAACATTTTGAGATCCAGCAGTACCTGCATGAATTGAACATCATGGAGAATGTGAACTTACTACTTATATAATATTTAGCAAGTATACCAGAATAACAATACAGAGAGGGAATACTATTAGCCCAAGTATACCAGAATAAAAATACAGAGAGGGAATACTATTAGCCTACAAGATTTATTGGGCAAATTTTAAAATATTTGCCCAGATATTTCTCTAAATCTGGACTATAGAAGCAAAGGTTCAAGCTTGGATTTCTGCTACAATTTTTTTCCATTGTAGGAATTTCCATTTTCCTAGACAAGTATTAATAAGTATTCATCAGTTAGAATAAATGAGGATAGCATGCAAGAACTAAAAATTTTATCATGAATCGTTGCATTAGCTGAGTTTGAGGCATGCATTCCCAGTGTCATTTAATTTCTAATTCAGACCCCTAATTTCCCTTTATACCCTAATCTTTCGGACCCTCTTCGCCTTTTACTCTAACCCACTAGAAAGGATACCTTGGCAACTTCTCCAACCTGTCCCAGGTCAGATATGAGGACAGATATGCTAAGTGCTACATAATACACTCGGATCAGAGCAAGGGGTCTGAGGTCAGATATGCTAAGTGCTACATAATACGCTCGGATCAGAGCAAGGGGCCCTCTGAACGAACATGTTAATCTTTCTTAAGAACAGAAGTTGTAGTTTCTATTTTACAAATTGAAATGAAAAGGAATGAATCTAGTTTCATGTTAGTATTCTAATCAATAGAGTAATCATAGTTGTCTCCGCAGAAGGCCATCGACAGTTATTGACAGTGCGAGTGTGAAAATTAAACAGACAATGACCAGACCAATTACAACTAAATCTAATCAAATCAATCAATCAATATAAATAAGAGAATTCTGCTATGTGTACCATTAAATAACATAAAAAGTCTGTTCATGAGGTCTGAATCATCTAAGTTAGCTCCAGCAGCCTTCTTCTTTAAAAGCTCCTCCCCTCTCTTAATAACCGGCTCTTGACTAGAATTAATCAAACACACAAATCAAATACTTAAGCAAAATTAGAAGCCAGTTAAATAAGCTAAGAATAAATATTTGGTTGTAACGGAGGAAATAGAACGTACAAATCTACGGAGGCAGCCAAGTACAGAGGATAAACAAGCTCAGGGGCCAGCTCCATGGCTTCAATAACATTCAAGATCCCTAGCTGCTTGGAGAAAATCAAAGGAAGCAATAGATTTTGAATAAACATGCATCCATTACTTCTGATAAACAGTTATCATTTAGATTTACCCACTGCTTGGGAGAGCGAGAGGTGATGGGAGATGAAAAAGGGAGATCAGGGGAGGAAAGTGATATATAGGATAAAAAGTATGAGGGGAACCTTCCCCTTAAGCTAACAAAAGTCCTTTTGGAAAATGGAACAGACAGGTTTCAACATGTAGCCATCACAAATATAGCTATAAATGGGAAAAATAAAAGAAAAGAGTAATACTAAATCAATTCACATAGTTACCCATTTATTTGTCCTCCTACTTCTCATCATATAACGGAAAAATACTTCTTACATTTTCTATCATGCTTTTCCTAGAAAACTAAAAAAAAGAGATAATAGCAAAAATATCATACTTTCTCTCCCTTTGCCAGGCCCACTGCTAATGTACGACAGCAGAGATAGAATTAGTAAAATGCCATGTATATTCTCCATAGATGCTAATTCATACACTAACCATAAAGTTAAAAATCAACGATGTCAGCAGGAAAAAAGGTGCAAATTTGTAATAAATTTACCTTTCTCGTTAGAAGTGCATCCCTCTTGACTGGTTGTTTCCCAGTAACACGGTTGCTTTGAGCAATCGAAAGTCCAGGAGGGCATTCTCTGCTGTGAAACATGAGTCAATGTGACGCAAGGAATATAATAAGAGAATAGAGAAAATGCTCTGAGATATTTATACGCTTTAGTACTAAACCAAGCTACAGACCTTTGAGATGACGGTTGATACAACATTGTATGAAGACAGAATTCAAGAAACACCTTCCTGTCCTGAGAATCACTTATCTTTCTATACATTTCTGCAACTTCGGCATTGACTCCACCTGAGTGACATTCACCAATGACCTGTAAACATGTGACAATCACAGTTAACGTTCATGTCACAAAAAGGCCCAAAATAACCACGTAAATACAAACATCAACTCGCAGAGCTGAAAGGTAGAGTAGCGGATAGTAATACTGCAAGGTACCTTAGTGGTGAGTCTGAGTATAATTTCGTGGTGCTGAAGCGGAAGCCTGGAAACACCACACAAAACTAGGGCTGCCAAATTCTCTTTTTCCTGTAAGAGAATCATCAGTAGTTTCCATTTGGAACAAGCCCAATTCGAAAGAGGAGCAGCATACCTTGGTATCAGCGCGGTCCATTGCCATCTCGATATAAAGAATGCAGAAATTCCTCACCATTGGAGCAGCGTTAGCTTCTGAATATATATTCCACAGCTCCGACAAGGGCAACCCAATTTCGGGTTGGTGCTTCACTCTCTTGTTCACATGACTCAAAATTTCAAGAACCTGTCACCCAGAAAACAAAACCCTAATTCTGAAAATTCCTATTCGGAGTTCATACCCAGCTATCTAACAAGCAAAAAAGCAATACAATTCGATCCAAGAGAAATTGCAGAGAGAGACGGACCTTGTTGCGGACGGCGGAGGAGTTGGAAGAAAGGGAGGAAATGGTGAAGGGGAGGAGCTTGGAGAGTAAGGGTTGGAGGTTGGAGTCGTCGCAGAGAGCCAGCCGAGTGAGCAGCCGGTCCAGCATCTCTACTTTTTCTTCATCCGATTTTGTCGAAGGCGAAGACGAAGACGATGTTTCCGCCATTTCTTTCACCGCACGAAACCCGATTGCTGTCGATTGCCGAGTAGGGGATACTCCGCACTTTATAGCCCTGCTTGGCCCCCTTTCTGGACGGATTTACTTTTTATATTACAATCTACTGGCTTACCGACCGACCCACACTACTGTGCTGTAATTTTCCAACCCCTTTTGCATTTGGGTGGCAAGGTTTCATATTTAAATTCATATTTTATTCCCAAAAAATTTTATTTTCACTTTATTTTTTTATTAAAATCATCTCTACTATTATAAAATAGATAGGATTTTTTGACAGTTTCTAAATTTTTTTGTTATAAGAGAAAAGAATATTAGAGCTAGTACGATATTATGACAGCACTATCCAGTACAATTGAAAGAAAACATTAAATCAGAAAAGTCAAACCCGCCCAACCTAGCCAACATGACCGCTTGAAAATGGGTTGGGTGGGTTGGATTCTTTTATTTGAATGGGTGAAATGGTTTTAAAAAAAAATCCCAACTCGAGGTTATTGGATTGGCACACAGTTTGGGCCTTGACGAGGGTTGATCAATTATGATTAACCTTAGTTATTTCTTATTATTGTTTAACAGTCAAAACTCTCAAACCCCCCAATTTGCATTATTAGTTATTTCACTGTTTTTTTTTTCGGTTAATAGTTTCAACAATCCTCTACAGGAAAGACCTTTGCTTCAATCTATACTCAATAACGACTCAATAGTGCAAGGTTTCTTGCCTGCTCGTAAAGGGCAGATCAGTGTTTGTGATTTGTGATTTCTGCCAATACATGTTCTTGTCATCATTGCAAACGGGCAGGTTGATAAAACAATGTTTGATGCATTGATTTTCCTCTTTATGATATGATATGTGCTTTGTGATTTGTGTTGTGGATGTGATCGGTTTGTAGTGTGCATGAATAAGAGTTTGTTAAGATGTGATTGGTTAATATTTATTTGTGCTTTGTGATTTGAGTTGTGATCTGTGAAGAATGATAGGAATGTTAATCATGGTTGTTAAGATGTTAATCATGAATAAGAGTTTGTTTTGTCCAAAATTTGATGTCTACTTACATGTACTTTTATGGAATACTAGATATGGATCATCAAAAACTTTTGTTGATATTACTGTTGGAGATGTGGAATTTAGAGACAATGTGTGCTTGTATGATTCTTGTGATTACGATGCTTCAAAGAAGGAATGCAAGAAATAAAAGACTTATGGAAAGACATTCATTCCTTGATCTGTCTGTTGTTAGACGGGATACTCGTTTCCGGTTTCTAAATAATATATTGGGAAATGATGTAGAGTGCGTGAGTGAACTAAGAATGGACTCAAGGTTGTTTGGCTTGTTAAGTGAGTTGCTTCTGACCGACGGAGGGTTAAAAAACAATGGTGAGGTAACTGTGGAGGAGCAAGTGTGTATGTTCTTACATATACTTGCACACCATGTTAAGAATCGAACTATTAGAACTAGATTTATTCGATCGGGAGAAACTATTAGTAGGTATTTTAACTCTGTGTTGCAAGTCGTTTTAAGACTACAAGGTAGTCTTTTGAAAGCACCAGAACCCGTCGGTCAAAATTCCACAGATCATAGATGGAGATGGTTCAAGGTATGCCCATTATTTGTTAGTTTGCAGCTCTAGGATTGTAGAATTTATGAACTTAATGAAAGTGTTTTTTTGTTAGAATTGCTTGGGGGCACTAGATGGAACCTACATTTAGGTGCGTGTACCAGAAACTGAGAAACCAAGATATCGAACTAGGAAGGGTGAAATTTCAACAAACGTGCTTGCTGTTTGCACACGTGATATGGAGTTTATATTTGTTTTGCCGGGTTGGGAGGGATCAGCATCCGATTCTAGGGTCTTGCGTGATGCCATCACTCGACCTAATGGGTTCAAAGTTCTGACTGGTAAGCACATTCGTGAGTGTCCACAATATGTGCACTTGTCTTTGCATGATGCCATAATCTCGTTTTTTTGGATGTTAGGTCATTATTACCTTGTAGATGGAGGTTATACCAATGGTGAGGGATTCCTTGCACCATATAGAGGAACAAGGTATCATCTATCGGAGTGGCGAGAAGGATCTATACCTAATAATCATGAAGAGTTTTTTAATATGAAGCATGCTAAAGCGAGAAATGTGATAGAACGCTGTTTTGGGTTGCTCAAGGCTAGGTGGACCATATTGCGGAGCCCGTCTTATTTTCCAATGAAGACCCAATGTCGAATAATTACTGCTTGTTGTCTTTTGCATAATTTCATTAGAAGGGAGATGTCTAGTGATCCAATAGAAGCGGGTTTGGGTGTAATTGAAGAGGTGGAAGATCTAACAGAAGGTGATAATATCAAGAATGTTGGAGCTTCCGACCAATGGACTACTTGGAGGAATGACTTAGCTATGGAAATGTATGATGAGTGGAGAGGAAATGGGAACAACTAGGCTAATTACTTGTTGTCTTTTAGCATTTTCTAAATTATGTAGCATTTGGATAGTTTGTATTTGTGTTAAAGCAAGTGTGTACGTTATGTATGTGAAATTGAGTTTATTATGTGAATTTGGTTGTAATTATTTTCTTCACTACATGAAGATTTGTTTCAATTATTTTCTATACCCGTGTGCATTATTTTTTATTGAATAAATGTGTGCAGAATGGCAACTAGGAGAACATGGTCCAAATTTGAGGAAGCGCAATTGTTGAATGTGCTTGATGAAATTGTGGCTGGTGACAATCCCTGTGAAACTGGTAGTTTCAAAAGTGGTACATTGACTCAAATGGAGAAGTTTTTGAATGTTGTATGTCATTATGCTGATACAACTATTGAGTACCTGAAGGCTTCTCCTCACATTGAATCAAAATTGAAGAAGTTCAAACAAAAATATAGCATAGCCTTTGACATGATTAACACAAGTGGATTTGCTTGGAATGATAAAAAACAATGTGTTGAAGTTGATAGTGATGATGCTTGGAATACTTATGTGCAAGTATAAGAAATTAAATATACATACACACACACACACACACACACACACATATATATAAGCTTTTGCATCTTTGTTTTAACCATTTTTATCATCTTATTAAATGCAATTATTGATTCCTATATTGTAGTATCACAAGGAAGCAAATGATTGGAGGAACAAACCTTTTCCAGAATATGAAAGACTTGCTAATATATTTGGAAAGGATCGTGCTAATGGCACATGAGCTGAAGTCCCTGCTGAAATGATGGAAGATCAAAATTTTGATGAGCTTAATGAGACTGAAAATGTTGCGAATAATGGTATCTCCCCCATGTCAGTAAACAGAGAAAGCAACCAATCAGTAGGCAATCCATCTGTGAGCAGCAAAGGTAAGAGGAAAAGAGGTGTAGGATCAAGTAATGATGATAAACTGATTACTGCATTGGGAAAAATGTTTGAACTGAATGGGCAAAGGATGCAAATGGTGACTGATGCTATAGTCAAAGGTACCGAAGATAGAAGTGATATAGCTAAAGAACTCAAGGAAATGGGGCTATCTCCTATGAATCAGATTGCAGCACTAACCATAATTTTGGAGAAACCACAAACCATTTCTTTGTTCAAGTCATGTGATGTTGATCTGAAGAAGGTGTTTGTTGCTCAGTTGCTTGGTTTAAATGATTTGGACACGCCCTAGCTCTAGATGAAGTTGATGCATTTCTTTTTTTTTTGGAAACATGAAGTTGATGCATGCCTTTATTAATATGAAGTTGATGTATCTTTTTTTTTTTGGACATTTGATGAAGTTGATGTATTTTTTTTGGGAAAATGAATGTGATACATCTCTTTATTAACATGTAGTAGTTGATGAATTATTTACTTTTGTATTATTAGTAGTTTGTTTATGTTTATGTAAGTTTTTTTCACTTTTCATACAGTTGATATTAGATTTGAGTTGAAAAATGTTTAAACCACATTAAACATTTATATGAATTACAGTACTATGTTTTTAGTCCAATGCAGCACCAAACATAGGTCATCACTATTTTGACAGGATAACTATTTAGTCCAATGCAGCACCAAACATGGGTCAGGACTTAGTCCGGCATAAGCCAGTCCAGTCCGAGCTAATCCCAGAATACAGTCCTGTCTAGTCCTGTCCTGCGTGCCAAACGAGCCCTGATTGACTACGATAACACTTTGAGTACCCAAGGATTTAATTGCAAATTGTGAATAGTAATTTATTTTTAAAAATGGACTACGACTACACTATGGTAGGACTACAATCACACTATGGTGGACTATGAATGCACTATAGTGTACTACGACCACACTATAGCGAACTATGACCACACTTTGAGTATCCAGGGATTTAATTGCAAAATACTATTCACAATTTGGCTACTGTGGAATTGCCCGCTGCCCTGGTGCCATTTTGGCACAGAATTTGGCCACTTGGGCCATTTTAGCTAATTTCCCCAAAAAAGAAGGGAAATTAGCTAAAATAGGCCCAATAGCCAACTTATGTTCTAAATTCTCCTGTCAACCAAATTCTTTCCAAAATGTGAAAATTATTGCCTATTTGCACAAGAAGCCCCTCATGCTAATTGCACGAGCCCCTCCATCTCTCCGCCTCTCCATCGCCATCTTCATAGCCGACCCTCTCCATCGCCATCTCAGATTCAGGCCATGGTGGAGATCAACATAGACGGCGTCCGCGATTGAAGTGCGAAAGAAGGATGATGAAAATCTAGAGAAGGAGGCGAAGAAAAAGATGCCATGGAAGAGATTGAGAGCTCGGCTGCTTTTGGTCTTGTACATAATTGTCTTCATTCAATCTTTTTATTTTTTATTTTTCTTCAGGGATGTTTCTTTGATTTCATTTGTTTATAGAATTGGAGGATAATTTTTTGCAGAGGCGTGGCAGTGCATCTTGGGTTCTATTATTTCCGTTTTGCAATTTTGTTGTGGAGTTTTTTGGTTTTTGGATTGTGAATTGGTTGGTTAATTAAATGAGATGTGAAAATGGTTTGCGGGGAACATGATTGGCTGACCAAGGAGCAAATTGAGCTAATGTGGTTGGGGAGGTGATGTTGGCTGCGGCGGTGGAGTATGCATCGTGGGTGTAGGAAGAGCGTGTTCTGATGGAGAAGAAGAGAATTCATTTTTTTTAAATGGACTATGACCACACTATAGTGAACTACAATCACACTATGATGGACTATGACTACACTACAATAGACTACAACTACACTATTATGAACTACGACAACATTTTGCAAACCCTGTGACTGTAAATAGTAATTCATTTTTCAGAAATGGACTATGACTACACTATAGTGGACTACGATCACACTATGGTGGACTATGATTACATTAAGGTAGACTACGACCATACTATGGTGAACTATGATCACACTATGATGAACTATCACTACACTATGGTACACTATGACCACACTATGATGACCTACGATCACACTTTGGTTACCCACTAGGCCATTTTTGGGGTGTTGTGTTGTGTGTGTGTGTGGGGTTGTGTGAGGGGAGAGGTGGTGTGCTTGGGGGGTGTTATAGGATAAGAGTGAGAAAGTGTTTTGTGTATATTTTTTAGATAACAGGTATATATTTAGTTTACGGTGAGGAACTGTTATCTCTGATTTTATAGACCACAGATTAATATTAAAAGTGTTGTCTTACATGTTTATAGACAACACATATATTCAGATAACAGTTTTCCACCGTTGTCTAAAATGATGAGACAACGATTTCCCAAGAAAGTTGTTGTCTAGTATGATGATATAGACAACGGTTTCCTTCGAATGTATTTGTATTTGTACTAGTACATATTAGTATTTGCATTTGTATTTGTATTGATACATGTACATATTCATATTTGTACAATCTATTTTATTCATTCAAAAATCTTAATCCATACAAGTATATAATGTAAATCAATATTGTTTATAAATCTACAAGCTATTCTAGTTTTCCTAGTCTAAAAGTATGAAAACCTATAACCTATCAACCTCAAAGCCTTGAAGTCCTTGGTCACTCTCATCCCAATCAATTGAGCAAACCTCTTCAATGCATACACCTCTCAATCCAAAACAGTCCTACAAAAACAAAATCTTCACAAGTTATACATAGAAGAAGAATCATATATAAGGACATAGAGGAAGATATGCAGGCATAATAATGTGAAAATAACACTAACACTTCATATATGGACATATTTCTTCTACTATGTTCAAGTCATACCAATGAATGTCTATATCCAGCTTGCAGAATGAAGTATAATTTTGGCCCTTCATAGATGAGGATATCTCTACTGGAAGCCCTGTACTCATCTTAGACCAAATCAATGCCTACATATGTGAACATAGATCATTAATTAAGGTTCTACAAACGATAAAGGAGGCAAAATAGTCAGTTATAGAATGATGCAGTTATTTTCCAGTATCATCGTCAGCAAGGCATTCCATTATGCATGTGCACAGTATTGATAATCCATGGCCCTACGTTCTGTCAGAAACATTTTTATCTTGACAAAATATATTATTTGGAAGAAAATGGCAATAACAGAAGAAATGCCATGAACATAGCAAGATATGCAATATACCATCTTTGCACCTAGACCGAACTTCCCACGTGTCTCGCTTCAAGCCATATTTTGTCCCAGATAACACTGCATGGTACGTACAGCAAGATTAGACATGTGTATCTAGAGGGGTGGCATGATAATCTATGATTGAAAACAATTACTCAAGATCATGCACAGTAAACTCAGAACCTCGTCCAAACATATTTGGAATGTCATCATGAGGCATTCCCTTGCCATTATCCTGTATTTAAAAACCAATAATAGTCGCGAGAGTTACAGTTATTGTGAGTCAAAACAATACATGTTATGCTTCTAAGAAACCAAAGCATGCCTAGAGGTTTTTAGTGGAAAGTACAGCATACCTTGCATGTAACCCTGTAAAATGAAGCCTCGCTTCGACCCTTCATGGTCTTTGGAGCTGGAGGCTCTTTGACTTTCTTTCCAGATGAAGCATTTTTTGCTTGTAGTTCTTGAGCACGAGCTTCCTTTGCTAATCGTTTCTGGATAGCAAGAACATATAACAAGATTAATATATGAAAACTTAGTTAAGTACATAAGAGTAATCACATAGCAATGAACTGTATATATTGTCACACCCCAAAATCAGGGACGTGAATAAAAAAAATTACGAAATAAAATAGATACAAAACGGGGGGTTTATTTTAGTTTTGTGGCTGCACTCGTGAGATGACCGAGCTGCCTACGTATCCGTACCCCGGAATCAAGCCACTCGTAGTTCCCGAATAATCTATAATCCAATAACCAAAGTGATAGGTTTATGCCGACAGTCCAATCCCAAAGGAAGAAACAGCTCTCAACTAGCTTCATTTAGGACTTTTATCAACCACTTGGCGAACATAAAAAAAAGATTAGCCTCTTAGGTCCCCTTTAGCTTTCACCCGCCTAGTGTATACAACATAACCACAACAAATGCACATAAACATATACAAACAAGGTTCTTAGCAATCACCAGAAATCAACTTACAAGCAATAAAATGAACTCAGCAAAACCAAAGCTGTATTCGGAAACAGGGTGAGATTCTTACCAAATCCTGGAGATTGAACGGTCTGATTACCTTGAATTTTGGATATGTGGTAGAAAACAGGTTTCCCAGCAACTTTGGTGAAGAAACGCTCTCCATCGAACCAATGGAATTTGACCTACCAACCTTTCCAAAATCAGACCTGCAAGACAGGGAATCCAGGAACAGCTTCCACTAATACTCGATTTACGGATGCTAGGGTACTCCGATCGTACTTACATTTGGATATGTTATAGGAATCGAGCTAACGAACAACTTTCGTGAAGACAACATTCTAATTCGAGCAACGGAAATGGGACGTTCATGCCGTTGAACAGGTCCCTGTTTTCCCCCTTTCTTGTTCTCTCCCCTCTCTCTCTCTCTCCTTTTTCCCGTTTTTCCCTTGCCAGCACAACACACTAGTGGCCACATGGCCTTCTGATAATTAAGGAACCCACACCCAGAATAAGGAAGCGGTGGAGCGGTGGTTCGATGGTTATCAAACCAAAAGTATAAAAATAATTATACTAAAAAGAATTCTTCCCAGACCAATCTTTCATTCTTTTCCCCCTAACTACAATATCCTTTTCCGCTAGTCATCCCCACTTAGGGATAGATACTACAAAATACAATGCAGGTAAGATAGTAAAATACAAACAATAGTAATTGAGAACTATTATACAAAGCTAAATTGCGTCCCTCAAGCTTCCACCCAGTAGCCTTTGCATTCAAAGATTCAAACTTTCAGTATTCTTACTCAATCTCTACTACAAAGTTAACACCTTTCCAATCAAATTAGCACTGAATTCTACTAATTCAGCTCAAATTTTCTTCCAAATCACAAAAAATGAAACAAAACATAAACAAACAAACAAAGAGATCAATCAATGCGATAGGGTAGAACCTCCAAAACTGGGGCGTCGGCGTCTCGAGAAACAAAGCGATAGGCTCTCTCTCATGGTGCAGCGTCCATCTTCTCTTGCTCTACAACAACAATAGCACCAACAAAGTTCAAGTTTCAATCTTTATTGCTTCCAAATGACAAAGTTCTAAATCTGTTAAGAACTAAGCTTGGCGAACAACAACCAGTCTGCAGCCTTAAAAATCTACATCAACAACAAACTACAAATAAAATGACAATAAATCAGAGCGCAAAACTTCATCAAAACCCTAGAAATAAGAGATGAATGTTAACTAACCAAAAAATTCATTAAAAAAAGAGGAAGCCAGTGCTAAATGTAGATCGTTGTCCTTCACATCGCATCGGCTCATTCTCCCTTGAAGACCTAACATCACCAGAAAAGAAAATTATGAATGAAATTGAAAATGCTCAAAACCCTAGAAAATTAGATTTGAAAATTGGAATGAAGGAGATCGAAAATTGAACCTAGAATCAAATCTCACGAATAGCGCGGAAAGCCATGAAAAACAAATAAATAAGGGATAATTCTGGCCGTGAAAAGCCATGAAGAAAGAACGAACGAATGACGAAATGGAAGAAAAAGATCGTGAGGGGTCCGCAGAAGAAGAACGGAAACTGTGAAAACCTAACCAGAAGAGAAGGGTAGGAGGAAGAAGAGATGTGGGGAGAAGAAAGAAGAAATCGAAGACTTTGAAATTAGAAGAGGAAAGAGGAAGTGAAAGTGAAATTTAATGACAGTTGCTCCGTGATTTATCGCATTTGTATTAGATAACCTTTATTCAAACTGTATAGGTTGGATAAGATTTAGGCAAAAAGAAATAGAAAAGTGTTGATTAAAGGAAACAGTGGAAAAATTTGACTCGAATGTATCTATCCATCGGATGACCCAGGAATTTAATTACAAATTGTGAAATAGTAATTTGTTTTTCAGAAATGGACTACGACCATACTATGGTGGACTACGACCATACTATGGTGGACTACAATTACACTACGATGGACTACGACCACACTATGATGTACAATGGCTACACTTTGAGTCAGGGATTTAATTGCAAATTTACTGTAGTATTTTGCCTAGTGAAGAAATGGTCTCTGCTCGTTGCCTATTTTAGAACAAGGGTTTTTCAATGTTGGGATTTTATCTAAAATAGACCAACCGGCCAAAATCTATTCTAAAATCGCGGGGCAGCCAAATGTGTTCCAAAAATAGGCAAAAGTTTTGCCTAATTGCAAAGGAGAAACCCCTTAACAATTCCAATTTTACAGAGGAGAAGGAGGCCGCCAGCACCCAACCACGTTCCTCAGCGTGCCCCATCTCCATTTCAGCTCCTAGAGATCAACCTGATCTAGGCCCAGGATCTCACGGCGGTGTCAAAACCGATGCGGACCTTCGTCGTTGCGTGGGTCAACCTGAAAAAGAAGGCCCTCTGCCATTTTTGCACACAGAGCCTCCTTCTTCCTTGCCGCCGTCGCTAATTTTCCGGCCACTTTCTCCTTTCGGAACCACCTGGACTAGCTTCCCAACATCCCTGAGCACACTCCCATGAAGTTTCAACCCCAAATTCCAAGCAGTTTGCCGCCGGCGAACGAAAACGTTTTGATCTGTTTTTTGCCAAAAACCTTCCGACAAACCTCCATCCGTTCTACTTTTTCCGGTCACCGATTGATGACGACCCCAACTACAAAAAAGTTCCCTCTCGACCTCAAGAATATATCCCCAAAGTTTCAGCCCCAAATTCCCAGCGGTTTGCCACCGGCAAACGAAAACGTCATCGGTGGAGTTCGGAGAAGAAGTAGAGGGGACAATGTGAATATTATATGCGTACTATAAGACACTATAAGAGACTATGGTCGACTATGACAGCACTACAGTAGACTATGACCACACTATGGTGGACTACAACCACATTTTGGGTACCCAGGGATTTAATCTGTACTCGAAAGACTATGAAGGACTATGAGAAACTATGGCCGCACCATGGGTGCACTATGAGGGACTATGAATGCGTTGATGAATCACAACGATTCTGTACTCGAAAAACTATGAGGGACTATGAGGCACCATGAGAGACTATGAGACACTATGAGGGACTATGAGGCACCATGAGAGAATATGAGGCACTATGGCCGCACTATAACCTTAGGGATTTAATTGCAAAGTCACTGTAGCATTTTGCATACTAAAGAATTGCCTGCTGCCCTTTGCATATTTTGGAACATTATTTGGCTGGTTGGCCTATTTTAGATAATTTCCCTTCAATGTTTAAGCTAAGCTTTCCCCAAAAAACTAGCTGATATCAAACTGGCCCGTAACTTTTCCCGTCCGTTTCGATAGAGTAAATACAGCCCAACGCATGCTCAAACGAATAAAGCCCAAAGCCCAAAGCCCAAAGCCCAAAGCCCCTTTGAGTCTAATAATTACCCATCTCCCCTGAAAAAATTTGAAAACCCAGTCCGCGCTAATGCACCCATCTCGACCGTCCATCTCCAAAGACACCCTCCCTCTCTCGCTCTCTCCCTGCAACTGAGAGTGAATCGAAACTCCATTTTCAAAAAAAAAAAGAAAAAAAGAGCGAATCGAAATTGGAAGCGGGCGTGGTGGTGGAAGTGTGAGAAAGAAGGGTGGCGATGGAGAAGCTGCTGGTGCACATCTTCGAGCGGAAGAAATGGATCGTCAACCAAGCCAAGCACCAGGCCTCGCTCTTCGAGCAACACCTCGCCTCCAAATGCCTCATGGACGGAATTGCCCCTCCTCCTTGGCTTTTGTCCTCCGATTACGGTACTTTCCCACACCTGCTTTTTACCCATCGTCATTACGACTCTAGCATCCTTTTTACTGCCCTGATTTCTTATTCGCTTTGAATTGTGCTCTTTTTTGGACTGCATCGTTTGAGTAGATTCGCTACTTTTGTTGACCTTGTTTTGATTTTATGTGTGATTAATTACGCTTTTGGATGATGAAGAAATGAAGCCCTAGGGTTGTCAATGTGTATCATTTACTTGGGAGATTGGGGACTGCCAACGATTTGTTGAACCCTCTATAAAATGGCTGCTCAAATCTGTTATATCGTATGTATGCATGATGTAAAATGTGGTTACCGTTATGTGTCCATAGGCTTATTATTAAGATTCTTTTGATTCGTTCATCGCAGTGCTCAACAAACAAGAGCTGCCTGAGATCCCTCTGACTGGTATTTGTCGCTCTACGTTTGACAAGAGAGTTCCTTCGGTTCCCTATGAGGAGGTACAAAATGTTTTGTGCCCTGAAGTTGGTGGGTTTGGTGCAGGAGAGGAGGTGGTGGTTTCGCCAAACTGCCCTAGAAGTAATGCCGGATGTGCCTTCTCCGAGGGCATTCCTCAAGATCAGAGGGATGGAAGAGTCTCAGACATACCGGCTAGAGGTGCAGGCGATGAGGTATCAATTTTGCCACAGCACCCCATTAGTAATGCCAGATGTTCCTCTACTAGTGTTCCTCAATTTCAGAGAGAAGTAGATCCTAGTCTTACATCTCCTGAGAGGCAAGGCATAATCTCGGACAATTACCATGACCCAGCTCAATCCCTGGCTAGAGTACAAAGATCAAAATCCCGACAAAGAGCTCTCACAATTCGCAAAAGTTCCAGTAAGGTCTGGTCACAGGAGAAGAACAATTTTACTGCTTCTGCTGGTGGAACTACTGGGTGTGCCATATCTTCCCTACTATCTGACCGTGATGATGAATTCGACTCAGTCAAACCTTTGGATACAAGTTTTAACACTTCTCAAGTGGAGGAAGCAAATATAGATGACTTCCAAAGCAAGAAAATAGGTACTTCCCTCTCCTCTGGTAGAGGATCTGGCCAACAGAAGAGCTCCTTGAATGTCAGTGGCTCAGCCTGTATTGACAAGGAAACAGGCAGCATATCACCTCAGCAGTCTAACCATGTAAATCCACCATTGGAATTGGTTGATTACTCTCATATCACTTATGAGAGTTGCCGAGAGAAAGAAGCAACAGTAGATCACTTCAGCAAGGAAAAGGGAAGCAGAACATCCTCTCGGAGAACAACAAGTTCTACAAGTGCTAGTCAGCAACCTAACTGTCTTGATGAATTGCTCAAGTTGAAGCATTCATCTAACAGCATAGAGGAAGATGGTGCCAGAAATTCAATGCTACAGCCGGAACATTTGAATGAAATGGTGCAAGTGGTCCAATTGAAATATTTTGATACCATTGATGAAAGTTGTGAAGTCGATAGAAAAGTGGGGAAGTGCCGGAGCAAGCAACATGGAAGCAGTGATTACTGTGACAGAATAACAAGATCTAGCAGCTCTTCTACTCCTCCAACCAATGCCAACAATTTAACAAAGCGAGATACCTCTTGTGATTTTGTGAAGGGTGATGGTTGTAAACTCGACAATTCCACTGGTATGTCAGAACAACTTCAGCCTTTAAGTTTGAATGGAGGAGATCATGATGAACATGGGCCTCAAGTGTCCACAATAAGGTCCCTGCCTGCTGAAAATAATTTAGACTCGCAAGCATTAGATGGGGAAAAACATTCAAGTGAGGTGTCACGTATAATGAAAGAAGTATCTGATACACAAAACAATGAACTTGCTGAAGATGCAACTCCTAGAGAAACTGAAATTGGTTCTGGTGGATCCTGTCAAGCTTGGCCTGTTCATTCTGGATGTAACTTTGATGGTGCTGAGCTTAGAGTTGGAGCGGGAGTTTTAGCCCCAAGACAGCCTGCTGATTGTAATCTGTTTGTGAATGCGAAGCAAGTTGATTGTGATGACGTGGAAGAGTACAGTTTGAACAGAAGTTATCTTCTTACTACTAAGAAGGCAATGCAGGGTCAATCAGCTGAACAAAGGTCCTATTTCTTGATGCATGCTGAAAATGTACTAGATAAAGGATTGACAGCCAGTTACCAGGAAGACTGTAACTCACCCATGGAGTTGAATTTTCTGGGGGATCGGGAAGTATCAGTCAGGGAAAAGAAACTCCAGAGAGGTTTATCTGAAGCCCCTGCAGAGGAGATAAATAAATCTAACAGTGCCTTGGATGGAAATGCCATTTCATCAGTAAAAGAGACATCCGGTGCTCATAATGATGCAGCTGCTAATACTTTGCTTGAAAGTGGCATGATTCAGAATCTTTCTTTGGTTTGTTACCCAAATGCCCTGCAAGTAGCCGCTGAAATTTCAGTTGAAAACCTGGTAAAACACGAAGTAATGGGGTCTAGTTTGGCTAATGTTCGTCCTGGTGAAGAAGAGTCTGCACCCGGTTCTTATGCAGTTGGTGTTCCTATAATACCAACTGATTCTGATTTTTCGATGGTGTCAGCACCTGGTTCTAGAGTCCAGGATGTAAAAAATCTTACAGTTGAGGATTCTTGTCCTGCTTCCACTAATGAGACTAAGCGTAACTTGTCTCAGCTGAATAGACATTCTCACAATCCTCCAAAATTTGAGCAGTGGAGTATTAGCAATAAAAGAGGTACAGGTTATTCCATATCAACTGAATGCCACACTGCAGATGAATCCAAGAGGACTTCATGGCCTCAGAGTAAACGAAGAAAGATTGAGCATAAAATAGTTGACGACCTCCTTGCTTCACCGAGCTCGATAGAAAATATTTTTGACACTGTAAATAGAGATTGTGTGTTTAAAACCTTGGGAAGTGTAGAAAATTTTCCAGATGTTGTACTAGAATCTCAAGGCCTTTCAATTTCTCCAGAGGATGTTGTGCAATCAGTTGTCAGTAGAAGTCCAGTTGAAGAAACAGACAAGAATGGGGATTATCACATGATAAGGGGGTCTGGATCTTCACCTAAGGCACAAATGAAAGAGGTACTATACACTCTATTGCCCTTATCTATGTTAACCTATTTAACAGTATTCTGTTGTTTGGGCCTTCAATTTACTTGCTTTCGTATATTAGACAGGTTGCTTGATGCTTTTATTTTATCTTTTCTAATGCATAAGATTGTTTGACAGGGGGAAATGACCTCGGGAGGGGGGGATAGAATTTCAGATGCACCTTTCACTTTTATGCATGAAAAATTGGAAGCTCCACTTCTCTTAAGTTTGATGAAGCAGACTGTTGGCCATCCTCAAGATTGTTTGATGGAGGAAACAGGAGTAGCATGTCCAACTAGCATTATTGTTGATGCCGGATGTCAATGCATAGAAGGGAACCATACTTCAGTTCCTCTTGAGGATACTCTTCCTCTAGGTATTGCTGAACATTTAACCGCTGGAAGAACAACGCAGGAAAGGAGCAAATTTTCAGGCTTTTCAGTTGGTTCTCCGCATGGCCAGCCTTTGGATTTGAGTGGTGCTCATGATACAAAGCCCGAGCTCGAGGGGTTCATTTTAGAAACAGACGATGAACCAAAAACCATTGCTGGAAAGAGAATAAGCTTTGGCGAGTGGAACCTTCCACGCACTACAATCGAACGTGCCAGCATACTGGAGCAGCTCTGCAAATCTGCTTGCATGCAAACTCCGGTAGCATGTTCTTCATCTTCATATAAGATGCACAAAGTTCCAGAACCCGACCAGTATGTTCCAACTGGGTTTCTAGATGGTGTGGATGTGAGGACCACCTTTCCTATAAATGGTGCTGCCAAGCTATTAAAGGTTAGCAATAGCTGTTTGAGTGAGGAAGTTGGTCAGGCATCTTATGGAAGGTCCTATTCTGACTATGGATCACATTGTAGCGGCCAATCGGCTTGGGATATTAAGAAACCTTATATATCTCCAGTAGGGAAACTGTGGGACAGAACTGGTTCAAGCACTAGCAGTTCAGGTAAGCAAAGGAGCTTAAATCCAGAGCTTCCTTGCATTAGTGAAGAAAATGAGAATACAGATGAGGTAGCTGACACTTTCAAAGATGGCACTGTTTCAGAGGTATTAAATGGCGCAATACAAAGAGTACCACTTGCTGATATTACTGAAATTCCAAACCCTCCTGCATCAGTTTTCGTAGCAGAACCCATTTCTGATCGATTCAGTTTAGATTCAGTAAATACTGACTTCACCTTAATGGCAACTCAAAAGAGCTTCAAACAGAGGCCTGGAGTCCGAGACAGCAGTAAGAAAAGATATAACGATAAGGAGAACCTATCAATATCACGAGGAGCAAATGATATCAAGAGAACCACTGCATCAGTTCATAAAATGTTCAGTAAGCCAAAATTGTCGGGAAAAAGCAGTTTCAGAAAAAGTGGTCCAAGTTTGTCAGAGCAGGAGACTAAGCATAATAATATTGTGTCCAATATGACTTCCTTCATTCCACTTGTTCAACAGAAACAAGCTGCTGCAGTTGTCACAGGTAATTTCTCTCGAGTAAGCTTATTCCTGATGAGCTTGCAATTGTAGAACTTCGGATATTGCAGTGCAAATACATATTCCATGTTATTGTATCTAGATTTTAGAGTGTGGAACATAATGGTATGTAGAAACTGAATTATTGTAGGGTCGATGGCTTAGTTTTTAGTTTTACCTTATTGGGCTGCAACTTCCTGTGGAATTGGTGCAGTCCTATCAGCTGAAGAATGAGCTTTATTGTTTAATTGTATCCTTAAGAATGTCCACTGAACATTCTGGGATCTTTGTCTTTGCTTTGTTTTGTTTAGTTTTCTCCAGTAATGTAATTTGATATTCCGAGCTTCCTGTGCCTTCTTGTAGGAAAAAGGGACATTAAAGTGAAGGCCCTGGAGGCTGCTGAAGCTGCAAAGCGTATTGCAGAAAAGAAAGAGAATGAACGCAAGATGAAGAAGAATGCCTTAAAGTTGGAGCGGTCAAGAATTGAGCAAGAGAATATGAGGCAGTTGGAGATGCAGAAGAAAAAAAAAGAAGAAGAAAGGAGGAAAAAAGAGGCTGATATGGCAGCAAAGAAGAGACAAAGGGAAGAGGAAGATAAGAAGGAGAGGGAAAGAAAAAGAATGCGCGTTGGAGCTCGGAGACACCAGAGAGAACAAGAAGATAAATTACCAGCAGAAAGAGAAGCCAAAGAAATAAAATGCCAGGCCATTGTATGACTCTTTATGCTCTGACATATTTTATGGTATGCAGCTTTTTGCTATTTCAGACCATATTCAAGTGTTGTGCTGTATTATATAGGATGGAAGAGGACATCAGAGTAAGGAATACAAGGATGAAACATTGCATAAGAAAACCAAACAGGAAAGAGCATATGGCTCTTTCAGGAAAATTTTGGAGACTGATCCTACGACTTCCAGGGTTGCAACAAGTAATGCAAGAAGAGAAAGTATTATCCATCAAGAGGTCTGCCAATCCCCGAGCAATCAGGAAGATAATCCCGAGGTAAATGCTAATGACTATTAGACATTCCATATTCATCATATCTTAGGATCTTGTTGGATGTTGTGAAGCCCAGGAGGCAACTGAGCCTATTCCTTTCTGAAATGACAGTTTACATCTGTTGAGTGCTTTGACTTGTGTATTTCATACTAGCGAGGCCTATTTCAAGCTTTAGCTGCAGGCTGGAGCAGGCTGATAAGCTGTCAGAGAATGATAGTGTGTCATTATAGCTTGCGAGACCTTTAAACTTGTTGAATTTTAACTATGACGAGACTTTATCCTTTTCTATTTTCATACCATTCTACAAAAGGAATTGTCTTATTGCAAGAGTTGTCTGATATTTAAACTCTCCAGTCTGCACAGGCCCCTTTGTTGTCTTCCTGAGTGTCTGCATACTGTCATTTAAGTTTCTGCTATACTTCCTGTAATTTGCAAGGTTCAGGGCAATTTAGACAAAGCTAAGAGTTCTGTTGCTAATCAAAGTCAAGAAGAGTCTTATGCGATCTCTCCGTACAAAGAATCAGATGATGAAAACGAAGATGATGATGAGGATATGCCAAATAGTAAATTTATTCCCTCATGGTCAAGGTATGTTTTGGTAATATATGTCTTCGCATTGTGGATTGTATGAAACTGTCAATACTGGACCACTGGTTATTTGTCACCGAAAATCATCATTTTTTTGTTCTTGTTTACTACAGTAAAAATTGCCTGGCTCTGGCTGTTTCTTCCCAGAATGGAACAGACCCAGACACAATATTCCCCTCACACAGCTTTTGTAGCATATCTGAAGGTACTTACATGGTTTAAACTTAAAGCCCTGATTTTAGTTGCTATTGCTTTGGCATTTTGGGTTGTCAGTTTTTTAGGTCTTGCTAGACTAAGTATCTAATATGCTCATTTTGTAGTTCTCTTGCCTCGGAAGCTTCAGCTAATGTAGTGGGGCCCAATACCTTCTTCAGTAAACTGGTATAAGAGCTTTTGGTCAAGAAGAGGTAATGTTTACATTATTCTCATTTTCGCATAGGAATCTAGCCATGCTAGTTCATAGGCTGTTTTTTCTTCTTTTTTTTGCAACTGTTCATAGGCTGTTCGCATCAATCTAGTTTTAGGTGTTTTTTTTTGGCCATTTTGAGTGGAGTCATCTTCCTTTTTGGATAATGTGAAATGCCTAGTAGTTTCGACGAAAAAGCATACATCCTTATGGTTACTGCTTGTCAAGCCTCACTAAATTGTAATTTTGTTTTTCTTAAATTATAGTAAACATTGACAAGTTACTTTGACTTATGATAATTTCACATTTTGTGGCAGATTTCCAACGACTGTCTGAAGCGTTCTTTCAGCTGGCGGTCCCTTTACAGCCAATATGTAGCTGAAACATCTACAATCAGTGTATAGGATTCTGTTGTAATTGTAAACTCAATGCTAACTGACCGTAGTTAAAAGTATCCATTCTCAGAAGGAAGGGCTATATATATAGCCTGAGCGATTAACAAGTATCGTTTTCCTCAACAAAAATAAAAATGTAATATACCGCCATGCCCCCAAAAATGGAATTCACAACGTCAAGAATTATTTTTGTTTTTGATCTGGAAAAGCACTTCATTGAAAGCCAGAAAGGCAGGGAACAAACATAAACAGAGACAGCATACACAAAACACTTCATTACACAACGACGCAGGGTTTCAAGCGAAAAATAAGCTCGAGGTGGGATTGGGAGTCCATCACTTGTGAGAATATCAGCCATGGAGGGTGGTGGTCTGTTGCCCCAATTTTTTGGTGAATCCGAAATCAACACACTGATAGTTCATATCGGGGGTAATTTTTCTATTAAACTTGCTTAATCGATCAGTTAAAGCAAACATTATTAACTTAAGTTGATTTGCTTCTAATGAATATCAGTGATAAACGTGTATGCTTGTGAATTTGCCAATCACATTCCAATGATACGCACACAACGTATTGCTCACAGCGGTTTCAGCTCATATTTCTGGGAGCTACCCATAACTAGGGAGAGGGGGAGATTGCCGCAGACCAGGGGTAGATTTGAAGGAGACATGTGGATTGGAATTTCTAGTAGAGGGAGGGATCGATCATGGTGGGTGGGTTGTGGGTGTGCAAAATGGAAGAAAGAAGAAGGAGAAGAAAGCAATTTGGGCATTTTCTGCGTAAAGATGAGGAGAAAGCGTCGGATTGCATCAGGGAGTGGAATCAGAGTGGTGAGTTTGCTTGGAGTCCTCCAAGTTCATTACCACGATTTCTTCATTTGGACTGAATTTCTTGAGTTGCTGAAGTTTGGTTGGGGAAGAAGAGTGCGGAGAAAACAAAAAACGAAGTCGCGAATGAGGAGAAAGAGAGCGTATCTGGGTATATCGCCTCATTGTTTGGACAAAACACAGGACAACACGTGGCAAAGATGCTTACAATCTTGATGTCCGGATCCCCACTTTTTCAAAATTGTTCCGACGGGGTGCGAATCCCAATTTCTCGGGATGGGAATGGGATGACATCAAGTTGAGAATTTATGACATGTTTATTAATTCGGAATCACAATAGGTAAGAATTCGAATGAGTAGGAATATCATAATGAGCGAAATTAAGGATTGAGGAATAATCAAATCAGCCATTCATTCCAGCGTTTATTAAACTGTTAAATCATTGTCCCAATCAAAATCCGTGGAATTTGAATTACCAAAATACCCTTTCATAAATATAACATATTATTAAGATATATTCAATTTTGATAGATAATAAAACATTATTAAGCTTTATTCTACATTATTATTTTTAGCTACTCTACAATTTTACTGACAATTGGAGTAATTATCCAATCTTACAAAGTGTAATAACATTTGCTAAAAAAATTGAGTATAAAAGAGTCATTAATCACCTTAAGTCAAGCATAAAAGATTCATTCATCACCAAATGACAGCCAACATTAAACATTGTTTTCTTGAAGAAGAAGAAGAAGAGGCTTGAAGAACAAGAGGCAGAGGCGTGCGGTTGGAGGAGGAGAGGCAGAGGCGTGCGGCTAGAGGAGGAGAGGCAGTGTAGAGGAAATAGGGTTTTTTGTTATTTCAACAAAGATGTTAGGGATTTTGGAAATAAAGACTCATTCCCTTTCCTCCTAATCCAATACCCCAAGCCCCCTCTGGTTTCATTTTGACCCAAAATGTGGGAGTGGGAATCAATTTTTCTGGTGGGACCCGTATCAGTTTTCATTCCAAGTGCAAGTAAACATCGGAATGAGAATAATTTTCATTTCATTCCCATTCCCCCATTCCCATTCCGGGGAAGTAAACACGCCCTTAAGGATGATATCGGGACGGAATCATGCGAAAACGGAAATTCGGGACAAAAAAATCCCAACCCTAAGCAATAGAATAATAGTAGTAAAAATTATAATTACGTACCTTGTGATTTGAGTTAAATTTTAATATGAACATGTATTTTTTCTTGCTTTTCAATACTTTATAGTTTTAATCCTTACAATTATATTTCACCGTTTGTTGAATCATCAACTTTCGGCTGTTCAGAGATGATGTGGACTCTGTGGAGCCCACATATTCGTCTTCCATGTCGTTGTGTGGTGTACGACGAGTGGTGCAAATACATCTAGTAGTTTTGAGTCATTGAAGAATGTGATCTTTGGTAATTTCGATACCGTGGCGTTTATTTTAGATCCACAATCTATTTACCCAAACATCAGCTAATCAAATACACGGACTCCACAATATCACTGAACAACCCAAAATTGATGATTCTACAAAGGGTGAAACATAATTACAAAAATTTAAAAATATAGGATATTGAAATGCAAAAAAAAAAAAGTTATTATATTAAAATTTAATACAAATTATATAGTACATAATTGTAATTCGCCCATAATAGTAGTATTAGGACGGACCGACAGGAAGTAAAGAAAGACCAACCATATTATCTTCTTTGGTAATTCCAACGAAAAGGACGGGGTTTTTGTGCATATGCACGCAATTTTATTCAGCTAGCTAGCTGGCAGCACTGTTCCTTCTCTGCAGTCTGCCCTTTATTCCTCAATCCTCACATCACTGGCCTGAATTTCCAGAAGGTGTTCCCAAATCCCAATTATTGTAATATATAAACTCCTGCTTGAGATATATATATCCCCCACCACACCACGACCACACCTATCATTTTCTTTCTATTGAATTTCACATACTCCAAATAGAATGAACTTCAATATCCTCCTTTTTTCATGTCTTGTAATTTTTATTTCATTTTCTGGAAACTGTGTTGTTGATGCCTACAAGAATTATACAGTGGGTGACTCCTTGGGTTGGTATGATACCCCCCAAAAACCTACTCTTAATTACCAGAAATGGGTTGCTGCCAAGACCTTCTCCTTGGGAGATTTTCTCAGTAAGTTCTTTCATCTGTATATTGATTTCTTCCTTCATTCATCCTTCAAATTGGAAATTCTATTTATGTTCACTTCCACCTAAAGAACAGATATTAACAATTCTTTTGTGTGAATTGATCATATCATACTTTGTTAAACTTCTTGTTGCATCTTCATTTTCATTCCGTTGGCATTATTAATGAGTTAGCTGGCCACTCTCTTTTTTACTAGCTAGTGAGATTAGTTTTCTTAATCAATTTATATCCAGAAGTTACTTACTGGACTATAAAAATCTCCTTTGTGCTCCATGGATCTAACTAATTCAGACACCTAGCTACTCTGTATTTTGTTTCAATTAACCATTACTTGATAAAATATTTTTGGAGCCCAAGACTTCATCAAAGCCGTAAAACATATTTTATCATCTCATTGTCTTTAAACAGATACATAGCTAGTAGTATGTTTCTTATCAGTATTGCAAGAGATTGTAACTGCGTTCAAATTTCCATATCACTGCTTGCATTTATACCTTTTGATAAAAACAAAACTGAAGTGTACCTCAGTAATCAACATGATTAGGGTAATCAACATGATTACATATGTGATGCATTGCTTTTCCCAGAATAGCATATGTTGCATCATTTTCAGTGCAAAAAAGTGAAGCTCAAAGAGAGAAGCATTAAGATTCAAGAAAAGGACATTATGCCATGTGCTAGCTTATAGTTTAGCTTGCTCTAGTTACAAGCAGGTGTATGGACTTCTCCATGACACCATGTGCACAGTTCGCGTGGACCCAAAACTTCCACCGACGCTTTGGCTTCTTAAAGCACTCTATCAACCAACACACCACATGATGCATATGCATTAGTAATTTAGTACTAGGACACCACAACCACCATCAATTTTCTTCTTTTTGTTTTCCTTTCTTCTCATCATCCCAACCCAACCCACTCACTCATCATATCACACTTTTCAAAGTCCCGTTTTATGCTAGCTATTCTTTTGTTTGATCTATATCTTCACACCTCTAACGTCGACCTACAAATCTGCCTGATAATTAACATGAATCTGACCAAAGAAAAACATCTTCCTCACCTTTAGACTGTAGTTGTTCTTTATGGTACAGTGTGTGGTTAAAGAAAGTAGATTTACCAATTATCTTTTTTTTTGTTGCAAGTAAGACTAAGGTTGCATAACTTGTTTGGCCTGTCGGCAGAACAAGTTTATATTCTTTCCAGTTCGGTTGGTCAAGATCGGCTGGCACAGTTTGTCAAAATGATTGTGATATGTTTAAATGTATTAAATTTAACTAATGCTTAAGCTTGTGATAGAATTAAATATTTATAAGAGAAATATCACTGTTATATTAATTAATAATTATGAGATCATGTGCCCCAAATAAGCATGTGATGATGATTTTGTTATGCAGTTTTCAACACCGACACTAACCACTCAGTTGTGCAAACGTACAACTTGACGACATACAAACTGTGCGACTTCGACGATGCTCAAGAAAACGACACGATCCAGTGGTCGTCGGCGGACCCGTCGAACACGGCTCCGCATGACGTGACCGTGGCAGTGCCGTTGCTGAAGGAGGGAATGACGTACTTCTTTTCCGGCGACTACGACGGCGAGCAGTGCAAGAACGGGCAGCGCTTGAAGATCAACGTGACGCACGGACAAGGCTTGCCCAAGAGCTTACAGACCCCGACCACAGCGGATCATTCCCCGGGTCCAGCAAATGGGCCCCAGTCGGGTAACGAGGAGGATTCGGTCCCCGACACAATTGTCCCTTCCAATTTCGATCATCCACACGCGGATGATGCAACCGATGATGGTAAGTCGGGATCATCATCGGTTTGCTTGTCCGGGATGCTATTTAGAGTTTTCATTTTGTTTTGGCTTGTCTACAGCGGGCTTTAATTTGTGAGCTGATCTTCGTTGGCTTTCTCTCTTTCTATCTTCATTCTTTGATTTATTTTTTTTTCAATGTCTATGTATCTGTGTACAACTAAGTTTCTTTGTTAATGTTTGGAGTGTGCACACTGAACTGAACACCACTTGATATATATACGTGCGCACTTATTTATCCAAATGTCTCCTGTTACTCTATTTTAGTCTCAGTCTGCCTCATGTAACTCCCATTGTCTCAATTTGCCTCCTGCCACTTTATTTCAGTTTCAGTTTGTCTCCTGTAACTCCAGCTGTTTCAATTTGCCTCCTATCTTCTATTTCAATCTTAGTTTGCCTTGGCAACCCAAAAAAATTGGGACCCACAGTAATTGAAGCTGTACAATTTATACATTAAATAATAAATTAAGCTAATTTACCCTAGTAAAAACCCATACAAATCTGGGCGGGGAAAAACAAATCTGGGGGAGGGAAGTTGTGAGAAAATTGCTCCAAAATATCTGACATTCATCTTTCCCAGAAGCATAATACCCCAAATTACACCCATTCTTGTCGCTGTCGATCAGATTCAAACGATATCCAGTAACTTTCTTCCACTACAAACATTCAAAAACAGCCAACTTTCAACACAAAAAGTTCAAAAATAGCAGCAGAGACTAATAATAATTTGCCACGTGGCAGTAGTTAACTATTAATTAAAGGATTTGGGTTGTAGGAGGCAAATTGAGACTGGAGGCAAGTAGGCAAATTGAGAGATAGAGTGGCAGGAGGCAAATTGAGACAACTAGAGTTACATGAGGCCAACTGAGACTGAAATAGAGTGGCAGGAGGCATTTGGATATATAAGTGTATACGTGCGTTTGTCGTAACACCGAAAATTAACATGTATAATAGTATGACCATCAATTCACCTTAAGTGCTTCATCGATATCCGTACTAACCAACTCTTCATCATCCAAGATTTTAAGCTCATCCACCTTGCACAACGAGCATTCCATTGTGAACCAAAAACCCACCAAACCAAAACTCAAACTGCAAAACCCGAAAAACACTTGCACTAAGAATGCTTACAAAATATCTTAGTCTTGGGGTAGGGATGTATCTAAACCTACTTCTTATACATATGAAAGATACTGGGCTTAATGAATATGAATCTCTACTTCTTAGTCAGGTACTCCATGTTGAAGGCCAAGTACACAGCAGCAGTGGGTCCAACACGGCCATGAGCAGCAATCCTTTGCTTCAGCTGCCTGTGAATTCGACCCATTGGAAACTACACATGCCCAAATCCGAAAAACACCACCAAAATCACAAACTAAGCAAAACCCAGTTCAATTCAAGTGCAATTACATCATCAAAACAAGCAACTTAGTTCATACATTACCAAAAAACTCGTCAATTCGAAGTAGAAACTGGAACAATTACCTGGATTCCAGCACGAGATGAACGAGAAGCCGACCTCTTCTTGTCCTTCTCCTTCTCCTTGTCCTTGTCCTTGTTAGCCGCGGTGGTTCTATGCGCTATAAGTCCCTTCCCGCCTTTGCCTGCCATTTCTTCCTGCAAAAAATCATCCTTATAAGTTCCGAAACAACTCAAGAACAAAACCCAATTCGCAATAGACAACATAAAACAGGAACACCAAAAGATAAACCAATTGTATGACTTCGCAAACACGTGGACCTTCAATTTCGAATAACCCAAAAACACAAATTCAAACTCCTCGAGATAGAAACAAAGTCCGTACAGAAAACCCAATCTAAATTCAAACTCAGTGGTTCAAGCGAAACAAAACCCAGATCTACACAAGTACAACTTAGATCCCAATTGGGTCAATTCAGAAACAAATCAACACAAATTATTGCTCTATATAATTGTACATAACACAAACACCAGAGTAAAAAGAGAGCCCAGATATAGGTTCAAACTCCACTCATAGAAAACCCCAAAATACAAATTCTAAATTAAACAAAACCCTAATTTGGATAATCAGAAACAAAATTAAGAACCCTAAATGTAGAAACAAGAACGGCGACCCCATGTAAAACCCGCCGCCGCCGAACCCGAATGGCGAAGGCGCCTACTACGGAGCCAAGTTCGAAGCCAAATCTATGGGCCATCGTAAAGGCTAGCATCGTGTCATCAACATTGGGCGCGGCGGACTTACCTTGCAAAAGCCGAGGTGGCGACGGGTCCAGCGACGATGGTGTGGAATTAGGGTTCTGGGTTTGCGAAGACGGGTGGTTCAAATCGTCTTCCGGAGAGTAGACGGGTGGTTCAAATCATCCTCCAGAGAACACAA
The DNA here is from genome assembly GCA_033992175.1 of Spiraea crenata. Classification (NCBI taxonomy): domain Eukaryota; kingdom Viridiplantae; phylum Streptophyta; class Magnoliopsida; order Rosales; family Rosaceae; genus Spiraea; species Spiraea crenata. Next base: position 402,542 of record JAVBHV010000007.1, on the reverse strand, counting down.
CATCGAGCTTCGCATCTGCAAGCCCTAAATCGAGGATTCAAATAAAGAATTTTGGGGGGTGAAGAGGAAGGCTGATGAAGGTTGAAGGTGGGCGTGGAGAAGAGGCGCCGAGGAGGAAGGCTGTGAGGGAAGAGATGCGGGAGATAGAGAAAATTAGGGTTTTGATGTTGAAAGGAGAGGTTCAAAAATTAAAGGGGATACGGAGGGAATTTTGTGTTTTGGTTTCCCCCCTTAATGCACAGTAACTGCCTTTTTTTAACAAATAATGGTTTTCTTAAATACTGTTGTCTTCCTCTTAAATGCACAGTACCTACCGCGTTTTTACAAATAACGGTTTTTTTAAAAACCGTTATCTTCCTCTTTCTAGAGATTCATGGACAACGGTTTTTGGCCTATGTTGATAACGAAAATAGGTATAACGTTATGTATTGTTCTTTTGCAGGAGCTCATAACGATTTTTTCACCTACCATTGTCTACGAGGTGTTATCTATTCCACTTTGTGGCCTAGTGAATCCAAAATCCATGTTTCGGAACAAAATATATAGAGATAATGAGGGGCTGGAATGGTAGATCAATCATGGCATCATGTTGTGGGAATATAATATGAAACAGTTATTACTTACCTTGTCTTTGAGCCTCCCATTTAGTTGAATCATAACCTTACCGTACTCAAACTTTATCTGAGAGCTGCATGTTTTAAAACTTAAAAATTAGCGTATTCCGAGAGTAATGACAATTTTGTGCAGAAGTCCTAAGTAGCACACCTAACATTCTGGCAGTACTAAAGATTTATGATATAAATCTATCTTCCAAAACATCCCACCCACCACCCATGTTCATGTAAACATTGTGTTAGTGTGATCTGTTGTGCATTGAACTTACCAATAGTCCTTGAATAGCATCATCAAACAAGCCAGATTTTGAAAATCATCTCTAGCCAAGGGGGAACAAGGGTCAAATACCCAAGAAGCATTCACTTTCTGCCTTTTAGCCGGGTTGATATATGGAGACTTGAGCGCAGAAGACACCATTCTTTGACGCTGACCCTTCCCCTTATCGGTGCTCTACCCCTAAGACTTTTTTTGTCACACCTTTTTCCTCAGACTCATCAAGTTCTGATGTAGCCCATTGTGGCAAATGAGCAAGATAAGCATAGAGACGCTTGCATATCTTAAGGGATGCTCGGGCATCTGCATGTGAGCTGCCAAGTACATTTGTTCACATCATTGTAGATATTTTCATTGCGACTACATCAGTGTTAGTAGTCGTCAAGGACTAGATTATTGCCTCTCGGTCATTGCCTCATCTGCTCAACCTGTCAAGAAAATCTGCTTCCTTCTATGTAAAATTTCCCACTGCAATAGGTCTAATGTATACGACCAATGAGGATTGTGTTTTTGCCTCATCTATCATCGCCACATCTTCCTGACCACCCTTACAATCACCATGAACAATTTCTCCCCTGCTCTGCTTAATCCTGAAAGTTCAAGAGGAGAAGCAAGGGTCATTATTATGATCACCCCATCCATTGGACAACCATCATCCTTGTCTGTGCGTGCTCTTGCCTTGGAAGATAATTTGTCTCCAACACTTTCTGCTAACTTAATCACTTAATTTTAGGGGTGGGAATAACCGGCCCAAAACCCGGAGCCCGGCCCGAGCCCGAGCCGAAAAATCCTATTGGGCCGGTCTTTTTTTCTAAGCCCGGCCCGAATGGTAAAAAGCCCAACCCGGCCGAAGAAATCGGGCTTATTGGGCCCAGATTTTCAAAACCCGGCCCGGCCCGAAATAACCCGAATAGTAATATTTTAATAGGTTATACAGATGTAAGTGTTAATTGGCTGAAAAAAAGTTGCATCTTTGTTACAATATAACCCAAAACACCATATAACTACTACAATCAGACGGATGTGATCAACCCTAAGGAATCCGACGGCTGAGGACACCTGGGGAAACAGAGTCGTCGCCTCCTCCTCCATTTCTCGCCGCCTTCCTCTTCCATCGATCCGCCGCCTCCTCCTCTCCATCGAAACCAACATCGATGCACTTCTAAGAGTCTCGCGTCGACTTTGAGCCACGACGTTGAGCCTCCTCCTCCATTGTCGGAGACGAACAGCCGATTGACCGCGAAGCGAGGCAGCCATCGACGAGTGACGAAAGACGTAGCCGAGGGACCACTCGAGCGACGCAGCTTTCCGTCGATGAGCGACGCAACCGCGACTCTTCTGCGACGAGCCCACGTCGCCGCTTCCCAGCTTTTGCCGCCGATCTGCTGCAGATTGGAAAATCGGGCTTAGCCCGACTCGACCCGAGCCCGGCCCGAACCCGAAGAGAAAAAGCCCGACCCGGCCCGAATTCCTTGGGCTCTCCAACGGGCTCAAAAACTGAAGGCCCGATCTCTATGGTTTTTTTCGGGTTCACCCAAAACCCGGCCCGGCCCGGCCCGGCCCGGCCCAATCCCAGCCCTACTTAATTTTGTAAAATTGCATGAATATCCTTCATTTATTGCATTTCTTGGCTGTATTTTTTTGTCAATCCATAGTTATCTTCCCTAAGTGATGTCACCTCTTTCACCAGCCCCTAAATAGTCTTCTCTGTTGCCTCAATCTTTTCACATCCCCTATTTCCGCTCGAAGATGCATAATGAGAAGCTAAACCATCAACTCGTTTATCTTACTCGTCCACTACCAAGAGTTTCAATACCACTGTCCAATCTCCTCTTCCAAAGGAGCAATTTTCAGACCAACCATCTGCAATGACAATGCAATATTGGAACTATTGAATCATACTATCACTTCTGAGACTATGTTCTGTATAGGAAAACCAGAGATTATAACGATTATTTCATAATTACTACCACTAATATAAGAATTATTTCCAAAAACATCTATAAATCTGAATAAGCATCTATTGACGAGAGAAGGAAACAAATAATGACTCTTTGCACTACCAATTGCTTTGAATATCACCTATTTCCAGAACTAACTAATGTAGTTTGCGTACTTTGTAGTTAAATCCCTAATACATCTAGAAATCCCTAAAATTTTGGAAAGTAGGATATAGCCAATAGATTAAGTCATTGTTTCATGCAAATACACTTTCTTCATTGCTTTGATGAAATTCGCCTTATTTACGCTTTTCCACCTCTTTATTCTTAGACATGTGTTTGGCTCTTGGTGCCTACAGATGCCATTTTCCTTAAACCACTCAAAAATTTTGTAAGCCCAAACCTGCCAATAAACATTCACGATATTTAATACGTATATGTTAAACTGTAGCAACATACAACCAAACACTTGACTACCTACATAGAGTAAATCAATGCACAGTCATTGGTCACTATGAACAAATATTTGAATATGATTTTATGTAGGGAAAGGCAATTCATTCAATCAGTACTACCTGCAGAGACAACGGAAAACCAGGTAGGTGATAAATAGGCATTTTCTTCGTCATATGTCCTCCCCGATGTTCCTCTTTCTCTTCCTCTTCCTCATCATAGTTATCGCCAGTATTATGCCTTGTCCTTCTACCCCGCTTAGAAACAGAGTCCTTCATAACAGCCTTCTTGCCCCATGCTTTCTTCTCCCTAGTTTCCTCCCCACTAGTTTTCTTCGGTTCTACAACACCTGTATATGAGGCTTTGTCCTGACTAGGATTGGACTTTGGGGGCCTTCTTAAATCCGGCCTCAAGGCCCTACAAATTCCATTTTCTGTTCTTGCGTAAACAAGAGTGCCCCAAGGATATGCGTTGAATTCATCAATGTCCTCAACAAGCTTCAAATGGGCCTTATTTACTTTGTTGTGCGACTCACCACCTAATAGGCAACCCTCGACAAACAGCACTAATGCGAGCTTAAAACTGTCACTCGCATCTTCACACTTATCAAAAGCACCTTTGAAGTCCGACTTCATCACATTGTCCTTGTCCTTAAAATATTTGCTTAATAGGTGGCCATTCCCATGTTTGCCTTCTAGCAAGGTAGGGAAATCATCAAACTTCAGCCTAGTTATCAGAGAGAAATGCTCCCTTGTGAAATTCAATACATTTCCTCTACCTTAAAGGTACAACAATTCATGTTCTCTACATCATGGTCTTCTACCTTCCTCAATATTAAACTGTACACGGTCACGCCTTGCCATGTAATGCTAGTATCAATTTCTATGAGGTTGCCCACAGTTGTATTATGAAACTCGTCTAACTTGTCACTTGTCAATTCTTTCTAAATCTTGGGTGCTACAGCACTGAGCCTGGACAACAACAGAGCTTTGCTGCTCTTTGCCTCCTTTGGAATCACTAGCCTCATTCTCGCTAACCAATAACTAGGCCCATTCTTTGGAAGTAGAGTCAGTTGTTTCATTTGAGGGAGGAAACATCTTCTTTCACTCCACAAAACCAAATGCATCTTTGTTCGCTCTTATTCATTGCTGATTGGTGAAGGAGAATGGGGCTAGTGATTCCAGAGAAGGAGGCAAAGAATGGCAAAGCTCTGTTACTGTCCAGGCTCAGCATTATAGGACCCAAGATTCGGAAAAAATTGACAAGTGACCAGTTAGATGAGTTTCGTAATGCAGCAGTGGGCCACCTCCTAGACATTGATACTATCATTACATGGTGAGGCGTGACCATGCACTGTTTAATATTGAGGAAGGTAGAAGGCCAAGATGTAGAGAATGGGACTTGTAGCTTTAAGATAGGGGAAATGTAATGAATTTCACAAGGGAGCATTTTCTCTCTGATAACTGGGTTGAAGTTTGATGATTTCGTTACCTAGAAGCCAAGCATGGGAATGCCCCCCTATTGAGCAAATATTTTAAGGCCAAGGACAATGTGATGAAGTCAGAGTTGGAAGGTATTTTTGATAAGTGTGCAGATGAGAGTGACAGTTTTAAGCTCGCATTAGTGCTGTTTGTCAATGGTTGCCTATAAGGTGGTGAGTCGCACATCAAAGTAAATAAGGCATCTTTGAAGCTTGTTGAGTACATTGATGAATTCAACATATATCCTTGGGGCACTCTTATTTATGCAAGAAAAGAAAATGGAATTTGGAGGGCCTTGAGGCTGGATTTAAGAAGGCCCCCAAAGTCCAAACCTAGTCAGGAAAAAACCTCACCTATGGTCAGTGTAGGGTTCTCCTTGACATCCATTTGTTTGAGTTGTTCTCTAATTGTTTTATGTAATCTATCATTTTATGAAAGAAGATTGTGTTAAGCCTTCCTTTCTTCATACAAAAATGCAAGTTGTGCTAGACATAAAATTGAAATAAAATTTCTCACATGAAAATGTAAGTTGTGCTTGACATAAAATTGAAATAAAATTTCTCACCTCAGCCTTAGATTGCCAAAACTGCAAGTTCTTCTGAATATTACGCAAATTGGAGAAGGTGTGTTCCAAAACATCATGTAGAACATCAAAAATTATCCACATGCGCTACCCTGCATGTTTAAACAGCCAACGTTTAATAGCTAGCAATAATGCAACCTAAAAGTAGATATGCATTGAAATCCTCCTGTAACAATAAAAGTAATAATCGGTTGACATTGTATTGAGCAACATGTTAGAGTATGAGCATACAGTAGTACAGCTTCAATTTTCTAACTAACTCTCTTGTTTGTTTTCAGTATTTTGAACTTGCATATGTCTTCCACATTAAAGCTTCATTGATCAAGCATTTTTCTCAAACTTATTCTTAAGAAAATCTATCATGATGGCTACTTCGTTCTATTTGGTGTGCGTTTTCTAGATTCTAAGCCATTCATGGTGCTTGAGAATAGTGGGAGCTTATAGCTTTATACAGTTCTGTTTTTCAAGGAATTAAGTTTGTACGGTTTATTATTGCATGTTCAATGTGATTGATCAGTTAAAGCTTCATTCTTGCATTTTTCAATTTTCATGTTCAGTTTTAAAGTCTCATTTAATTTTCAGTAGAAAAACTTTTCTCTTGAATACAGTTTCAATGCTTCAGCTTTCAGGTTTTTTGTTTTTTGTTTTGTTTTTGTGACCGAGACGAGACCTAGGCGTTGCGCAACTTGGGCCCGAATATTTTTGCTGAAGCCCACTTTTGATATTTTAAAATGTACAGTATAATAATCAAGGTGAATCTGAGGCATATGTTTGTTTGGTAACCCTTTTTGTTTTCGTTTTTGATTAATAGTTTAGACCCCTTTTGATTAATAGTTTGGGGGGAGTCTAGGTGTATGAAATCCATAATTTAACTAACTTTATAAAATTCATGAAAACCTTGATGTTTTCTAAAAATATATGTTGAATGTCACCATCAACCATAATCAAATTATTTATGATCAATTTGGCATTGCTTTCAGAATTTGATTATCCAATGAAAGTGATTTTTTGAAAATTTTAGACATAATTGACTATTTGGTAAATCAAATATAATCAACTATAAGGTATAATTACTTTGAATGAAAGCTAATTACTAGAAGCAGCATTGCGAATGCTTTCACAATCTAATTATATTTGGAACACGCTGGGTATTTGCTACGACCCACTTCGTAAAATCCCATAAAATTATGAAATGACCAAAATGCCCCTAAATAGTCAACTATTGACTTTCAAATAGTACGAAAACCTCCTACCAATATTGTACTCTATGCGTAGGGCTCGACGATACTTAACATGTCCGCGAAGACGGAATCAAATTTCGAGATGTAACGAACGCGTTACGGTCGAAAAATGAAAATGAGGTGTAGTGGATTTTGACACGTGACAAGCCCTGATTGGCCGTTGCCACAGTGTTAGCAAAAAATTGGTGGATTTTTTTTTGGGGTATTTGAGCCGGTTTCAAAACCGGGTTTCCCAAAAGGGAAACCTGATCTCCCAAAGCCGCCGAACACCTCTCTTCGTCAACGCCCACCGATCGGAGAATCGGCATCCTTGCAACACCACAATCACGGAACACTAAGCTTGGGCCTCCAGAACCCAAGAAATCATTGCCAGCGAAGCGTTGACGAAACCCAGAGCTTTCGAGGTTTTTTTCCGACCAACTCCTGCCAAAGTAAGTCCTGCAACCTTAATTTTCGAATGCCTCGTTGTCCGTAGATGAATTTAGACATAAAGATCATTGAATTTGGTTGAGAAATGAAGTTGTGAAAAAGTGATTTTCGGCCGGAAAAGTTGCCGGAATCTAGGTTTTTCCGGCGACAGTGCGGCGGCGCTAGTGACGTCACGGCGGCGCCGATGAAGCTCGCCGAAATCTGGAAATTTTCTAGATTCCTATGAGTTTTCCAGCTGGGTTGGCGCCAGCGCGGTGGCGTTGACGTCAGCCATTACTAGCCGTTAAGGTTAATGGCTGCAGTTAGTTAACCGTCAGTCAACATTGACCGGTCAAAGTCAAAGCGGACCGTTGGTCAACACCGTTGACCGATATTGACCAAGGTTGATTGGCCACTTTTTTGAAGCATTTCGACGTTCCGGATCCAATGGCAAGGTCTGTTTCGCCATATGAGATATGGTTAAATCCATATTGAGCAAAACAAGGAGAATTAGAGTTTGACAGTTTTCGTTACGTATCATTTTAATAATCGTTATATGTTGGAACCGTTAGGTGATCAGGTTCCACGGAATCAGCACTACCGAACCGCACAAACATAGGAGGACGATGACGATCGCCCGGCCTTTCTGTGAGTGGATGGGTTTTGGTTTAAACTATCGTTTGAGCATGTTATATTTATATGTATATGTATATGCTTATAATGGTTTGCTGTTGTTGGTATAGTTAGTGTTACACAAGCATGCTGTAAGTCCCATGCACTTTACACACGAGCAGTGCAGTAAGTCCCTTGCTCAACATCAAGGCGGGCGGTACGTCCCTCACTCAATAGATCACGACCATAGATTTATGACATTATCGTGTATATGTTCTGTGGTTGGATCTGTGTGACCGACTAACTGTTTTACCCTTATTAGCTATGCTTGTAGTATAGTCGTATATTACTGGTTTTAACTGTGGGGGTTAATACTGATAAATGTTTAAACTGTGTTTTACACTGACATTATTTTCCCTATCCACTCACCTTTGTTTTTGTGCCCCCTCATGACCTGATACTGTTGAGCACCACCGAAACGAGCGGGATCACTCAAGATAGCTCTGTTCCGAATCACAAAGAGTAGGAGTCTCTTTGTTGTCATCAACTGTTCGTTAGACTTGTATACGTCATGTTGTATTATTACTCCGCCTTCGGGTTGTACTGTTGTTTAAATTTTCTTGCGCTGCTAGATGCTCTAATACATGGTTGTGTTTATATTTATTGGTCACCTGTCGTTTGTCGTTCTTTGTTCATGTGTCTTTTTTTGTTGGTTAAGGCTTGGTCACCTCGTCCGGGCCCCACTTTTGGGGCGGGGTGTGTCAGTATTTTTTCAAAGTTTAATGAAATTTTTCATCTTCCTATTATACCCTTCAGAAACATATTAATTTACATAATTTTACCTTATCTTCCCTCTGAGGAATCAGCCTTCTGCCCCATCTCCCCACCCTCCTCCTGCTACAAATGTAAACGAGTCAAGTTCAGCCGAGCACGAAGGTGCTCAAGCACGATTCGCAAAAATTTATGAACCTCAAGCTTGCATAAACTTCATGGATAAAAGCTCAAGCTCAGCTCTATAAAAAATTGCGAGCTTGAGCTTAGCTCGGCTCCGCTCATTTACGATGTGAGCTCAAACAAGCCGAGTTTTTGATCGAACCATCGGCTTGGCTCGTTGGGCTCATTTGTAAAAATAGTAAGTAAAATAAATAATTGGCTATTGAAAATAAGTACAAATTACAAAGAAAATTAAACCTCACATTAACAAATCTTAAGAATTTTGAGGGCTGGAACCCAATCGGAGGCTAGGCCCCTCACGCTTTTGTCCAAAATAAAGAAAACAAACATCATAGTTCTACCATAAATCTAAAAAATAAAACACAGAATCGGCATAAAGCAGCTTGGAGTAGTTTGCAGGTTGTTTGATGGGTTGAACTTTTATTTTAATTTAATAATTATAATATTTAAAAATTAATTTACTTACTAACAAATAATATTATTAATTTATATGTATTAAATTACGAGCCACAGCCGAGCTTGAGCTGACTCATAAAATACGAGCTTCTCATGAGCTTTATGATCTGAGCATGGCAAAGGTCAAGCTCAGCTCGCTTTTTAAATGAGCCTAAAAATAAACTCAAACTCATCTCATTTCTGTAACAAGCGAGCTTGAGCAAGCCGAAAGTGAGCCTACCCCGAGCAACTCGAGTCAATTTACCTTCCACCGACTCCACCTCCACCGTCCACGGGTAATCCACCTTCCGCCCCATGCTTCTTGTCAGTCCCTCCGCCTTCCACCCTCCCTTGACCTCCGAATCCACCCCCACCACAGATTAGTAGCCAACCCAAAATTTTCTTTGTCAATTTGGGTTTTTCCTCTTTCCTTTTGCTTCCCAATTCGCATTCTCTCACAAAGCAATTGGTCCTGGAAAAAATTTATTCTCAAAATTATTCCCTAATATTAGAGCGGAGACAACAATGAATAATAAGACCAGCTACTCAATGAAATAATTGAAGTAATAACTGTTAACAAGATTTTTCAAGTATTAGAATACCATTAAATACCAAACATACACATGTCCAATTTGACAAGTTACGCACCTTTAAATAGTTATTCCAGACTCAATCATTAGCAGTTATCATCTTTCTCGTCTTATCCCATTTGAATCCAGGATTAGAAAGGAGTTCCAGCTGAATACCATGATGTTTCTTCCATGTTCTAAGTCGATTCGTAATGTGATCTTTTGTCATTTCAGGACAGACAGCCTTTAAGCCAAAAAACGCTGTTTCATATGCCTCTTGACTGTAGCACCTTATCAATTTTACACCCCTTTCTCGTAAGTCCAACAAGAATATTACCAAGGAAATGATCCATTTCTTCTCTCAACCTGAAGTTTTTATTTTGACTATCATCATTCTGTATCTCCGACATACTCCTGGTCTCCACACTCTCTCTCTCCTTCTTGTTTGGTAAGTCTATATATTCTAACAATCTCCCACTTAGACTAACAATATATTATGCTGACAATTAACCAAAAAACCGATTAAGTATATTGATCAGTGTCGACTAATAGAAATATATCATACCTGACCTTAATCCAATCTGGCCAATCTGCTCATCCCAAAACAGAATTGCACAAGATGATATGTTATATTAAGAACACATTTTCATACAATCACTAGAAATGATCTAAACAGTCACATGGATCACTCAAATACAACTTAAGCGTATAATTGCACTGAAGGTAACCATTAACTGAATTTGCAATTTATACTGGTCCTCTAAAGTGGTTCTACTGTGTCAAAATCCTTGCAAACATGAAAAGTGAACCATGCTTAAACTGAATATGAACTTTGAGAAATTAGTAGCTAATTAATATCTGACAGTGAATATGAACTGAATATTGATTCTATGATCAATCCAAAAAATATTTCATCAGAAAATGAAATCATTACCGAAAATATTAGAGCTGAATAATCTGATAAAATCTTAACCTAACAAAATTGTAATGAGCTGGACACCAAGGTTTTATTATTGAATTCAAAACTCATTGTTTTACAGAAGAAGTTTATGAATATGTAAAATACAAGAATAAGAACTTGCTGAATACTAAAAAGAAAATGTAAATGAAAACTTAAATTGCTGAATAGAAACTGTATTCAAGAGTTAAAGTTTTTCTACTAAAAATTAAATGAAACTTTAAAACTGAACCTGAAAAATTGAAAAATGCAAGAATGAAGCTTTAACTGAACAATCACATTGAAATTGCGATAATAAACTGTACAAACTTAATACCTTGAGGATATAGATTCTAGGTACGTTAACCAAAACAGACAATTATCCAGAATAAGTTTGAGAATAAAGCTGTAAACTCCCACTATTCTCAAGCACCTATTCTCAAGCACCATGAATGGCTTAGAAACTGGAAAACGCACACTAAATAGAACGAAGTAGCCATTATGATAAATTTTCTTGAGAATAAGTTTGAGAAAAATGCTTGATCAATGAAGCTTTGGTGTGGAAGACCCATACAAATTCAAAATACTGAAAACAAACGAGTGAGAAAACTAAAATTTTGCTTTCAAATATCAAAAGTGGGCTTGAGCGGAAACACTCCGGCCCAAGTTGCGCAACACCTAGGTCTCGTCTCGGTCACAAAAACAAAAAACAAAAAACCTGAAACCTGAAGCATTGGGACACTTTTGGTTGTTGATTCCACCGCGCTCTCTCTGTCGGTCCCTCCTTGTTCCGATTTGCAACATTTACTGAGAAAAAGAAAGACAAGGCCATGGAGGAGGAGAGTCCAGCTACAGCGGCTGATGGGAACGAAACGACGGGCCTCAAAGTGAAAACCCTAATCTCGGCCTACTGCAACTCTCTCGGGAACCGAGTCGCGGGTTTTTCCGACTCCATTTTCGTCGCGAAAATTCGAATGCTTTTTCGGGCTCCATCTCGGAAACGCAGAGCATGTCTTCCCCTCCCGCTGCCTTCCAATTCACTTGAGTCCTCCTCTCGGTACTCTCATATCTATTTTCGTTTTTCTTTTGTTTTATGGGTTCCCTTGCCAGACATAAAACCATTGGATGAATAGGATCACATTTTTGTAAAATGCAGTTTTGACGTCATAATTGCGATATTATTCGAGGTTTCATGGCCCTGCAAATTGTAGTTTGAATTGTTGGTAGCTTACCCACCTGTTCGTAGCAGCTCGTTTTGGGAATATGCTGTTGAACTGGTTCTCTGTAGAAACAATGTTCAGAAGAATCGAAGAGTTTAGTAGTTAATTCCTGATTTTTATTTTTGTGGTGGCAAGCTAAAACAGCTACCCAACAACCGAGGTTAAGGTTAAGTCTCGCCGTGTTTATCAAAAGACAATATTTTTAACTTTACTGATGCAGTACACTTGGTGGGTGAGGGCTTTGCGGATTTTTCTGTCTACACTTCGGTTCTGGAAGTGGTTTTCTTTTAACCCTATAGGATGTGGGGTGAATAGACTAATTTACTTTATTGAATTTATACCGAATTAGGTTACCCAAGAAAACTCAGTTGTATTCAATTAACTTAAGTACTGGATAGCTTAACATCCAAAACAATACATCTAAATATGCACCACGGTGCATAGAATTCAGGGGGTCTGGTTTATTTATTACGTCGTACCACAACCTCATTTGGCTGGATGTGGTAATCCACTAACACAATAATCTGTTTTTTTTTTTAATTTTGTTTACTTCAAACCTCAAAAAATTTCTGGCTTTTTTTTTTGCTCAGATTAGGGATTTATGGCAGAGATTTTTTTTTTTCTTCTTATGACAAATATTATTTTTAATCATGTGACAGTATTGAGTGGGTGTTTTGGCTGTTAATGTTGTCACTATACGCAATTGCATCCACATCACGGATAATAGCCATCACTGTAGATCCGAAGGTTATGGAGAGTTCATTTTCTGAAAGTGGAATGATGTTGTTCATTAATTTATCCTGATGTTGTTTTGGTTCTATCTTTTAGTTGTTTTGATGAGGGTAAATGGTTGTGGATTTTTTTATATATTTTTGTTTTAAAGGAAGTCTTTTCCTTGATTTTTATTCATAAAGTCTTGTTTTTGTGATTAGTTAGTTAGAAAATTGAAGCTGTACTACTGTATGCCCTCATACTCTAACATGTTACTCGATTCAGTGTCCACCGATTATTGCTTTTATTTTTACAAGAGGATTTCAATGCATGTCTACTTTTAGGTTGCATTATTGCTAGCTGTTAAACGTTGGTTGTTTAAACATGCAGGGTAACATCTGAGACGTCTAGAGTTTTTGATGTTCTCCATGATGTTTTGGAACACACCTTCTCCAATTTGCATAATATTCAGAAGAACTTGCAGTTTTGGCAGTCTAAGGCTGAGGTGAGAAATTTTATTTCAATTTTATGTCAAACACAACTTTCACTTTCGTATGAAGAAAGGAAGACTGAACACAACCTTCCTTCATAAAATGATAGATTGAGAACAACTCAAACAACAAATGAATGGATGTCAAGGAGAGCCCAGCCTTTTTATCAGTTAATCACTAATCTGCTGGAAGCTAGGATCTGGAAGAAACCCATTATGAACTTACGAATTTACGGAAGTCTTTTCTTTGGTAGTAAGTTTACAGAAAATATATCCTAAGGGAAATACATAAACACAAAAACAGAGGATGATGGTCACTAAACTCCAAAGCTATAGATCCCCGCAAAGAAAGCCAAAAATGCATCCTATCCCATAATTATTCCACCTCCTCACGAAACACATTTCCCTAAATGTGAAATGAAGGTTTATTTCTAGTAAAAACTACACTTGCGGAGAAGTAGTCTGGGAAGAAAACGAGAAGCAGATATCAATACAACAAAATACCCCCACAGAACAACTTAGTTACTCAATAAGTCGAGTTAATAATACATTCCAGTTAAGCCAGCCTATTCCTTTCACCCCATAAAACCTGGAGATTTGTCACCATACCTCTTTAATCGTGATTTGGATCACACCACCCAAAACATGATACATTGACTTCTTGCAATAGCTCACTTATACTGGTGTCGCCAAGTTTATCACTTACTCATCAATCATTAAAAGTGATTGTTTCATTAATTTTTTTAAAGAATTAAATGAAAAAATATTGCCAGTTCTTAAGCAAATGTTATCCAGTCTATTATTTGTAATTATATGCAGTTGTTATTACATATTACAAATTGGGGCTGCTTATGGTCATGAGGGTTAAACAGATGCAGAATTCATTCCCCTTTGGCTTCTCCCATTCTTTGTAACCACAAAGGTCTTGACATGGTATGTGGTTCCTAAATTATTGTTCTGAACTTAAAATTTCAAATTTTGCTTTGGTTTCTCGAAATCAAAGCCGAAAATAGCTGGTCTCATTACTCTTTTTACATTGGAAAACTTACAAAAGGTGATTATTTTTTTTTAACCGAGTTGGAAATAATGTTTTGAGTACTTGCTATCTGGATAGCAAACGAGCCCAAGATATTCGTTTGGATGTGTTTCAACATACTTGCCATTGTTATGTATACTTAATAGTGTATGGGAATATTTGATTCATCTATTTACATGTCTTTGTGTTTGTTCTAGCTATAAGGAGACAGACTCATGTTTTGACATATCTAATTTCAGGGATCAAATGCTCAAAAAGTTAAGTTCATGGTGCTTGAGAGAGGGCCGCATGCTTTTATAGAAGGAACAGTTAAGTTGATACATGGATGCGTTGCTGAAGGTTCTCATATACAGAATTTATGTCTATCAGCGTCTTCTCACATATCTGAAAGGATAGATATATTAACTAACTTAAGATGCTCTCTTGCATCATTTCTGGCCCAGGTTTGCTTTATCTTGTTCATTTGTCTTGCAATTTGAATATGATCTCTAACTGTTTCATGAAATTTATTTTGTACTTTTCTCACATGTGTGGGTAGACATAACTTTGTATGACTTCTGTCAATGGTGGTTTGTAGGTTTACATGGAAATTGACAAGTACGGGGAGGAATTAGTGAGAGATCCAGAGAATTCATTGCCCTCTCTATTAATTAAAATTAACGGATTATTCATAAAATTAGAGGCGTCTGTTGGCCATGTGCATGCAACACGGCAGGTAGCTTTTGAACATCCCAGCTGAATTTTTACAGTATTGGTAGGCTAGAAGCTAAGAAAGTTCTGGGCGGAAACCATCTGGAATTCCAAAAAGAGACAAAGCAAGAACGATGAAAAAGCTATTGTAATATGTGAATTCAACCTCCAATCTGTCTTATGCAATGTTTATGCAGATGGATTCGTCTGTCGAGGGCAGCTATTCATTTCCGCTAATGTTGGAGAAACTGCCTGAAATAAATCAAGAAGGATCCCAGTGGACAGATTGTGAAGTTAAGGATGCTATCAATTTGGTTTATCTAAATCTTCACAAGCTGGAGTCTTACTTGTCTTCTATTGTAAGATCTTCTCAGACATTATTATTTCTCCAAATTTAGTAAAATTAGAGTTTGTCAGGAAGTACTTTAAAACTTTGACCTGCTCAAGATATAACTATCCGCTATGCTGGTACTTTCTGGAAGTCCAAACAACTTGATCCATATTGCCTGTCTCTGAGTTATGATTAGTTCTTTGAACACTTCATGCATATTTTAAGCTTATGCAGTCAACTACCCTTTCTTTATGTATCAATTTGTCTTCTCTCGTTTTATTCTCTTTTTTTTCCTTCCTTTTTTTTGGTTTTCGAGTTAGGTTGCCAAACATCGGAAACCAAGGAAACTGACTCAATATTGGATCCGTTATACGTGTGGTGCGGTTGGCCTCTCAGTTTGTTCTATGTGGATTTTAGGGCATAGTCGTCTGATGGGAAGTCATGACATTGACAATTGGGTTCGTGAAGCTAGGGATTCAACAGTAAACTTCTTTAGTGATCATGTAGAGCAACCGGTATTATCCAACCTGTATCTCGCTTTGATTTTTTATTATTACCTTTTGCTAATAGCGAAGGAAGGTATGATATCATGTAACTTGCTTTATCAATGAGCAGGACATCTGCAAGGCTTTCCAATAGTGCTTGGGCCCAAGCCTGCTAGACTAGGGATCTTGGTTTTTTTCTCCTTTATTGGTGGTTAGGGATCTAGTTAATTTAGGAATCTCAGTGAAACTTGTTATTTTCCATGTTTCAGGATTTGTAGGGTTTCTTCAGAGTTTATGAAGATTTCCTTTGTCATCTACTGTTATCATGCGTTCACTTTGAGAGTTTACGTATGGATATAATAATGACTTGAGTTATGTTTTGAATTTGATTTCCTCAGCTTCTAGCCATTAGAGATGAACTTTTTGAGACATTCAGGAAAAGGCACAGAGGAATGATGGATCTTGAAGAAGTGCAACTAACTTCTAATTCTCTACACAGGTGAATGTGTTTATCTACCACTTGAATCAACACTTTATTTTACTTGAACTTTCATGCAATTTATCTATCTCCAGTCATTTCTGTGGTCGGGTATCAAGTTTTATGCTAGTAATGGGTAGTTTTCCACAGGCACGAGGATGCTTAATTTACATAGGAGGGCTGCCACTTGTGATATGGTTCAGAGGAGAAAACCCCTTCTCTTTGTCTTTTCCTCAATAGGTTGTGATGTACAAAGAGGGAGCAGAGATCGCAAACCTATATGTTCCTTAACTGTAAAATTTCATTTTCCTATACTTTAAGCTGTTCGGGGAGGCTTGTTTGTGTCGGGCTATCCCAGCTGAGTGTGCAGCTTAATTTTGCAAGAGCCAATGTTTTTCTGGTGGGAGGAAGAAGGGTATGCTTTTTGAAAGATCCGTGGTAGGCATAACTTTTGGTAATTTGAGTGGAGTGGAATAGAAAGACTTTTGACAATGCTGGGGTTCAGGAGTAAGACTTTTGACAATTCCAGGGCTCAGGAGATCGATTATTTGCGGCAGAGGGTTTGGTTTATGATACCTCTAGGGCTTCATTGTATTCTGCGTTTGGGGATATTTCTTTCTTTGCCTTATTTGCGAATTTGAATGCAGCTGTCTTATTAGAGTATTTTCTGTTATTGCTGGTTCCCTATTGTTATTATGGTTGTTGGTGTTGTATTCGAGTTCTCTAGTCCTTTATTCCTGTTAACATTTTGATCTTTTCCGTTGATTGTACATTTCTCTTTTCATAGAAACTTATTTTCTAAAGAAAAAATGACACGAGCATAAGTGAAAATACATGAAAGATTTGACCATCGATTACTTTGTTTTTGACAGAGTTAAACTTATTATTACTTAACTATTTGTTGGCGGGTCTCTTTGTATGTGTTGTCCGGAAAGAGGAGGTGTTTTTTATTTGTTCTAGAGTTCCACCGAAAACCACCTCATTTATTATCACTTGATCATTGATATAAAATAAAATAGATTTTGATGCTATAAAAAATTAAAAAAAAAAAACATTCTACTCTACAGTAACAATAATAAATTCTGTAGCTAACTAAATCTTTTGCCTTTTTTAGTATCCGTAATTCCTTTGAATGGATCATTTTGATATCTAGTCTTTTTCTTTTTTGCCAATATTTTGCTAAAACTTGCTTTCCTTTTGATTTAACCCTAACATTTCTATTCGCTTGATTTTCAGAATGTTGTTGGCTTTCAGCGAGCAGACAAAAGGTCAAAAGTTTCCAAATAATGCATCAGATCAGGAAATGCTTGAAATTGTTATGGCCAGGTGGGTAGGTGGGTGCTTGTTTTGTGCTGGCAACTGGTTCGAAAATTTTCTCGAACCAAAAATTAAAACAACTGCCTCTTTTCTTTAGTCTTCGATGCAGCTATTCATGCTGCTTATCTTTAACTGTATTGTCAAAGTTTTTCTTCTGAAGTTCTAATACTATCCAACTATATATTTATCTATATATTTAAGCATATTCACCTTAGGAGGTGAACCATTGGGTATCTCAAAATATTCTTAATGAATCAAAGGTAAGTCATCTTTTAAGTGAAGGCAATTTAGTAATTTAAATGTGTTAAAAAATAAATCAAAGATTTTATTTCTTTTGTTGTCAATTTTTTTAAATTCAATTTCCTACAACCATAACAATATAATATATTCAACTCGTCATCTGTGAGAAAACTGTTAATTATGCCTCACAAATTCTGAAGGCTAGTTCTTTTGACGTCCTGTTGGTATGTTTAGTTAGAAAAGTTGTATATCTTTTATTCGAACTAGTTAGGTTGATAATTTTCTGAATACAGGTATGAAAAAGAACTTACACATCCTATTACGAACCTTGTAAATGGAGAGCTGGCCCGTGCTTTGCTTATACAGGTAGATCCGTTTCCTGTCAATGCAATTACTTGTCTTAATGTAATGTGTTTCTCATGTTACAAATACCCGGTGCCACACAGGTTCAGAAGCTAAAGCTGGATATTGAAACGTGAGTTTCTGTTCTGGTGTCTTTGGTGAATAAGGAGGCTGTTCATATTAATTATGCTATATCGTGTTTCAGGTCCTAATCACGATTTTATGAACAGGGCGATGCTTGAACTCAATCAGATTCTTAGGGCAAATGAGATCAATTTTGCTATTCTAGCTGCATTACCGGCATTCTTCCTCTCCCTCATTCTGCTGATGTTAGTGCGCGCATGGTTCAAACAGGTAGGAAGTGTTCAAATGATTTTTACTATTATTAAGTTAAATACCATGAAGGATGTGAGTGCCCGCATGTGATTGTATGTCCGTTAGGATGTAACCGTGCATATCCTAAGTATAACAGATTATATCAACTTTAAATATTGTGCTGTGATGTGCCAGAAAAGTTACTGGTCCAGTACTCTGTGCAGCTTTATATATAAAATAAAATTTATGTTTTGCAAAAAAGAGATTATGCATATATGCTCTTCATGATGTGTACCAGATGGACTTTTTCAGATGGTATTACGGTGGGTATAGCAAAATATTGACTTACTAGATCTAATAAGTTCTGTCCGAATTGAGACATTCCGCCCTTGAATCTTATTTATTACTTGTGCCTACAATTTAGGCAGAATACTGCCACCTAATGTTACTATATAAACTGTCATGAATGCTAAAACTGTCTGAAAATTCTTTAAACCTGAGTAGCACTATTACCAGTCACTCATTCTAGATTATCGTTATTGCGGGTAATGGGTGTTTTTCCTTGTATTAATTTCTCAATCTCACTTCTGATCATGGGAATCAGGATACTAGAGCAGAAGGAAGGGGGAGAATTGCTCGGCTCCAGAGGAGATTACTTCTTGTGGAGGTTGAGAAAAAGATCATGCAGTATCAGAGTTTTGTTGATCAAGGGATGGTGAGAATTCAATTTAAGCTTATTATTTTCATCATTCATTTATAAAGAAAACGTAATGAGAAGAGCGCCAAATAAGTAGACTATGATGAGGAAACTTCTTCATAGAATACAGGTGTCAAATGGCACTCATTCAATTCAGGTTTAGATGCTTGGAGATAATTCGAAGGGTACCCTATTTTCTCCCTCCAATTTTTATTTTTTATTTTTATCATCTATGAATGATATTGTGAACTGAACAAAATTAAAAGTGATCTTCAAAAAGATCCCTCATCTTCATGTTGCTAACCTCTCATAGTGACACAATATGAGCGCTTGTCGTTGGATCTGTTATTTTTTGTTGTAGTTGAAACTTTATGGTATTCTTCACCACAGCTGCTCCCTTTCTATCTTTTCTCTGTACAATATTTTCTTGATCAAACAATAGAAGATACAAAACTAAAGGTATATTTGGGATAATGGCAGGAGAAGATGGGAACAGCTACTACTTGATTCCCTCTATCGCCATTCCTTTTTTCTCTTTCTTTCTGCATACATTTAGGCATCTTATTTTCTTGTTGCTTAACAGATTTAGGCCATTTGTCCAAGATACTGTTGATTTAAGAAAAAGGGATTTCCTTTTTTCATTGGAAAGATGATTCTTGCACCTATTAGCATTTCTAAGGTTTTGATGCTGATGGCATGACTGAACTACCGGGCCGTGACAATGTTGCACATTCCTATGGGCGGATAGGAACCTTTGTGGCAATTCTTGATTGAGACCTCAGTTTTGGGAAGCATGTCTTTCTAGATGGGTACCACAACTGTGTGCCTGTTGGCCCTTTGGATTTCTTATACGGATGAAGTTTCGGATGCATGCTTTCCCACTCCATTTCCTGTGGTACCCATTAGTCCCATTGCAATGGGGAAAAATGATTCAACCTCCACCAGCTTATCTTTCTTTTTACAGATTATCTCTTTCACTTCAAATACTAAGTTTATATATATATATATATATATATATATATGGGTCCGGTTCAAGGGACACACCATTTTCAAAACACTCTTTCTTGGCTGTTGGATTGGACCCATTATCAATGGGTCCCACAAAAAGTTGCCGATCCAACGGCCAAGAAAGAGTGTTTTTGAAAATGGTGTGTCCCTTGATCCTCTCCCATATATATATATATATATATATATATATATTTTATATACAGGCCACAGTAGGGGTGGGGGAATCTACTACTTAATATTCATAGTCAAAGCTGAGACCTCATCCATCAAAGTGGAGAGGGAATACCGCTAGACTAACTTGTCATGTGCATTCATTCATTTTTTCTTTTATCACATTGGTGGTTTCTGATCTTTACACTTTTTTTTTTCATTGTTGAAAGTTGTGCCATCTATGGCTTCTAAATCATGATCTTTACTATTTGTTTTCTTGATGAATTGGGATGTCGAATTTTGACTTTTCCTAGAAAATTGTAGACACATGCTGGGTTTAGGAAAAGCTCAGTTGGGTGTTGGATTCTTCCTGCTCTTATATTGACTTAAAGTTGGTCGGTTGCTTTGTCTGAGATTCTCAAGTAACAAAAATGTGGAAATTTTTATTTTTTGTAACAACTTAGAAGAAAACAAAGTTTGATACTTTTTTTGTAGGAATAAACAGTTTTTATAATTTTGTGTATTTTGCAGGAGAAAGACGCCCAGTGTGTGTATGGATTGTTGTTGTATAGTCTGGATCGTCTATACCATGCTGTCAAGAAGCATGCAAAAGCAACGGGTGAATGGCAGTGGTTAGTTTATACCCATTACATACAGATGTCATCTTTCAATATTAAAATGTTTTTTTTAATGAAATTTTTGTTTTCACTTAGAAAAAACGTGGGGATTATTTTGGAGTCAATAATTTATTTGGAAAAATAGCTTACTTCGGATATGGTGAACAGGTTGAGTCAGGATATAGTTGATTTGGGAAAGCCCAGCATCGAAACTGCAAATAAACTCACAGTGACCTCGCGCATGGAACGAGTGTATGACTGTTTGCTGCCTTCACTGAAACGCCAGTAGGGACCCTTTTTAGTTCTCTTTTTTCTGCGGTTGGGTACCAATGGGTGAAGTGTGAAGGTTCCATGTGAAATATGAAGGCCCTATCATGTTATCTTCCAGAAGAGTAATGGTGGTTAGCAACAGGTCTCAATCGAACTAATGATGCTGCATGTAAAATTGCATGCCCGCAAGTGGAAATTGGCAATTTTGTTCTCATAAGCAAGGTGTGAGTAACTAAATGAAGAAGTTTAATAAAGGGTGTTGTTATTGGCACTCGAAAATTACTTCAGACCTCCATTTTAATTTTTTGTTAATTTAATTCATCATTTTCATTTAGATTTCCAATATTGCCCTTATGTTTGTAACCTTCAGCTCGTCTATTTCCTTCCTATTTCAACTTGTCCTGGCATAGCCGCCATCCCGACGACCCATAGTTCTCTTCCCCTTGATTTTCCCACCTATCCCTTACCACCCGTCCTATATTTTGGAAAACAAGAGGTAAAAACAAGAAAGTTTTGAAGCCCAGTGAGTATGACCCGAGGACTGGCAGATCTACAACCTCCCTCCGGCGACTGATCAAACCAGCAGTGTAAGATCCTATGCTGCCCTTAATTTTTCTTTTATTTAGCAAACACGGGTGAGTGAGTTGCTGAAGTAATAGTTATTCTCTCATCTCTCTCAATTGCTTCCAAATTGCCAATTATGTCGTAAGAAATCAAAAAGGCAAATTTTCATTATACGAAATTTTTTTTATAAATGCAACAATTTTATATATTTGTAAAAATTATGCATATACGAAGGTTTAGGTATAAAAATTAATTTTTAAGCTAGTACGGAACTACCAAAAGTTACAACCCAAAGAAGTTGTGTATATGCTTGAGATGATAGAAATATTTTGGGAAATTACAGAAAATATACCCCAAAATTAAGCTCTTTACTTTTTTGGTACATTTTTTAAACTTTTACAATTTTGACTTTTTGTGTCAAAAATGGACAAAACTACCCTTTCACAAAGATAGAGAACTATCAGGGAACTGTGTGGGAACTATATGGGCACTATCAGGGAACTAGCCGGAACCGCGTAGGAACTAGGCAGAACAGAGGCGAGGGCAGCAAATTCTGGGAAATCGAAGGCGACCTGCGTGAGAACTATTAGGGTACTAGTAGGGGACTGCAGGGGAGCTTCCCAGGAACTAGCTGGGAACTAGGTTGAGCTAAGAAACAAATATGAAGGGCAGCAGATTCTGAGAAATCGAAGGTGAGCTGCGTGAGAACTATCAGGGAACTAGCAGGGTACTTCAAGGGAACTTCATGGTAACTAGCAGGGAACTAGGTTGAGCTAAGAAACAAAAATGAAGGGCAGCAGATTCTGGGAAATCGAAGGCGAGCTGCGTGAGAACTATTAGGGAACTAGCAGGGGACTTCAGGGAACTGCATGGGAAATAGCAGGGAACTAGGACAAATTTGAAGGGGTAGTTTTGTTCATTTTTGACACAAAAAGTCAAAATTGTAAAATTTTCAAAAATGTGCCAAAAAAGTAATGAGCTTAATTTTGGGGTATATTTTTGTCATTGTCCCAATTTTGGCTTTAACAATAAGGTACTCATGCGCATGAGTTGTACTGTTTTCAAAGGCTTAAAGACGTGGCATCAACTCTAAGAATTAAGGGACGAACTTAGCTCAATTACTTTTTTCATTTCTATCTTACAAACCGTTAATTCATTTTGTTATGTAGTAAAGATCATTTTCACAAAAAATCAATCTAATCTGATATCATTTGGTTATTTAATTCTACCAAACATATAGATGGCTTGTATCATCAATTTTATACCGTTTATTTGTTTTGCATAATTAAATAACTAAACTATTTCGAATTTGATTTATTTTTTGAGAAAATAATTTTTTTACTATATAATTTATAAAATAAACCGTTACCATGTGTCCCTATAGAGACAGTCAAGTGTCTCTACAGAGACAGTCACCTGTCTCTACAAAGACAGTCAAGGACTGTCTCTGCAGGGATAGTCAAGTGTCTCTGCAGAGACAGTCACCTGTCTCTACAGAGACAGTCACATGTCTCTACAGAGACAGTTCTCTGTCTCTACAGAAACAATCCTCTGTCTCTGCTGAGACAATCATGTGTATCATAAAATTCATATCTTTCAAAACATTGCAGTACCCGTTTCAGAAGCTCAAACCCATCAAACCTCGTCACAAAAACCTCCACCGTTGCCGCCAAAGCCCTCCACTCAAAAATCGCATATTGACCCAGCTAATGCCACAAAAATCCCAACAATGCAGCAAGTAAAATTACTATTAGTAACTTTAGATTTAAATAAACTATCTCGAATTGGAAAGGAAAACCTACAGTTCTATAATTATAACCCTGTTCTAGTTGCTCTTCTTACTTTTGTTCTCTAGCTAGCTAATAGCTATACCAATCCAACCCTAACAGCAAGTAAAAAATGAGAATCTTTCAAAGATTTTCTCTTCTTCTACTGCTGATATCTGCAGCAGAATCTACATGCAACAGCACAGACCACCACCAGCTCTTCAAAGCTTTCCAATCAATTTCAAATTTCAATCTTTCTTGGCTCCAAAAACCAATCCGACCCAACTGTTCAACCCCGCCCATCACAGAACTCAACCTCACCGAAATTATCTCATGGAAGTACCTCAGAAACATGTCCACTCTGCACACCATCGATCTCTCAAGCAACTTCCTACAAGGCTCAGTTCCGGGCTGGTTCTAGTCACTTTCGGGTCTGACCCTAATCAATTTGTCCCACAACCGGTTCGGAGGGAGCTTTGGGCCCGAACCCACCTTCGGAAACGGCTCCATATCATCAGTCCAGGTGCTCAATCTCTCCAGCAACCGGTTCACCAACACGAACCACATCTCTGGGTTCACAAACTTCACCGTCCTCGACCTTTCCGGAAACAATCAACACATAAGCGACTCCCCAACCTGAGAAGCGACTGCCCAGCCCTCGTCCGTCGATCCTGACCCGCATAGAGAGAGAGAGAGAGAGAGAGAGAGAGAGAGAGAGAGAGATCAGAATTTGAATTATGTGGGCTAACGGCGTGCTAACGCTGTTAATTTGCTTTTGTTCTAACTAACATCATGCTGGCCAATGAAATTTTGCCATGTTAACTACTTGGACTTTTTAGATATTACGAAAAATTGGTGTATTTTTTAGATATATGGAGTCTTATCTTGTACTTTTTAGATATTGTTTCTTTTCTGTATTCGGTTAGAAAACTCCATTGAGCATGTTCTTTATTTTATAATATGCATTTGGTTGGCGTTTCATACTGGTTCTTAGCTGATGGTGGTAGACATGCAGGCGGGAATTTTCTGATTACAAGAGGATGTTTATTTTCAGTCATCTGCGGTTGGGCCAGTTAAATGCCTTCATTTTTAATTTTTGAGTTTGAGTTTTAAGTTATATTTTGAATTTTGACTTAATAAGTTTTTTCATTTTTGAATTGCAATTGTCTAGAGAGAGGAAGTTTTAAGTTTCTTTGTTTTAATTTTATGTTAATCTTAAGGTTGGATGTTTAATTTTGTGTTATTATGTCTTTGTTTTATTGTGCCTTATTGGTTATACGAGTCTCTTATCAATTCTATAACTTTACGTTTTGGTTAACAAATTTTAGCATTCCATTAAGCTAGTTGTTGTGTCCCCTAATTTATAACCATGGACTTACATTTTGATTTTTTGTTTTTGGTTGCGAGGAATTTTATTCGGCTATGTGTGGATAGTGAAGGACAATGCATCATGTGAATCAGCTGGCCAAGGATGATTTACGACAAGATTTATTTGTCTCATTTAAGCTACATACCAATTTAATTACTAAGATAATGCATCTTATTTGGATGAATGCGCTTTTGTTCTTAGTTGTTCTTAGTACATTTTTTGGGTAGTGGATGTCATGTTTCATTCTTTCGTTTGTTTATCGACATCCTTTTTGTTGTCCTATCGACATATACAATCTTTTCATTGCTTAATGAAGCTACACTTTTCAAAAAAAAAAATATATATATATCAAACGGGCCTTTTTGGTAAATACGGTGAAAAATGTGTTGTGACAAACGGCATGACTCAATAAGTTTTCATTACGGATTACTTTGAAGGAGTATCCTTGAAACTTGTTTTAAATTATACTTTTAACGTTGGAATTCAAAATGAGTCTCTTAACCACATGAATTACATTTTCGTCACTATGTTACCCACACGCTCCCGTTAAGTCCGTTAAAACCCCGTCAACTCTGATTCGACGTTGTATCACAGGGTAAAGCTTGAATTAGTTATCGGATCTTTTTATTTGGAAAGTAAAGCAATGTACAGGTGCAAAGAAAAGGAATACGTGCGCTTGGGAGGGAATCATATACGGGTGGACCACTACTCTTTCTTTTGATATTTAAAACCCACCCGTCTCTCGTATTCTTCCACATCGGAGAGACGCGGACATTATATTTCTCCTTTTTAGCTTTGGGCAATATTTCTGAGAATTTTCTCGCCAGCCAAACGTTCAATAATGGCCGATCAGCTCACCGACGACCAGATCTCCGAGTTCAAGGAGGCTTTCAGCCTTTTCGACAAGGACGGCGATGGTCTGTTTCCTCAGATCCCTATTTTCTTCTTGTCTCAATTCAGAGGGTCGTTTTGTTTTTGTCGGCCTTGTTATGCTTAATCAATCTGCGATGCTCAGATCTATTATCGTGATTTTCTTCCAAGTTCCATTTTCGCCTGTGGAAGTTGGCGATTTATCGATGATTTCGATTGAATTGGTTTATCCTCCTGAGTGCATCTTGATCGGTTAGGGCTAGAATATTTCTTAGATTTACTCGTTTAGCATGGTCGAGATTTTCATCTGTTGGTTGGGCTATTTCTTGTGTTTATGAAAAGATGGGTTTCGAGCCTAATATGGTTATGGTATTGAATTGCAGAAGCCACTTTTATGGTCTCTGGATCTACACCATTTTGTTTATAAAACACAGAGATAATTCCATCAAAGATGTTCCAGTATAGCGGGACTGCTAGTATGCACTATGTTGTTTTCAATTGTATGCGACTCAAGGATCACCTAATGAAGTAATTTGTCGATGTATATTTGAACAATTTTCGGTATCATGTCTATCTTAGGATCACACTCGCTGACTCTACAAGTAATCGTTTGACTCTCTGGCTCATATTGAGGGTTTTTGTGAAACATGGGAATATTTTATTTGTGGTTAAATTTTACATTCTTGTCATGGCTCTTCAGTAGTTTCTTTCTCGAGAATCAGGGTTGAGCATCTATGAATCTTAAGCCTTTGGTCACGATCTTGGGCTTTTTTGGCTGATACATTTTTTCTGCTGTTCTTCTCTGTAAATTTGTTTATTCCATTACTGGCATTCTTTTCCAAGCTGATACTGTGGTATTAATCTGTGCTGCTGTTTCGATTTTAATTGATTTCGTGGTAATAATATGTTGTTTTTATTATGGAAAGTGTGGAGCATTCAATTGGTGCTTGATTGAAATCAAGCTTTGTTTATTGTTTTCAGTTCAGACACAAGCACTCTCAAGCTTAACGGCACGGGCTTTGTGATTTCAAAAGCTTCCCTTTTCTGTCGTAATCTAATTTGTAATGCTTTTGTTAATTCTGATGTAGGTTGCATCACCACGAAGGAGCTTGGGACTGTCATGAGGTCACTTGGGCAGAACCCAACTGAAGCTGAGCTTCAGGATATGATCAATGAGGTTGATGCTGATGGGAATGGTACCATTGATTTCCCAGAGTTCCTGAACCTGATGGCTCGGAAGATGAAGGACACTGATTCTGAGGAGGAGCTCAAGGAAGCCTTCCGGGTGTTTGACAAGGACCAGAATGGATTCATTTCTGCTGCTGAGCTTCGTCATGTTATGACGAATCTTGGGGAGAAGCTGACAGATGAGGAAGTTGATGAGATGATTCGTGAGGCAGATGTGGATGGTGATGGGCAGATCAACTATGAGGAGTTTGTCAAAGTTATGATGGCCAAGTGAGGATCAATTGACCAAATCAAAAAATTTGATATCAAAACTTTAAAGGGAACATGGCAGATAAGTTTAAAGAGATTTTCGTATCGCATTAGGACATCTAAATTTGGTTTGCTAGTTGTTTGTTTCATTTTCTTTTCCTGTATGCATTATTTGTGGTACTGTTCCTTTAGTATTTACTTGCTTGCTGTCGCTTAATATTTTATGTGCGTTAGTGTATTTTACTTTACACTGGTAGTTTCATTCTTCCTTTGGACTTTTGCCATATCTCAGTTTTTGCTTATGAGGACTAGCATCGGTTATATTGGGAGTTATAGTATATCTTTGTTTCGTTGTCCTGTGTTTTATATCACATGCTTCTGTATATTTTTCTGGAGCATGGAATTTAAGTTGGTATCTTTTGAAGTTCCTCCTTGAACAGTCGTGGTACCCAGCAAAGTAACCATCCAAAATTCCCGGTCGTTATTTGTCCCCTGATGATATTTTCGTGGGTAACATGGTATTTCTATTGTGGATGTTTTAGGGGGGTTAATATTTCTAAAGCCGTTGGTGCTGTCTGAAGTTCACAGGAGCACGATGGTAACTGTTGGAGTGGGGTCTAAATGGAAATGGTTAGGGCAGAAACTAGTGGGTAATGTGTTTATTGCTATTATTTTATTATTTATTTTTTGGACTAAATAGCCAGATACTCTTAGGGCATGCTTGGTGCGTAGGATTAGCAGGGACTAGGAGGGACTTAGGGCATGCTTGGTGCCTAGATTAGCAGTGACTAGGAGGGACTGATCTAATTAAGACCATTACCCCATGTTTTGGTAGGAATATGATTTTGGCAC
Source organism: Spiraea crenata (assembly GCA_033992175.1). Taxonomy (NCBI): domain Eukaryota; kingdom Viridiplantae; phylum Streptophyta; class Magnoliopsida; order Rosales; family Rosaceae; genus Spiraea; species Spiraea crenata. Next base: position 374,786 of record JAVBHV010000007.1, on the reverse strand, counting down.
ACCCTTTTCTCTTCCTCTGGTTCTTTATTTCGCCCCCCCTCTCCTTAGTTTTTCCGACCCCCCTCTCCTTAGTTTTTCCGACGCCATCACTGCTGTCGTGACCCTCTTTTCCCCCTTTTTCTTTCTTCTTTTTCCCTCTCATTTTGGTTGCTGTTTCTTCTTCTCCTCTCACTCTACCGCGACTTCTTCGTCCTTCCTCTCTTTTTGGGTGTTTATGATGGTTTTCGGGTGGTACCCAGAACCATCCCGAAAAGTCGGGTACCCAAAATTCGGGTACTTGACTCATTCAGTCCGAGATTCGGGCCATGATTTTCTCACACCCGAGTATCGGTCCAGTATTTGGGTTGCGTTGGAACTCGACCAACCCGTACCCATGCCCAAGAGGCATAGACAATTTGATGGATTGCCGCTGCTTGCAGGCGATGATATGGTTAGCAGAAATAAGATTTGTTAATCTCGGCACGATATGGGATGTTTCGATTCCTGACGAATAGAATAACTCTACTGTCCCAGATTCTGCTACGTGTGCTAGCTGTTACGGTTACGCTCTTTATTACATCTAGTTATAGTCTATTTTTCTCACCAATTGCCTTCGCCTTGGCCTTCACCTTCACCTTCCACCCATGAAGGCAATTGGGTGTTTCGTCCTCCAAATCTCAAATCCGAATTCCACCCGTTAAAACTTTTGGAAGACAATTGGTCGGCATGCCCTCGAAGGGCAATTGTGAAGGCAAGAATTGCCTGCGGGCGCTTATGTCAATGATAACGTCGTCGTGCACTAGCAATTCTACCGACGAGGACGACCTAGGTTGTGCCATGTTCTAGCCATTAATTTATTTACTCTTATATTTTTTTAAATCGAAAAGTTCATATATAGATTCTTATCCATCTTCTCTTCTTTCATACATCAAAATTGTTTCACAACTCCATCCAGCATCTATTTATCTTCCATTTTCATCACAACTTAGTCTTTCGCTCTTGCTCTCGCCCGACTCCATAAACGAGGCATGCCTACAAAGGAAACTTAGTGAGCCAATCTCCGATGACCAAAACAAGATCAAGCTTAGGAGAAGACCGACCTAAAGTTTGGCCCAATTTATATCAAACCTTCAATGCTCAGCTTAATTTCTTTCTTTTTTATTGGAACATAGTTTTCAAGTTTTTAAGATATGCTATTCTTTTTTGTTTCTTTCTATTTTTGTAAAATGACGTACTTGCTCTACTCTATTACTGGATTAATGATTCATGTCTAATTAAGAAATACTTAAGAAAAGTGGCGATGGGAGGAGTCGGGTCACGGAGAATGTGCTACTGTTTTGATGTGCGTACGAGGAAAACACACATAAGACGTATCATAATCTTTAACCAACAAGAACAAACCGAAAGTACTTAGGAATGAAAAATTTATGGTATTTCCTAAGGAAGATTATAATATTATGTCTCTTACAGAAGAAGCAAAGATGGGAGCAAGAGCAGGCAAACTAGTAGCATGGATGCAAGGAAATACAAGACCAAAAGCAAGAATCTTCGATGGAGACAACGTGTACGCAACTGCTTCATCTTGTAAACATCCTAAACTCTTCAGTGGCCAACAATTGTGCAGGTTGGCATCAAAGAGGGTAAAAAAATTACTTGAGAAGAACACTTAGAGCATTTCCAACCATATATCAAATTTCAAACACAAATTTGAAATTTGACAGCTTATGTGGCAATTTGACATTTTTTCAAATTTTAAGCTCCACCCGATACGTCAAATTAAACATTTATTACATTGCTTTTTTTAAAGAATCTTGATGCCAGATCATGAAGAAAGTAATTAAATGTACCCATTGACATGACGTTCAAAAAGAAAGCACAAGGTTCAAGAAAAAATTAATTAAATAATCCAATCAAAGCACAATGTTCAAGAAGAAAGTATTTGAAAAATGCAATTGACGCCAAACCATCCTCGAAGAAGATTTTCTATTCCACTTTTTTATTCCACTCTTGTTCCACTCTTCTTTTCTTGACATTTCCGACAATCTGTGTTATGATGCAAACCGTTCACTTTTTTATTATCTAGTAAAGATCATCCTTGCCAAAAATCATTCAAATATGTGATCATTCAGTTATCAAACAATGAAACATAGCCAACTCGACTTTGTAAAACATAACCGGGTCTTTATATAACTTAAAAAATCACGGATTTGAATGATTTTTTGCAAGAATGATCTTTACCAGACAATTAAACAAGTGAACGGTTTGGATCATAACACGGATTATCGGAGATGTCAAAAAAAGAAGAGTGGAATAGAAGATCTTGTTCCAACCATCCTGACGCCAAAGTTTCGCATCAGGTGAAGGCGGTATTCCACGTAGGCCCTCGTCAGCTTGACGCCTCGGATGGGAGTGATTCTTTTCTGCCTTTTCTAGCTGTTGGTGCTGATGTGGAACTTTTGATATTTCCGTTGGAGATGCTCTTAGTATAAATAAATTACTCAGATGATTAGTTATCTAATGTAATGAACTTCATAATTAGAAAGCACTCAGCTTTAGTAGAATAGAAGTTGAAGCAACTTGTCACTTTACAAATATTATCTTAACAGTTATGTAAATGCTTGTGAATTTGTCAAGTACATTTTAAGATGTCATGCCAACTTAGGTTCCCAATATGGTTGTTTGAAGGTCACGGCTTGGCAAATTTGGAAGACTAGGTGCAATTTTGTTTATAAAGGTACGCCAATAATCCCTTCTGTTACTATTAGTTTACCGAGGATGGCTTTCATGAGTTTTCTAGGGTGAACAATGTCTCTGATTCTGTTCATGTCAACCGCCTTCTTCACCATGCAATTCACCGTCTTTTTGGATATACCTCCAAATTATGTTAAAATAAATACTGATGGTCTTGGATCAATGCTAATTTACAAGCTGGTATTGGAGTTGTTTTGAGGGATCACAATGGCATACATTTACGAGGTTGTGTTGTTGCTCACCAAGTTCTCACTTCTCTTTCTTCTGAAGTTTATGCTCTCAATGTTGGCTTGTCTAGGGCTTTGGAGATGGGTTATCCTGATGTCATTTTGGAGTCTTAACTCTCAATATAGGCTTTTGGGAAGGATCCTCTTCTTTCAAATTGGAGAATTTTTGCATTACTCAGAGATATTCGAAATAAATTATTGTCTTTCTCGAGTGTTTCTTGGAACTGGACCCCCGGGAAGCGAATAAGTGCACGGACGTTGTTGCATCGCTAGCCCATAGAGGTGTGTTACTTGGGACTTGGGCTCAATCTTCCCCCCCACCCTCTTTCGTTAATGTTCTTGCCTCGGATGGACTTACTTGCCCCCTATTTTTAATGTACTTTTAGCACCACCTAAGGATTTGAGGAATGGCCCGCATAGACAAACAAACCAAGAACCAAGTTCAAAGCACAAAGAAAATAGAAATTACAAGCCTAGCAAACCACCAACTTGGCTACGCAAATCATATATTACTTACTCATACTATCCAGCTCTGCAACGGCAAGCTTGTCCTCCACATTATTGCATTCACGAAAGGAATAAAAAATGGACGAAGTACTGGGCGAAATTACTGGGCGTTTTTGTTGGTGTCGACCCCTTGGTTGATCATTTAATGTTAACTAATGGATCGAAACAAAATTTTCACTCTTATTATTGGTGGTAATTCTTTTACACTAATTCACGAATATGTAACAAAATATGTCAGTGCGCAAGGCATGGGACATAAGGCGTTGAGGAAATAGCAGTGCCGTGCGCATTATTGCAGTAGGCATAAGTCATCTTGCTTGGGTTCGCCGGACTTATGGTCACGTTGTCCAGTATAATGTTGGTGCAACCGCTTGCAGCGCAGTCCAAATTGATCGCCTTCTCATCAACGCTAGATCCAGCAATATCTCGGTATATCACATCGCTCACTTGTACGCACTGCACGCACACCGTACTTAGAAAATCAAAACTTCATCCCATATTTCACATGTAATTTGAAATTAATAATATTATATCAAAATATTTACCTTGCTTTCCTCTTTACCACCATATGTCATGGGGTAATCGAAATAGTGCTGATCTATTATAATTGGGTTCTCAACGTCTGTAAATTTGATTCCCTCAAATGTTATCTTCCTGGCATATCCAGAACCGCCCTATACAAATATACCGATGTTGGAATAAAATAAAAATAACTAGTTGTTAATCGATTACATAAATGACAAGCTACTGCACTAACCTCCCATGTCTTTATTCTCACCCCGTTTTGTGTCCTAACGAAGCTGCAATTTCTCACTTGGACCTCTTCCACTGTGCTATACTCTCCATGGTCACCAAGACTCCCAATACTGCACATGTACATGCACACATATATGTACATACAAGCGAATAAGTTACGCGTATGTATATGCGTTAAGACGTAATGAATGAACACTTGAATAACTGGCCATTGGACCCTTAATTATGCTGTTAAATTAACGATTACGTACCTTATACCATGGCCTGGTCCGCATTGAACATCAGTGATATTGATGTAAGATGAGCCACTATTGATGGCAATGCAATCATCACCTATGTGTACATATATATAATTGGAAGAATGCAGTTAATGACAAAAGATTACGCCAGTAGGATAATTAATGATCTAATCGATCGAAACGCTGGTAGTTGATTAAATACCAGTTCCTATATGGCAAGTTTGAATGTTGACGTCGGTCGATCCAGAGATATCGATTCCATCCGTGTTAGGGCTTTCTTTAGGAGCCCAAATAACGATACCGCGAATGTGGACCATGGTGGAGCCGCTGATGCTTACATGGCTTCTTGGGCTATTCACAAGCGTCAAATGGTTCATTTTGAGACCATCACATTTGTGAATATGGAGAGCCTGCAGATATATGCACACTCGGGGTATTCATAGCGTTCAATACCATTATGAATATTGTCAAAGTCAACTACTTATATAACATTGAAGACGGAAGATTTATAAAGGGCAGTAGTCTCTCACAGTTGGTCTGGAGCCGCAGTTTGCATTCTTGTCGCACTGCCTCCACCAACTGTCGCCGTTGCCATCGATCAGACCTCCTCCATTGATTATAAGCCCCGGTACATTTGAAAACTGAATCCATTGGTCCTTGTCTGTCCATAAAGCAAAGTATTTGGGTGCCACAATAGTCCCTTGTATCTGTTTATATTAGGTAACAAAAATACATACGTATTTAGTGACAACTTGAAAAGGGAAGGGTATATATTAAGGTAACAAGAACAATTGTACATATTTGTACCTGAAAATTGACGTTCCTGGCCCTGCAAGGACCTTCAAAAAGGAGAGGCTTTAACAAGAATTTTTTACCCTTTGGGACGACCACTGTAGGGATGCTGCCTCTACCTTGAGCTGCTCCACATACGGCACTCCATGCTTTGAGGAACGCCTTTTTAGTTCCATTTTTAAAATAAACAAAAATCATTAGAAAAGGGAAAGTAAGATTAATGCCAAAATAAAAAGGTAAGATAAAGTCATGATTTTATATACGTACATTTGTATCATCAGCTTGGCCATTGCCAACGGCACCAAAATCAAGCACGTTGAAAGTGTCTGTTGGTGCTTGCATTGCTTCGAGGAAGGCCTCCTTTTATGAGTCGCATGCGTAAAATCAAGACAACAATCAATAAGGAGAAAAACAGCACTGAGGAGAAAAAAAAACACACACACACAAATTTGAAGTGGGAGAGAATCAATGCGAAAATGAACAAATTTGTGTGCATACTTGTGAGATATCATCAGTTTGGGGTGGGTTCTCCGAAAAGTAATAGTCAGTTTCAAAGTCGGAATTCTCAAAAACAGCACCGTAATCAAACAAGTCGAAATCGTTTGATGTCGTTGCCTCATCTACTACTCTTCTAGCAGATGAACTACTAGGTGAACAAGCGATCCAAATGGTCAGCAGTAGAACCAAAAATATGGGAATTCGTCGGTCCGGCATATTGCTAGTGCTAGCTAATTACCAAACGCAAAAAAAAATAAAACTAAATAATATATTAAGTCCGAAAGGAGAGAAGACTAGCTAAAGAGATTGAGGTACAAATTGAGGTGTGCGTGTGTATGTATATATACAGTACATGGTGGAATAAAATCAACGTGAACATAGGAAAAAATCACAATATGCTGGTTTTGGAGAAATCAATCAATCGACAATTGAAATTCTTTCTTTATTTTTTCTTTTTGGTCAACCGTTACCAAAATACTGATTGAGATTTGGACTCACCATTCTAAGCTTGCGAAACGCGAAATTAGATCTCCAAATTTTATGGCAATCATTTCTTAATTGAAGGTATTATACTATATTTAACCAAGTGAGAATAGAGCTCGAAATCTTTGATTGATTATGGGTAAACTACATTTTTCGGACTCTGTTATTTAGGTAAGTTTCAATAATACCTATATATTTTGTTCCTTACAATTTGTTGACATGGTGAGGCTCACTGTCTCAAGAAAGATAATTAAAAAAAAAGCTGATTTTAACATATAATTTCATATTTTTAGGAGCTGTTACTTCCATCAACTTCCAAATTTGCTCGTTCATTTGTTTATTATATATTTATATAGTTTACATAATTAGGTGAACAAACGATTTCGAATTTAATTTATTTTTTGTGAAGACAATATCTACTAGATAATTTCCTATTATTGTTCACTGTCATTATTTGACGATAAATATTCCCTAAACACCACCTCAACAGAGTGGAGGAAGCCAAATCCCTAAATTTGACATCAACCTTCATCCACCCGAGCAGCCAAAGTCTACGTGGATTGAAGGCATGGGCGTTTGCTGTCAATTTAGCATTAGTTGCTTCCTTTTTATTATTATTTTAAAAATAAATTTCATTTACACTTCAAGTTTTGATTAATTCATCTAATTTTTGTTTTTAACAGAAAAGTACTACTTTAATCTTATCTACAAAATACCAACAACGACACAATATTTTTATAACATCAAAACTCTTTTATGAGTACATCCCCATCACAATTCTAAAAGCTATTAGTATTAGGACCCCATCAGTTCAATTCCTTGACTTTCCTCAACTTCCCCTCGTTTGATCTCTATCTTTTTCGAAATCGCAGGCAAAGAAGCAGAGTTTGACTCTTTTTATTAGCTTGAATATAATAGACCATGGCTTAATTCCTTAAAGGGATCTCGTCTCTTTCACAATTGGCAAGCATTGAAAATCAATAATATATATATCACCCTACTCCCTTCAGTCCACATTTTATTACTCCTATAATATGAAACTTGTTTCATTAAGCAAATAATCAATGGAGTTGGGTAACTTAAGTCAGTAAATATCTAACACTCTTCTTGCTTAAACACTAAAATAAATTGCAGTGATCCTTTGAAGGTCATATATAATAAAGTTCTGGATTTTTGTGTCGGTGATGGTATGAATTTAGGGTTTATGAATTAGAGGATTTCTTTGAATAAACATGATGGGTGGACTGTTAAGGGTTATTTAAGCAAAATGTGAGGTGTATTAATATATATATATTATTTGATGAATTTTTTTTAATATGAAGTGAATTCATAATAAAATAAATTTATTAAAAATTGAAATGTAAATAAAATTTCTCAATTTTAAATGGAAGGAATTCAATCCCATTGATTACTCTACATATTATGATACGACCCGTTTCAGAAAATTTCCCAAAATTTATGTGAAATGACCAAAATGCCCCTGAATGGTCAAATGGTTGACTTTTAAATAGTAAGGAAGTTCATATTCGATATTGTACTTCTTACGTAGGCCTCGACGATATGAACGTACTTTCGAAGACGGAATTGGTTTCCGAGCGGAATTGAGGACGTTACGGACTATAATGAAATCAAGAGGGATGTAGGGTGACATGTGGTGTGCAAAGACTGGCCATTTTGGGTTATTTGATGTTCACTGGTGGGGGTTTAAGTCAGCTCTTCAAAATAGCTTCCCAGAGTTGAAAAAAAAACGGAAACAGAAAGGAGAAACCAAATACACGCGCGCCCCCAACTCGGTGAAACCGAGTTGACTCAGTCCCTCCGGCGATTCACCATCGCCGGCCACTGATCGGCTTGCTGACCACGTGGATTGAGATCGTCACATCCCCAGCAACACACCCACGAAGTCCCAGCCCCAAAATCAGCGTGGAGAGCCTCCGTTGAGCACGAGCAGGAAACGGACGCCGTTTGCTTCAACGCCGGCGACCTCACGCCGTTCACAATTGGAGGAAACGAAGGTCGAAATCAGCTTCCCAGCGTTGAGGTGAACTCAGGGCACTAAACAGCATCGACGGAGACCCCCTGGAACGCCGGCGACGAGCTTGACGGAGTCCGAGCTTTTCCGGCGCTTATTCCGGCCAAACCCGACCTCGGTGAGTGGTGTGAGTATGATTTTTGGAATCCTGGCGATCTGTAGATGAATTTCCATATATTGCATGTTGGAAACGGTTGAGTATTGAGTGTTTTGGGGGCTCGCCGGAAAATGGAGTTTGTCGCGAAGTTGGGGAATTTCCGGCGACTGTAGGGGCGGCGACGTGGCGGCGTGGATGAACTCGCCGGAATCTGGAAATTTCCAGATTCCGATGAGTTTTCCGGCGCCGACGCCGGCGCGGCGGCGGTGAAACCAGCACGATGGTGATGACGTGGATGCCACATCAGCGCCACGTGGGCACCACGTCATCGCCACGTGGTCACCATGTAAGCGACGCGTGGGCGCCACGTGAGCACCGGCGTGCTGACGTCAGCAGCCGTTGACCGTCAGTCAACGCCGTTGACCGGTGTTGACCGACCACTTTTCAGTGTGGAAACGACGTTCCGGACTCGATGGCGAACTCCGTTTCGCCATTCGAGTTACGGTTAAACCCCATTTGAGCGAAACAAGGAGAATTGGAGTTTGTACAGTTCATGTTGATTGTCATTATTAAATTGTGATGTGTTGGATTAATTAGGTGAGCAGTATCAGAGGGATCACCATACCCGACCCGCGCCTACGGACGACGAGGAGGAGGATCGTTCGGCCTTTCTGTGAGTGGACGGGTTTTGGTTTTAAATTCATTTGAGCATGCTATATCATATTATATATATTTATATGTTGGTAAAAGATTGGTTGTTGGATGATATGCATATTGTGATTTATGATTAGTACAGATGATGGCACACCTGAGAATCCAGTGGGTTAAATTCCCAGTGGGTTCTAAGCATACGATGTCTGGGCATTGGTGGTTAAATTCCCCTTGTCCTGACATCCGGGCATGGTGGTTAAATTCCCCATGTCCTACACTCCGTCACTGGTGGTTAAATTCCCCAGGTCGGATTAGATCACGGCCGTAGGTTTATATTGTGAAAATGCACAGGTATGCCTATTGTAATACCTTACTGTACTACTGATGCATGCTCATTATAGTAAAGGCTTTGATGAGGTGTTTTCAAACTGTGGGGGTTATTATATTGATTTGTAAATGTTTTACACTGATCTTTATTTTTCCCTGTCCACTCACCTTTGTTTTGCGCCCCCTCAGGACCTTAGACCTGTGAGCACCACCGAGACGAGCGGCGGATTTCAGGATAGCTTGGATTGAGTCACAAAGTGTACTAGCCACTTTGTCTACGTCTATTGTGGTTGAAACTCTTGTATGTGGAAGGGTTGTGTAGTTTTCGCCTTCGGGCTACTGTTGTATAAACTTGTTACTTCTGCTGTAGACGCTCTGGTACATTGAGTTTGATGTAACTTTGTTTCCTTGTTATCGTTTCATCTTGGTGTTTTTGTCGTTTTCTTTGGGTTTAGGCTTCGTCACTCTTTGGGGGTGATGGCCGCACCTCCCAGGCCCCACTCTCTGGGGCGGGGTGTGTCATATTAAGCCACCCACATTTCTTTTCTGATTAAGAGCCCACATATTTCAAAACTATAATACAGTAACTCTTTTTGGTGGCTGGGATCGGGTTGGTACCGATGCGGAAATACACATACCGATTCCGAACCAAGACCGATTCTTCTCATACTTATGGGTATCGCTCTCGAGCCAATAAATAGTCGGACACCCGACAGTCGACATCCCGATTATCGGGATCGGTATGCATCGGAAACCTGGCCGATTTCTATGCTTTCAACTTCTTAGAACCTGTTTTCACCGAGGCCAGCCATCAAAACCTCTTCAATTCAAACCCTAATTTCAATTGCCCAAACCCAAATTTCAATCTCGAAACCCCAAATTCAATGATACACACATTGAAGATGACGATTGTTGTGGATTGGGTTCGGTGCGGTGTAGAGAAGATGTAGACTATATGGAGATGCTCAACTTTCAAAGATGACGAAGAAGACGAAGGGATTAAATTGGGACTTTGGGTGGAGGTGGTGGTTTCGACGGATTGAGGCGAAGAAGATGGGATAGAGAGGTGTAAAACTAACGGAGGCAGCCATGGTGGTGGTGGTTTCGGCGAATATGATGAAGAAGTGGGAGGCTAAGAAGATGATAGTGAAAGGTTGGTTATCGCGAAATCTGGGTTAAATTATATAAATATATATTTTTTTGTTTTCAATCAATAAGGCGGACATGTGTACAACAAAGATGTGTATTATAGGGAGTTCGGGATCCCGTAGTTCTCAAGATTGGTACCCACTCCCGACCAGATAATTTCGGTTGGTATTCAAATGCAACCCTTTGGATCAGCAAGATTTCAGGTTGGTATCAAGATTTCGGCATCTTTTTCCCCAATTTTTCTTCAGTTCAGAACTGGTTTAAAACCAGACAAAATTGCAAGGCAAAAAAGAAAGGTACTGTAGCGAAAGTACTGTAGCAAGTTACTGTAGCCCGGCAAAAAAATTGGTGGATTCTAAACCTGTTCTGAACTGAAGAAAGATTGCTTTTTCCCAGCCTTCTTATAAAAAAAGAAAAGAAAAAAAAGACTACTTTAGTAGCGGGTTTTGGTGTGTAGAGGGAGGAAGACTAGGGATGGCAATATAACCCGATCCCCAAAATCTCTACAAGGCCCGCCCCGATTGGGCGGGGGATGAGATGTCTATATCCATACCCATCTTTGGTCCGAATCCCTGAATTAAGTAAAAACATGACCATGTATAATGTTAAATTTTTCAACTTAATTCATACTTTGTAGAACAAAGTTATATCTAATTTTCAATTTCAATGATACAATTAGATGATTAAATGTTGTAATACATATATTAATGCATGTTTTTTGTTTACAATATATCATGATCTTTTTAAAAACTATTTTATTGAAAAATATATAAAAAAAAATATAATTTCGGGGTCCTGAATACCGGATTGGTATTTCCGAACTCCGAAATTTCGGGGATGGAAAAGCCATCCTAAACCCGGACTTGTTCATTGCTATCCCCGACCCTGGACCGGCCCATTACCATCCCTAAAGAAGACTAGTCTGCTCATTTATCTCTTACCTACGACTAAACACCCTAAAGAAAGATAAATCGTGATAAGTTATGCTGACGTACGCTTACATGACCGACCTACTAGTTATTGTGATTGCCCTATACTATATGTATTTATGGATTTTTATCATGAATGATATCTAAACTTTCAATGACGGAATTTCATAGTGCCTGAATTTTAAAAGTGATCAATTTGGTACAAAAATAAGACAAAGTGGTACCTCAGGTAAACTTCCATCAAAAAACCGTTAGAAATGAGGGCAAAAGCATCAATTGTATTCTCTGTTGTCTTCAACCTCCACTATCTTCTTCATTTTTTTTTTCAAAGACATTTGTTCCTCACCTCCATTCACGCACACATCCCCATCTTCTTTAACAACACCTCTTTTGAGAAAATTTAAATGTGTTGAATTGGTATTTGTTTTAAAAACCAATTTCCCTGTTAAATCATGTAACTCATACTTCTCTCCCAGAATCTTCCTTCCTTATTTTGGACTGATCTATTAACTCTTTAATTTCCTTTTTGTCAATTTTGATGGATAACGATTCACTTTTTTGGGTGATGTTTCAATTTTCTTTTTTTCGGAATTTTGGTATCGATGCTACAAAATTGCTCCTTAGATTCCATTTTTCATTATTCAAAAAATAATCCCACAAAAGCCTGGTGCAATTGTGGGGGATTATGAGAGGTATTGAGGAAGACAAAGGGAGAGCAATTGGAGATCAAATCCTTCAATTTGTATGTTCTTTTTATTTGCAGCAATTTGATGAAACCCCAATTTGGGTTGGGTGCTAGTTTTGAAACAAACGGAAGCAGCTCCCATGAAGAGGAACGCGCTCTTATGTCTTTTCGTTCTCTCAATTTCCTTCGTAATTTTCTTACTTATGTATATAAAGACGATTTTGCCTCAATTTCTAACAGATTTTTGACAGATGTTTATCCGAGGCTATGAAGCACCGAAACTCCGAGCACCTGCCGTTTCACGTTTCGGAAACACTTCGAAAACGTTTCGAGACCGAAACACGGCCGAAACTTCTCGAAGCACATATAGGAGAGAAAACATTAAGGAACCAGTTCGAAACTCCATGTGGAGGAAAATTTTGGCAAATTTTTTTGGATTATTAACTAATTTCAGACCTTTACATTCAGATTCCCTTCAAATTTGAACTTGAACCTATTGTATTTCATTTGGATTTCAATTTTTTCTGTGCAATGAAAGTTCAGAGTACTGATTTATATAAATTTAAGTGCTTTTTAATTAACGTTTCGTATCGATCTTTTTTTAAATTTGAGGAATCGCCGTTTCGTATCGTATCATTTCGCTGTTCCCGTTTCCGTTTCCGTGCTTCATAGATCCGAGGTATCACTTTGTCTTCTTTTTGTAAGATTCTGGGTACCAAATTGACCATTCTTAAAGTCCAGACACTATAAAATCCGGTCATTGAAAATTCAGACACCATTCATGACCAAAACCCTATACTTTTCTATATATCGAGCAAAAAAAAAACCAAAAGAAACACAAAGATTAATATAGAAATTACATAGTTATAATAGCCTAGACCTAGATACTAATAACTAGAGATTTAGGAATCTCGGTGGGATCGAAATCGTCGACGTTGGCGTCAGAAGCCGACTTGGTCAACCTAAGCATACTCCCAGTGGCCAAAATAGCCTTGGCATTGATATCATGCATGGACCTCGAATACAAACTCCGACATGCCTCACTTGCCTTTTCAATCAGCTCCTTATTATTGTTTTGGTTCGGACACAGAAGGCAGTGCCCTAATATTCTCAACGCGGGTTGCAGCAGTTCCCACGGAAGCGGAATCCTCCCCACCGCTGCTGCCGCCACCTTATTAACACCCCCGTCGACTCCACTTGCATGATCTTCTTTTAGTTGTGCAATGACATCCTTGTACATTTGGTCGTCTTGACCGGCCCAAACTTGACAAAACTCGCAAAAATCTATCTTGGATTGCACTGGCATTTCATAGATTTTTGTGTAATAGAGTTCTAAGGCGACCCCTACGATCCTTGCCCTCCTCGTGGACCGCACTGTGCCATAGGGCTCCAGGCTTGGGGATATGAGGGCCAGGTTCAGGTCCGTGGAGTTGTTTTTTATGGGGGATTTTGTTTCGTGGTAAAGGCTGGGATGAGACAAGTCGGGGACGTTGATGGTGATGGACTGGCCGCCGCGTGTGGTGGTTTCATGGGCGTAGAGGGCCAAGAGGACGGCCTCAAATCCGGCGAGGGGAGCGCGAAGAGCAACGCGGGAGAGATAGACGCCCGCGATGATGGGAAGGAAGCGGAGGACGACAAGTTGGAGGTCAGGTTGCGACGATTGGAAGGTATCGTAGAGCCACCGACAGAGGTTATTGTCCCCTGCGCCAGAGTCGGGGTGACGTAGAAGGGAGGAGATTTGGGAGGCGGTGTGGTGGTCATGGAGGAGGGTGCGGGCCGGGTTAGAGGAGGATGAGACACAAGGTGGGAGATCTGATGATGGGAGGAGGGTTGAAAGGGATTGAATTGCTGATTGGATTATGGAAAGGGATGAGTAGTACTGATCATCTGATCTTGATGAAGCTGATGAGGGTGTAATTATTGTTGTGGTGGTGGCGACAGCGGTGGAGGTGGAGCTGATGGTGTCTTGGTGATTTTCTGCGGTGGAGGAGGTGGAGGGGTCGCCAGACATTGCTTGAGTTATTTTAGGCTTGAGGTTTGAGGTTTGAAAACGTTTTAATTTCAGTTATGTACTTGTCTATGTTGAGAGGAGATAATTAAAGGGGTTTCAAGTTTCTTTTGTATCTTCCTATTATTTTGGCCCCAGGATTTTAGCATCTCTGTGTATTTGGCTCCACTCTTTTTTCGGCTAGCATTTTTCTTTGGCCCCTATTTTTTTTTTGATGGATTCTTTGGCCCCTATTTGAATACTTTAACAGCCACTTAAAATGAAATTTTCACACAATATTTTAGCAAGAAAAGTTTTTACAACTTCGGTAGTGTTAGCGCAAATTTTATCCACGTCGTAGAATGACGAGCAAACCTGCAAAATAAAATAAATCACAAATGAGATTAATTAACCACGACGGAGGGTTAGTAAAAGAGCCTCCTATCAGAAGGGGATTATGAAGAACATCTATAGGTTGAGGAGTAGATTGCTCCATTTATAGTGGTAATAGGAGGAATATTCCTCACATATTGTTAATGATGTTGATAAGGGCCTGTTGATGAATGTCCATAATGGTAATCGGTCAGAGTAATAACGCGAGGCTAACTGGCCTGCTTGAGTGTAGGATTTTGCTTAAAATTAGCCCATCTTGCTTGCTTGATGTTGGGCTTAGCCCTCAGGAGGCTGGATTACACCAAACGTGGAGAGTGCCCTAGTTATGTCCTAGTTATGCAAGCACATCCGCGACAAAATTTGTCCCCCAAAACGCGAGTTATGTCGGCATCCTATTATGAGGGGATGAGATGGTCACAAGTCTCATCACAACCGTCAATTCCTCCAAATATTTGACGGTGATTAAAAACTGAAATCCCCGGATGTTTCGGACCATAACCCTATGCGTTTCTCACTCTCAAATATTTCTCCAAAGAAAAACCAACCAACCAAGTCTTTTTCTGCATCTTCGTTTCAATTTTTTTCCCCTGTTCGTCATACTCTGTGTGCTTCCTCAAAGTTCCTCCATTAATTCCAAAGGTATCGTTTTCAATTACCCTTTTGAATATTTTACAAAGTTTTGATCTTTGTATTGATAATGCATATTTGATTTTGATGTATCTCCTATTTTAATTTTTTCCCATTTGATTTCTAGATTCAATCTCTTGTATTTAGAACCTCTCTCTTTTTTCCGTCTGCAGGATTTCAGTTTTTGGATTTTAGGGTTCTTCTGTAGTATCTCTAAGGTCTAAAGATTTTGATTAAAAGAAATAAGGCAAAGGGAAAATTCAGGGTTTGCGCAATTGAATTGGTTCGGTTGGGCTGAAGAGAGTTTGGACTCCTGCAATTCGAAATTTAGGGTTCATACATTTTTTTATGGAATTTGAATGCCGAGTGAGTACTGAGGATTCTAAGAATTTGGTAGATTGCGTTTGCAATTCCCCCCAAGGACAACAGACGAAATCGAAAATTTCAATTACCGAACCGGAAGCTGCAAACTTTGGCATTCCAGAACAATCATCGGATTCCACGACTGAAAAGGAACAGACTTCAATTTCGTTATCTTATTCCAGGAAAGGTATCTCGGACTCTTGTAGTTCGAAACAGTTTTTGTCCAGTGATGTTGTTCTTAATTCTCATAGGTCAATCACCGACCTTCCTCCGACGCTGGTGTCTGAAATTCTGAATTTCCTTGGCCCAAAAGAGCTAGGTATAGTATCCTGTGTATCGACATATCTCTGTAGACTTGCGTCTGAGCACCATGTGTGGAAGGATTTTTATTGTGAGAGGTGGGGAACTTCAACAGTTCCAACACATGTGGGTTCAGGAGTTTCTGATGAGAAATCTTGGAAGGAGTTTTTTGTGGAAAGGGAGTTTAGGAGTAAGACTTTTATGGGACGTTATAGCATTGATGTTATGTACGGTCACACTGAAGCTGTTCGAACAGTTTTCCTTTTGGCTTCAGCAAAGCTCATATTTACTGCTGGGTATGATGAAACTGTAAAAATGTGGAGCATGGAAGAAGGGTTGTTAATTGCATCTTCAAGACCTCTTGGTTGCACTATCCGTGCCGTTGCTGGAGATACAAAACTCTTGGTTGCTGGTGGTACTGATCACTTCATCCAGGGTTGGACGGCAGTGGAGGGTTTGCCACATTTGTTTGATATTAAAGGTCTTCAAAACCAGAATGCTGAGTTTCGACTCTGGGAACATGAGGGGCCCATAACTGCTCTTGCTTTGGATCTTACTCGAATATATAGTGGTTCCTGGGACATGACTGTTCGTGTATGGGATCGGTTCTCACTCAAATGTGTAAAGGTTTTGAGGCATAGTGATTGGGTTTTGGGACTTGTGCCGCATGATCGTACAGTTGCTAGCGCTTCTGGTTCAGATGTGTGTATTTGGGATACTAGTAGTGGGAAACTGATGACCATTATTTGTAATGCTCATGTGGGTAAGACCTACTCTTTGGCACAAACCCACAAAGGTGATTTTCTATTTACTGGAGGGGATGATGGTGCCATACACATGTATGAGATCACAAATCGTAGCATTGAGACTAATGCATTACTTGTTGCGACATGGATTCCTCACTCAGGCTGTGTTTATTCCCTTGCATTTGAGTTCCCGTGGCTTGTTTCTGCGGCTGCAGATGGGAAACTTGCATTAATTGATGTGAGAAAACTTCTAAGGAACAGAAAGCGTACTTCCAGGAAGAGTACTTCATCTGTCAAGCATGTGGACCCAAGTTGTGTGGAACCTCCGCAGAGGATGTTACAGGGAGTTGGGAAAAATCTCTATTCAGTAGACATTGGTGCTGATCGTATTGTATGTGGAAGTGACGAAGGTGCTGTTAGGATGTGGAACTTCACAGAGGCTTTGGAGATTGAGCGGAGGGTGTGTGCTTCAAGAGCAATACGGTTGGAGAATAGGATGAGGCGGCGTCAGCTGCAGATAGAGAGTAGCAGCAAAGGCAGTCGCAATGATCAATGTTCTATTGCGGCCAAGAAGAATCCAGTCAATGGTGACAGGAGTGGTTGGCACAGTAAACGTGCAATGAGTGGCAAGCTCAAGTCTTAGTAGCAGATAGGATTGACCTTGTAAGCTTCTAAACTTTACTACTAGCCTACTTTTAGGATGTTTATGTAACAAAAGAGAGATGTTTTCTATCAGTCTAATCCGCAATGGGCGAAAGCTTGATGGAGCAATGCCGCGTGGAGGTGGAAGGCCTACGGGTCGTGAACTTCTTTTCATAGAATTTAGTTTACTGTCGAATCACATTAATTGTCAATTCCTTATTATGTATTTGAATTTACAGTGGTTCTAGCAATCTTATAGATGGGGTTTTGTTGCCTTACATTGCGTTTTGATGATATTCTGTTGTTATGGCTTTATTTTGTTTTGTTCAATGCTATTTGGGAGAAAGTTCAGACACGGCTTGTTTTTTCTTTCTGTACGATTACTGAGATTTCTTATGCTTTACTGAGTACTGATGTTAGTGCGTGGGAGGTGAGGGAAGTGGCAAACTTCTCGATACTACTTGGTTTCTTATGCTTTAGACAGAGATAGGGGTAAAAGTCGTCTTTGTTGAGAAGTCTTAAGTTTTACAAAGCCTCAAGTAGAAGTCAAATAACACTGCTGTGAGCAAACTGGAAGTTGAGGCCTAACAGGGCGATTAATTTCCAGAGATTGAACAGTGGTTACCTGACGGGGTGTTTTACTTATTGTTTAGAAATAGGATTTACATCTTAACAATTGACAAAAAATATTTCCTGTCCTTTATAACAACCCAATCAATTGCTCCGTGTCGTCCTAAAAGATAAGTGTGCCTTCATTTTGAAAGAAAGAAGGATTGAGAAGGTCCTTCGGTTAACCCTGCTTTGTTTCCTTCGGATGATTACATGCTGCGGTGGGCTGTTAGTGAGTTTGTGAGCAATACAGGTTGGAGGATTGATTGGCTTCTTGAATGTGTGGTCCGGGTCAATGCTATTTAAGTGAAGATCTAGATACAAGGCATATGCAATGATATGGATACACCATTTGGAGTCACTCTCTAAGGAATCCGATGGTATACTGGAGTCACTAGTTAAAACTGCTTATTTGTTTCACTTCCAGTCACTGTGCTAAACTGGAGGTAGAGCTGTTGGAAGGTCGCTAAAGATTCCCCCAAAAATTCAAACCTACATCATTTCAAAAAAGAACATACAAGTATGTGCTAGGCCCCGATGCAATGTTAGGACTCAGCCTTTGGATCACATGTTGACGTTTTGCCCTACATCATGAGATTTGGCAGTGGATCCCTGTTGATGTTGATCATGCTTTTGCCTTGAATTTTGATGAATGGGTGAATGCTCTTATTATTTATTTTTTATGGAATGCTCTTAAAGTAGGCGATGTGATATGATACGCTTGGTACCTAATATTTGCTGCTGCATTCTGGTTTTTGTGGAAGTGGAGGTGCAGGCCAGTGTTTAATTACCACTGTAGTTTTGATGACTATATGGCTGATAGTATTTTCAAGTTTGCAGGGGAAGGTGACTCCCACGGCCTATTTCCTTTCCATGTTATTGAGGATGCTAAAAAGTTTGATTACTGCAGACTGGTCTTGCTACTCACGTTTATCGAGTCAAATTTCGCTGCTAATTGGTTTGTTATCTGGGCTCATTCTTTGCCTGCATATTCTGGAGTCCACGCATGTCTTTGGGCCACATTGCTTTAATAGACAAATTAAAAGCCCATAAGAGGGCTGTAGTAGTTTAGTCCAGTTTGTTTTTGTTAGGTGTCGTCCACCTTAAAAACCAAACAATACAATCTAGGGGAATTGTCTAAAATGGCCCAAGAGGCCTAATTGTGTTCTAAAATGGCCCAACGGGCAGTGGGCAACTCAATAGTGGATAAAATACTATTACACTTTGCAATTGAATCCCTCGGTATATAGAGCGGCCATAGTGCGACTATAGTGCCTTATAGTCCCTCATAGTCACTCATAGTCTTTCGAGTATAAATTAGTTGTAATTCATCAATGCGTTCATAGTCCTTCATAGTGCGCCCATAGGGCGGCCATAGTCCCTCATAGTGCGACCATAGTGCCTCACAGTCCCTCATAGTTACTCATAGGGCGGCCATAGTCACTCATAGGGAGGCCATAGAGCGGCCATAGGGCGGCCATAGTCACCCATAGGGCGGCCATAGTCTCTCATAGTCTTTCGAGCACAGATAAGTTATAATTCATCAGCACGTTCATAGTCCCTTATAGTGCGTCTATAGTGCGGCCATAGTCCCTCATAGTCCATCATAGTATGTCCATAGTCTCTCATAGTATTCATATTGTTCCCGGCGATTTCACGCCATTTTTCCCGGTAACTTCACGCCATTCTACCAATCTCATCAAAACAATACCAACCCAAATTTACAATCAACTTGAATTCCCAAACTTCATCACAATTTACTCAACTTTCAATCTAAAAACACAAATTCCTTCTCGCGGGACTCATTGAAAACCTAGAAAAGAAGAAGAAGATGAAAACCCACCAAAGAAACCCAACTTTGATCTTTGCATTGCATTCAAGAAGCAAACACCCAACATTGAAATTGCAATGGAAACCCAAAAAAAAGATGGAAACTTTGCAGTGAGCCAATGCGAGCGCCGTGGGATTCGGTGACGAACTGCTCGACGAAGTTGTCGCCCTCGGAGATTCAAAGCTCGCCCCTGCCCTCGATCACCACCACTGCCCTCCTCTCTGCAAAACCATCCAGAAGATTGAATTGGTTTTGCGGCTCATCTCCAACCTGAACTGATTATCATTCTTAGTTACCAAAATCATCATAGCCTTCAAAAACCTCAAAGAAACATATTATTTTGAAAACCCAAAATGACCAATCCTCAATTTCCTCTGTGAAGAAATCAAAGACAAGGGAACAAAGTACCTTTGAATTTCATCATCTCCTTTTTGAATCTCTTCTTTGATCGCCGCAACCGCACCGCCGCCGCTTCTAACCGGAGGTTGAAAGCTCGCCCCTTTGAGCTTCACCACCGATCTCCTCCTCCGGGTTTCCAATAATTCCCCAATTAATTTAACTGTAAAAGCCCATCATAAAACCTAGCAGAAACTTTTGCAATGCAAAGCGAAGTGAAAGCAATCGGACCGAGCAAAGCAGAGTAAGTTCTCTGAAGCTTTTCGTATCAATTTCAATGGCGTCGGCGGTGGGAAAGCAGGGGGAGAAGTGGAGTGGCACATGAGGCCTCTGAACCCTAAAACCCAGTCGTCTTCTTCGACATCACCATCGACACCATCCTCGCCGGCCGCATCAAGATGGAGCTCTTTGCCGATGACGCCCCCAAAACTGCAGAAGATGCATCCCATCATAAATATAAGGTGAGAAGGGGCTTTGTGCAATTAGGCAATATTTGGGACATTTTAGAATAGATTTGGCTGCCCCAACATTTTGGAACAAACATTTTCTACTTGGGCCATTTTAGATAATTCCCCTACAATCTAATATGAAATTGGGAAGAATATATTAGTTGTATATTTATTTTTTTTGGACTGAGAATGTGTTAGTATATTTGCAGTGATTTATCCAACTTTATAATTGATTACTCAAAAACATTAACCACAATATTTACACAATTAAGAATATGAAATGAACGATGTTGCAGACTTGAAGCCATAGAAGCCTCCTTACGTGTATGTTATGACGGTGTCCACAGCTCCAAGATACAATTTAAGAGACTCGCGTGATACAATTTAAGAGACTCGCGTGATGTATGATTCGTATACACGTCAACGGCAGATTGGTTGCCAAGTGTTTATCGGATGACCAAATTGATGGAGAAGTATGAAGAATGAAAACAAGAGAATTGAATCATTGTTGCTTTAAAGCAACAAGTTTTATATAACTCTTTGAAACCGATAATGAGGGTTGTCTCTTTTGGGTTTTAAACTCAAGGTGTTACTCCCTTTTAGAAACATTAAGTGTTGAATTGAATCTTAATTAAAAGACTAAATAACCAACAGAATGATGGCTGTGTGAAAGAATGGTGCCCATGTGCATTCACTTATCAAAGATGTTCTAGTTTGTAATGTGAGAGCCAATATTGTGACCCAGTATTCCCACTACATTAAACACTATTCATGATTCTTAGCTTAACGACTCTACATCCACGACGGAAATGACGAATTCATATAGTTCATATACCTCATGACTGGGTTCGCTTGGTACCTATTTAATTTTTCATCTTACGGTCAATATTAGAGAAATGATAATAGATAGATGATGAGTGCGGTGAAGTAAGGTGTTCAATCAATGTAAGAAAAGAAAAATGTGTATGGAATGACAAACCAAACGAAAACTAACTGAATAAAGGTCACTTTCATGCCTTATTTATTTGCATCTGCTTTTCTACCAGAGCAGAGCAGCATCAAATTAACTCATTCCATCAACAAAGCACAGAGATTAGAGATTAAAGAGAGAAAGTTATTCAATTCATTCAAGAAAAAAAGAAAACAAGCAAGCAAGCCAAGACAAGAATGTCCAAAGGAAAGAAGGTTGACAAAGTAGACAAGTTGCAGATTTCAAAGCCACCTAAAGCGTTGGTTCTTCTTCAGCTGCTAGCCCTTTGGTTCATGGTGTCCATCGTCATCGCTCTCGGAAAATTTCCAGAGTTGTCGAGAGTCGAAAATGAAGAGCAAAACGCTCCTGCATTCTACATACTGGGAGATTCCTCTGTTGATTGTGGAGACAACACGCTCTTTTACCCTCTAATTCACAGCTATCTCTCTTTGTACTCATGCAATGGCTCCGATTCAACTCTCATTCCTCATCTTCTCGGTAATTCTTATCTCCCCATTTCTTTCTTTTGCTCAATTTTGGTTTGTCATAGTACTCTGTTTCGTGGACTTCATTTCGTTTCGATTTCGAAATCTTTTGTGTTTTGGCCTTTGCCAATTCCTCTATATTGAGAATTTGTGTGATGGGTTTGCGATTCTTGGTTTTTCTTAAAAAAGAACCTCTTTCAGTTTCAGCCTTACATCAGAAATGGACTATAACCATTGATTCAATTCGGAAATTGTTCATGAATTCGTTCCAGTCTGAGATGAAAGTTTGATAATTTGTTGGTGTCTAATTGTGTAGTATAATTTATAGACGATGACTTGCTTCTGACGAGCAAGTAGAATACAAGTGCATTTGATTTGATTGAAAATGGGTATTGTCAATGTACCAACAGCTGAGAAGATGGGGATGCCAAATATCCAACCATTCTACAGCCAGAATGGATCCATTGATGGAATACTTAGAGGCCTCAACTTTGGTTCAGCACAAGCAACAATCATGAACCCCAGAGGTCAGGGCTACCAGTCTGTAAACAACCAACTGCGCCAAGTTTTCGATTCCATGCAGCTATTGCAACTGCAGCTGAGCCAGCAAAGGGCTCTCCATTTCATCAGATCCTCTATTTTCTACCTCTCCTTTGGCAAAGATGATTACATCAACCTCTACCTACGCGACGACGCCGCTGCAGATACTCCAAAACCAAACAACACCGACCAAGAATTCTCCCGCATTTTATCTGAACAGATGGTGCATGTCATAAGGAACCTTTATGACATGAATGTAAGGAGGATCATATGCATGGGGATACTGCCTTTGGGATGCACTCCACGTATGTTGTTGGACCGGGAGAATTCCAATTCAAAAGCCGGGGAGGAAGATAATAATGATGCAAGGGGATGCGCGGAGGAGATTAATTCGCAGGTGTCGGAGTACAACAAGATGATGCATTTGCAGATCGGTAAGCTTCAGGCAGAGTTGCCGGATGCACAAATTGTGTTCTGTGATGTGTACCAAGGAATCACAAAGATCATAAACAACCCGAAGCGCTACGGTACCAACATTTTTGTAACTTGTTCGATTGGTTTCGGATTATTAGTGTTACGATACTGTCATACCAAATGTGAGACTGATGAATTATATGGACCTGTAATTGCAGGATTTGAGGATGTGAAGAGTGCATGCTGTGGGTTGGGGAAGTATGGAGCAGCAATCGGGTGTGTTTCAAGAGAAATGGCATGTGGCCAGGAGTCAAGTCACGTGTGGTGGGATCTGTACAACCCTACAAAAGCAGTCAACGCCTTGCTTGCAGACTCCGCCTGGTCTGGCCTTCCCATTTCTCGCATTTGCCACCCTACCACAGTTCAGGAATTCGTCTCTACTTCTTCTTCTCCTTCACATCCATTAATCTCAAATTATTCCACCTAATTTCTACAGATTTTCTCTGGTTCAATCAGAAAATTAGGAGTTGATGATGAGCATTTATACTGTGGATATGTGAATCGGAATAGATATCATTGCATATTTACAAAGGGAAAATTGCATATGAACTTCTCCACTTTGGTGCATTTACCATCTAGATTTAAAAAATTCACAATTCACCATATGAATTCTTATCGAGTTTACAAAACACCACCTCCATTAAAAAAATTCACAATTCACTACTTCAATTCTTATAGAGTTGACAAAACACCATTTTCATCTGTTTTTTAAATTCAATTTGCCATTAAAACAACCATGTGAGACGCACAAGGGCCACTATTTGAGGTCATATATGTCAATTTCATTGCCCTTGAGGTTACATTTGTTTCCGCTGAAGCAATTGCAGTGGTTCTGGCTACATTGTATCGCTACCGCTTGCTTCTCGTTCTCGATGAATATCTATCTTTTTTTTGTTGGTTTTTTTTTTGCAACCAACTTATATAATCAATCCCAATAGACTTTGGGGATCGCCGGGGGGGTGCCTGAAATTTTGGGGAATGGTTTGTATAAGTTGGGGGGGGGGGCCCTCCCTTTTTTTCCACAGGGGGTCCCTAATACTCCAAATGCTGTTGCGGTAGCTGCTAATCGATGTTGATTTAGCTCCTAACTCGTTTTCTGAAACAAAAACTAAACTCCCAAAACCCAGATTTGGTATCTAATTTCTCAACAACAATGAGTGGGATGATTTCTAGCTCCAACTCTTTTGAAAATTCTAGAAGAACAAAAAAGTTCAATTCAAATTCGACTATTAATCAATTCTTAGAACACAAAGAATCAAAATTTATACACGTATTACATATAAACTTGGAAATTGCTCGGTTTGAATTCTTCATTTGAAAATTCGCCCCTGCATTTTAGATCGATTAGACCAATTTCACCATCCCCAATTTCATGAAGCTGGTGGTAATTTGGAGCGGGCGGAAATGTGAAGATTCAAAAGAGCCCAAGAATTTCGCCTTAGGACCCGCCCGTAGGGGCAATCAAATTGACATATATAACCTCAAACAATGGTTGTTGTGCCTCTCATGTGATGATTTTAACGAGAAATTGGATGAAAAACAAATATAGGTGGTGTTCTGTCAATTCTATAAGAGCTTAGGTGGTTAAGTGTGAATTTTTTTAGTCTGGGTGGTAAATGCACAAAAGTGAAAAAAGTTCAGATAGTATTTATACAATTTTCCCTTTACAAAATGTGTCACTAAGGATGAAAATATCATTGCTTCTACACATTGTGTATTCAAAGATTTCCACCTTAATAATCCCACCTATGATTAGTAATTTTCACCATTTTTTTTTGCTTATTGCATATACATGATGTGTCACCAGGAATCAAGAAATGTGTCCATGTATACTGACGTCCTTAATCACTATTTTTCTGATTCATTGCATATACACAATGTGTCATTAGGAGTCGAGGAATGTGTCCATGTCTATTGACGTCCTTATTGTCAATGTTCATAATGTGTCATTCGACTGGCTACTTATTCTCCACACTCGACAACAATATCTCGTCCTCTCTATACTTTTTTGCTCAATTTGTGTTCATAATGTGTCATTTGGCTGTAGAACAAAATCAAAAGTGTGGGGTATTTTAAAAAAATAATGAATGGGATATAAACCCTTGTAATTTAATGTAATTAGTTCACAACCCATTGTATTTTTTCTTCATAGATTAAACTCATTACCTAAACTCCACCTAGGCAAGTTTCCATGACGAGTTTGATGGGTTAGATTTTAGGGGTTTTTTGATATAAACCCATCTGACAACATAATTTTTACAGTTAGCCCACCCCAATATATTATAAATATAAATCCACATAAGCATTTTAAAAAAATAAAAATTACTCATGCAAATACAATAAAGTCCGCTACTTTTTCAAAAAATTATAGCAATTGCCATAGATTAATAACTGAAACGTTTTCAAAATTATACAAGTTTCAATTCTATTAATTATACCAGTTGTTTTCAAAATTTGAATGGATCTATGGAGAAAATTGTTTGTGTATAAATAGCGTGCTATCTCGTGGGGGTGGGGGGTGGGAGGTGGGGTTGTTTTGGAAAGATGTATTAAGCAAATAGAGAGGTAGGTGGGGCTGCGCATCTGCTTTGGAGGTACCAAAAAAGGGCAGGGGCGGTGCACCTGTTTTGGAGGTAGAAGGGGAGGGGGCGGTGCACCTGCGATATAGATTAGCTATTTTGTATACCTGTGCAATAGATTAGCTATCAAGTTGTGTCAAAAGGTGAACAAATGGATGATCAGTGAGTTCACTCACATGTACTCGGATACCCTGCCTAAAGCTTAGCTAAGTATGTTAAGGTTTAGGTAATTCAAAGGGCAAAAAAGGGTTTGTCAATAAATATAAAATTAATCAAAACAACTAATTTGTGACTCATCAATACTAATGGAAAAAATGCACATTTGGATTAAAAATTCTAATGAAATATATGAAAAACATTAAATTTAGGACTAATATTAAAATTTAGTGGGTTATTGTTAAAAGCTAGTGATTTGGTGGGCTAAACCCACATTTTCTTTAGATTTTATCATTGTCTTCTACCTATAATACCCCTATTAATTAGTAACTTCAAATATATAGCCATAATTATGTAAAATCACCTAAGCCAAAGAATCTAGGGGGTTCGGTTACGTTTTCTAGAGCTATTTTCATTTTTTGGGTGCTTAAACAAGTAGATTTATGTTTGGTGGAGCGTTTGCTAAAAATGGAGAAAACAACCCAAAATCGTTTCACGAAAAATGAATTCAACTTTTGCTCGTTGCCACCCAATTGAGAAAACGTAACCAACCATCATCAAACACACCACCACTGGAAGCTGCGAGGTGGGTTCGGGTGAATTTTACAAAAAAAAAATCAATATAACTTTGCAGTTTGCTTGCACTATTGTGATTTCGTTATGTTCTATTGGACAAGTTTTCACTATATTTGTATTTCATAAATTTTTGGGTGTTTTTATCACTAGACACTTTTTCAAATCTCAGAAATGTCATTTTCATTTTATGAGTACAAACTGCAGAAATACCCTACAAAGACGTTACTAGATGGCCCATAATGTAAACAAACTGAGTAAATAATGTGCAACATTGGTGTAAAAACTACCTAAGTTAAAGAACCTAATTAAATCAAGTAAAATAAGTGTAAAAACACCAGTGTAAAACCACTAAGTGAAAGAATCTAATTAAACCAAATAAAATATATACAATAACACCAGTGTAAAACCACATAGCTGAATGCACTTATGAAGTGAAACCACCTGTTAAAGTAGATAAATTCGGCAAAAA
This sequence comes from Spiraea crenata, assembly GCA_033992175.1. Lineage (NCBI taxonomy): Eukaryota > Viridiplantae > Streptophyta > Magnoliopsida > Rosales > Rosaceae > Spiraea > Spiraea crenata. The sequence continues at coordinate 348,092 of JAVBHV010000007.1, read as the reverse complement.
CTTAAAGACCCTAACTAAACCAAAGTAAAATATGTACAAAAATACCGGTGTAAAACCACCTAAGCGAATACACCTATGAAATGAAACCATTTGTTAGATTAGAGAAATTCAGCAAAAACCACTTTTGTGTACATAATTGAGAAGAAGAATGTACTTGAAACAGTCAACTTAATTTTTTCCCGCAACATTTTAATTATAGTTTGACCAAAGAGATTAGAGGAGGAATAAAACGACTTTCAGATTTCAATTTTCTCATCGTTTGAATTCAGAAATTATATGCACCACCTATCTTCATATTTAGTGGATCCAAGAATTTTTTTTTTTTTTTTTTTGCAAAAACATTTATGGACTTTTTAGTTTTGAATTATGTAGCTTCTTTTTAATTATGAGTTATTTACCTACTCATCTACGTTTTTATCTACGGTAGGAATTATGCAATTTTTGTTGTTTTTCTTTATTTTGTTTCAAACTTCTCAAGGTAGAAAATTTTATCTCTATAATTAATCACTTTTCATTCAATTATTTTGACCAAATGAAAGAATAAATGAAATTGAGTTAAAATATGAACCAATTCAAATGAATTGAAATGACATCCTTGTAAATATTATAAAGAGGCTTGGTTATTTTCAAAGCCTATATGATAACAAAAATTCTATTTATACCCAATTAAGTTATGAAACTACCACATATCCAGTTTTTCTATCCAAAATGCCACTTTTACCTCTTCACTAAAAGGAGGGTATTTAGGTTTTCAACATGCCTCATTTATATCCATATTCAATCCGTCATCGTTGTTGAAGATCATAAACTTAAATTCCAGATATATACTACCTCATTCGGGCCATATATTGGTATATTTAGTTGATGATTTGCTTTGACCTTAATTTATAGATATGACTTACAAGGAGGTTGGAGATAGATGGAGAAGGAATAAGAGAAAGAATTCTATCACAATAAATGAAAGAAGTATGAGGTATGCATATGGTGTAGGTGTGGCACTGCGGGGTTGGGGGAAATAGGTTTGGTTGTGAGGGTGAGAGAGAAGAGAAAGAGTAAATGGTGGGCGGTAAAAGGAAGTCGTCGAAGCCGACGACGGACATAATGAGAGCGCAGCTAGTGGAGGTTGGCGTAGGTGCTTTTAATTAATTTGCATTCCTAGTTTTTTTAATTAAAATTATGAGGGCATAAATGATACTTTAGGTATCAAAATTTGGATGTGGAGTGAGATAATCACTGTGTGGGGCCTAAATAAAATTTCTCATCTAATGATTGTAAATTTTTTTGGGCTAATATCCCATTCCATTTAAAAAGCTTGGCCAATTAGCATATGGTATCTATGGGGTCGACAAAGACTCTTAATTCTACTCCTATAGTGAAAATAATCCAATTAAACCGTTGTGGTAACTATCTGTTAGTAATTCATACCAAATCGGCAATTTTGTCGACAATCCGTGAAAAATAAGGGGTAAAAGAGTAATATGATCCCAATGACTTGGAGCATCTCTAAGAGATTCCACAAATGTGAGTCTACAAATCCATGTCTATGAACCTATGTGGCACTTTGTAAACTAAATATTGTGAAGTGAAGAGACTCTTCAAATTTTAGTTTACAAATAACAAGAAAGCAATAAAAGTTGAAAGAATTATTAAAAAATATTTGAAGAGTGAGTTTACAAAGTTTCAAGTTTGAAGAGTGATCCATACAATTTTCAAATTGAAGAGTGGATTTGTGAAGTATCTTGGAGATGTTTTTGGGTGTTTTTGCTTATATGGATTTATAATTTGGGTCCAAATTTGATTTTGAAGAGTGAATTGGAGATGGTCTTGAAGAAAAAAACGATGTGATGAGAAATTTAATCCGGCTGTTTCATAGCAGGAGTCTTGGGTCGTCCTCGCTGGAGGCGGCGTGTTAGTGTACCAATAGCCATGCCACATCAGCAAGCAGCCCCTTAGCCTTTATATTTCCAAATCTGTAGAATGTTAAAGGTTGTGAATGAATTGAAGAAGTGTTTGTTGTTCTGTGTTGTCCTCTGTGTCTTCTCTGTATGCTTAACATGTAGAAAGCAGGTCGTATCACGATGGGCTTTGATCGGATTTAGTATAGCGCTCGAGACGGTGCCGCCGACGGTGAGCTGGAGTGCAACGACGACTGGTAAGGGAGTAGTTGGGCGAGTTGAAGGGCGAATGGGATAGGGAGGTGGGAGGTGGGGATTGTGTTCGTGACGGTGGTGGCGGAGTTGTTGTCGAGGAAGGTGGAGACGGCTACGTCGAGGTCCCAGTTCTAGCTCTCGAGGAAGAAGGCAGCTTCTTGCTTGGAGGCGGGGGTGATCCGCAGAAGGAGGTGATTACGGTGTCGTTTTGGGGTTGGATTCTTGAGCATCGGTTTCCATGGTGGTCATTTCTACTCATGGGATCAAGTTACTCTTTTACCCTTTATATGTGACGGATTGTTAACGGAATTGCCGATTTGATGTGAATTGCTAACATATGGTTATCTTAGGGATTTAATTGAAAATATTTTCACCAGAAGGGTTGGATTGATACTTCCTGCCACCTCAGGATGCTACACGTTAGTTAATTGGCCAAAAAGCTTGGAGCCCCAACGTCTTTGTCTGATTTAAAATATTCTAAAGCAAAGCAAAAGCATCTCGCAAATTACAATTACTCGCCATCGGTCCACTAACTTTACCAACAAAAACTCACTGACCAAAAACCCTTTGACAATGGCGGCCGCGACTCAGGCCATCTTCACCCTCTTCGCATCTCCACTCCACACTAAACATCGCTGCCCTCTAACAATCAGAGCCGCCGCAAACAATCCGCCCATCATCGGCCGGAAGCTCCGAGCCGCAGTGATCGGAGCCGGCCCCGCCGGATCCTCCGCCGCAGAGGCCCTGGCCGCCGGCGGAGTCGAGTGCTTCCTGTTCGAGCGGAGCCGCCTTTCCGCCCCCAAGCCCTGCGGCGGCGCCATCCCTCTCTGCATGCTCGACGAGTTTGACATCCCACTTCACCTCATCGACCGCCACGTCACCCGGATGCGGATCTTCTCCCCCTCCAACATCGCCGTCGATTTCGGCAAGACTCTCCTCCCGAACGAGTTCATCGCCATGCTCCGCCGCGAGGTACTCGATTCCTTCCTCCGCGACCGCGCTCAATCCCGCGGCGCTGACGTCATCTCCGCCCTCGTCACGGATCTCGAGGTCCCGACCTCGAACAACGCGCCGTACGTCGTCCGCTACACCAAGGACGGCTCGCGCCAAGCCTTGGCCGTCGACGTCGTGATCGGCGCGGACGGAGCCAACAGCCGCGTCGCAAAGTCGATCAAAGCCGGCGAGTACGCGTGCGCCATCGCGTTTCAGGAGAGGATCAAACTGACTGACGAGAAGATGGAGTATTATCAAGATCTCGCCGAGATGTACGTGGGAAACGACGTGTCGCCCGATTTTTACGGTTGGGTCTTTCCCAAGTGCGACCACGTGGCGGTGGGCACGGGTACAGTGTGCTCCAAGCAGGACATTAAGGTGTTCCAAAGGGCGATTAGGGCGCGGGCCAATTCTAAGATCAGCGGTGGGAGAGTGATCAAGGTGGAGGCCCACCCAATTCCCGAGCATCCCCGACCGACACGGGTTAGAGGGCGCGTGGCGTTGGTCGGGGATGCGGCTGGATACGTCACGAAATGCTCCGGCGAAGGGATTTATTTCGCTGCAAAATCGGGAAGACTATGCGGCGAAGCGATCGTGAAAGCTTCGGAGGGAGGGCATAAGATGATCTACGAAGGCGATTTGAAGAGGGAATACTTGAAAGTGTGGGATGCCAAGTACATTACAACGTTTAGGTTTTTGGACTTGTTGCAAAAGGTGTTTTATGGAAGTGATGCGGCTAGGGAAGCATTGGTGGAGTTGTGTGGAGATGAGTATGTGCAACGCATGACATTCGAGAGTTACTTGTACAAAAGATTGGCCGATGGAAACAGGTGGGAGGATGCTAAGATGGTTGTGAATACCATTGGAAGCTTGATGCGGTGTAACATTTTAGGGAAGAAAATGGAGAGTTTGAAGTTGTAGGACTGGATTTGCTTGCCTTAATTCGGCAATAAAGAAAATTTGTTTGATTTGTGGTGAGTTTCAAAGCCTTTTAGTTGTTTGATTTGCTTGCCTTTTATTTGAAAGGATTTTTAGTTCAAATGATATACATGTTTTCTGCCCCAGGTGGGAAGAAAATAAGGTGGTGCTGTGCTGTATCATCTGGGATACAAATTACAATGGCTCGTGTAAATTTAGCTGGTGCACGTTAATTATATTGCGGAGGTGATTTTGACATATCCCAAATCACCTCATGCACTTTTTTTTATTTTTCAATTATTATTTTTTGTTCTATTTGCTGTGGGACAATTGGAACGTGCCACGTTGATTCTAGCTCTAAAAGGACGAATTTACCTTGACGTAGAGCAAGGGCATTCACGTCGTCGCCTTGGTCAAAGCAAGGTCACGAGACCAACAACCCACGAGAGGTCATTCAAAGTCCACTTAAACTGCTACCCGGCAGAAGACCTCCATGTAGATCATCTCTTGTTGAGAGGCTCCTTTAAGAGACCACCACATCTTGGGAGCGACTTCGGAGATTAGACAATCATTCAAGTGCATTAAATCTCATTTAATGCTCGTAATAAACATGTCAAAGAGATGTCCCTCCAACGACCACTATAAATAATGATTATCATTTGCCATTCAAGGTACACACCCTCTAAAAACTCATAAGCCTTAAGAATTCCTTTATGACTTAGGCATCGGAGGGCCTTTGGCTAACACCCTACCAGTGTTAGTTAACATTTGTTGTTTTTAATCGTGTTTTACAAGTTTGTTCGTAATTCAACAAGGTGGATGAAATTTGCACAAACAATTGGTGCTTTAATTGAGAGTTTGAGTTATACTAAAGTTTCTCTCAACATCGGAGTATTGAAAGCAATACTCAATCCACTTTCACATTCAAGCGGCGTACTTTGATCTACCTTTGTGCAGGATCTAACCTTGAACAAACATGGTGGAAACACGGAGAACCACTAGTAAGAACAAGGAAGGCTCCTCATAGAGGAACACCACGGGAGTGGCACCCCAAGCCCGAGACGCGCATATATTTCAGGTTTAAAGCCACAACTCCTCACCCATCCTTAGATGGCCCAAGCTAACTCCTCACCCATCCTCAGATGGCCCAAGCTGGGATATCACAAATAATTAAGGTCTTTGGTACTTCGAGACCACTAGTCCAAACAGCCACCCATGGTGTGGTATGGTCTAGGCCCACTGCCCTAAGCAATGTAGCTGCTCTTATTGGGGGCCATTCCACCCCAGTCGTTTTAGCAGCTGTGACGTGGAACATAGCAAGGTAGTTGGTCCTACTTGAGGCCATTCCACCTTAGTCGTTTTGGTGACTGCGATGGTGGAACGAATCAAGGTAAGCTCCTACGGGAGGCTATTCCACCCTAGTCATCTCGGTAGCTGCAATGGTGAAACGAAGCAAGGTTAACTTCACCACCTTTGTTTGGTAGGGTTTTTATGTTCAAAGTTCACAAAAATTTTCAAAAACTCTCATCTTTGTTGGCTACAACTTTCTCTTCGGTTCTTCTTTGTTCTCTTGAGTGCGTAATTCATTCATATAGAGGCATCATAAGATTGTAAGGGTTGCTAACAAGCTTAATTTTCTTTGAAATTATCTTCAGCTAACTTTCAAGAAGGTTCATGTTCGCTGTTTCGGCTTGGTTTTAAAAGTTCATATACTTTGAATCGAAATAGTAGTGTGCAACTTTAGTCTCCCATGTTCATATATGTTTGTAGATTTAGTTGAGTTCTAGAGGTCTTTGACCTTAGTTAGTTTGCTGCCCAGTTTATAACTGCTGCAGTCAACACAGCCACCGTTTCATTTCTTGGAAATTTATTGCTTTCTAGAAATGCATCTGTGACTAGTCATATATCACCACATCATTCTTACAAAAGTGTCACGGTATAGGAATACATGTGTATGTCTTTATAACGTGTTGACAAAACGAAGATCCGCGGGAAGTGAAGCGATTGAGAAGAAGCCGCACAAGAGACTGTTGCATCTAAGTTAGATACTTTAGATATTGAGTTTGGTTGAAATTTTGTATTTGACATATTTTGCCATTTCATAGTGGAAGGCCGATCTTCTGATAGACCCTTGGTTTTTTATCCCTTAGTGGATTTTTTCGGGTACCAAAATCCCGTGTCCATCTTTGTGTATTATTAACTTGACTTAACTAAAATTGGACTTACTTTTGCACTAATGCTCATAACATGCAATCTGGACAAAACTGTCCGACTGGTCATCTTAACTGCTGCATTAGAAAACGCTGGATTCAATAAGTTGTAGTTGTGGATAACTCACAGATTTCAAACTCACTGATTCCGTTGAAGACCTAAGTTGGCATAACATCTGAGTGTTGTTGAACAAATCACAAGCATGCATAAGTTATATTTGTCAAGAGTTTAATTATATAACATCGGACAAGATAAAGAAACAATTCAAAGTAAACTGTCAAGGTTCATCACAACAGTGACTAGTCATCTGTGTGATTTTGTTTGTGCTAATTGTTAAAGTTGAGGGAATTGAATTATTTTAAAATACTCCCACTCATTGTTAACCTGCATACAATAATAGCGGATGGATACTGAATGAAGATTTCAGTAATCTTCTGCCTTTATTCAACACGCTGACAAAAAGATAAGATAGAGGGTTTTAATTTCAAACCCATGACTTTTTCTAAAAGTCTTCATAGCATTAAATTTTTTGGCCCTTATCTTTAAAGGCTAATCAGAATAATTCAAGAATTTATTTGAATCCTTCTGTTCTACGATCTTTTGGATTTAGGCTAATTTTAAACCTTTTCCTTTAAAGCTTTATTTTAGGGCTCAAATTTTCTCTTTGCCTTTTGAACTGTTTCTTATTGGGGGAAGAATCCCATAACAGTAATCCTCATTTTCATCTGCACAATCCATTTGGGATAGCTCATTTTCGGATTCATCCACACTATTACCTTCGCTATCACACTCTAAAAGAAACTTCATTTTTTGTATGTATGTCATACCTTGCATAAGGTTGATTTTTGTTTCAGACAAATGTTGGGTGAGCAATGCTTTTACTAGCTGAGCCTTAGTAGACTTACAACTACTACTAGATGAGCCTTCAGGCCTGATGGGAGCAACTTCCCTTTCTGGAAGATTCTCTACTAAGAGTTGCCTGTGAGAACCTATCTGTGATCTTTTGAATTCGTCAGGAAATAAATTATCTCCTGAAAACTTGTCCACCATTTTGTGTAGATTCTTCTTTCCAATTCGGGGAGAAAAGACCACTCTGCCTCCTTCGATTCATAAAACTCGTAACTCCATTTAAGAATCCAGGGTAATTCAGAAAGCGTCAGAAATTAAGTAAAGAGTTTTCTTGCGGGAACTGATGGATGAATACCCTCAAAATATACTTCAAAAGATTCCATGATAGAATCTGGTAAATATTTCGAAATTGGTCCCCAAGATACCATTCAAAATAAAAACCAATTTGGTGGTGAAATGCAACTTCCTCTTAGCATGAACTGAATATATACCAAGAGTGAGAAAACCTTTCATTCTGGAAGGTAAGGATAATCTCCCAAGCATTTTGATAATCATAAAAAGTGTAACCTGCTCCTTTGATTTGAGAGTTTCGAAATGGCTTTCTAAAGCTATGATCATAATTCCAGTCTTCTAAAGACAAGATATTAGTGATGGTTTGCTTAGAAAACTCAATTTCATTTTTGCTATTGTGCCTATAGCAGTGCACGATATGGAACCAACTAAAATATTCCCATACCACCATCAGTGCACGATATACTGGCCGAACTCACGCCGGAAAGCACGGTGCGAGGTGAGTTCCGAAAGTTGCATATTTGGATTCCTTGGCTTCGTCACCACTTGTCGGTGATGGCCGCACTTCCAGGCCCCACTTTTTGGGGCGGGGTGTGTCAGTTGATATCAGAGCCACTCTGCCGTATGTTGCGAGTGTGTCAACGAGGACGTCGGGCCCTTGAGGGGGGGTGGATTGTGAGATCCCTCATCGACCAACGGTGAGGGGGTGATGTGCCTAGAGCGGACAATATCGTGCTACGGCGGAGCTGGTCCTGAGATGTGACACCAATGGATGGTTCTTTGACTGAGCTTGTTTTATTCATCCTTTGAATTACCGTTTTCAAACTATATGGTTCAAATTTTTTTTGTTCAACTAGTTTTTCTATTTTCTTGGCCATGGCGATATATCTTTCTAGGGCCTCTCTATTTTCTATGGGATCTTCAATTTTGTCAATCAAATCTAAGACCAAACTTTCTTCTTGGGTAATTACACAGAGTCTTAAACCTTTCATATTGCATGTGCACTCATCAGGTTCTGACGCAGAACTAGTGGATGAGGTATCAAACAGCTCTTCATCATTTAAGGCTACAATCTCCCTATCACTTTCTTCTGAGTCTGAAGAATTCAACATTATTTGCATAAGTTGTCTCTTAAGCCCTTCATCAATTGAAAGATGATTTATCTTTTCTTTCATTTTACATTCAGACTTGTAGTGGCCCACTTTTCCACATTTGTAACCTGTAGGTTTATTTGAAGATTTACGATTTTTAAAATCTGTCTGTTTTCCCTTTTTTTTTATATCCTCTTCCCCCCGAGGTTTTGAAATAAAAGCGTTTTTTGGAGTACCTATAGGGTTTTGAGGTACAAGAAGAAAAGGCTTTAGGATGTTTTCTGTAAGATTTAAAATTTTTAAGAATTTTTGGGAATTCTTTTGCTGATGGAAATCCAAACTGTTCATAAAAATCTCTCATTTCCATTTTTCCGATATTCTTTTGTTTTTGAAGTTGTTTAGTTGACTTCATGTTATTACAGAGAGAAACTTCTACTGCACAAATTTCAGAAACTAATTCTCCAAACGTATACCTATTATAAGGAATAATTCCTCTCCATTGATCTCTCATCCGGGTTCTAACTTTATCAGCAAAAAGAGGGAGCAAACCAGTAATAATCTTTTCTTTCCAAAAATCTGAATAACCATCAGCTCTTTGGAAAACCTTAGCAAATAACACATCTTTATACCATCTGAAATGGGATAAAGTAGGACACCGGAGATTCATAAGAATCTCTTTAGACCTATCTTGTAAGAGTTCTGTATTCCCTACAAAGTGTAACGTAACGGTATGGACCAGAGTATTTACCACGTCTTGGACAACAGTTGGCTGACCATTTTCCTCACCGATTCTGGTTGCACTCAGGATTTTCTCTTTTCCTTCAATGCTTACACAGTGATCCCACCATCCTTGTAGTTGCCCAACAAAACCTGCAACTATTGCTTGGGCAATACCTTTGTCTGTATTCCCCTGCAATTGACTGGCTGTGGAATAAATCATCATATGACGTAGAGCATTTAATACTTGATAGTCCGCTTGTCCATCAGTGTTCCATTCGATGATAGACCTCCGCTTGTCCATCAGTGTTCCATTCGATGATAGACCTCCCATCATACTCAACTCTTTTAGTAAAGTCATGATCTTCATACTACATATCAACAGGTGAAGGTCTATGATAATAGTTATGACTTAAAGCAATTCTTTGAACTGGCTTACTAAAAGTGACTGTATTAATCTCTGTTTGAGAAATATTTCTAAACTGGTCTTCTAAATCAAACAGGTCATCATCAACATCTTCTTCTTCTAAAGTGGCTATCTTTGGCTCTTTAGAAATGTTTAATCTGTCGATAAAGGTTTCATCCTCTGCAAGAGACTTTCCAAGTTTGAAACCTTTCAGCTTGTCAACCTGTGATTGAAATAGTGCTGACATCGATTTAGACTCGTCTTACTTTTTCTTCTCTTCGCTTTTAGAAGTAGAGCCCCATTTTAGGTTTCTAGGTTCCCAAAGCGGAATAGGTATCACCTTTGTCAACCCGGGAAAAGAATTTTCTATTCACGTTGCCTGTTTTATTAAAGATTGAAGAAGAATATTAGTATAATTATTCTGCTGGATAACAGCATAGACCCCTTTAATGATGAGTTTTCCTGAATTTGAATCTCGTTGCTCTCCCAATTCTCCTTTGTATGGGACATCAAGGGTTCCTTGAGTGTTCACTTGGATCACTTTCTTCGGTGGGTGAATGGCACTTTCTGTCTTCCCTTTTTTCAGCGTGTACACGCTCGAAGAGTTATCAATAGTTTCTACAAAATATTCTTCAAAATTATTTTTTTTTTGCACAGTACTCAAACCAATCAAAAAATCTAGCATTTATCTTCCTTTTCTTTAAATAAAGATAAAATGCTTTTTCTAAAATTTTTCTTCTTTAATGAGAATAGGTCTTCTTATACCAATTCCTTTTTTCTTTGTTTTCAAGACTAAAATAATCTTGATTAATTATTGCAGGTTGGCAATGAGGGGGGTAATTTTTAATTAAGTCACGGCACGTACAATCAATTCACACAAAAGATCACTTTCAGGTGACCAGTCACCTAAAGTGATGAACCTGATACTTGTTTCAATACTTGAATCACGTGACCAGTCACGTAGTTTCCAAACTCAAGTATCTGACTAGTCACTTAGATTACAGATTGTGTATGCTTGTGAATTTGTTCAACCACACGCGAATGCTATGCCAACTTAGGTCCCCATAACAGATTCAGTGAAGATGAAATCTGCGGGCTATCCACAACTACAACCTATTCAAATCCAGCGGTTCTAATGCAACAGTTTATAGGATGACCAGTCACACAGATTTGTCCATATTGCATGTTAAGTTAAGTTGGTGCATAATTAAATCTGATTTTATAATTAGCCAAGTGATTAACAAATCAAAGAGATGGACACAATGTTTTGGTACCCGGAAAAACCCCAAAAGGGTAAAAAACCGGGGGTCTATCAGAAGACCGGCCTTCCACTATGAAACGGCAAAAAGATGCCCAATACAAGGTTCAGACAATGCTCAATATCTAATGTACCTAGTCTTAGATGCAGCAGTCCCTCGTGCGGCTTCTTCTTCAATCACTTCATATCCAGTGGTTCAGATGACTGGTCATTCACTTCCCAGAGAATACACACGTATGTCTGGTCAGCGGCACCAAATGTGTAAGCTATGAATATATGTGACTAGTCACCAGCAGAGTTACAGAGAGCAATAATACTTCAGTAAGTCTGCTGGACAACCGAGTGTGTTTCCTGCAACAGTCACAAAACTGGGCAGAAAAACACGAAGTCAAATGACTCCTAAATAAACTCAACCTTGTCTTATAAAATGCATGAACATGAAAGACAAGATTGCACACAACTATTTTGGACTTCTAACTATATGAGTTTGAAAATCATGGAAGCCAAAACAGTGAAGATAAGAACTTCTTCAAAGTTTCCTTCAATATGAGTTTATATGAAAACCGAAACTTAGTGAAGAAAATTCAAAACGCATGCCATCCTCAATATCTTACAAGCTTCTATATAAGTGAACTAAAAGCACTCAAGAAGACAAGATAGAATCGGAGAGGAAAAATGGCAGCACATAGATGGGAGTTTTTGAAATATGCAAGATGATTATGATTATGCAAAAACCCCAAAAAGAAATGGTGGAAGAGGTTTAGCTTATATAGGCAAGGAGGATATGAAAAGAGTGGCTGGGATTTCATCAAGTGAGTGGCTGAGATTTCATTGAGAGTTTTAACCTAGGCAAGATCGAGATAGTGGGATGCATTTGACTACACAGCGGTTAAAAGCATGCTTCAGCCGGATAAAGACATGACCTGTCTAAACCGGGTAAAAGCGTGTTCTCTCAGGTGACCAATCACCAGTCGACTACACAACGGTTAAACAGATGTTCAGTCAACCCGGATAATAACATGACCTGTTAAAACCGGATAAACCACTGATCTGTCAAGCAACTGATCACCAGTCGCTGTCAGGAACTGAGCTGTCAAAAGCAATGCTTAAGGTGACCAGTCACCAAACATGTGAAAACTGGAATTTTGATGAAGAACACATTTTTCTTAATTTTAAACCTAAGTTTATGAAAACCTTATGCATATGCAAATGATGCTACATGTTGAATTAATCACAGTGCAACTGAACCTGTCTTCATTTCTTGATCTTCACTTCAATCACCTATCACTAAACTTCATCCTAAACTTCTAAAACCTAAATTGAGCATGTGAATGATTTTACAATGTTTTTGTTACAAGGATAGCCAATATTACATTAAGTCTAAGATACAAATATCCTACAATTATCTCTCTTTTAATTTCAAATTTTTCTAAAACAAATATTTGTGAATCCACATCAGACCAAGTAACTTCTGGCTAGGGTGGATTTCTTACCTGTTCTTCTTCTCGATAAACAGGGATCTGAACATTTTCTAGGGTTCGACTTAATCCTTCCAGCACTGCCCTTCTTTCCTGATCCTGCAATGATTCAACAGTCCGCATGGTACTAGAATTAATTCTAGTACTGCTTCTATTGTTAAAGATTAGTTCTATTTCTCCATTATCGTGTTGGATAATTTGGCTTGAATGCCTATTTTCTATAGGCTTAGATTGAACGGCATCGGTCAAGTTCCACCTCTCTGGCATTTGAATATCACTCCACTTGATAGTCTTAGGTATGACCATGTGGGTCTTCCCTAAATTTGCTTGAAACAAGGTGGTTCTCCTTCAACACTCATAGCCTTTGCCCTGGGAACTATGGTGTTCATGGCTTTGTAGGAAATCCGGTATATGATCGCCAGATTTTGACTCCCTTTATTCATATTGTATCCTTATGTATCAATACTCAAGGATAACGTCTTCAGTATGCCTGGATCTGCAAGAGCTACAGAAAAGTTGGGGAAACAATTAAAGTACACTATGCCAATAAACGTTATAGACGACGGCTAAAAACCGTCGTCCACATATGGTAAAAACCGTCGTAAATGGCCGTGTCGTCTATTACAAATTAATAGACGACACTCTTTTAGCTGTCGTCTATATTATAATGAGACGACGGTTTTTTATGTAAGAGTGTCGTCTAAAGAATCCAAAATTGCTGAATTTGAGCGTGAGTGTCGTCTATTATAGTCATAGACGACGTTTTCGAAACAATGACTGTCGTTTATGTTGGCAATAAACGACAATTATTTTTGTGTATAGACGACATTTTTATTGTAAAGAGTATCGTCTATTATGGTATTAGACGACTCTATTTTTATGTTTTTCGTCGTCTTTATACGACATTTTCAAAATATGAATGTCGTTTATGTAGTCAATAGATGACGTTTTTGGTGTAAAGAGTATCGTGTATTATATTATTAGACGACGCTTGTTCGATGTTTTCCGTTGTCTTTATACGACTTTCGAGAATAATGAATGTCGTTTATGTTGTCAATAGACGACATTTTCTTTTGAGTAAAGACGACATTTTATTCTAAAGAGTATTGTCTATTATAGCATTAGACGACGCTATTTTTCTGTTTTCTGTCGTCTTTAAACTGATAGGGGATTGGCAAAACGTCGTCCCCCATTGTTTTAGCCTGCTTTGTGGGCACAATTTTGCAATTTCCTGCTATTTCTATATACAAAATATGATACAAATCATGTTCTCTATAATGAAACAATCATCAACAAGCCAAATACACTATAATATCAAAAGGCATTAAAAGGAGATAGAGGTGATTGTATTCAAACAATTGATACCAAAAGACCATGTACTACATATATGGTACTGCTGCCAGCAATCAACCAACCAAGCAGCAACTACTCCAAAAATTTGGTACCAAAATACCATGATTGTACTACATATGCTAAACTGCTGCCAACATTTGATCAAAAGGCCATAATAGTACTAGATACTGCTGCCAGCATTTGATCAACTATGCAAGCAGCAACTATCCCAAAATCTGGTATCCAACTGACCATAATTGTACTATACATATGGCAAACTGCTGTCACAAAAATCTACCAAGCAGTAAACTATCCCAAAAAATTAATACTTCATCCTAATTGTCTTAGACTTCCTGCATACATACCCCAAAAAGCAAACCCATACATGTTGCAGCAAATTGTGCATCCTGATGTCAAATTCATCAATCTTTTATTGCATAAGGATGAACAAATTGTGCCCACTCGTCGCGAACTTCATCGATCTCTTCCTGCAGGTATACGCAACTTGATCTTTTTTCCCACTGTTACATACATACATTGTGTAAATATTGGCAGCTCACATATATACTACCCAAAATTATAGCCTAAAAGTAACAGCTTTCCATCTTTATACCTAACTAACATCTTTCCATCTTCAAAACTATAACAGCTGTTCATCTCTACTTATTTTCTATAATATACCTTGGTTTTAAAGTTGAGTTCTTTGTCTGATATGATATCCTTCATGTACCGCATCACATAGTATCCACACTGCTTGCCATCTGGTTGTGCAGGAATGCCCTAATTCAAAGCATGACAACATATGTACTCAGAATTCCACTTGTTATATTGATCAGAAATACTACCTACTTGATAAGGACATAAACAAGTTTATCATCATACCGCCATGGGTAACCATGTGACTTTGTTAACTGGAAGCTTCATCTTGTCTGCCTTGGCCATTTTAATCCCACTTTGTAAAGAGAAAAATATATCAGGATAGAAAATACGCAAGTTCATTTGAAAGCTTAATTATATGTAACGCTTACTTGTTCACAATTGTTCTCCATTCTGCTCCACCCAAGCGGCGCCTCAAAGGATCCAGAAAATAACAAATCTCCTTGTGAAAATTTATAACAGTTAAAGTCCAATGACCACTGCACAAGTATGAAATTTATATTTATATTATAAACTGGTCTGGAGAACAAAATTGACTCTCATGTAAATACTGAAGTAGATATTACCCTTGGTTTTGAGGCACTAGACATAGCTGGCCTGGAGAGGAGTTACTCAAAGTTTGACAAATGTATCGGGACTTCTCTGTCATGCTTCCACAACCTTGTCCACCAACTTTACAGGGGTCAGCAAACCTTACCATGTTCAGCATGTTGGTATTCTTCAGAACATCATGTAGACACCTACAAAATTACAAGTTACAATACTCTTTTATAATTAACACTATGAAAAGAACAAAGATAAGCCTGTTAGTTTACATGATATACATCACAATGCAATTTGCTCCCACCTCATCCATATTAGCAAGACTTCGAATTTCTGGTCCCAGCAAAAAAGTTTTGCGTACATATCCAAACACTTCTTTTTCCATTTCGAAATGGATTGAATCAACTTCCATATACTTAGAAGCATATGCACTTAGCAGCTGTAATGATTCTGGAGTTGATGTATGTGCCATTTGGGAAGTTTTTGCCCTTTTCTGTCTTGGCTGTGTAACTTGCTGGTTATTCACAGTGCGTTTTCTCAACTGATTATCCTGTGTTGACCCAAAAAACATCTAATTACTTCCTATCTGAATATAAAAGGAGATATATACTTAAAAACTTAGCACATCTGCTCAAATGATTATATTACCTTCTCTTTCAAGACAACAAGATCCTCTGGATTCTCTTTGCAGACAACAAGATCCTTAGGCCAATAAACAACAACACCAGCTGCTTCTTCAACAATAAAAATGTCCTTCTCTCGCACTACGATGGGTATGGAAGCGAAATCATCAATCACTTTGTAGATTTGCACTTGGAGATTATCTTTCAACGCTTCATCTTGAGCGGTTGAAGTAGCATCAATGATATGAGCATGGGCAACAATTTGGTCAATGCAATCCACTGCCAAGGCATATTTCTTTGCCTGCACATAATTATAACAAGATCAAAATTCCATATCAAGTCAATCACAATGAAAATAGCACTTTATTGAATAAACACCAGAATACATATTGAATTACTAACCTTCTTGGGTACTTGATAAGCTTCACCAATTACTACTTCAGGTTCTCCCATAATTACATCATTTTCTAGTGGCATAGGTTGAGAACCAGAAGGTTGAGAAACCTTTTCAAAATTAAGTTCAGTGGCAAACTTTGGTGACGCTGGGACTCCAGTCGCATTGCAGCTTGCCTTCTCCGAACCATTCCCACTTGGTGGCGTGATAGGCTTAAGGATTTGTTTATCAATTTTTGGAGAACTCGTTCCGGCCTCCATTGTAGCCTTGTACTCGTTAAACATATCCCTCCATTTGGCATTCATCTCATCGAGTAGCTTTTGTGTGTTTTGTGCAGACTTCTCCCTCTCTTGAGCAATTACGTTCCTAATTGTCTCTTGTAAAGTCTGTCTTTTCCTCGTGGGTAGGTCGAAGTAGGTCGTCGGTCTTACATGCCCCCCCACACCTCTAACTCTTCCACGACTCTCAGGTGTACCCAATGCAAGCGCCAAAACATCCTCAGTTCCCTCAGGTTTCAACGTACCATCTTCCACTTGTTTCTGTAACTCACCCTATTTGCATTCAAAGAGTTAATAAACCTGAAAACCTGAATAACTCAAAAGTAATTCATAGTTTGATTGAAGGTACTTACAATCAATGTTGCCTTATCTGCCACTTCAGGGTCTGCTATGTTGCCTTTTTTGTCTTCTCTTGCTTTGACCCAAAGAACAGATCTATCTATTTCATCTGCCCCAGGTTTATCCTTCAACTACTCATTCAAATATAAATATTAGGATTCAGAAATCAAAAATTAATATTGAATACATAAACTTGAATTATCAAAAGTTTGAAATATGTACCAGTTCTTCCTCCAAGCCAACGTAACCCTTGCGTGAAACTCGATGATTATACTTATTACGTGCTCTTCGCTCTACTGCAACCTTGTGTTTCATGTCCCACTTAGGATCTAACCTATCAGCAACAAATGCATTCCAATCTGTCTGGGTGATATTATTATAAATTGCTGGAGGGTGTTCTAGCTTCTCTGGATTATCTCTGAAGGGGAGAATGTATTTACAGGTTAGCTTACACTTGAAATCACGAAAACTGGTTCCACCAGCTTTCATTACAGCTTTTTTTCCTCCTCGTCCCACATCAAATATTTCCTACGCAGAGTCAATGACAAGTATTAAAATCTAATAATTTTATTAACTATAAAAGCAGCTGCATAAAATGTTTCAAGGTTACCTCCACTAGTTCCCAAATCATGTCCTTTTTTCCTTTCAGATCTTTATCTCTCCAGTCGTCAAAAGTAATAGGGATGTATCTTCTAACAAGCTGTCCAACATAACCTGTCAAATCAATTCTTCCTTGACCACACATCTGCCCTTTTGCATTATACTGGATTTCGATCTTTTGGCCGGTGTTCTTGATACTCTGAATACGCTGCATAGTAACCTTGCCTTTTCGCTTCCTCTCTTTGGTAACCTCTAGGGCATCCATTGGCTCCCTCTCTTCTGCAATGGATTTTTCAGAATTAACATTGGTTTTAGCTTTCCGTGGACTTCTCCTCAGAATAGTTCTTGTTGGTTCTGTCCTTGCTTGTCTGGCATTTGCATTTCTTGCCTTTGGTGAAGCTACACCAGATTTGCTTCCTTTTTGTGGAGCCATAATGCATCAAACCTATAGGAAAATTCACAAGTATTTGTCAAATCAAAGCAAAACTGAACTACACATCAATAAAATACATATAAGGAGACAACCAAGTAATACACATATAATTGAAATACTAGAAACACACGTAACAAACATAAAAAAGTTTTTTGGATACATATAGGAGTCTAAGCTGCAAAACATGCAGGTAGACTTTACCAAATACATATAAGTAGTCTAAGCTGCAAAACATGCAGAAAGACTTTACCAAAGTCCTACATTATTATAGGTTGATCTTAATAAAACAGCTAAGTGATAAAGTTAACATTTATCAACCCAAAAACCCTCATCCCCATGTCTCTGGTAGTCGTTCACATTGTCATCTCCATAAGTCTGAATTGGTGGCAACCTCGTACAAACAGGTTGATGATCAATAACTGTATCCTGTAGATCATCATCGTAGTAATATCTGTCTGGCATCTTCAATACTGCTGACCAACTAGGAGATGAGGGATCCTCATAGTAAAAGACTTGGTCAACTTGACTGCCTAAAACAAAAGGCTCTTTTTTGTGACCTATCTTACTAAGATCAACAAACGTAACCCCAAACTCGTTTACCAAAAGACCATATTTGTTACTAACCCACTGACACTTAAAAATTGTTCGCGTGAACTTCCCATAGTCAAGCTCCCAGATTTCTTGAATAACCCCATAAAACCCCATATTTGCTGTGATGGGGGCGTTATCCTTTCCCTTAGAAACTTGCATTGTAGCTGCCACCAAATGCACTCCACTGTTTTGTACAACCTGCATATCATCATGCTCGATTGTGTTAAAATTGACCCCATTGATCTTATAACCCTTATACATCTGTACTTCCATGGAAGGGCCATCAGCTAGCCACCTCACTGTCTCTGAAACGCCATGATTGGCAGAGTTTAGTTCAGCTCCCACCTAATATGCCATTAAAAGTACAAGTTAATAGAGTTATCTGATGAAGAATTCAGTTTGAGAGCCCAAGTATTCATGCTTACCCGATTGCGAAACCAGTCAACAAAGGTTTTGTGGTGTTGCTCTTGCAGCCATCTAACATTCTTCTTGTATCGGGGATGACAAATCTTCAGAAACTCCATGTGTTGACTACAAAGAAAATAGCAGTTAGTACATCTAAATATGACCATATACAATTAAACTTAAATATATGAGATGATTTAAAATCTACTTACGAAATATAGGGTTCCACTTCAACTTCATTCTCCAGTACATAGAGATGTGCCTTGTCCAATAGCTTACAGTCAACAGCGTGTATGCTTGCACCGGATAAAGGCCTACATTCTCTTCGCAGCTCCGGATCAAGACTTGAAGGAATGCCAACAGTTTTCCCACTTTCTATATGTTCACAGTACACCTCAACTGCTTCTTCCGCAACATAACACTCAATCATGCAGCCCTCGGGACACTTAGTACTATGAACATACCCTTTTAACACTTTCATGTATCTCTCAAAAGGATACATCCATCTAAACCATACGGGTCCACATAATTGAACCTCTCGAATAAGGTGAACTGTTAAATGTATCATAATATCAAAGAATGATGGTGGAAAGTATTTCTCCAACATGCAAAGTGTTATCACTATCTCTTCTTGCAGACTATCAAGACTAGAAACATCAACTACCTTGCTGCACAATGCATTAAAGAAATAACAGAATCTTATAATAGCATTCCTCACTGGTGGGTCCAATGCTCCTCTTATGGCAATTGGAATCAACTGCTGCATCAAAGTGTGGCAGTCGTGAGATTTTAGGCCTTGAAGTTTAAGCTCTTCCATGTTTACAAGACTCCGAACATTAGATGAATAGCCTTCGGGAACCTTCATTCGATAAAGAGAATCACAAAAAGCCTTCTTTTCATCTTTGCGCATATTCCAGCATGCTAAAGGTAATCGTGCTCTTTTCTCATCCTCCTGAGGAGCCTTCACCTTGTTTACCCCCATAGCCAACATATCTAAACGGGCCGCATGTCCATCTTTGGTTTTACCTGGAATATTCAACAATGTACCCACAAGTGCATCACATGAATTCTTCTCCACATGCATTACATCAATCATATGACGAACTGGATGAAACTTCCAATACTCAAGCTCAAAGAATATTGACTTCTTTTTCCAACACGGTCTGTTGCTCTCATCAACTCTTGGACGTGGGACTTTCTTCCCAAATGTGCAACTGATCTTCTCAACCTTTTCTAATACTTCCACTCCAGTTAAAGGCACCGGAGGAGGAGCAAGCTCTTGCTTCCCATTGAAAGCAGCTTTCTGTCTCCTATAAGGATGATGCCGTGATAAAAATTTGCGACTCCCAATGTATGCGCATTTGCCACCGTGGTCTAACCAATGAGGCTTTGTATCAGTAGAACATACTGGACATGCATTGTATCCCTTGACAATGCATCCTGATAAGTTTCCATATGCTGGAAAGTCGTTTATGGTCCACATTAAGGCAGCTCTTAGAGTAAAAAGCTCGCCTTTGTGTGCGTCATAAACATCTGGAACTCCATTCCACAGCATGTTCAAATCTTCAATTAAAGGCGCTAAGTACACGTTAATGTCATTACCTGGTTGTTTTGGACCCGAAATTAGCAAAGACAACATCATAAACTTCCTTTTCATACACAACTATGGCGGAAGGTTATAACTTACAAGAATAACCGGCCAACAAGAGTGTTTACTGCTCATAGCCCCATGAGGATTAAATCCATCAGCGGCCAAAGCGAGTCTAAGATTTCGTGGCTCTTTACCAAACTCAGGCCACTTACTATCCAGCTGCTTCCATGCAGGTGAATCAGCTGGATGCTCCATCATACCCTCCCTAACTTTCCTATTTGAATGCCAAGTCAAGTCCTTGGCAGTTTTAGCTGATTGGAACCACCTTCTAAACCGTGGGACAAGTGGAAAGTACCACAGGACCTTTGCAGGTACACTTTCCTTAACTTTCTTATCCTGTTTCCCCACCTTCCACCTTGGCAAACTACATGTCGGGCATTCCACTGCATCTTTATACTCCTTTCGGTACAAAATGCAGTCATTAGGACATACATGAATCTTTTCATATTGCAATCCCAAAGAGCGCATTATCTTCTTCACTTCATACATCGATGAAGGAATCTCATTCTCTTCGGGAAGCGTAGTTTAAAGCTCAACTAACAAGTCATTAAAGCATGAATCAGTCATTCCATGCTTAGCTTTCAAATTGTATAATTTGATAACTGCACCGAGCTTAGTTCTTGTTGTACAACCGGGGTACAACGGTTTCTCTCCATCCTTAATGACCCTAAAGAATTCATTAGACTCGGCCTCTAAGCCTTCTAAATCACCACCACCGAAATCTACACTTTCCGAGACAAAGTCCTCGAACTCTACATTTGCACTTGCATTAGCAGCGGACCTAGATGGTTCTCCATGCCATATCCAATTAACATATGTTTTATCAAACCCACTGAAAAAAAGGTGTTCCCTCACAACCGCAATACTAAATGACTTCATATTCAGACACTTAGAACAAGGACAACTGATCATATTAGGTGTTCTAGCTTTCTCGTTAGCCATTACAAGAAAAAGCTCAACCCCTTCTTTGTACTCTTCTGATCTTCTATCCGCAAACATCCATCTTTTATCCATGTTTTCACTTTGAAGTACACAAACATAAAATGGTATCAAACAATGAAATGACATACACAGTGACAGCAAAACCAAAGCCTAAATGGTATAACAACTCTGACAAAATGAATTGTAGACCAAGGTTTGCATCCACAACCGTACGTACATGCATCTTAACCAACTAACAACAATTACATAAAGGTAAAATAAAACTATGGCATACCTTCAAGCCTCTCTTTGATTAGGGACACTTCAAATGACTCTACAATCCTGAACTCTTTGCTTCTGAAAAACAGAACCAAACAACACAAAAATTAACTCCAAAAGACAAGCATTGCAGCAATGTTTGTAGTTTCTACAAAAACACTAACAGAAACATACTTATGGACTGAATAATGAAATGGGTGTATATATAAACTAACTTGCAACATATTTATCAAAAGCATTATCAATATGCCAAACCAAGCATCAATTGGGGTATTAGATATTACACACAAAGCCTAAATAGAAACTGAAATTCAAGAAACACATAAAATCAGAATTGCTCCAACTTGAAAAGTTCAAATTTGATTCAAGCCCAGTAGTCGGAAACCAAAACCCAATTCCAGGTCCGAATTTCGAATCTAAATTCTCAGCTAATGTAAGAATTCAGTTACAGATGCAAAAATTTGTTACCTTGTTTAACCTAGCCCATCTCGAAGTCAAAGCTCGAATCTTTGGCATTCAACAACAAATGCAGGATAAGCAGGAGGCCAACAAGTGGGTTTCGTGCAGACTCGTCTAGGAATCTACTTGGGCGTGTATGCTCTCGTGGGTTTGGTACAGACTTGTCGGCAGAATCAGCTCCAACTGAGCAGGGAATGGAATCTGCTTGGTTTAGGGTTTGAGGTGTGGGTTTTGTGCAGATTCGTCGTGGTTTGTTAGTGAGATTTCAGGTTTGAAAGATTAAGGAGTGGGATAAGATATTCTGAAAATTGGGAGTGTTTGGAGTTGTTCGAAGAAGTTGGGCAAGTGAGATCTGTTTTTGCCCTATAGAATAAACAAAAGACGGGTTTTTCGAGGGAAATTCAAGTTTTATCGTTGATATAGATGACATTTCTATAAAAGTGTCGTCTATCTCATCACATCCAACTGTGCATTCTTCTATTTTGGGGGTATTAGACGACATTTTTATAAAAGTGTTGTCTATCTCATTATCATTTTACACATCCAACTCCGCATTCTTCTATTTTGAGGGTATTAGACGACATTTTTTAACCAAAGTGTCATCTGTAGTTTGTTAACGACGGAAATTTAAAAGAGTTTCATCTTTGCAGTGTCGTCTATAACGGTTTTTGGCATAGTGGTAGATGGGTCATTCATAAAGTGTAGATTGAACCACACCTAGTAAGGAATCCGTAAACTCCTTCTGACATCGGTCCCGCATACATAGCAACAAAGAAGTATTTAAGTCTGTTCTAGTCAAAGGCTTGATAGCAACTTGAACCAAACCTATATGCAAATAAGTATGACCCTTTTGAACACATTGCTCAATTTCTTTATTTGAGACTAATTGAAAATCTGCACTGGCATTAGTAACAAACACTGTTTTTTCAACAGTCTTAATTGTATAATTAGAACTAAACTAAAAAAAGTTCCTTTATGATATATATCAGTAATTGGAATATTAGGGATGTTCCAATTCTCGAGATCCTTTTCTACTTTTAAAATCGTAGCTACCTCAGTATTGTTTATCCTCATAATATATGGTCTTCTCCTGCTACTAGAGCCTTCGTCACTATTGATGTTTGATCTTCGGCTAAGTGATCGGAGTAAACTGGCCATCTTTAAAGAGAGTTTCTCTACTTCTCTGTTCCGAACAAACAATTCACCTGCTACATCACTACTGCCTGCGACTACAAACGCCTTCACACGGCTACAAACGTCGGTACGGCTGGCTGACAAATCCTTCTTGCTTGAGTGAGAAGTTCTTGAAAAGTATCTTGATTAAAGAGACTAGAATATTCGAAAACTAAACCAAAAATCTTGCCTCAACATTATCCCTCCTACATCTTTTGGATTTGATACAAGAACTCGCCCAGGTAGTTAATACACAAATAGTATCTGTATTCAACGTACCAATAATCTATATGTAGGAATAGATTATTCTTGTTTATACTTTAGATTTAAAGGTTTAGAAACAGATTTGTGAAAATGCACACATATTTTACATGTATAAACTAAAGTATGATTTGATAAGATATAAACTTGCAAAATCAATAAAAGTACAAAAATAAGCAAGAAATAACAGAGATATAACAGCGCATTCTGAAAAACTACAATTATAAATGATATAAATAGTATAGAAGCTTACATATATTAACATTGATGAAGTCTTGTTTACAACAGGGGCACACCAAGCTTGATTCCCACTTTTTATAGGATCATACTTTTTTAACAGGATCACACTTGTAGAAAGTAAACACTCAAACGTACAACAAATTAAAACTCAGAGCTCGCAAAAACAGGTGATGAGCCATAAGCATACTAGACCTATTTATACTAACTTCAGAAGGAAGTTGTCGAGAACAGGTGGACGACATCTAGCGGTCGATAAAAAAGGCACCCTGCACAATGGGCGGCATCTTCACCTTTAATAAAGAGTTGTGTCAGAATTTTGTCTTATCTTGATTCTGAAGTCAAGAAATCTACAGAAAAGCTCCAATAATTTACAGTAGTAGCAGATGGATCCTGAATGAAGATTCCAGCAATCTTTCGTCTTTATTCAACAAGCTGACAGAAAGATAAGATAGAGGGCTTTAATTTCAAACCCATGACTTTTCTAAAAGTCTTCATAGCATTAAATTTGCCCTTACCTTTAAAGGCTAATCAGAATACTTCAAGGATTTATTTGAATCCTTCTGTTCTACGATCTTTTGGACTTAGGCTAATTTTAAACCTTTTCTTTTAAGCCTTATTTTAGGCCTCAAATTTTCGCTTTGCCTTTTGAACTTTTTTTTATTGGGGGAAGAATCTCATAACAGTAATCCTCATTTTCATTTGCATAATCCATTTGGGATAGCTCATTTTCGAATTCATCCACACTATTACCTTCGCTATCACACTCCAAAAGAAACTTCATTTTTTGTTTGTATGTCATACCTTGCATAACGTTGATTTCTGTTTCAGACAGATGTTGGGCTAGCAATGCTTCTACTAGTTGAGCCTTAGTAGACTTACAACTACTACTAGCTAAGCCTTCAGGTCTGATGGGAGCAACTTCCCGTTCTGGCAGATTCTCTAATAAGAGTTGCCTGTGGGAACCTACCTGTGATCTTTTGAATTCGTCAGGAAATAAATGATCTTCTGAAAACTTATCCACCATTTTGTGTAGATTCTTCTCTCCAATTCGGGGAGAAAAGACCATTCTGCCTCATGCGATTCAGAAAACTTATAACTCCATTTAAGAATCCAGGGTAATTCATAAAGCGTCAAAAATTGAGTAAAAAGTTTTCTTGCGGGAACTGATGGATGAATTCCCTTAAAATGTACTTCAAAAGATTCCATGATAGGATCTGGTAAATATTTTGGAATTGGTCCCCAAGATGCCATCCAAAATAAAAACCAATTTGGTGGTGAAATGCAACTTCCTCTTAGCATGAACTGAATATACCAAGAGTGAGATGGCATCTTGGGGACCAATTCAGGCTAAGAGAAGTTGCATTTCACCACCAAATTATTTTTATTTTGGATGGCATCTTGGGGACCAATTCTGGAATATTTACCAGACCCTAACAGGGAATCTTTTGAAGTACATTTTAAGGGAATTCATCCATCAATTCCCGCAAGAAACCTCTTTACTCAATTTCTAACGCTTTATGAATTACCCTAGATTCTTAAATGAAGTTGTGAGTTTTCTGAATCGCAGGAGGTAGAGTGGTCTTTTCTCCCCAAATTGGAAAGAAGAATCTATACAAAATGGTGGGACAAGTTTTCAGGAGATCATTTATTCCCTGACGAATTCAAAAAATCACAGGTAGGTTCTCACAGGCAACTCCTAGTAGAGAATCTTCCAAAAGGGAAGTTGCTCCCATCAGGCCTGAAGGCTCAGCTAGTAGTAGTTGTAAGTTTACTAAGGCTCAACTAGTAGAAGCATTGCTAGCCCAACATCTGTCTGAAACAGAAATCAACTTTATGCAAGGCATGACTTACAAACAAAAAATGAAGTTTCTTTTGGAGTGTGATAGCGAAGGTAATGGTGTGGATGAATTCGAAAATGAGCTATCCCAAATGGATTATGCAGATGAAAATGAGGATGACTGTTATGGGATTCTTCCCCCAATAAAAAAAAGTTCAAAAGGCAAAGAGAAAATTTGAGGCCTAAAATAAGGCTTTAAAAGAAAAGGTTTAAAATTAGCCTAAGTCCAAAAGATCGTAGAACAGAAGGATTCAAATAAATCCTTGAAGTATTCTGATTAGCCTTTAAAGGTAAGGGCCAAAAAATTTAATGCTATGAAAACTTTTAGAAAAGTCATGGGTTTGAAATTAAAGCCATCTATCTTATCTTTCTGTCAGCTTGTTGAATAAAGACGAAAGATTGCTAGAATCTTCATTCAGGATCCATCCGCTACTACTGTAAATTATTGGAGTTTTTCTGTAGATTTCTTGACTTCAGAATCAAGATAAGACAAAATTCTGACACAGCTCTTTATTAAAGGTGAAGATGCCGCCCATTGTGCAGGCTGCCTTTTTTATCGACCGCTAGATGTCGTCCACCTGTTCTCGACAACTTTCTTCTGAAGTTAGTATAAATAGGTCTAGTATACTTATGGCCCATCACCTGTTTTTGCGAGCTCTGAGTTTTAGTTTGTTGTACCTTTGAGTGTTTACTTTCTACAAGTGTGATCCTGTTAAAAAAGTATGATCCTATAAAAAGTGGGAATCAAGCTTGGTGTGCCCCTGTTGTAAACAAGACTTCATCAGTGTTAATATATGTAAGCTTCTATCATGTTTATTTCATTTATAATTGCAGTTTTTCAGAATCCGCTGTTAGATCTCTGTTATTTCTTGCTTATATTTGTACTTTTATTGAGTTTGCAAGTTTATATCTTATCAAATCATACTTTAGTTTATACATGTAAAATATGTGTGCATGTTCACAAATATGTTTCTAAACCTTTAAATCTAAAATATAAACAAATAATCTATACTTACATAGATATGGAAGGATGCGGAAGATATAGGTAATATATAGGGTATTCAGAGTGGAAGGATGCGGAAGATATGAGTAATAATGATATGTACTTGGTGATAAATTGATACAAAAATTAAAAAAAGATGATAGATTGATACATAAATTAATTAGAATAAGAAATAAGAAATTAATAGTTGAATGTTGAATGCAGGAAGTAACAATTGAATAAATAAATACTGAAAATACTGCAAATAAGATTTTATTATAAAACTTACTTTGAATATAGTAAGTGACTAGAATTACAAAGACGGATTCAAGTAATAGTATATATGAATATCACAACTTGATATCTCAAATATACTAAAACAATTTTTTGAAATCTCAAATATGAGTTTTACAAAGATACAGATGCATTTGCAAATTTGGCTACTAAAAAAACATTGCGCTTCCTTTGAGGTGAAGGTCTTGTTATATAGGAGCAAGCTGGGAGGGAGTGCATCATTGAGCAGATGCATTATTGGATGTGTCCACCGAAAGTGCAGTTATAATTGCGGAGAAATTGTTCACGAATAGTGACTTATTTGGAGTTTACTATTGATAAATAGTAAAGTAATTTGTCTAATAGAACTGACTGCCATGACTGAGATGTTGATTGTGTTGTAGTTACAAGGGAATTTAACTACTAAATTAGCTGGCCATGTTGCATGTGCCAAGATCTCATAGTCTGCAAAGGGATCTTGGGCATCTTGATAGTAAGGGTTTGACTAGAGGAGCTTATTCTAACTAGAAACCTGCTTCTTTGCAAGATTAGATGTGGAAGCAGATGGTGACGAATGTTCCTTTTTTACTTCATCTTCATTGACTGGCTTGGGTCACTAGTTGTTTTGCCATTTCTTTTAATCCTAACTTTGTTCTTCCCTTGATGTTGAGAGAAACACTCGATGTGTGGGAGGTAGTTGATTTTGACTTGGACTGCTGTTGGATAACTAAATATTCTTCATTGACTTGGGAGATAATTCTAGCAGATTTGAACTTATTTCACCATTTTACTAAAAATTGTCTTGTGACTTTATCTTCATTAATTTCATAAAGTCATTTTCGAATCCATGACACTTTATACTTTGACAATAAAATGGAGCGAGATTGGGAAAGCGGCTCCATGTTTATTGATCTTGTATCGGGTGGAGAAGAATTTGACTAATAGTTTAAGTTAGGGATGTAGGAGTTCAAATGTTGGTCCACAATTTGACCACCATGTCAAGAACCAAGGAGGGAAATTGACTTTCGAATTTTTTTTCGAAGATTGGAATTCCATCTGTCTTTTTTTACTAAATGTTTAATTGTATGTCTTGATTCTTCTGGTATCATAGCCAAAAGTGTTATGATCCCAACAGTTAGCTCTTTCAAAACTGTTGAAAACTGATGCCTCACAACCTCTGTTCTAAAAATCGGCGCCTAGAGCCGCCTAGGCGCTAGGCAGTACCTCTCCGCCCCGATTTTGGGCAAAATTGGCTGAAAATCGGCCAGGTGGGCTAGGCGGCTTCTAGGCGGTCTAGGCGGGGCTAGGCGGGAATTTTTTTTTTTTTTTGGGATGAATTTTTTTTTAAATTCAACTTTGAAGTTTTAACTTACTTATTTTCATTGTAGTACTTATATATTTGACTCATGTTTTCAATCAATTATGATAAATTGTTCTATTTATCTTTCAATTTTGCATGTTTATACTTGCCAATATAGCTATATGAATATATTTTTTATTTTAAGTAGTTACCGATTAATCCCCGACTAATCCCCGATTAATCCTCTAGGCGCTAGTCCCCTGCTTACCGCCTAACGTTTTTTAGAACCTTGCTCACAACTTAATTATAGTGGCATTCTAAAACAACAGGTTCTTCCTTCCAATCTTGAACAAATAGTTTGTTTTCATTCAAGCATTTGGAATCATCATGCACATCGTAAATATAGTACTATTAAACAAGAAATGCTATCTATAGTATTAGGGTTAATTCCTCCAATGATACCCAATGTTTGGCAAATAAGACAGTTTGGTACTCAATCTATACCTCTGTTTGACACTTTAGTACTTCCGTCAAATTTGCTGTTAAAATTGAAGGTATTATAGTCTTTTTAGATTAATTCATAAAGGGTTAATTCCTCTAATAGTACCCAATGTTTGGAAAATAAGACACTTTAGTACCAAATGTTTAAAATCAGACAGTTTGGTACCTAATCTATACTTTCGTTTGACATTTTAGTGCCCCCGTTCAATTTACCGTTAAAATTGAAGGTATTACAATCTTTTTGTTTGGCTAAGGCATGGACAAGATGGTAATTTCAAAATTTAGCCTCTTTTTCAGTTCCCAAGCACACCACCGAGCCTCCATGCTCTTGAATTGTGTTATTTTTGTGAAGGTTCTAAACGTTTTATTTTGATTGCAAGCTGCATTTTGGATTTTTCTTGTAAATTTAGTGCTTTGCTAACTTAGAGTAATATATGCATACAATTGATCTTTTTAAGTCTTCGGAAATTTATTTAAATTGAAATTAAAATTAACTGTCTTTTCACAATGAAATGCAATATTAAAACATGAATAGATATCAGGAGTTGTCGAAATAGAAGTAGTTTCTTTTTTTCGAAACATGAGTAGTCTAGTTTTGTTATAATTTGGTATTATTCTGTCTATTTTTTAAAACATTTGGGACTATATAAGTCATATTTTATGAATTAATATGAAAAGACTGTAATACCCTCAATTTTAACAGTAAATTTGACGGAAGTACTAAAGTGTCAAACATAGGTATAGATTGGGTACCAAAGTGTCCGATTTTAAATATTAGGTATCAAAATGTTTTATTTGCCAAACATTGAGTATCATTGGAGGAATTAATCCATAGTATTATTCATTTCTAAATTCCAGGATGATCTTTTAAAATAAAAAATTTCTAGTTCGTGTAGATTGCAAAAGTGCAGAATATGTTTTAGAAAAAAAAAATGTTCAAAATATTGTATTTAACAAATTTTTGCTGGATGGCAAGCTCTACTTAATATTTTTTATTGTGAAATTGAATACATTCAAGTCCGTCAAAATTCTATTCAAGACTTCCTAACCCGAGAATTCCTGCAGCGAAAACAAGATGGATCTAGACTTCCCCAGAAATCAATCAAACAAGGGTCACTTTCTTCCCAAGATCTACTTCCGTATAGTCATTCCCCAGTAGTTGTTTCCAACAGTTACCACTTTGGGCCACATCCGCCCAAATTATGAATGAGCATTAGTAACTCAATTTGACCCATTTAAACAAATCATACCAAGTCAATCTACTGATCAACCAATAGCAAGATACCAAGCCTCCTCAAAATTTCGAATCACCCATTATTTTTTATTGAACCATGTATGAGTCATCTTGATTCTGCAGTTAAGCAAAGCCTACTTTCCACTAGGCTTTCACTATGCTCCCACTCATCCTAATAAAACACTTGCTTCTTTCAAAAAAATTCCCTTCACCACATAATCAATCTTAATCAAACCCATTCCAGATATTATATCACCCTATATACATCCAGAAAATTCTTAGTCAAGAACAATGTGGCAATCATCCGAGAAAAACCAGAATCCTCCCACTAACAACCGCAACCAATACAGTTATTAGGGGTATTAGCCAATTTACCCCCTCAACTTGTACCTTAATTTTGATTTGCCCCCTTAACTTGCACTTCGGAAAATTAACCCCCTTAACTTGCATTTTTGGCCAATTTCCCCCCTCGCATTCAAAATTAAGAGACTTTCATTCAATTTTCCGTTAAATACACTCACGTGACTTGCATGTGAAGAGCTTTTTTCATCATTCACCACCTTTGAGACATTTATGTGTTATTGATTAGGTTGAAATTCGTCGACGCCATTGATGGCATTGCTAGTCTTAAGAAGAAGCTGACGAAGAAGAAGAGCAAAAAACATGACAAGATGTCCATCACATATAGGTTACGTAACTCAATTTGATGGAATTGGGTTAATTTTGGACGGATGAGGGGGGAAATTGGCCAATAATACAAGTTAAGGGGGTTAATTTTCTAAAGTGCAAGTTAAGGGGGCAAATCAAAACTAAGGTACAAGTTAAGGGGGCAAATTGGCTAATTACCCTATGACTGCATTGATGCATGGCATAAAATATTCATGCACCAGAATGAAAGCTTTAGCCACTCTTGGTTTATTAATTTCAAAAAATAATTCATAAGTTAATTCCCTCTTTGGTTCTTGACATGGTGGTCAAATTATGGACTCACATTTTAACTCCTACCTCTTGAACTTCAACAAACAATCAAATTCTTCTCCATATAAGACTAGTCGACATGGAGCCGCTTTTCCAATCTCGCTCCATTTTATTTCCAAGTACAAAGTGTCACGCATCCTAAAATGACATTATAAAACTAATGAAGATAAAGTCACAAGATAATTCTAAGTAAAATGGTGGGATAAATTCAACTCCACTGGAATTATCTCTTAAGTCAATGAAGAATTTCTAGTCATCAAGCAGTAGTCCAAGTCAAAACCAACTACCTCCTAAACAACTAGTGTTTCTCTCAACATCGCGAGATGAACAAAGCCACACTTAAAAAGAAATAGCAAAATAGCTTATGATCCAAGATGAAGTAAAAAGGAACAGTCGCCACCAACATCTTCATCTGCTTTCACATCCAGTCATGCAAATAAACAAGATTCTAGTTGGAAGAAATCCAGTCAGAAGAAGCTCCTCTCGTCAAACTCTTACTACCAAGATGCTGAAGATCCCTTTGCAGACTATGATGACCTTGGCAAATGCAACATGGCCAGCTAATTGAACAGTCAGATTATGTGTAACTACATTATAGTTTAACATTTCAATCATGGTAGTCAATTCACTATTTATGAACAATTCCTCCGCAATTATCACAGCACATTCGGTGGACACATGGAATAATGCAGCCACCCAATGATGCACTCCCTCCGAGCCTGCTTCTATATAACAAGACCTTCACCTCAAAGGTTGTTCTAGTATCTTTGAGATATTCATGAATATAGCAAGATTCGCGCATAGCTACATCTGCACCTTGCTTCAATGGAGTTGTCGGGGGAAGTCAAGAGAGCGGAGCAAAGCATATTCGCTCCTCGTCCATATCAATTCCAGCGAGTACGCGACTCCATATTGCTATTGTGATAATATTAATGTGGATGATCTTTATATTATTCAAGTTATTGTTGAGTACCATTCAATAAGTAAATACTGAAAATACTGCAAATAAAAGTTTATTGTAAATCTTATTTGGAAAATATAGCAAGTGAGTGGAATTATCGAGACAAATTGAAAGTAATAGTATACATGAATATCGCAACTTGGAAGAAGAAGTAGGCTGCCTTTTTAAAAGAAAAACTTTCTCAAACCAAAACGACTTGTTTTGGTGTAGATCATTTCGATAAAACGGCGTCGTTTTTGAGCTACCAGATCCAAGTGTACAAACCTCTTTCTGGCAACGCTCACTCCACCAGTCGCAACAACCACAAAAACTACTCCAAACATAGAGCGGCAGACCCCTCTGAACACCGCATGTCGTCGCTGCTGCCGTGAACGTGGTGGCCTTCCACAGTCCATTTCCATCGGTCTCCTTGCTTCAAGGTCCAACTTCCAAGCCTCTCGAAGTTCCGATTCCATTTCCCTCAAAAAACCAACTAAGTTCTAAATCCCTAAACTTTCAATTGATGATTTGAATGGAATTGTGCTTGGATTTGTTGATGTTTATTTGCTTGATCTTGTTGAATTGATTATTTGATATAGAATATCGTTAAATTGATTTATGTTTACTGCCTACTTAAGCTTTGTTGAATTGGTTTGGTCATAATACGAATTAGTTTGGTATAGATTATTGTGTTGTGGAGATAGAATTTTCGGCTAAGAATATTGTGTAAACATCATTGTGCAATAAAATGGGAAATCAATAGATGAATGATAGCTTGGTTGTTTATATTGAGAGAGATGTTTTTTATTCTATTAGTGATGAACTAATTATGCGACGTTTTCATAGTATAAGAAAACATAAACTACCACTTTTTGTAATGTTATTTCATGCATTTAATATTACATTTTTATATGAAATATCAATGATATTTGTATTATCTAAATTCTAAGATTTTTAATTCTTTTAATTTGTTTTGGAACGCTTAATTTTAAGTTTTACTCCCAAAAAGAAAATTGCTTAATTTTAAGTTTTACTCCCAGAAAGAAAATTCCTAATCCGCCACTAGCAATGATACGACCCGTTTCGAAAAATCCCCGAAGAGCAGTGAATTGACCAAAATGCCCCTGAAGGTCAAACAGGTGACCTTTGATCCGTAAGGAATTTCATATTCAATATTGGGCTCTATGTGAAGATCTCGTTGATCCGATCGCGTCCGCGAAGACGGAATTGGGTTTTGAGTTGTTTGAGGCGTTACGGACGAAGATGGAGGATGCTGAGTGGGGGGGACAAGTGAGACACGTGGCATGTTTTGATAGGCTATAGGAAAGCTAAGTGGGGAGGCCGGTTTGGGTTAAAAGAGAAAACCAGTTCAGGTTTCGCAACCGGAAACCCAAACACGAACCCGAGAGTCGCCGAAAGCCCTCGGCTCCTGTCGACTCGCGGCGCCCACACCAATCAGAGAAATTGACCTTGGAATCTAGTTGCCCAAAACGTCACGAACATGAATCACCAAGCGATGGCATGGGAAACGCCGCGAGACGCCGTCGGCGGCGCCATGACTCGAACGCGACGTCGTGGGAGCCTTGCCGTCATTCTCGCCACTCCGGCCACCAAACGGGAAAACAGAGCGCAGAGTCATCATTAGCTGGTCATCACGAACCCAGAACACCAAACCTTGACGCCGGAGGTCGTCGGAATCGCCGTCAACGAAGCCGAACGAAATTCCAGTTTTCCGATCGTTTTTCCGGCCGATTCCGGCCGTGGTAAGTCCCAATTCTTGTTCCATTGGTTTTGTTGGATTGCGTAGATGGATTTTGGTATAACATGCATTGAAATTGGTTGAGATTTGAGTAAATTGAAGGTCGCGGAATCCGCCGCCTTCGAGGCTTTTTCGGCCAATTCCGGGCGATGGTGGGTCCTAGAAGTTGTAGATTTGGATTCTTGGGTTTGAGTAGATAAATTTAGACATAAAATTCATTGGATTTGGTGGAGAATTGAGGAAGTTAGAGGTTGCCGGAATTTGGGTTTGAATCGCCGGAATTTTCCCAGATTTCGCGACGGCAGCGGCGGCGGTGACGTCATCACGGCGATGACGTGGACACCACGTAGACGCCCAGTCGCGCCACGTGGACGACGGCTCGCGACACGTGGATGCCACCTCGCGCCACGTGGACGACACGCGTCCGCCACGTCAGGTGCCAAGTCAGCGCCACGTCGCACTCTGGTGCTGACGTCAGCCGTTGATCGCCAAGTCAACGCCGTTGGCGGCCGTTGACCGGACGTTGACCAAGTTTGACCGGTGACCAATTTTAAGGGTTTCGACGTTCCGGATCCAATGGCGAACTCCGTTTTCCATTGAGATACGGTTAAACCGAAATTGAGCAAAATAAGGGAATTAGGGTTTATACGATTTGATTTCGGTTCCTGATGATGTTGTGGTTGTTGGGGCATTAGGATGAACGAAGTCCACGAGAAAGGCACAATTGGATCGAGTGTTCAGCAGACGAGGATGACGAGGACCGCCCGATGTCACTGTGAGTGGACGGGTTTGATTTTAAATGTGTTTTGAGCATGATATGATTTATATATATATTTATATGTAGATATATATGCAATGGATTTTGGTCGATTTTATGCATATGGTGATTTATGATTAGTAAAGTTGATGGCACACCTAGAATCCAGTGGGTTAAATTCCCAGTGGGTTCTAAGCATAGATGTCTGGGCATTGGTGGTTAAATTCCCCTTGTCCTAACATCCGGGCATGGTGGTTAAATTCCCCTTGTCCTACACACCGTCACTGGTGGTTAAATTCCCAGGTCGGATTAGATCACGGCCGTAGGTTTATATTGTGAAAATGCAAGGTATGCCTATTGTGATACCTTATTGTACTACTGCTGCATGCTCATTATAGTAAAGGCTTTTACTAGGTGTTTTCAAACTATGGGGGTTATTATATTGATTTGTAAACGTTTTTCACTGATCTTTATTTTCCCTGTCCACTCACCCTTGTTTTTGCGCCCCCACAGGTCCTGATACGTTGTGCACCACCGAGACAAGCGGCAAGGTCCAGAGTAGCTCTTTCTGTGTTCAAAGAGTAGGAAGCTCTTTGTTGTTTTGTTGTTGTTGTCTTAGTTGTAGGTCAAACTTGTGTAAACCTTTTTACTTCCGCTGTATAGAAGCTTTGATATTGTGTTTACTGTTGAGTTGTCGGGTTACGTCCAGTGGTTGTACCTTTTTGTTGTTTCTTCTGTGTTTTGTCGTGTTCTTGAGGTTTAAGGCTTCGTCACTCTTTGGGGGTGACGGCCGCACCTCCCAGGCCCCACTTTCTGGGGCGGGGTGTGTCAGTTGGTATCAGAGCTCTAGGTTTCCAGTTTTCCGGTAGATTCTTGTGTTCAGTGTCATTCTTGGACTCCTGTGTTTGTTCTGGTCAGAGCTATGCCGCTTTGTCAGCGTGGTGCAATGGGTGCATGTGGTGCATGTGGGACAGGGGAGGCACAGGGTGCCAATAACCCCCTTAGTTTTGCAGCAGTAGTCTATCTAGCTTAGTGTTGTGACGGAGAATGTCGCACAGAACAACCTAGGCCAGGGTGGAGGACCCACTCTACCTGAGGTAGCCCATGGCTTGAGGGCTTAGGAGCTGAATGGCCTGTTGGGGATGATGAGATGAGTCCTGGTGAGATAGGATGGAATTGTGTTGCTGATTGTGTATTGTTCGCCAGAGCTGGCGATAGAGGTAGTACCCTCTTTCTTTTCTGTGGAGGCCGTAGATTGATGACTGAGGATGCTGAATACTACTCTCGGAAGTCCTGAGACCTGGGAACTGTTCATGAGTGTGTCGGTGACAAGTTCTACAGCTCTAATCGTCATTGGAGGAAGACGTTCAAGTTTCTTACCTCCCTCTCGGGAGAGTTGATTGTTGGGGATCATGAGTAACGGTTTCGAGAACTCTCATGTTTGACCTATAGTAGTGGTAGTCTGATGACTGATGTTGCTGTTGCAAATTGTATTA
This sequence comes from Spiraea crenata, assembly GCA_033992175.1. NCBI lineage: Eukaryota > Viridiplantae > Streptophyta > Magnoliopsida > Rosales > Rosaceae > Spiraea > Spiraea crenata. Next base: position 312,494 of record JAVBHV010000007.1, on the reverse strand, counting down.
GAGGATGATGTGAGGGTGGCTGGAGTTGGTAACCGTCACCATTTACAATGATATGTTTCAGGTGAAATGGAGGGTGAAACAGTTCCAAGTTGAGCGGTTATATCTTTTTATTAGGGGGTAGCAGCAGTGAGAATATTTGAGGTGCTAAATCATGTGGTAGAAACTGACTTTCTGTAGAGGGGGCCAAGGCAACAACAGTCCTTTAATAGGACGTCGCAGAGTCGCATATGTACTAGCGAAGCTCCTAGCTCGAGTAAAGGATTGTCTGGGAACTCTCGTTCCTCTAGTGCTCGAAATTTTATGCTTGGTCAAGGTGTATGATGGTGGTGACCAGGGTCGTTGATAACGAGTGTCCCTTAACACCGAGTGAGGTGGGGAGACTTTTAGATGTAACATGGGCTCTCAGCTGGAGGCAGGTGGTGGTAGAAACATGATGGAAGATTGGGACTTCGGGCCAGTTTTAGATTGGAACGACAGTGTGGACCAGTGTAACCGAGGCAAAGTCTTCGCCATGTAACCAGCTGGATGCTAGCTAAAACTCGACGTGAATGCTGGCATGTTGTTCATCTTGGTGGTTTTGTTGAAGTTTGGTTGGTCCCGGATGTTACACATGCGATAGTTGTGTTAATTTGGTTGTGAGATTCAAGCGAACTCTACCCCTTAGGCTATTGTAGTTTGAGGGATGTATAGGAGTAAATGGGAAATACATGGTTGCCCTGTGTTCGATGTCGACACACGTTTCGGAGGCCTGGCCAAGTGGTGCATCGGAGGATATGGGACGGGGATCTCGTTCTCGTAAATGGACCCCTACCACCCATAAGCACTCATTTCAAGCAGTGAAGTGTATGCGCATGATGGCCATGTGGTGAAGATAAATTCCCCGATTTGTGACCCATTCAGTGCAGACTTTGATGGTGATTGTATCCACTTGTGTTATCCTCAGTCGCTTGCTGCAGAAGCGAAGGTGTTGGAGCGGTTTTCGATGGAGTAGCAGTATCTAATTCTCACAGCGGGAGACCGAATGTCTTTCAGGTAGGTAATGTTTTATTGTTGTTGTTAAAGATGAAGTTCAGAGAGAGTGGAGACCCTACGATAGGGTGAAGAAACCGCTGAGTAAGTTTTGTGTTGGTTGTGTGGCTTATGTGGTTGAGAATTTTGAAACGCGAAGGTGGTACAGGATACATTGATCCGGATTCCTATTCTGTGAATTGGTAGGTTAACTTTCGGGAAATTGACTGTGCTTGTGGTTATTCGGACGTGAACCCATTTTTCCAAGTACCTTATTAAATGGTGTTGCTAAGTTTAGATTAGATTATTCAGGAGCTTGTCGACATTTTGTATTTTGACAAGTGTGTGTCTCTTTGACGCACAGTCTAGGTTCTGAAGAAGGAAGACGGAAGCACGTATGTGCTTGAGGAGCGATGGTGAAAGAGAGACGATGAAGATTGGTTCTGACCTTGTATGACGATCTTGTGACGTGGGCAAGATGTGTAAGTGGAGGGATATGGATACCTCACGTATGTGACCTGATTATGTGTTCAAAACGGATTCCAAACGGAGAGGGCATTAAGTTTTGAATGCTTTAGGATAACCAATCCCCCGGTATCTTGAGTGTGAACAAGACTCTTTGTAGTAGGTGGTCGTGTATATTGTTTTTTGAGGATCTTCTTGTCTTTCTCGGAGGGTGTTGGAACTGGGGGCATTGAGACAGTTTGGAAGCTAGCGAGTGCAGTGGCATGTAACTTAGCAAGTGAGTTCTGTTGGCTTTTTTTTTAGTTTTGTGAGCAACTACTGGAAGTTTTCTTGATCGGATTTAAGTTTGCATGGGTTCTCTGTGACCATCTTCGGCATGATGGAGAAGTTCCGATGGCAAGAGACGAGGTGAGTTTTGAAGAGATGTGATTTTGAGAACAAAGGCGACGATGAGGCTTAGACTGGAAGATGACTGTACATTATTTTGTCCTTTGCGATGGACGAATTTGTAGTAGAATGCGACAATCGAGGACGAAGCGGCGATTTCTCCAACCGACCAAATTAATCACAACCTAAACGAGTAGTCATTCTAAAAGAGTGTAACTCCCCTTTTGAGGCTTATATAGAAAAATATATATAACATCCGTGTTATCTAGGTAGGGAAAAGGGCTTTTTGTAGGGGCTTGACGAAGTTTTTATTTAAGAAGGCACAATGGTGAGGAAGAATTGTTGCTGCTAGATCAACATGAGGAAATTGCTAGTCTTCTGAAGGAACTAGGTATTAAGTGCGAATCTGGTATTCGAAGAATACGTACTAATTCGATCTTGTTGGTTCCCCTGTGAAGAAGTTTTGTTTGATCGAGGGCATTCGTTTTGTCTTTGAATTGGAGTGGAGATTGATGAGGTGACTTGTGTTGGCCTACTAATGAATGTCTGATGCGTGTCATTTCATGTTTGGATGCCACGGAGGTATGTGCTCGCCCGTCACATGTTTTGGAAAGCTCTATAACTTGAGATGATGGGGAAGGAACCCGCTTGTATGGTGAAAATGTGTACCCTGTTGGGAACGAGGGCTGATTTTATGATTATGGAGGTGACTTGCATGTAAAAGTGGATGGAAATTAGTATTGTTCAAGAGGGTATATGAGGGTATTGCAAAGGAGGGATCTCCTTCAAGGGTTGTAGCTAAAGTTAAGGTGGAGGTGAGTTTGAGTTTTCTCACTCACTACGAGATGTATGTTTGAGTGAGTTAGATGAGAGTTCCAAGACCTTGCTTTACCGTTTGGCAAGCAAACAGGAGGATTTTTGATTCCAGACCTCGGGTGAATCAGGTTGACAGCGGATGGTGGCGAGTGGAAATAGCCAGTTCTGGGTGAGATGAGAGCAGCATAGAGTCTAAAGAGGGAAACCATACTAGGTTCGTTGTTCGGGAACGAGGGAAACAGTTTGATTATGGGCCTTAGAAGTTGGAGAGGATGGTGTTGTGGTTTGATTAGATTTGTTACTGGAGCTATCTCCGGTGCCATGTGTATGTGGATGCCGGGATATACAAGGTTTGTCCCGTTGAATCTCAACCATTGGGAGGTAAGAGATGTTTGAGTGTGGAAGGCGGTACTTTAGGTTGGAAAGATCTGGGCGTGTTAAAAGTTCGATGGTGAAAGTCTTCAAGTTTGGTAAGACGTGGAGGCGAAGGAGTTCATCGTTAGTAATTGACTGTTGACAGTACTCTTTGTGTTTGAATTTCGAGGACAAATTTGTAAGGTGGGGAGGTTGATACGACCCGTTTCGAAAAATCCAAGTGAAGACCAAAATCCCCAGAAGGTCAAACAGGTGACCTTTGTCCGTAAGGAATTTCATAATCAATATTGGCTTATGTGAAGACTCAATACGTGCGTCCGCGAAGACGAATTGGGTAGGTATCAGAGGCGTTACGGACGAAGATGGAGGAGCGTAGGGGGACAGTGAGACGTGGCTTTGATGCATGGCTAGTGTACGGTAAAAGAGAAAACGTAGTTCCAACCGAAACCCAAACACGAAGAAGTGAAAGCCCTCGCTCCTCGACTCGCCACCTGTTGCTTGGTCTAGTTCCAAAACTCGCATGATACCGCGGCAAACGCCGGGACGGGCTGTGACAGCGGACTTTTCTCTAACAAAAAAGAGCGTAATCTTTCTTCCGACCCAAACACCAAACTTGCAGTTCGAAATCCCGTAACGAAGCCGAAGAAATTCCAGTTTTCCGTCGTTTTTCAATTATGGCGTGGTAATCCCATTCTTGTTCTTGGTTTTGTTGGTTGGTAGGGATTTTGGTATAACTGCTTGAAATTGGTTGAGACTTGATAATGAAGTCCGGAATCGCCGCCTTGAGCTTTTCCCTATCCAGGGGTGGGTCTGAAGTTGTAGATTTGGATTCTTGGGTTTGATAGTAAATTTAGACATAAAATTCTGGATTGGTGGAGAATTGAGGAATTAGAGGTGCGGAATTTGGGTTTGAATCGCCTGAATTTTCCCAGATTTCGCGACGGAAGGCGGTGGTGACGTCATCGGCGATCTGGACCACGTAGACGCCCAGCGGCCACGTGGACGGCTCAGCGACACGTGGATGCCACCTCGCGCCACGTGGACGACAGCGTCCGCCACGTCGATGCCAAGAGTCTGACGCCAGCCGACCGTTGACCGGGTCAACGCCGTTGGCGCCGTGACCGGCGTTGACAAGTTTGCCGGTGACCAATTTTAAGGGTTTCGACGTTCAGAATCCAATGGCGAACTCCGTTTTGCCATTGAGATACGGTTAAACCGCAATTGAGCAAAATAAGGGAATTAGGGTTTATACGATTTATTTCGGTACTGATATGTTGTGGTTTCGGGGCATTAGGATGAACGAAGTCCACGAGAAAGGCAAATTGGATCGAGTGTTCAGACGAGGATGACGAGGACGCCCGATGCATTGTGAGTGGACGGGTTTGATTTTAAATGTGTTGAGCATGATATGATTTATATATATATATTCGATTATGCAATGGATTTTGCTGGATTTTATGCATATGGTGATTATGATTAGTAAGTTGATGGACATGAGAAGAGAGTGGGTTAAATTCCAGTGGGTTCTAAGCACGATGTCTGGGCGGTGGTAAATCCCTTCCTACATCCGGCATGGTGGTTAAATTCCCTTTGTCCTACACGCATGGTGGTTAAATTCCCCAGGTGGATTTATCAGGCCGTAGGTTTATATTGTGAAAATGAAGGTATGCCTATTGTGATACCTTATTGACTACTCTGCATGTCATTATAGTAAAGGCTTTTACTAGGTGTTTTAAACTATGGGGGTTATTATATTGATTTGTAAACGTTTTTCATTGATCTTTATTTTCCTGTCCACTCACCCTTGTTTTTGCGCCCAAGGTTTTGAGAGTTGTGACACGAGACAAGCGGCAAGGCAAGAGAGCTCTTCCGTGTTCAAAGAGAGGAAGCTCTTGCTGTTTTGTGTGTTGTCTTAGTGTAGGTCAAACTTGTGTAAACCTTTTACTCCGCTGTATAGATGCTCTGATTCGTGTTTCTGTTAGTCCGGGCTAGCCCCGTGGTTGTACCTTTTTGTTGTTTCTTCTGGTGTTTTGTCGTGTTCTTGAGGTTTAAGGCTTCTTCACTCTTTGGGGGTGAGGCGCACCTCAGGCCCCACTTTTGGGGCGGGGTGTGTCAAGCAATATCAATAATTTAATTTCTTATTTTTGTGGTTTTATTTTAGGGACAATTACCTCTAAGGACAAAATAAACCCCCTAATTCTATGCTAGGACAATAAATTCAATAAAAAACATCAAAGGACAAAATATGGGGACCACTCTTAATCATTTACAACCACGCGAATGAAAGTGACGCGGCATGAACAGTGAATAGAAACAGTTCAACTGCAAATAAAGTTGAAACACAGAACAACTATGGAACAAAAACACATAAATGTTTCTGTCAAACACAGAAAAAGTTGTGGAACAAAAACAAAAACTGTTTCTGGAAAACACATAAAGTTTCTGAAAACACAGAAACATTCTGCAAACACAGAAACGTATGGAACAAAAACACAGAAAAGTTATCAAGAAACACTGAAATAGTTTATGCAAACACAGAAAAGTTGTGCAACGAGAAAAAGTTATGCAACGCAGAAAGGTTATGCAAACACATAAACAGTTTATGTTTACACAAAAATGAAACATTTATGATATAATTCTCATCCTAAATAAAACACATTTGAATTAATTATCATAATATATGGTTGGTATCTTTCGAAATTTCACAAACAATCTCTTAAATTAATCTAACAAAAGGTATTAGTATTCTTGTGTTAGAAAACCCACTTCTAACATGAAAACCCCTACTTGTAATAATCAAAACTCAAAAGGTGCTACTGTAAACTAGTTGACAAATAGCAGGGTTAAATAAGAATAACTTGACCCCACCCTCCATTTTCCGCATGCTTAACCTCATCTTCTTGGCTTCGCAACAATGGGCATTGTTGTTAAAAATTGACCCCACTCCCCTTAAAACTTGACTCCAATTCTCCTCAACTTTGAATTACCATCTCCTCAAGTGTTAATGTACGTAGCAATGGGTCGAGATGTGGACATGTGGGGTTGATGTACTTGTTGAGAAACGATGGAGGATGCGGCTGAAGCGGTGACTTTCACACAGGAATCATCATTTTAGGCCAAACTTCAGAATAATCACATCCCCAGGAGCTAAAGCCATAAACTTTCATATACAAATCTAATCAAAACGACTCCAAACCACTTATCTAGAGCATCAGGACATAGTCCAACCCCTAACTCGATCAATTTCAAATTTTTCCATAGAATTAGTTTCAATTCCATAATAGCTAAAGCCAAAACTGTCTTAACAATCTAATCGAAATGAGTCGAACTTGGTCGATTGTTCATATACCACCAGATCGGAGAGGGAAGCCAACACCTCCAAGTCCGCTCTAGATCCATGAAGGCCTGACTCATTCCCCGTCAAGGTGGCGTCGACTACTCTCCGTCCTCGAATACCTCGATGTCGAGGACGAATGAGGATTGTAAACCCGCATCCATAATCGTGAGGAATTTCATCGAGGTCGCTTTTGGTGGGTGACGAGTTCGAGAGGAGGTGGAGATGTGGAGTGGAGTTTGAGGGTAGGGGAAATGAGGGAGTTTGCGCAAAGAGAGGAAAAAGAAAGAAAGAAGAAACGCGCGTGAGGAATGAAGAGAGGGCATGTGTATTTGTGACCTCCCTTTGCCTTACACAAGAACATTGAATTGGCGTCTGAGGCATAGACCAGGCTTTATTTTATTTTTTGTGAAAGTATTTTATACTCAAAGAAAGAACCAAAACTCTGTACTGTATCCTTTATTAAATTGTTCACTTATTGTCGTATCTCCAACATTGCCTACCCGATTCAGTGGGGTGGGGTCGGGACCCCACTTGAAAACCCATACCCCAAATCCCGTTCCGGCACCCCCCATCCCGCCGATTTTCATTCCATTCCCGACCCGACAAGCGTCAGGGTCCCGACATAGGGTTACCCGACCTTGTCGAGTAAATTTGGGGTCAGGCAGGTTTTATCTGGCCAGTGCCGACCTCTGCTTCCCAAAGTTTCACTCATGCGATGACGACCCGAAAAATTTCAAAGCAAAAAAATTTGACATAGATCGAAGCAGAAAAGAACCTGAGATAGAATTGAATCGGATCTGGGGACTTACGATTCAGAAGGTTCAGGCTTGTAGACGGTTCCAGAGACTGAAGAAGGAGGCCAGAGAGTTTTGAGCTAGCATCAAACCCAGATCGCAGAGAAATCTAGCTTCAACGCCGTCGGATTTGAGATTTGATCCACCACTCGATCTCGTCCTCGAGATCCGTCCCCGACATCTTCTGAACCTCTTCGATACTTAACTTCTGCAAACCCATCCTCCTTGACTCTGGATTTTGGGATGGATTTGGGTCTCCAGAATTGTCGAGGTTGGAAGAGGAGAAAAAATGGGAGAAAAGAAATAAAATGGGTATTTATATGTAAATAAATTAAATAAAAAATTTAGTGTATATATATGTATCGGGTCGGGTCGGGCTCTGATACTCAACCCAATAAATGTCGAATTGGGGAAAAAAAATCCGAGAATTGAGGTCGGGATGATATTTGGATCGGGAAATTTCAGGATGGGGGCGGGGCGGGTGAGGATTTCGAGGCAATTTCCTTAGCCTTAGTCAGTATGACAATAACTTGGATCCTCCGGATGAACAGATTGACATTTTTGTCAAATAGTTGAAAAGTAGAGATACATATAAATTGTAATTAAGAAGTTGGAAGAGGTAATAGGTAGGAGCTATAAAAATTATACTGAGGCTCGCTTGATGAATAGTGAAGTTTGCCTCTTGCGCCGCTACTAGAGTTCGTGGAATTGGAAATGCTTTGAAAACATGCCCGGAGAGAGTCCAGCATTCGGCTCTTGATCTACAGTGCCACTGGATTTTGGTCCAAATCTAATGTCAAAAGCTCAAAACTTTTTTGATTGCGAGAGAATATGGATTTGTCAAGCCTCCAAATAATCCAATCCAAGAGACAGGCAGCAGCATTGGGCGGCGGCGGCAACAACAAGAAGTACCGCCTCCACTCCAAATGCCTCGCCCTTTCCCTCTCTCTCCTCGCCCTCCCGTTCCTCTTCTACCTCCTCTCCACCGCCCGCAAGCTCCACTTTTCCCCCAAGTTCGCCCACTCCGAATCCACCCTCTTCGGCGTCGTCATCTCCGCCCGCCCCTCCGCCGTCCACCTCCGTGTTTTCCACTTCCTCGACGGCACCGTCCCCTCCATCTCCTCCCCCGCCGCCTCCCGCCTCAGCCACCCCGATCGCGCCGCCGCCTCACTCCACCCCTTGCTCCGCTTCGCCAAGCTTCAGGTCCCCATGAAAGAGCGCGCCAACACCAAGCTGCTCTTGTTCGCCGGCTCCGAGCTGGAGGAGTTGGGACCTCAGGTTGCCGAGAAGCTTCTGGAGTCGTGTAGGGTGGTGCTGAGGTCATCAGGGTTTTGGTTCAAGGACGAGTGGGCGCGAGTGATTGCAGGTTTGTGATTTTTGTGTTTTGTTGCTTGAATTGCGTTAAATTGAATATATAAAATTGCAAATTGCAAATGTCAGGTGAGGACCAAGGTGTGTATGCTTGGGTGAGTGCCAACTACGCTCTCGGAACATTCAAGAGTGAGCCTCAGGAGCAAACCACTGGGGTTGTTGAACTTGGTGGGACGTCTTTGCAGGTTTACTTTCATTTACCAACTTTCTTTTGCCCTTCGAAACGAAAAGAACTTGAGTCCTATATCTAGTGCACTTAGTGTAAGAAAATGCAATTACTTGCAGGTTACTTATGCTGCAAAGGAAGCACTTGCAGTGAATTCTTCTCCGTCTCGAATCGTCAGATTGTTTGGAGTTACTTACCACCTTTACAGTCAAGGCTTTCCGCTATTTGGACAGGTGGTAACCCCTACATTCCCATGTGATTGGTTTTTTATCTTCTAGGATCGTTGACGTTTGAGTTCGCAAAAGATTGTTCTCGATATTACAGTATACACTTCGCTATTGGATTTTGTATTGTACACTTTGCATGCTTAAACTTTGTTATGTCTAACCAGTACGTATGCCTGTACAAACGTGTTTGCACAACTGGGCATAATGGAATTTCACAGGGTAACATGCTACTTGTGTGGTTAAGGTCTGTGTTAATAGACCATCACCTAGTGCTTCATCCCAATCATATCATTTGCGAAGAGTGGCATGTGTATGAGCAACTAGATAGTAGTTCGTTGGCCATATGGTTTATACATTTCGAATTAACGACCTCTGATATGTACATAGTTTGCTCAATCTATGCTACTTGAATTATATATGGTTTACATGCTTAATAGAGATATCTATTCCTCACTAGGGACAAGCAAATGTCCTATTACAAATTTGTGTGAACAGAATCTGGAAACTTAGTGTTTCTTATCTAATTCGAGGTAGGTTCTAGTTGATTGGTATTGTAATGTAACTACATTAACTAATGGCCCTGATCTTCAGCATCATACCATAAACCAAAGTGGTCAAGGCTCAAGAGAATTGCATTTACATGTATTTTTTATGTATTCTTTTATCCGGAAGTTAGGGGTGGATGTCTAATGGATAATCAAACTTTAATTCATACTAATTTTAGTACTGAAACTTTTAGGTTACTTGACCATGTTGAATATATTTTGATGATATGTGTTCTTTCCTTTTTCTTCTGTACAGGATGCAGCGTGGGAGTCAATATATGAGCAGCAGAAGTCCAGACAGATGAGGCCTTGTACGATTTGCTGACCTTTCTCTTTTCCTGTACCATGGGATAAAAGTTAATTTTATGGTACTTTGAATTACTAAAGTTGCATATTAGGACATGCATTGCCTGAATTCCAATCGCTTGTGGATTTTGGTTCCCCTCAGACCATTAATTTTGTGTCTTTTGGTTATGCTGTCCCGTACTCGTAAAGATTAACTTCAATTCAGTCTTATTATATTATATTTCGCACCTGTTCTGTATTATTCGAAAGCTCGATACATCATTGTGCAGTAGTCAAAGGATCAAAGAAAATGGTTTAACTAGCTGTTATTGCTAGAGGTCATGGAGATTTTGTGAATGGCTTGGTGATTCTGTGGCAGCAAAACATGTCTCAATTTTCCTGAAATTTTGCTCTTATTTCTTTATAGTATATAAAGTAGGTCTTGAATTTTGCAGGCCATGGAACTTGGATTGGGAGTTGGAAACATTTTGATAAATGAGAACAGAAAGCTTAATGTGCATAGAAATACTAACTACTAGGTCTTAGAGACACTCAGATTCATTAACTAACAAGAGAAGAGATACAAACATTGTAGTCATGTGGGAGAAAAATGTGTATGAATGTTTTATGTCACCTACTAACCGTTATTAGATTAGCAATGCTGAATAAGTCTGTTAAAAGATACAGAACTCTAATTGTGATTGTATCTGTATCCCTCAATTTTCAAACTCTCTTAGCATCATGTCCACATATTGTATCCATCTTTCCACATGGAAGTTCTATGCTTCGTAGGTTTGATGACCTTGCATCCATTGCTTTGCCGAGTTCAGATAGTTGGCAGCTTTGGTATTAAAACATGCTATAACTATACAAAAGTATAGTTACATATGGAACAAATCTTGGGATGCAGGGCCTCGGTGGCTTAATTTATTACTACATATGGGTGTATTCACTAACCCAAAAGTAATTCTATGTTGGTCAGTATTTTATTTTTAGATCTGTTGCTGATGGGGGATAAACATGCGGACTTGTTTTTGCAGTTTCAAATTCTAAGGAGAAAAGTCTTGGTAGCCCTTGTATTCCTAGAGGGTATAAGCTAGCAGTGAATGCACATGATGTGCAAAGTGGAAACTTTTCTGCATGCAAATCTGAAGCTTTGGCATTATTAAAGAGAAGACAAGGTAGCACCAGTCTTCTGCTCCTTCACTGTCATGATTTTTGATCTTCCTTTGCATTTGAAATTCAATTTTTTTCTGCTGCCATGTATTTTAAATTGATTAACTGCTTCTGTTGGACAGTTCTACCTCTTAATCTTTTCATTTGGTTGTCTAGGTCCTAGAGCAGAAATGTTGACATGTTTGTAGTGATAATATGTTGCTTATAATTAGAAGAACCTTATGGTGTTTATTGATATATTGGTGAGAGACAGTGGATTAGGGTTTGGATTTTCAAACAACAACTGCTGGCAGACCAACCGTGATTTTTTAATTTATGAATGGTTTTTTTTTTCAAGGTGACCCTGTTTCGCCTTGTTATGTGTACATTGATAGTGGATAGGTTAAGTGCATAAGTCCTGTTTAGTGACTTGGATCAGATTAAATTGGATATCTCATTAAAACGAAGGTATTTTGAAGGTAGATGTGAATGGTACTTCCTTTCGATGGTATTAGGAGTGATTAAACACTAACGGAACTTATTCCTCTTAATCCTTCATTTTGGTGGGATTGGATGGCTCCTAATTTCATTCAAAGGAAACACCATTAACATCTACCTTAAAACACACTGAACATCATGAGATATCTAATTCAATCCAATCCTGGCCACCAAATGAGATAGAGCAAGTGGTGTGCAGCCTGTAAAGACGACAATATTACTTTACTTTCCAGCAAAGAGCAAAGGGTGGGGAAGGTGAAGAGGAGGTTGGAAGTGGAAGAGATCGTTTCTTTGAAGGGGCGCTAGCTCGTAAGAGAGATGTAAGAATAGATCCATTGGATGTATAGTCTATCCAGACAAATCATTGTCCTAGGGTTTATATACATCGGGTTCTGTTTCTTATTCATTTTTTGTTGGATCACATATGACTGGTGGTCATTGGATATATCCACCTCTTCTGCATCCATAATTGGTCCAATGTTGAGAACTAATGTTATTAAGAAATTATCCCACCCACCATATAGCTAAAACAAAAGCAACAATATATAGAAAACTATACCATTTAGCGGTGCTACTAGGCCTTGGTTCTCTTTGTTGGGTACTGTGATTGATGCAGAATCCAATAGGAAATGCCAATTGATCTATGGAAAGACTAGAGGCACACAAAATTTGTACAAAAACTTGGTACAAAATGGTGTGGCTCCATATTTTATTAATAGAAGTTAGGTCTCTCTACCCCACATCTTTCTCTTTTCCCTTCTCTTGCATCATGTCACATCATTTTGTGGCAAGTTTTTGTAGACTTTTTGTATATCTAGCATTACTCTTGATCTATTAGGCAAAAATACTGAAGTAGTACATTATACATATCTATGCCATTAATTGACAACTTGAACTGGGTTTTAAGAAAAGAATTTGTAGCCCCCTTTAAAGTGAGAGTTTTCTAATACAAATTGCCTATACTATTCATAAATATACATGTTTTTTAGTTTCATATACGCTATCCTCTTTATATGAGCATTTTTCTTTGGAAGCTGTTGGATCAATTGGTGAGTTATACTCTGTAGTTTCTGAGATGTTAGGTTACTTGAATAAAAGGAAGATATCAATATTAGTGTTTCTTTATTAAATGCAGAAAAATGCATCGACGCATCTTGCAAAGTTGCCTTGTCCTTTCCTTTTGAGTCACGAGGAACGGTTTCTACAGAGAACTTCTTATTTACTTCTCAGGTTTGTAAATATAGACATTATTTCATATTCCTGATTAACGTTATAAGTGCGCTGCTAAACATTGCTGGTCAAAGTAAAATGTCTTCTCTATTTGCTGTGACGTTTGATATAATAATGTTGATTTGATGTAAATGTCTACATCTCAAATCTTTGGTTACTGCTGTAGAGACGTTGTACTTTGAAGAAAGCCTCTTTGAAATTTTTAGTGCAACGACCCCATAAATGGCCTTTGCAAAAAGCATACCTCATTGAGTGCACTCCTGGGAATTTATTGGTTCATCTTGTTAAGCACATCATGCAGGTCAAGCTGCACTTGCTTAGGGATTTTTCAGATTGGTCTAACAGGTTTAGGATTAAAATAAAACAAAAAAGATATACCAATTTTATGAGCCATGCTTCAAAATATGATGATAACAATAAAAGAACTTGGTTTGGCAACGCCCTTTAGTCAGTATTTCTCTGTGTTTTAAACTTATTGGCAAAAAGAATTCACTTGAATAGGATTAAGGACCATGCGAATTGTAGATTCCCTATTTCTACTGCCGGAGTCTCTCTAGTCCCTTGATTCCTGAACTCCCCTTGAATAGCAATACAGATTTCTTGATTATCTGAAGTTGTCAGAAGCTAAACTCCAACACAAGTAAGAGAATTTATATCAAAATCTTAAGTAAGAAAATATCTTACTATCTGCGGATACAGGCTATCGAAATCTCAAGCAATCAAGACCTCAGAGATCATCGTATGGAAGTCAAATTTGGAGTCAAAATACACTGAGTATTGTATATATCAGGAATTTCAGAGAAATTTAGTTGTCTGTCACGTGATTGAGTGCTGTTATAAGTTCTTAAAGAACTCAGCTGGTTAAGTATTGCCCAAAAATAAGAAATGCATAGCCACCTAAGTACAGGTGGCAAACCATTAGGAGCATGTCAACGGATTCGTTCAGCCTAAGTGCATTTAGCGTACCAGATTGCGGAATGTCAATTTAGATGAACTGAATTTATATTTTATAGGGGTGTTTGGCACAAAATGAAATTCTTTCATGAAGTGGCTATTCGAAAATTATTGAGGATATATTTATGTTCAAATGACATGCCAAAGATAATTACAATTTTTCAAATCTTAGGTTTTGGTAGCTTGTTTCTTGTCCCTTTCAGTTATTAATCAGGTACTTTTGCCTTTTCTTTAAACCTTGTATAGCTATTTGGGCTGGTTCCCACAGCTTCTTTGTTGGAATTGGAGGAAGCAGGTCAGCGATACTGCGAAGATGATTGGAATAAACAGAAAACTCACCATCCTAGCATCGTTGATTCCGAGCTTCTGAAGTATTGTTTCTCATCTGCATATATGGTGGCACTGTTACATGACAATCTAGGAATCCCCATGGATGAGAAAAGGTATGTTCTGCACTTGGGGGGTTGGCTAGAAATCTCAATGCATGTGCTGTATATCTGTTTGATCAGGTAAGCTAATTAAAAAGCTGCTGGAATGAGCTATACAGCCTAAATTTAGGGCATTCTGTGTATTTGAATAACAAAGAATGCATTTCTGCAGTGTTGAAGGCTTCATATGACATATGCATATGCACTCTGCATGTCTTTAAACTTCAGTTATTTATGTCTGTAAACTTCAGTTACTGCATCTTCTGGAGCTATCCCTATTTGTATTCGTATGTTGTTCAACCCAATATACAACAATTTCATTATGATATAGATTCCATTGTTGTAAGATGGAAACCTGTTTGTATACGATTAGATTAATACTATTATTCTTTCAGGGTTGGATTTGCAAACAAGACGGGAAACATTCTCCTTGATTGGACACTTGGTGCTTTCCTTGTTGAAACAATGCTGGAGCCCCTTGAATGGGAAAGTGATAATATGGGTCAGATTGTTGGAAATGATTCAGTCACTTACTTTTCATTTTTTGCATTTCTTTTAATTGCTGTATTTGCTGTATTCTTTGTATTGCAATCCCGAAAACCACAATTAAAGACCATATACGATTTACAGAAGGGACGATATATAATCACCACTGTACCTAGGTAATTATACATCTTTATTTTGTTTTATTTTTTATTTTTTTTCTGATCTGTTTTGTAAATGCTCATTCAAAAGGAATCTGAAATCCGTATTTCATGTTACAAAGCAATTTTCGTGAACAATTAATAACAGCACCTTACCAAGCCTGCGTGTACTTATCTAAAGCAAGATTTCCTACCTCCAGATCTTATAATCAAAGGAAAAGTATGATACTGTCCTGCATCCTGTGAATTCAAACCACTATTTCTGATACTGTGTGCCAACGTGTAGAGAACTGATGATGTTCATGTAGATTTCTAATTTGGTTTATTTTCTGCTTCAGATCTCAAAACTAGACAGTTCATCCATATTATAAAAACCACATGAGGGCCTGAAAGAGTAGATCTTATCATATGGGTACCGTTTTGTGTTTAAACTTAAGGGATTTCATCCAAAATGGCCCAAGTGGGAAATTTGTGTTCTAAATTGTTGGGGCAGCAAAAATCATTAATCCTCTATTAAAAGTTGGGAAGGGGGGAAAAAGGGGAAGGGGGGGAAAGAAAAAGAGGGAGGAAAAAAAAAAAAAAAGGGGGAGAGGCAGCTATTTTGAATTCCCCAAAATCATTCTAAAATGTCCAAATTATTCACTAATTGCACAAGAAGTCCTCTGAAGAAGCCCCTCCCGCTAAATTGAAAAGAAACACAGATGTTCCCCAAAAATTTGCTTCCGCCTGACTTAAAAAAAAAGTTGGAACCTTTTTGCCATTGAAATCCCCCTGCAAATCCGCTACTGCTCAACTCAAAGCTTGTTTCACCAGATTGTTTGTGGTTGAAGTAGACAGGGCGGCCGCGTTCCCAAGGTAAACCAAATATGGTGCTTTGTTCGACCAGTTCATCCTCATTCGAATACATAAATTTTGTCTGGCAGCTGCAACTCGTCGACTACACTTCTTATGGGACATCGGTTGTCACCCACAGGTATAATTCGTATATATGGTTCATTGTAGTGGGGAATGGGAAAATTGAAGAAATTTGGTCACCCATATATTAATGTTAATTCATATACATGTTAAAATATAGTGGTGAATGGGAAAATTGTAGTCGGAGTATGCTGGTAATATGTAGATTGGAATTGGGAACCAAAAAGGGGGATGGTTGAAGACGCAGAACTATGTAGGACTATGGTGTAACTAAGTAGGACTACGTTGTACCTATGTCGGACTATGGTCTAACTAAGTAGGACTAGGTGTACCTATGTAGGACTATGGTGTACCTATGTAGGCCTGTGATATAACATATGGAGGACTACGTTGTACCTAGGCAGGGCTATGATGTACCTATGACTATGGTGAACCTATGGAGGACTACGTTGTACCTAGGCAGGACTATGGTGTACCTATGTAGGACTATGGTGTATCTATATAGGACTATGATGAACTTTTTAGTTAATGATGCTTATTTATATTTAGTTATTTGAAAATAGATGTATATTGATGCAGGGGTACTGTGTGCGTGGATGACAGTGAGGGAATAATGGTGGTTTACAATGGGATATGGATAAATACCGATGGGCAGTGTAGATATGAAGGAGGGAAAAGTAAAGGGCTATTATAGCCGTAATGTAACTCTGAGTGAGCTGAAAAAAAAAGATATATGTGCTTATGAAGGGTGAAGGACCGAAAGGTAATGTTAAATTGAATTACCCAGCACCTCTGTCACATATGGGGACAACCTACATAGCAATTGAGGATGATGGTGATTTGGATTACTTTCTAAAGTACAATAGGGATGTGATACAGTCAAATGTAGTTCGTATCATCGCAAGCATTCAAAGCACATGCATCCAATGTGTAGGCAGTGGGAAAGTGAATGATAATTATGCAATAGTTGAAGCGGTTGCTAATGTAAATGGAGGGGATTTGAGTATTAATGAACCTGGAGTGCAGCAGCAAGCGGGAAGGCAGTATGAACATGTAAATGAAGAAAATATTGGGGACAAAGAAGCGGAAACAATGTATAATACTATCCATGTCAATGATGCAGGTGGGAGTATTTGTGAAGGCAGTGATCGTGGAAGTGTAAATAGAAAGCATGTGCGAGCAACCTCATATAACCATCGGCCTCAAGACATGGTATATGCAACCGGCTTAGGAGGAGGAGAGTGGGATGCAAAATTCAAAAAGGGAGCTGTGTTTCCGACCAAGAGGGCACTGTCATTAAGTATTGCACTAGCAGCTAGCCGTGAGGATTTTCAATACAGGGTGGTTAAGAGCAATACAAGCCGATTAAATGTTATTTGTTGGGAGGCAAATTGTCCTTGGTTTCTGAACAGCCGTAAAATATGAGATACTTTGTTGTTTGTAATTACAGCCTACCATGGAGTCCATGAATGTGACGAGCTTGACAGATCCTCAACTAAGAGGCAATGTGTGCAGCAGCTCGTTTGTGATGCAGTTAAATTGAAGTTCAAGGATCCAAGATCTCAGTTTACAGCCAATGACATTGTGAATGACGTTCAACAGAGGTTTAACTTGAAGGTATCTTATCCTACCGCATGGAGAAGTAGAGAATTGGCCTTCCATTAAATTAGAGGTTCACCCGAGGAGTCTTATGGTCAGCTATCAGCTTACTGTTACGAATTAGAGAGAAGGAATCCTGCGACAATGACCTGCATTCACACAGAAGGTGGAAATCACTTTAAGTATTTCGTTATGGCACTTGGACAGTGCATTAGGGGATTTAATTCAACAATGCGACCTG
The DNA here is from genome assembly GCA_033992175.1 of Spiraea crenata. NCBI lineage: Eukaryota > Viridiplantae > Streptophyta > Magnoliopsida > Rosales > Rosaceae > Spiraea > Spiraea crenata. The sequence continues at coordinate 295,054 of JAVBHV010000007.1, read as the reverse complement.
TTCTAGCAGTGGATGTAACCTTTTTAAAGTGTAAGTTCAAGGAGTTATGTTTGTAGCCACCGCATTAGATGGGAATAGAAAAATATACCATATTGCATTCGGTATTGCAAATTTGGAGACGAAAGATTCTTGGTTATGGTTTTTCAAAAAGCTGGCGGAACTTATTGGCGATGACCCTAAACTTGTCATCGTCTCTGATCGAAAACAGGAAATTGCTTCAGCATTTGCAAAGGTGTTTGATAGAGCCCTGCACGGGTTCTGTTATTACCACTTGAAAGGTAACATGAAACATAAGTTTAGGATGAAGAAGTATAATTTTTTTTGGTTTTTTTTTTTTTTTTTTTTTTTTTTTTTTTTTTTTTTTTTTTTTTTTTTTTTTTTTTTTTTTTTTTTTTTTTTTTTTTTTTTTTTTTTTTTTTTTTTTTTTTTTTTTTTTTTTTTTTTTTTTTTTTTTTTTTTTTTTTTTTTGGGGGGGTGTTATCATCCGTTGTTCTGTTTTGATCGTGCTTGTAAGTCATATCGTATTGCCGAGTTTGATGGCTATGTCCGGCAAATTACCTATCCAGATGTGCAGAAGTATGTTCTTGATATAGGAATTATGAAGTGGTCTCGTGCTCATTGTACCGGTAGAAGGTATAATGTAATGACCACAAACATTGTGTAGTCTGTGAATGGAATGCTCTGTCACGCAAGACTTCTGCCCGTGCAACAGCTGGTTGAGCATATTTGGAGTGTGTTGCAGCGCTGGTTTGCAGAACGTGTGGCAAAAGCACGGAAATGTACATCCCAGTTGTGCCCTAAATTAGGAGAGCACAAATTATGCAAAAGAAAGTGAGCTGCCTCTGGAATGACTGTTGTACGGCTTGATCAACATGTTTATTATGTTAGCAATAAAGATACAGATGGGGAGGTAAACTCATCCCTAAAGACATGTACTTGCAGGAAGTTGGACTTGGAACAACTTCCTTGCAAGCACACCTTGGAGGTTTGTAGAGCAATGAACTTTTCGGTGTATCGATTGACATCACCTCTATACAGTCGTGACTTTTGGGAGGCTGCATACTCTGAAGTTATTTACCCTGTACACACACCAGATAAATGGGAGACTCCTGCACATGTGAAGGATTTGGTTGTGTTGCCACCTATATCCAAAGTGATGCCAGGACGTCGTAAGAAGCAACACATTCTCTCCCATGGAGAGGAATAGACGTCAAGAAAATGTTTCAGGTGCGGAGGCAGTGGACACAATCGAGGTACATTTAAAGCCGCAATCCCCCTTATGAGTACGTCACACGTTTAATTACATGTTTTAATTAAATATTGGTTGGCACTTAGGTTTTGTATTTTTTGGTTCCCACTGGAAGTATGATGTTTTGTATAGTGGATGGTTTGCTTATTGTATAACTTTGAGGACTATCTCACATGACTCGTGTATAATGAATGTTGTAGTTAATTTTCCTCCGTTGGTTCTTTTTGTTCATACTACGGACTGTGTTGTTGTGATGGTTTGCAACTGAGACCATGAACGCAGTACGATGATGTCTGAACGCACTATGTGCATATTTACAATAAATCTGTTAAGGAAAGAGTACGAGGCACTATACAACACTATGTATCACTATGTTCACCCTATGAGGCACTACTCCACTGATGGATATTATTAGCATTCTGTGATAAGAGGACTATGAGGTACTATGAGAGACTATGACATTATTTGCTAGTAGGACTACGAGGCACTATAAGGGACTATACACCCTCTACGTACACACTATGAGGAGCGATAAGATACTATAAGCATTCTGTGATCGGAGGACTACGAGGCACTATACGCCCTCTACGTTCACACTATGAAGGGGATGAACACTTTAGCAACAGCTGCCCATGGTTTGGCTAGTGCGAGTTGATCTCCATTCACGTAATTTGCCAGGTATTGCAAATTTGGTGGAAGCTGTCCAGTCGCATGAAACTCCTCATTTGCTGCCTTACATAGAAACGTCTGCAAGCACATAGACAATTCATTCAGAATACTGAAAAAAACAAGTACATGTTGTATGCATCATGAGATAGGTTGCTACAAGGTGACCAACACATGCAAAAGACAAGTATAGAAAAATGCAGTAAAACGGAAACACAAAGAAGGATAATTCAGCTATACATCAGTAAGCCCAAATACAAACCAAGTTGTTGCAGACATTTTAAATTACAATGAAGAAAAGTGATTTCAAAATACTCATGGGGTTTCTGTCCTAATTGGATTATAACGTCATTGTACCTAAAACCGTATTCCTACCAACACAAGGCAAAATATGTAACTGCAGGGAATTTAAACATATGTTAACATGTACCTGAAATAACCAATTAGTGGTGGTCCAATCAGACTTGAACTTCTCCGGGTGAGCTAACTGCCGTTTTCGGTAAAGATATAGGGCAGTATCTATAGGCTGCAGTGCGTTCAGAATTGACCACTCATTATGCAAAGCTTGATAGTAAGTGTAAAGAACATAAGAAGTATAGGTAATATGGTACAATGATACATGTAGCTTACCGTGCATCTTAACCAACCAACCAAAAGCAACAGATTCTTGAAAAATGAAAGGTCCAGATCAAAGGTTCCAAGGTAATCAGTGCCTTTTAGAGAACTGCACAGTTACATAATCATGTTATTAAAATGACCAAGTTTTAGTATTGATATATGTAACAATATGAATACATGAACACATAATATATTTAGGTAACTCACGAATTTGTAGTGGTGTTGAGAAAATAGCAAGTGTACTATATCGCACAAGTAATAGTAAGTATTATGAGTGTCGAACCCACGAGGATTAATTGTTCTCCTTGTCCAATTAATTAATTTCATTGCTAATGCATACACCTAGGTGTAGGACTAGCGGGAGTGATTTGTGGAGTTTTCTGAAATTAAATTAACAACTAAAAACAAGAATGAAACAACAAATTAAAGCTGCAATATTTAACAAGGAAATAAGATAAAGAAACCTAGGGCAACGACTTCACCACAACCAATCCAACTTAAGTTACAATCTCAGTTTACTAATTCATTCATGTCATGTGATGGTCAAGTTCCCAAAATTACACAATATCTATGGCATCTAGATTATCATGCATCTTTTCACATGCTAATTGACTATGGCATCTAGATTATCATGCATCTTTTCACATGCTAATTGACTATGGCATCTAGTACAATTTAACACACAAAAAGTCATTAAGATCTTTGGATACTTTTGAAAGAACCACATAAACCCTAATGCATGGTATCTACATCAAGGAATTTATGATATCAAATGCATGAAGCTAAACTCAAGTTAAACATGGCATCTGTTCTAACTTGCATCAGATAACTCAATTAACAATCACAAAGAAGGCAACCAAGTAAGATAAAACGGCAATTGATATTCAACAATAACATAAACTTCATAGAAAAACTGAAATCATAATTTAAGTATTCATGATAGGGCTACATCGAGCCCTAGCAAAAAGAACTAAAACTGCCGAAACTCTTCGGCTTTGAAAATAAACTAAACTAAAAGATAAAAGTTGAAAGGTATCAAGGTAAAAGTAGAGATGTGGCAGCTTGGCTGCTGCCCAGCTTAAATAGAGACCTAAAACAAATCCTAAGCAAACCCTAATTTAATCTAAAAAGGGTAATTAATTGGAACCACAACTCCTAGTGCACCAGGGAGAATCTCGCCAGAAGATTTCATGACTGATTCGGGATACCAAACGGGTCTGTAAAAATCCACCAAAATTTGGGCTTATAGAAATCTGTCTCATCTTCAATTTGACTACTCGTGGGCTTCTAGTAAAAATCGTTAAAGCCTTCAACGATCCAATCTCTCACAGCTGCGCAAATCTGTCAGAATTCGCAATTGGGCCAACTTATAAATTAAATATCAAATAAATGACCCAAGAGAAAAATCTGAAACTTTGGGGAATCGATCTTCAACGTCTCAGCTTTCACCAGCAATATTTCCATATGCAAATTCGTCCAAATAACCCATCTTTTGACTAGAAACACACCAACTGTACCTGTAGACAGATTATGTGCAAAACAAAGCAATAAGTCCTTTTTATATTAAATTCATGGCATAAAGGCAATCAATTAAAGGGTAAAATATAGACTAAATAAGCACCTAACAAGTGGCCAACATATGCAGCGTGTCCACAAGAGCAACGATGTCTTCACGTGGGACTGCCGCTTTTGGGTTGAAACCCAATGCACTCTCATCAAAATCATCGAGAGTTACACGCCGCTTCTTCATAGATGGATCAGTAAATGGCGAGCACAGAACAGCCGCTGGCCTCTTCGCCCGTTTCGCATCTGCAATACCTTTTTTGGGAGGGATCCAAGGGATCATACTCCTACATGTCGATCTCTGCATCACTGCCTTTCCCTTATTCCAACTCGAACGACGACGCCGAAAAACTTCAACTTTCGTAACAACATCGGGACTTTCATGTCTTTCCCTGCACAGAAGCTACTGACATCGTCTTCGTACCCCTAACCTTAGCACATTCTTCCTGCAAAAACTGACTCAACTCTTTGTACAGAACATTGTAATCTTTTTGCGTTGTAAGCATAGCAGGCACATTAGGCAACCTATATGCTAAAGGTTGAGATTCTGCTGGATGCATTTCGACAACATCGACCATGTTCTCAATCATGTCGGCAGCTTCACAAGCTTCGACTAAAACATCCATGCTCTTGAGGAGTGCATCATGTGTACGCTTAGGTGTCGTGCTGCCATCGAACACGTCTTGGTCAATGTTCGTTTCGGTAGGAAATGGACTACATCCTGAGAATGGAGTTGTCAATGGTGAAGGACTACGTTCGGCTGCTGCGGGGGCAGATTTTGGGGAGGTATTGTCTGTATCTCCCGCATCATTCACCAACTTCTTCACTTCCTCCAATTCAGCCCGACACGCTGATACTTCTTGCTTCAACGCTGCAACAGCGGACTTCAACGTGGCGTTCTCGTCCATCACCCTTTGCAAGCTCCTTACAACAGTCCCCATCTGTCTTTGCAACTCGCCTATGTCCATGACTTTCGGAATTCCCAAATTTGGTACGCCTCCGCCAACAAAAGCCGGAACCGAAGCATCTTCCTCGGGTGTTCCCCAAAGCCAGGAACCCACTTGTACTTCTTCCTCGGTTGGCCTTATGAATTCCAATTCAACATGCATTCACATGTTTTTCATATAAGTCACATATCTATAGCTTCATCCTACACCAATACAACGCACAAACATCTGTTCATAGTACACAACATGCGGACAATGATACACTTACCTGATTTGTACATAACAAATTTTTGTAGAGATTCTGAAAATTATCACCACACTTCGTGGGAACCCAATTTAACAGTCGTGGCTGCCCACTTTGCTCGCTCTATGTACAAGTCCAAACTTCGTTCGCAGCGCCGGGAGAAGTTCATAAACCCATGCTTGCAACCCCAACAGAATCAGTAGTCAGTCTCATCACATCATACAAAGTTTACATATTCCAATTGCAACTACATGCACACTGTGCCTACGAAGCCTACTGCAACTTTATTCTTACTACAAAAGAATACAAATAAAATGATTCATTCATTTTCAGTCCAAACGTAATCACATACAAGATATATAGACAACCTACAACATGAAATATTTACACGTATTGTGGAATTACCTGAAAAGCATAGGCGAATCCCCGCAGCTTATACTTCTTCTGCATCCTACCAACAAATGCCTCCCGGCTTCCCTCTCCTTGCTCGCTTGTCCCCTCTACGTCATCAAGTTTCCCCTTTCCCTTACTTCTTTTCTTTCCCTTCCGGCTTCCCTTGCTTGTTTCACGTCTTTCACCCACTGTATCATTGTCCTCTTCTGGATTCTTTTCTTTGACCTTCAAATAGGCAAGATCAAAATCCCGTAAAAGCGAATCCTTTGTATATCCCCATGACATAGTACCCCAGGGATAATCATTCCATGCTTCTATGTTCTCAACGAGGCTCAAATACTCCAAATTGATGAAGCCAGTTGGTTCCCTTCCCAGTAACACAACCTCCGCAAAATATACAAGCCCTAACTTGTATTTGTTGTCTACTACCGAACAACATTTCAACGCTGCTTCTAGCTTAGATATTCAAACTTTGTTCATATCCGGAAAGTACGTTTCCTTCAAACTACCAATATTCACTTCCCTTCGACTGTCCGGCATCTCTCCACAGTTTAGCCCAGTAATTAATGCAAACTGCTTCATTGTAAACTGGACAACCTGGTTGCTAATTAGAAAACAAGGGCCTTCAATAGGATTCAGCCTCGGACCTATCACCTTTCGTGCCATCAGTGCGTGGATGAGAGGCTGCTGCCAATTCATCTTATCCAATTCTTCAAACTTCCCGAAAACACTACTCCTGAACTTGTTGAACACCTCCCTATTTTCTCTGATCAGTGGTAGGCACTTGTGTGGTGCACAACACCGTTGTACACTTGTAGGCACTCCTTCACCCTCTGGTACGAGTAAACTGTAACCTCTATCCATCACTGCAAACGAAAAGCCATTCATTAAAACATTCCATTTGAACTAGATTATTGGATAGGCAGACAAACAAATCATAACAAATTGTGAAACCTAATCCCTACCTCCATTGATTCAAAGTTGCAGGAATCAATTCATGACAAAAGTGACAATGTTAACTCTTTTTGCATACTCAGAATCCATCATAATAATAACAAACCATTTCTAACTAACGCACATCCATTACAATCCTTCAACAGACAACATAATATAGCCACCACACCCAACCCACACAATCATATACAAACCCAACAAAGAGCAAATTGACATTCCCAACCCCCACAATCATTTACCACATAGTATACCCATCACAAAAATACATTCCACTTATTGCAATTCCATCAATTTCACAGTTTGTAATCAAATTCATTAGGGTTCTAGTTTCTTTACCTGTGGTGCGGTTCGTTTTCGACTCAATATGGACCCCAACTCGCCAAAGCTTCAATTTTCTGTCCTCCACTCCAACTAATCTTCTCTGATGTAGCCGCCGATTGAGAGAGCGAGTTCCGATTATTCGATCGAGAGACAAGAAGAACCAGAGGTGTGGGCGTTCTTTCTAAAAAGGACTACGCTCACTCTGAGCTGATCCTACGAGTTTTAAATATTGGGGGTTTATTGCCAATTTTGATAAGTTTCAGGGGTTATTTACAAAGTCACTATACTAATTTGCCTACCCAACCTCTGACCCCTGCCCGGTGGCCATTTTAGAACAAACATCGGCCACTTGGGCCATTTTAGACAATTTCCCTAAACTTAATCAATGGAACACAAAGGAGCTATCATCAAACTCCATAAGAAATGTTTTGCATTGTCAACAGTGTTGAATGAACTACTTCACGAAACACTTGGATCAGTTTGGGAAAAGATTTTATTGAGAGCTTTATAATGATTCTGTGCTATGTTCGTTGCAACAATCTCTATTTTCTCTAGTTAGTGGACAACTTCAATCTTTCTGGAATGCTTTTCAGTTTTAGGCAACTTCTATCTTTAGATGCTTCAGCTTCATTATTGCATTCTCTTTCACTGTCCATTCCTCCAAATTTATTAAACTAGAAAGGTGTAGAACTTGCTGTGGAAACCCTTCTGAAGTGCAAACCAGTTCCCTCCATTTGTATGATTGAGGTTCCAATGCAAGCATCTTTAGGGTTGGCAAGCTTTCTAGCTTAGCTACTGGGAAGTATGAACCGATCAAACTTAGCTTCATGAGGTTTGGCGAAAAAGTGTAGATCAGGCAGCTTGTCTAGTTCTCCCTTAAGGCAGATTGTACAGATGGTGACACTGAGAAAGCCCACTGAATGCCGGAAATTCAAAATGTGAACATGATTGCAGGTAGAATAATGTCTTCAAGACCGAAATCACTCGGCTTACCTTTATCTTGATAATCTTTCTACTCCCATTTGCGGCAGACTAATCATGCTCGCTAATCCACTGTCCTATATCCATCCATCTCCCAGCCCCTATAGTTTTTAGGGTGTAATAGGCTCGAGGTGTTCAATCTAATGTTTTTGCCATTTTTGGCTACGACATATCACGGAGGAGCCTGGTTTCTAGGGTCTGTTACTGGCTAAAGGTCTAAGGTTTTCGCCATTAGATCTAAGACCTTCAACAACTTGAAATTCTTTTTTTCCAGAAAAAAATTCTGTATATTGGAAGCTGTCAAAGAAATTGAGTGTAAATGGCATGCATAGTTTTATAACGGATGAGTTCAGGAAAAACTGATCATGGCTAGCCTGCACGATTTGGTTGACAGGGACAATGAATCAACTCTACGACCAGTATAAACCCATAGAAAATTTTCTTATCTCCTCATGGAGACAGCCAAGTCTTTGACAAGATCATGAATGCGGATGGTTTTAACCCCACCTAGTGAGGTTAGAGTTTCCACTTGGATCATGCACCTGTTGCCCTTATTGTGGTAAGAATCCTTCTGCAGCCCAAAAGCGCATCAATTTTTTTTTCAATAAGGAGAAATCTTCAGGGAAGGGAGAAAACCAAGGTTTTAAATAGAAAGGTAAATCATTATAGGTTAGGGCCAAAATTGCTGAAGCGCGTTCTTGAACAATCAAGTGCCATCTTTCCTAACCGTCTTTCAACTGTACATGCGTTTTTTATAGGTAATACTTATCAGTTTGGCTTACTAAATCTAACTGCAATAAAAACATACATACTGGCCCGTCAGCAGTAACCATTGTCATTGTGGAAGATCGAATCAGTTTTGGCACCGATACCTCTCTACGCTTATCTGATTGATGACAGAAGCGGCCAACGTTATGAGGCCATCAAAACAACACCGTATTTTCGTGCATGGCCCACCTAAGGATGTCATGTTCTATCCCTCTCCCAAAACATAATACAACAAATGCTTATTGTTACCAGACCTTTAGTTCACCAGCTGCTCTAATATCTTCTGTCCATGCCAAGTAAAATCAATGGCTTAGAAAATACTTAGAAATTGCATAAAATTCTTGATAACAGTACCTGCTAATACGGCACAGTTAGCAAGCTAGCTATGACATTTCCTATAGAATGTAATGGCCATTCAGAAAATCAAAACAAAACACACAGGACATTCGTCGAAATTAAATTGGACAGGAAAAAATATAAATGTCAGAAAAAAGGTATTTGCCGGAAAAAGAACAATTGCATTCGACACCTGAGACAAACAATCACATGGATAATTGCAAAAGCAATGCCACCGCAGTCATAGCATCACTGATTTACAGCCTGTAAGAACAAGGTTCAAAAAGCCTATGATCTGTGGAGTAAATCTCCTCAATCACCCGTGAAGTCCAAAAGATAAACATACCCTTTAACCAGGTCATATACCCCTCTTGCCTCTGTATCAACTTTTCTAATTTTTCGGGGTATTCTTTTGAGTCAAAGTTTATTCAGAAACAAACTATTGAAGCCATACTTGTGCTGTGGACAGTATGTTGCTTGTAAACACGTAAAATTGTAATTGGATGATGTAAGATAACATAGGACAAACTATCATCCAAAAAGAAAGTTGCCAAAGTCGTTATAATATAAATTCAGAATTCATTGGATTTCTATAATTACAAAATAAACGCTTACAAGGACATGACAGGGAAACTTGTGTCTTTATGATACAGATCGTTACTCACAAGAAGTTATAGCATGGTTAATTAGAAAGGGAATAAAAAAGAGGACATGCAAGTTTGGAATCAGACGCTTAGACCATAAAAGCGCCATGATTATCAAACAAGGTCAAATTGAACCACGGAAATTGCTAAACGAGGGTGACCTATAATTGAAATGGATACGTACTGTAGGCAACTAACAGAACAGACAAGGCAAGATATGCAGAACAAATGGCAACAAGATACTTATGACTTCTCCTGTAAAAAGAAATGGAAATTCAGGAAATCAAGTATGAAGGATTCAGAACTCCACTAACTAGTACAGAACAAAAAAATAAAGAGGACATTCTTTAAAATTCATTGACTATGAAAACATATCTTTCTGGAAAAGTGCATTTACATAATGAAAAAGTACCAAGGTTTATATGTATTACCTTATGCAGTGCTTGAGCAGAATATGTGATTCGAGAGGAATGTTTGCTGAAGTGCAATGCAAAGCATGCATACAAGTAAGGGATCCATACAGGAAAAAACACTCAGGTGGGTGTTTCTAATTATTTATAGATATATTTCCATTATTTCTTTAAAAACCAGCTAAACTCAACATTCGCCAGAGGCTCGAAGCGTATGTACATAAAGTCATGTCCTTTTTTAAATCATAAAGATTTTCGGAACTGCAAAATTGAAAAACTGGAGCACTTTTAGAAAACACTTACCAAACGAATGAGCATAATAAACATAACTCTTTCCTTTAATCATATAATTTTAAGAAGGGGGTGGCGGGATAAAGAAAACTGGTAAACATCAATACCGCATGCTTACCGTTTCAAGAATATTGATATGCTAGAAGAAGAATTAGCCCTCCAACATAAACGCATTTTACACATTATACAATGAACAATTTCATTGTATACCTATCACAACACTGACAAGGATAACTGCAAAAGCAATGGTACCCCTGTCGTACAATCCTTTCTTTATATCCTGCAAGCAAAAATAAAGGCATAAGGCAACACCCAAAAATATATTCATGCCTAGAATGGAAAAAAGATACATAACACGTAATGCTATTCCTTTTTCGGAGATGGTGCTGTTATTGCTGCTTCTACATTTATTGGAAGTCAATGATTGCATCTTCATACCCTGTAAAAAGAAATCTTAAGGCAGCACTTAAAAAAATATTCATATCTGAAACGGATAAGGATTGAAAACCAATCAGGATATTGTTTTCCAGCTGTGGCCCTGTTATCACAGTATCTACATTCACTGGAGTGGCCAGTCCATTACTCTAAACAACAAAATTATGATTTCCATTAGGCCTTCTACTCTTTGTAGTAGTGAAAAACGGAATGTGTTTACGATTAGAACATAAATAGACACTGAACTCCAGCCAACATATCTTTCAAACCCGAGCTTCAACTGTATATAATTTATAGGTAATACTTCAAACTCTGCGCATACGAAATGTAATTCTCACGAAAACACACATAAGGCCACCCAGATTAATCAGAGTTAATCGAAACTGAAACCCCCTCAAGATCAAATTAATCCATAAATTCTACAGCAACAAACATAAAAAGAACATAAGGACCTACTAAATAGACCACCCAAAGCAACGGGTCAACAAAATATTAAGCACGTATCAACAAAATATTAAGTATAAAAGCTCCCAGTAACAAAATCTAAAGCACGTATCAACAAAAGATCAAGTATTAAAGCTCAATCGTACTCTCCACCACTTAAGGCGGTCCACCAAAGGCCCTCAGATCGGCCCCTCAGAAGTTATATGCGTTAATTGCGTTGCTGCCTCTTTTTCTTCTTCTTCCCTTTGTCCTTTTCTCCTTGCTTCTTGCTCTTATATCTTCTTCAATCTGGAATATCTCAAAAGGCCAAGAGCCCAGAAATACTTAAGTTTAGTAAAAGATTACATAATGGCATGACTATGTATTGACCATTCACCAGCTCCTAGAACCTCTGGCGTCAACTTTTTCTTCTTGGGAATCCTTTTTGCATCAAAGTTAATTCAGAAGCGGACATTGAGATTGGGGTTTCATGTTACTTTACAAAGTTTATAACTTATATGAATAATTGGGTTTTCCACACCCCCAAGTTTTCCAAAGCACAATTCTTGTGTGGTGGTCAGTATGTTCTTGGTGAATCTGCATAAAACATAATATATATAAGATAGCCTAGGAGAGACTATCAATTAAACACAAATCTCCCAGGAAAATTACATAAAAAATGTGTACAAGCTGTTCATAAAACCTAGGGTTTTACACCTGCTCACCAATCATTAATGGAAGAATAGCATGACAAATTTTCATGGTTAGATCGAAATTATCATTTTCATTACGCCTTCAATTCTTTTTGTTGGTAAAATACAGTATGTGTTTACTATCAGGACATAAATATTCATTGAACTCCAGCCAACTCTTTTGATAACATCTTTCCTAACCGTCTTTCAACTGTACATGCGTATTATACAGGTAATACTTATCATTTTGGCTTACCAAATCTAACTGTAATAAAAACACACATACTGCTCGTCAGCAGTAACCACTGTGAAACATCGCTTCAGTTTTGGCACCGATACCTCTCTATGCTCATCTGATTAATGACCAAAAAGGCCAGCATTATGAGGCCACTAAAGCAACACCGTATGTTCGTGCATGGCCCACCTAAGGATGTCATGTTATTACTCTACCTTCCACAAAACATAATACAAAAAATGCTTATTTTTAGACCTCTAATTCACCAGCGTCATCAACACCTTAAGTATTAATAGACTTAAACCTGAGAAGATACTCCAATGTCAAGTAAAATCAATGGCTTAGAGAATACTTAAAAATTGAAAAAAATTTTAGATAATAGTATCTGTGAAGATAGCTATGAATTTCCCTATAAAATGCAATGGCCATTAAGAGAATCAAATACAAAACACACAGGACATTCTTCGAAATTAAATTGAACAGGAAAAATTATAAATGTCAGGAAAAAGATATTTGCCTGCTAAAGAACAATTGCATTCGATCCCTGAGACAAACAATGACAAGGATAATTGCAAAAGCATTGCTATCGCGGTCATACCATCACTGATTTTACACCCTGTAAGAACAAGCTTCAAAAACCTTATCATCTGTGGAGTAAATATCCTTAACCGCAAAATGTAAAGCATGTATGTATCAACAAAAAGCTTCTCACCCGTGCAGTACAAATGATAAACATACCCTTTCACCAGGTCATATACCCCTCTTTCCTCTGGTACCAACTTTTCTTATTTGTCGGGGTATTCTTTTCAGTCAAAGTTTATTCAGAAACAGACTTTTAAAGCCGTATTTGTGCTGTGGACAGTATGTTGCTTGTAAACCAGTAAAAATGTAATTGGATGATGTGAGATAACATAGGACAAACTATCAACCAAAAAGAAAGTTGCCAATGTTGTTATAATACAAATTTAGGATTGATTGGACTTTCTATAATTACAAAATAAACGCTTACAAGGTGTTCATGAAACAAAGCGTTCTTGCTCACCATTCAATAAAGGAAGAATCTTGATAATAGCTTGACGCATGTTCATGGTTAGAAAGAAAAGGCAAGTTATGCCAAAAAACACAAGACAAGACACCACAAGGAAAATTCTGAGTGTCTTTATGAAACAGATCGTCACTCTGAACATGTTATAGCATAGTAAATTAGAAACGGAATAGAAAGAGCACATAAAAATTGGGATTTAGAAGCTTAGACCATAGATGCGCCATGATTATCAAACAAGGTCAAATTGAACTGCGGATATCGCTAATCTAGGGTGACTTATAATTAGAACGGGTAAGTGCTGGAGACAACTAACAGAACAGACAAGGCAAGATATGCAAAATAAATTGCAGGAACATGCTTATGACTTCTCCTGTAAAACGAAATGGAATTCAGGAAATCAAGTACGAAGGATACATAACTCCACTTACTAGTACAGAACAACACAATAAAGAGGACATTCTTTAAAATTCATCGACTATGAAAACATAACTTTCAGGAACACTGTATTTACCAAGGTTTATATGTATTACCTTATGCAATGTGCTTGAGCAGAATATGCGATTCGAGAGCAACGTTTGCTGGAGTGCAATGCAACTAACGCATGCCTACAGGAACAAAAACACTCAAGTGGGTGTTTCTAATTATTTATAGAAATTTTCCATTATTTCATTGAAAACCAGCTAAACTAAACATTAGCCAGAGACTCAAAGCGTATGTGCTTAAAGTCAAGTCCTTTTTCAAATCATAAAGATTTTTGAAACCAAAAAATTGAAAAACACGAGCACTTTTAGAAAACACTTACTGAACTAATGTGCATCATTAACAGAACTCTTTCCTTTTATCAGATATTTTCAAGAAGGGGGTGAAGGGATAAAAGAAAACTGGTAAGCATCAATACTGTGTGCTTACCATTCCAAGAATTTCAATACGTTGGAAAAGAAATAGCCCTCCGACATAAACACATCATACACATTATACAGTGAACATATTCATTCAATACCTATGACAACACTGAGAAGGATAACTGCAAAAGCAACGGTACCCCTGTCATACGATCCTTCCTTCATACCCTGCAAGAAAAAATAAAGGCAAAAGGCAACACCCAAAAAATCTATTCATGTCTAGAACGGAAAAAAAGATGCACAACACATAATGATATTCCTTTTTCAGAGATGGTGATGTTATTGCTGCTTCTACATTTATTGGAAGTCAATGATTGCATCTTTTTCCGCAAAAGAAATGGTACCACGGTCATGCCAGTCCTCCTTCATACCCTGTAAGCAAAAAGAAATCATAAGGCAGCACTGAAAAAAATATTCATGTCTGAAACGGATAAGGATTGACAACCAATCAGGATACTCCTTTTTCAGCTGTGGCACTGTTTCACAGATTCTACATTCACTGGAGTGGCCCAGGCCATTATTATAAATAACAAAATTATGATTTCCATTAGGCTTTCTACTCTTTTTCCTAGTGAAAAATGGAATGTGTTTACTATTAGAACATAAATAGACATTGAACTCCAGCCAACATATATTTCAAACCCGAGTTTCAAATGCATATAATTTATAGGTAATACTTCAACCTCTGGGCCAGCAAAATGTAACTCTCGTTAAAACACACATAAGGCCACCCAGATTAATCAAAGTTAATCCAAACTGAAACCCACTCAAGAACAAATTAATCCATAAATCCTACAGCAGTAGACATAAAAAAAACATATGCATACAGATACCAAGAACAAGCTCCCAATGATCAAAAAATCTAAAGCATGTATCAACAAATCATTAAGTATAAAAGCTAAATCGTACTCTCCACCACTTAAGGCAGTCCACCAAAGGCCCTCAATGCTGCCTCTCAGCAGTTATATGCGTTCATTACGTTGCTGCCTCTTTTCTTCCACCTTTTCTCCTTGCTTCTTGCTACTATATCTTCTCAAATTGAGCTTTCACCAGCTGCAAGAATCTTCAGTGTCAACTTTTTCTTTTTGGGTATCCTTTTTGCATCAAATTTAATTCAGTAATGGACTTTGGAATTGGGGTTTCATCTTATTTACAAATTCTATATCTTAAATGAATGGGTTTTTGACACCCCCAAGTTTTCCAAATTGTAATTCTTGTGCAGTGGTCAGTATGTTCATCGTGAATCTGCATAAACATAACAGGTATATATAAGATAAACCTAGGACAGACTATCAAGCAAACACAAAATGTGAGAAATGACAGGAAGATACTTATCAGTATCCCTGTAAAACGAAATGGAAATTAAAAAATAAAGGATACATAATTCACTTGTAGGTTTCCAGCCTCGTTCAAAATGTGTGCAGCCTGACCCCGTCCATGCATCAGCTTATTCTAAATCGGCATATGTGTCCATGCATCAGCTTATTCTAAATCGGCATATCCAATTCACACATTAGAGCCAGAAAAAAAAATGAGTAATCTATGATGAGTGATCTAAGATACATTTGTTTTGAAATTAATTACTGATGGTAAGCATTTCTTCTTCCTTTTCAAGTCAAAGGTGGATAGAAACCTGCGAGTGGCATTCAGCACATGCGCAGCTTGATAAAAAGGCACAATAATTAGCACAGCCCAAGACTACTGGTTTGAAATAACAAGATAAAAAGATGGGAATCCAGGCGGAACAGATAGACTGAACCTAAGCAGTTAAGAAACTCCCCCAAGCTTGAGCTATATTCTTAGAGAAGTCTAGTTCGTAAACAAGATTGTAAGGTTGAACATTAAAGTCATCCATGACTGGTCCCCATTGTATATACAGAAAGAATAATCTTGCAAATAGAACTTCAAAAGTCATAAGTATAACAAAATTATAATTTTCAATAAGCCTTCAGTTCTTTTTGCTAGTAAAATATAGTATGTGTTCACTATCAGAACATAAATATTCACTGAACTCCAGCCAACACTTTGGCTAACATCTTTCCTAACCGTCTTTCGACTGTATATGCATTATTTTATAGGTAATACTTATTATTTCGGCTTACTAAATCTAAATGGAATAAAAAAACACACATACTGGCCCATCAGCAGTAAACACTGTGGAAGATCGTTTTAGTTTTGGCACCAATACCTCTCTAAGCTTATCTGATTAACGACAAAAATGACCAACTTATGATACCATTAAAGCAACACCGTATTTTGGTGCATGGCCCACCTAAGGATGTCATGTTCTTACTATCCCTTCCACAAAACATAATACAACAAATGCCTATTTTTACCAGACTTTTAGTTCACCAGCATCATCAGCACCTTAAGTAGTAATAATAGACTTCAACCTAAGAAGATAATCCAATGTCTTCTTTGTCTATGCCAAGTAAAATCAATGGCCAAGAGAATACTTGGAAATTTCATAAAATTCTAGATAACAATACCTGTTCATAAAGCACAAATAGCAAGATAGCTATGACTTTTCCTATAAAATGTAATGGCCATTCAGAAAATCAAATACAAAAAGCACAGGACATTCTTCGAAATTAAATTGAACAGGAAAAAGATATTTGCCTGAAAAAGAACAATTGTATTCGATACCTCAGACAAACAACGGCAGAGATAATTGCAAAAGCAATGCTACCGCGGTTATACCATCACTGATTTACACCCTGTAAGAACAAGGTTCAAAACACTTATCATTTGTGGAGTAAAAATACTTCACCACAAAATGTGAAGCATGTATATATCAACAAAAACCTTACCACCCGTGAAGTACAAATGATAAACATACCTGGCCCTCTCACCAAGTCATATTTTGGAGTCTTCTTTTGAGTCAATGTTTATTCAGAAACAGACTTTTGAAGCCATACTTGTGCTGTGGACAGTATGTTGCCTGCACACCTGTAAAAATGCAATTGAATGATGTCAGAAAACATAGGACAGACTATCAACCAAAAAGAAAGTCGCCAATGTCGTTATAATACAGATTTAGGATTCATTGGACTTCTATAATTACAAAATAAATGCTTATAAGGTGTTCATAAAACAAAGGGTTCTTGCTCACGAATCATTAAAGGAAGAATCTTGATAATAGCTTGACATATGTTCATGGTTAGAAAGAAAAGGCAGATTATGCCATAAAACACTGGACAGCACACTTGTCAGTGTCTTTATGATATAGATCATTACTCTGAACAAGTTGTACCATACTTTAAAAAGGTCTAGAGCCCAGAAATACTTAAGTTTAGTAAAAGAGTAGAGAATGGCATGACTCTGTATTGAGCTTTCACCAGCTGCAAGAATCTTCGGCGTCAACTTTTTCTTCTTGGGTATCTTTTTTGCATCAAATTTAATTCAGAAATGGACTTTGGAATTGGGGTTTCATCTTACTTTACAAATTCTATAACTTAAATGAATGGGTTTTCCACACCCCCTAGTTTTCCAAACCATAATTCTTGTGCTGTGGTCAGTCAGTATGTTCATCGTGAATCTGCATAAACATGACACGTATATATAAGATAACCTAGGACAGACTATGAACCAAACACAAACCTGCCATGAAAATTACATACAAAATGCTTGCAAACTGTTTATAAAACCTAGGGTTTTACACCTGCTCACCAATCATTACAGGAAGAATAGCGTGATAAATATCCATGGTTGGATCCTTGCTATAAAAAAGATCTAACGATGATTAGTTAGAACAAGAATGCAATACCCTAAAACTGCCATGATAATGAAGCGAGGTCAGATTGAAATGGGGAAATGGCAGACCTCGGATGTCTGCATAACTGAATTGGTTATGTACTATGAGAAATGGCAGGAAGATACTTATCTGTTTCCCTGTAAAACGAAATGGAAATTAAAAAATAAAGGATACGGAATTCACTTGTTGGTCTCCAGCCTCATTCAAAATGTGAGCAGCCTGACTCCATCCATGCATTAGCTTATTCTAAATCAGCATATCCAATTCACACATTAGAGCCAGAAAAGGAAATGAGTAATCTAAGATGAGTGATCTAAGACACATTTTTTTTTAAAAAAATTAATTACTGCTGGTATGGCTTGTGCATGTGCTGCATTTCTTCTTCCTTTTCAAGTGTAAGGTGGATCGAAACCTGCGAGTGGCAGTCAGTGCATGTGCAGCTTGATAAAAAGTCACAATAATCAGCACAGCCCAAGACTATTGGTTTGAAATAACAAGATAAAAAGATGGGAATCCAAGACTGAACCTAAGCAGTTATCTGAACCTAAGAAGCTAAAGAAACTCCCCCAAGCCTAAGCTTTATTCATAGAGAAGTCTAGATTGTAAGGTTGAACCTTCAAATTCATCCATGACTGGTCCCCATTGCATATACGGAAAGAATAATCTTGCAAATAGGACTTCAAAAGTCATAAGTATATCAAAATTATAATTTTCATTAAGCCTTCAGTTCTTTTTTTTATGTAAAATATTCACTGAACTCCAGCCAACACTTTGGCTAACATATTTCCTAACCTTCTTTCGACTGTATATCCAATATTTTATAGGTAATACTTATCATTTTGGCTTACTAAATCTTACTGCAACGAAAACACACATACTGGCCCATCAGCAGTAAACACCGTGGAAGATAGCTTCAGTTTTGGCACTGATGCCTCTCTACGCTTATCTGATTAATGACAAAAAGACCAACATTATGATGCCATTAAAGCAACACCGTATTTTGGTTCATGGCCCACCTAAGGATATCATATTCTTACTATCCCTTCCACAAAACATATTACAACAAATGCTTATTTTTACCAGACCTTTAGTTCACCAGCATCATCAGCACCTTAAGTAGTAATAATAGACTTCAACCTGAGAATATCCAATGTCTTCTGTGTCTATGCCAAGTAAATTCTAAGGCTTAGAGAATACTTAGAAATTGCATAAAATTCGACATAACAGTACCTGTTAATACACCACAAATAGCAAGATAACTGTAATGCCCATTCAGAAAATTATTAACAAAACACACAGGACATTCTTTGAAATTAAATTGAACAGGAAAAAGATCTTTGCCTGAAAAAGAACAATTGTATTCGATACCACAGACCAACAATGACAGGGATAATTGCAAAAGCAATGCTACTGCGGTTATACCATCACTGATTTACACCCTGTAAGAACAAGGTCCAAAACTCTTATCATCTGTGCAGTAAATATCCTTAACCACAAAATGAGAAGCATGTATCTATCAACAAAAACCTTATCACCCGTGAAGTACAAATGTTAAACATACCTGGCCCTCTCACCAGGTCATATTTTGGGGTCTTCTTTTGAGTCAATGTTTATTGAGAAACAGACTTTTGAAGCCATACTTGTGATGTGGACAGTATGTTGCCTGCACACCTGTAAAAATGTAATTGATTGATGCAACATAACATAGGAGAGACTATCAACCAAAAAGAAAGTTGCCAATTTCGTTCTAATACAGATTTAAGATTCACTGGACTTCTATAATTACATAATGAACACTTACAAAGTGTTCATGAAACAAAGGGTACTTGCTCACCAATCATCAAAGGAAGAATCTTGATAATGGCTTGACACATGGTCGTGGTTAGAAAGAAAAGCGTCTTAATGATACAGATCATTACTCTGAACAAGTTGTAGCATACTTGAAAAATTTGGATTCGGAAGGTTTTAGACCATAAAAGTGTCATGATCATCTAACAAGGTCAAATTGAACTCCAGAAATTGCTAACCTAGGTGCTGTAGGCAACTAACAGAACAGACAAAGCAAGATATGCAGAGCAAATGGCAAGAAGATACTGATGACTTCTACTGCAAAACGAAATGGAAATTCAGGAAATCAAGTACAAAGGATACAGAACTCCACTTACTAGTACAGAACAACAAATTAAAGAGGACGTTCTTTGAAATTCACTGAATAGGAAAACATATCTTCCAGGGAAAGTGTATTTACATGATGACATTAATTAATATATCTCTTTCCTTTTATCAAATATTTTTAAGAAGGGGATGGCGGGATAAAGAAAACTGGTAAGCATCAATACCGCATGCTTACCATTTCAAGAATTTCAATACGCTGGAAGAAATATTGGCCCTACAACATAAATACATTTTACACATTATACAATGAATTTCATTCACACTGACAAGGATAACTCCAAATGCAAAGGTACCCCTTCCATACCACCCTTCCTTTATACCCTGCAAGCAAAAATAAAGGCATAATAAGGCAACACCCAAAAAATCTTTTCATGTCTAGAAAGGAAAAAATATACATAACAAATAATGATATTCCTTTTTCGGAGATGGACTGTTATTACTGCTTCTACACTTACTAGAATTCAAGGACTGTATCTTTTACTGCAAAAGCAATGGTACCCCTGTTATACTTATGACACCACTGACAAGGATAACAGTAAAAGCAATGGTACTCCTGTCATACCATCCTTCTTTTGTACCCTGCAAGCAAAAAAAAAGGCATAAGGCAACACCCAAAAAATATATTCATCTCTAGAACGGAAAAAAGATACATAAAAAATAATGATATTCCTTTTGGAAGATGGTGCTATTATTACTGCTTCTACATTTACTCGAAGTCAAGGATTACACCTTTTACTGCAAAAGAAATGCTACCACTGTCATACCAGTCCTCCTTCATACCCTATCAGCAAAAAGAAATCATAAGGGAGCACCGAAAAAAATATTCATATCTGACACGGACAAGGATTGACAACAGATCAGGATACTCCTTTTTCAGTTGTGGCGCTGTTATTACAGATTCTACGTTGACCAGATGGATTGCATCTTTAATATACACTAATGGCCCAGCCCAGTACTCTAAACAGCAAAATTATGATATCCAATAGGCCTTCTACTCTTTTTAGTTGTGAAAAAAGGAATGTGCTTACTATGAGAACATAAATAGACATTGAACTCCTGCCAACATATCTTTCAAACCCGAGTTTCACCTATATATAGTTTATATGTAATACTTCAAACTCTGGGCATACTAAATGTAACTCTGATTAAAACACACATACAGCCACCCAAATTAATCAGAGTTAATCGAAACTGAAACCCACTCAAGATCAAATTAGTCCATAAATCCTACAGCAATAGACATAAAAAGATCATATGGACCAACTAAATAGACCACCCAAAGCAACATATGCATACAGATACCAAGAACAAGCTGCCAATAACCCCAAAATCTAAAGCATGTATCAACAAAACATTAAGTATATAAGCTAAATCATACTCTCCTCCACCACTTAAGGCAGTCCACCAAAGGCCCTCAGGTGCCGCCTCTCACCAGTTATATTCGTTCATTACGTCGCTGTATCTTTTCTTCCTCCTTTTCCCCTTGCTTCTTGCTCTTATATCTTCTTAAATCTGGAATACATCAAAAGGTCAAGAGCCCAGAAATACTTAAGTTTAGTAAACAAGTAGAGAATGGCATGACTCTGTATTGAGCTTTCACCAGCTGCAAGAATCTTCGGCATCAACTTTTTCTTCTTGGGTATCTTTTTTGCATCAAATTTAAATTCAGAAATGGACTTTGGAATTGGGATTTCATCTAAATTTACAAATACTATAACTTAAATGAATGGGTTGCCCACACCCCCAAGTTTTCCAAACCATAATTCTTGTGTTGTGGTCCGTACATTCTTCGTGAATCTGCATAAACATAATAGACATATATAAGATAGCCTAGGACAGACAATCAACCAAATACAAATCTGCCATGCAAATTACATAAAAAATGCTTACAAGCTGTTCATAAAACCTAAGGTTTTACACCTGCTCACCGATCATCAAAAGAAGAATAGCGTGAGAAATATTCATGGTTGGATAATTACTATAAAAAAGTTACAGCGATAACTAATTAGAACAGGAATACAAGACCCAAAAACTGTCATGATTATCAAGCGAGGTCAAATTGAAATGCGGAAATGGCAGACCTGGGACGCCTGCATAACTGAATTGGATATGTGCTGTGGCAGACCTGGCAGACCTTGGCACTTTCTCAGTAAATATAACGCAAATTAAAAACATAGAGGATACAGAACTCACTTAACGCAAATTAAAAACATAGAGGATACAGAACTCACTTGTTAGCCTCATTCAAAATGTGTACAGCCTGACTCCGTCTAAGCATTTGCATATTCTAAATCAGCATATACAATTCACACATTAGAACCACAATAGAAAATGAGTAATCTAAAATGAGACATCTAAGATACAATTGTTTTGAAATTAAATAATGCTGGTATGGCCTGTGCATGTGCTGCATTTCTTCTTCCTTTTCAAGTGTAAGGTGGATCGAAACCTGCAAGCAGCCAGCACATGTGCAGCTTGATACAAAGACACAATAATTAGTAAAGCCCAAGACTATTGGTTAAAACTAACAAGATAAAAGCATGGGAATCCAGGTGGAACAGTTAGACTGAACCTAAGCAGTTAAGAAATTCCCCCAAGCCTGAGCTATATTCATAGTGAAGTTTAGATTGTAAACTAGATTGTGAGCTAGAACCTTAAAAGTCATATGACTATTCCCCATTCTATAAACATAAAAATAAACTTGCAAATAGAACTTTAAAAGTTAAAAATATATCAAAATTACAATTTTCCTTAAGCCTTCCCCTCTTTTTGTTAATAAAATAAAGTATGTGCTCACTATCAGAACATAAATATTCATTGAACTCCAGCCAACACTTTGGCTAACATCTTTCAACGGTATATATTTTATGCGTAACACTTATCATTTTGGCTTACTGAATCAAACAGCAATAAAAATACACATAGTGGCCTGTCAGCAGCAACCATTGGGGAAATCCGATTCAGTTTTGGCACCGATATGTGTCTACGCTCATCTGATTAATGACAAAAATATGAGGCCATTTAAACATAATCTTATTTTCCGGAAAAGGGTATGTGCCGGCAAAAGAACAAGTACATTTGATACCCGAGACAAACGATGACAAGGATAATTGACAAAGCAATGCTACAGCAGTCATACCATCACAAATTTACAGCCTGTAAGAACAAGGTTCAAAAAGCCTATCATCTGTGGAGTAAATCTTCTTAACCACAAAATATGAAGCATATATGTATCAACAAAAAGCTTATCAACCGTGAAGTACTTATACATACCCTTTCACCAGGTCATATAACCCCCTTGCCTCTAGCATAACCTTTTCTAATTTTTCGGGGTATTCTTTTGAGTCAAAGTTTATTCAGAAACAAACTTTTGAAGCCATGCTTGTGCTGTGGACAATATGTTGCTTCTGAACCTGTAAAAATGAAATCGAATTATGTAAGATAGCATAGGACAGACTATCAACCAAAACGAAAGTTGCCAATGTCGTTATAGTACAGATTTTGGATTCATTGGACTTCTATAATTACAAAATAAATTCTTACAAAGTGTTCATGAAACGAAGGGTTCTTGCTCACCAATCATTAAAGGAAGAATCATGATAATAGCTTGACACATAATCATGGTTAGAAAGAAAAGGCAGGTTAGATCATAAAACACAGGACAAGACACTTGTCAGTGTCTTTATGATACAGATCATTACCCTGAACAAATCATAGCATACTTAATTAGAAAGGGAATAGAAAAGAGCACATAAAAAATTTCGAGTCAGAAGGTTAGACCATAAAAGTGTCATGATTATCAAACAAGGTCAAATTGAACTGCAGAAATCGCTAACCTAGGTGCTATGGTAACTAACAGAATAGACAAACAAAGAGATGCAGAACAAATAACAAGAAGAAACTTATGACTTCTCCTGTAAAACGAAATGGAAATTCAGGAAATCAAGCATGAAGGATACAGAACTCCACTTACTAGTACATAACAACAAAATAAGAACAACAAAATAAAGAGGACATTCTTTAAAATTCATTGACTATAAAAACATACCTTTCAGGAAAAGTGTATTTATCAAGGTTTATATGTATTACCTTATGCAATGTGCTCGAGCAGAATATGCGATTCGAGAGGAACGTTTGTTGAAGTGCAACGCAAGGGCAGGCATGCATAAAAGTAAGGGATGCATACAGGAACAAACACTCAGGTGATTGTTTCTAATTTTTTTTTTGGTCAAAAAATTATTCCATTATTTCATTAAAACCCAGCTAAACTCAACATTAGCCAGAGAATCGAAGCGTATGTACTTAAAGTCATGACATTTTTTAAATCATATAGATTTCGGAACTACAAAATTGAGAAACTGGAGCACTTTTAGAAAACACTTACCAAACTAATGAGCATAATTAACAAAACTCTTTCCTTTTAGCATGCATTTTTTAAGAAGGGGGCGGCGGGATAAGAAAACCTGTATGCATCAATACCGCATGCTTACCAATTCAAGAATTTTGATACCCTGGAAGAAGAATTAGCCCTCCAACATAAACACATTTTACACATTATACAATGAACAATTTCATTCAATACCTATGACAACACTAAGTAGGATAATTGCAAAAGCAAGCAATGGCAAAAGCAAAGGTACCCCAGCCATACCATCCTTCCTTTATACCCTGCAAGCAAAAATAAAGGCATAAGGCAACACCCAAAAAATCTATTCATGTCTGGAATGGAAAAAAGATACATAACAAATAATGATATTCCTTTTTCAGAGATGGTGCTATTATTACTACTTCTACATTTACCGGAAGTCAAGGATTGCATCTTTGACTGCAAAAGAAATGCTACCATTGTCATATCAGTCCTCCTTCACACCCACTAAGCAAAAAGAAATCATAAGGCAGCACCGAAAAAAATATTCTTATCTGAAACGGAGAAGGATTGACAATCAATCAGGATACTCCATTTTCAGTGTGGCGCTGTTATCACAGACTCTACATTCACTGGATGGATTGCATCTTTCATATACAGTAATGGCCCAGCCCATTACTCTAAACAACAAAATTATGATTTTCATTTGGCCTTCTACTCTTCTTAGCAGTGAAAACCGGAATGTATGGGCATTGAACTCCAGCCAACATATCTATCAAACCCCGAGTTTCAACTATATATAGTTTATAGGTATTACTTCAATTCTGGGCATACTAAATGTAACTCTAATTAAAATACACAGAAGGCCACCCAGATTAATCAAAGTTAACCGAAACTGAAACCCACTCAAGATCAAATCAATCCATAAATCCTACTTAAATAGACATAAAAAGAACATATGGACCTACTAAATAGACCACCCAAAGTAACATATGCATACAGATACCAAGAACAAGCTCCCAATAACCATAAAATCTAAAGCACGTATCAACAAAACATTAAGTATAAAAGCAAAATCGTACTCTCCGTCAATTAAGGCGGTCCACCAAAAGCCCTCAGTGCTGCCTCTCAGCAACTATATGCGTTAATTACGTTGCTGCCTCTTTTCTTCGTCGGTCCTTTGTCCTTTTCTCCTTGCTTCTTGCTCATATGTCTGCTTAAATCTGGAATATCTCAAAAGGTCAAGAGCCCAGAAATACTTAAGTTTAGTAAAAGATTACAGAATGGCATGACTGTGTATTGACCTTTCTTCTTGGGTATCCTTTTTGCATCAAACTTAATTCAGAAACGGACTTTGGAATTGGGGTTTCATCTTACTATACAAATTTTATAACTGAAATGAATAATTGGGTTTTCCACACCCCCCAAGTTTTCCAAACCATAATTCTTGGGTTGTGGGCATCATGTTCTTAGTGAATCTGCATAAACATAATAGATAGATATAAGATAACCTTGGACAGACTATCAACCAAACACAACTCTGCCATGAACATTACGTAGAAAATGCTTACAAACTGTTTATAAAACAGAGGGTTTAATAACTGCTCATCAATCATTAAGGGAAGAATAAAAAAGTTGGATCATTACTATAAAAAAGTTATAGTGATGATTAATTAGAACAGGAATACAATGCCCTAAAACTGTCATGATTATCAAGAAAGATCAAATTGAAATGAGGAAATGGCAGACCTTGGATGTCTGCATAACTGAATTGGTTATGTACTGTGAGAAATGGCAGGAAGATACTTATCACTTTTCCTGTAAAACGAAACGGAAATTAAAAAAATAGAGGATACAGAACTCCCTTGTGGTCTCCAGCCTCATGAAAAATATGTGCAGCCTGACTCCGTCCATGCATCAGCTTATTCTAAATCGGCATATCCAATTCACACATTAGAACCACAATAGAAAATGAGTAATATAAAATGTGTGATCTAAGATACATTCGTTTCAAAATTAATTAGTGGAACATTTACACTGAACCTAAGCAGTTAAGAAACTCTCCCAAGCCTCAGCTATATTTATAGAGAAGTCTATATTGTAAACTAGAACTTAAAAAGTCAGCCATGACTATTCCCCATTGTATATACAGAAAGAATAATGTTGCAAATAGAACTTTAAAAGTCAAAAGTATATCAAAATTATAATTTTCATTAGGCCTTCATTCTTTTTGTTAGTAAAATACAGTATGTGTTCACTATCAGAACATAAATATTCATTGAACTCCAGCCAACACATTGGCTAACATCTTTCCTAACCGTCTTTCAACTATATATATTTTATAGGTAATACTTATCATTTTGGCTTACTAAATCTATCTGCAATACAAACACACATACTCGCCTGTCAACAGAAAACATGTATGTATCAACAAAAAACTTATCACACGTGAAATACAAATGATAAACATACCTGACCCTTTCAAAAGGTCATATATCCCTGTTGCCTCTGGCATCAATTTTTTTTTTTTTTTTTTTTGGGAGGTATTATTTTGAGTAAAAGTTTATTCGGAAACAGACATTTGAAGCCATACTTGTGCTGTGAACAGTATGTTGCTTGTAAACCTTTAAAAATGTAATTGAATGATGTAAGATAACATAGGACAGACTATCAACCAAAATGAAAGTTGTCAATGTCATTATAATACAGATTTAGGATCCACTGGACTTCTATAATTACAAAATAAATGCTTACAAGGTGTTCATGAAACAAAAGGTTCTTGCTCACCAATCATTAAAGGAAGAATCTTGATAATAGCTTGACACATGTTCATGGTTAGAAAGAAAAGGCAGGTTATGCCATAAAACACATGACAAGAACACAACAAGGAAACTTGTCAGTGTCATTATGATACAGATCGTTACTATGAACAAGTTAAAGCATAGTTAATTAGAAAGGGAATAGAAAAGAGCATATAAAAATTTGGATTCAGAAGGTTAGACCATAAAAGTGCCGTGATCATCAAACAAGGTCAAATTGAACTGCGGAAATCGCTAACCCGGCCCACCCTGTAAAACGAAATGGAAATTCAGGAAATCAAGTACGAAGGATACAGAATTCCACTTACTAGTACAGAACAACAAAATCAAGAGGACATTCTTTAAAATTCATTGAATATAAAAGCATATCTTCCAGTGAAAGTGTATTTACATGATGAAAAAGTACCAAGGTTTATGTATTACCTTATGCAATGTGCTTGAGCAGAATATGCGATTCGAGAGGAACGTTTGCCTAAGTGCAATGCAAGTAAGGCATGCATACAAGTAAGGCATGCCTACAGCAGCAATATTTCCATTATTTCATTAAACTCAACATTAGCCGGAGACTCGAAGCGTATGTACATAAAGTCATGTCCTTTTTCAAATCATAAAGATTTTCAGAACCACAAAATTGAAGAACTGGAGCACTTATAGAAAACACTTACCAAATAATGAGCATAATTAATATAACTCTTTCCTTTTATCATATATTTTTAAGAAGGGGGTGAGCATGCAGTATTGATGCTTACCATTTCAAGAATTTCGATACACTGGAAGAAGAATTAGCCCTCCAACTTACACACATTTTGCACATTATACAATGAACAATTTCATTCAATACCAATGACAGCATTGACAAGATTAACTGCAAAGCAATGGTACCCCTGTCATACCATCCTTCCTTTCTACACTGCAAGCAAAAATAAAGGCATAAGGCAACACCCAAAAACTCTATTCATGTCTAGAACGAAAAAAAGATATATAACAAATAATGATATTCATTTTTGGGAGATGGTGATGTTATTACTGCTTCTACATTTACTGGAAGCCAAGGATTGCATCTTTTACTGCAAAAGCAATGGTAACCCTGTTAGACCATCTTCCCTTTATACCCTGCAAGCCAAAATAAAGGCATAAGGCAACACCCAAAAAATCTATTCATGTCCAGAACGGAAAAAAGATACATAACAAATAATGATATTCCTTTTTCGGATATGGTGCTGTTATTATTGCTTCTACATTTACTGGAACTCAAGGATTGCATCTTTTACTGCAAAAGAAATGCTACCACCGTCATACCAGTCCTCCTCACACCCTGTAAGCAAAAATAAATCATAAGGCAGCACCAAAAAAAATATTCATATCTGAAACGGATAAGGATTGACAACCAATCAGAATATTCCTTTTTCAGTTGTGGCACTGTTATCACAGATTTAACATTCACGGGATGGATTGCATCTTTAATAAACAGTAATGGCCCAGGCTGGTACTCTACACATCAAAATTATGATTTCCATTAGGCCTTCTACTCTTCTTAGTAGTGAAAAACAGAATGTGTTTATTATTAGAACATAAACAGACATTGAACTCCAGCAAGCATATCTTTCAAACACGTGTCTCAACAGTATATAGCTTATTGGTAATACTTCAAACTCTGGGCATACTAAATGTGACTCTCATTAAAACACACATAAGGCCACCCAGTTTAATAAGAGTTAATTGTAACTGAAACCCACTCAAGATCAAATTAGTCCATAAATCCTACTGCAATAGACATAAAAAGAACATATGGACCAACAAAATAGACCACCGAAAGCAACATATGCATACAGATACCAAGAACAAGCTCCCAATAATCAAAAAAATCTAAAGCATGTATCAACAAAACATTAAGTATATAAGCTAAATCATATGCTCCTCCACCACTTAAGGCAGTCCACCGAAGACCCTCAGGTGCTGCCAGCAGTTATCTCTGTTTATTACGTTGCTGCCTCTTTTCTTGCTCCTTTTCTCCTTGCTTCTTGCTCCTATATCTTCTTAAATTTGGAATACATAGAAAGGTCAAGGGCCCAGAAATACTTAAGTTTAGTAAAAGAGTAGAGAATGGCATGACTCTGTATTGAGCTTTCAACAGCTACAAGAATCTTCGGCGTCAACTTTTTCTTCTTGGGTATCTTTTTTGCATCAAATTTAATTCAGAAATGGACTTTGGAATTGGGGTTTCATCTTACTTTACAAATTCTATAACTTAAATGAATGGGTTTTCCACACCCCCAAGTTTTCCAAACCATAATTCTTGTGCTGTGGTCAGTATGTTCTTCGTGAATCTGCATAAACATAACACGTATATATAAGATAAATTAGGACAGACTATGAAGCAAACACAAACCTGCCATGGAAATTGCATACAAAATGCTTGCAAACTGTTTATAAAACCTAGGGTTTTACACCTGCTCACCAATCATTAAAGGAAGAATAGCCTGATAAATATTGATGGTTGGATCGTTAGTATAAAAAAGTTCTAACGATGATTAGTTAGAACAAGAATGCAATACCCTAAAACTGCCATGATTATGAAGCGAGATCTGATTGAAATGGGGAAATGGCAGACCTCGGATGTCTGCATAACTGAATTGGTTATGTACTGTGAGAAATGGCCGGAATATACTTATCAGTTTCCCTGTAAAACGAAATGGAAATTAAAAAATAAAGGATACAGGAATTCACTTGTTGGTCTCCAGCCTCGTTCAAAATGTGAGCAGCCTGACTCCATCCATGCATTAGCTTATTCTAAATCAGCATATCCAATTCACACATTAGAGCCAGAAAAGGAAATGAGTAATCTAAGATGAGTGATCTAAGACACATTTTTTTTTAAAAAAATTAATTACTGCTGGTATGGCTTGTGCATGTGCTGCATTTCTTCTTCCTTTTCAAGTGTAAGGTGGATCGAAACCTGTGAGTGGCAGTCAGCGCATGTGCAGCTTGATAAAAAGTCACAATAATTAGCACAACCCAAGACTATTGGTTTGAAATAACAAGATAAAAAGACGGGAATGCAAGACGGAACCTAAGCAGTTATTATCTGAACCTAAGAACTTAAGAAACTCCCCCAAGCCTAAGCTTTATTCATACAAAAGTGTAGATTGTAAGGCTGAACCTTCAAAGTCATCCATGACTGGTCCCCATTGCATATATAGAAAGAATAATCTTGCATATAGGACTTCAAAAGTCATAAGTATATCAAAATTATAATTTTCATTAAGCCTTCAGTTCTTTTTTTTTTAGTAAAATATTCACTGAAGTTGAGCCAACACTTTGGCTAACATTTCCCTAACCTTCTTTCGACTGTATATCCAATATTTTATAGGTAATACTTATCATTTTGGCTTACTAAATCTAACTGCAATGAAAACACACATACTGGCCCGTCAGCAGTAAACACTGTCGAAGATCGCTTCAGTTTTGGCACAGATACCACTCTACGCTTATCTTATTAATGACAAAAACGACCAACAATATGATGCCATTAAAGCAACACCGTATTTTTGGTGCATGGCCCACCTAAGGATATCATGTTCTTACTATCCCTTCCACAAAACATAATACAACAAATGCTTATTTTTACCAGACCTTTAGTTCACCACCATCACCGGCATCATGTTCTTAAAATCCAATGTCTTCTGTGTCTATGCCAAGTAAAATCTATGGCTTAGAGAATACTTAGAAATTGCATAAAATTCGACATAAGCGTACCTGTTAATACAGCACAAATAGCAAGATAGCTATGTCTTTTCCTTTAACATGTAATGGCCATTCAGAAAAATATTAACAAAACACACATGACATTCTTCGAAATTAAATTGAACAGGAAAAAAATATTTGCCTGAAAAAGAACAATTTTATTCGATACCTCAGACAAACAACGGCAGAGATACAATTGTTTTGAAATTAAATACTGCTGGTATGGCCTGTGCATGTGCTGCATTTCTTCTTCCTTTTCAAGTGTAAGGTGGATCGAAACCTGCAAGCAGCCAGCACATGTGCAGCTTGATACAAAGACACAATAATTAGTAAAGCCCAAGACTATTGGTTCGAACTAACAAGATAAAAGCATGGAAATCCAGGTGGAACAGTTAGACTGAACCTAAGCAGTTAAGAAATTCCCCCAAGCCTGAGCTATATTCATAGTGAAGTTTAGATTGTAAACTAGAACCTTAAAAGTCATATATGACTATTCCCCATTCTATAAACATAAAAATAATCTTGCAAATAGAACTTTAAAAGTTAAAAATATATCAAAATTATAATTGTTCTTAAGCCTTCCCCTCTTTTTGTTAATAAAATACAGTATGCGTACACTATAAGAACATAAATATTCATTGAACTCCAGCCAACACTTTGGCTAACATCTTTCAACTGTATATATTTTATGGGTAACACTTATCATTTGGCTTACTAAATCTAACAGCAATAAAAATACACAGTGGCCTGTCAGCAATAACCATTGGGGAAAATCGATTCAGTTTTGGCACCGATATGTGTCTACGCTCATCTGATTAATGACAAAAATGGCCAACATTATGAGGCCATTTAAACATAATCTTATTTTCATGCATGGCCCAGCTAAGGATGTCATATTCTTACTATCCCTTCCACAAAACATAATACAACAAATGCCTATTTTTACCAGACCTTTAGTTCACCAGCGTCATCAGCACCTTAAGTAGTAATAATAGACTTCAACCTAAGAAGATAATCCAATGTCTTCTTTGTCTATGCCAAGTAAAATCAATGGCCAAGAGAATACTTGGAAATTTCATAAAGTTCTAGATAACAATACCTGTTAATACAGCACAGATAGCAAGCTAGCTGTGACATTTCCTATAAAATGTAACGGCCAAGCAGAAAATCAAAACAAAACACACAGGACATTCTTTGAAATTAAATTGAACATGAAAAATTATAAATTTCAGGAAAAGGGTATTTGCAAGCAAAAGAAGAAGTGCATTTGATACCCAAGACAAACAATGACAAGGATAATTTCCAAAGCAATGCTACTGCAGTCATACCATCACTGATTTACAGCCTGTAAGAACAAGGTTCAAAAAGCTTATCATCTGTGGAGTAAATCTTCTTAACCACAAAATATGAAGCATATATGTATCAACAAAAATCTTATCAACCGTGAAGTACAAATGATAAACATACCCTTTCACCAGGTCATATAACCCACTTGCCTCTGGCATAACCTTTTCTAATTTTTCGGGGTATTCATTTGAGTCAAAGTTTATACAGAAACAAACTTTTGAAGCCACGCTTGTTCTGTGGACAATATGTTGCTTGTGAACCTGTAAAAGTGTAATCGAATGATGTAAGATAGCATATGACAGACTATCAACCAAAACGAAAGTTGCCAATGTCGTTATAGTACAGATTTAGGATTCATTGGACTTCTATAATTACAAAATAAATGGTTCATGAAACAAAGGGTTCTTGCTCACCAATCATTAAAGGAAGAATCATGATAATAGCTTGACACATAATCATGGTTAGAAAGAAAAGGCAGGTTATGCCATAAAACACAGGACAAGACAGTTGTCAGTGTCTTTATGATACAGATCATTACACTGAACAAATCATAGCATACTTAATATGAAAGGGAATAGAAAAAGCACATACAAAATTTGGAGTCAGAATGTTAGACCATAAAAGTGTCATGATTATCAAACAAGGTCAAATTGAACTGCAGAAATCACTAACCTAGGTGCTATGGTAACTAACAGAATAGACAAACAAAGAGATGCAGAACAAATAACCCGAAGAAACTTATGACTTCTCTTGTAAAACGAAATGGAAATTCAGGAAATCAAGCATGAAGGATACAGAACTCCACTTACTCGTACAAAACAACAAAATAAGCAGAACAATAAAATAAAGAGGACATTCTTTAAAATTCATTGACTATGAAAACATATCTTTCAGGAAAAGTGTATTTATCAAGGTTTATATGTATTACCTTATGCAATGAGCTCGAGCAAAATATGCGATTCGAGAGGAACGTTTGCTGAAGTGCAATGCAAGTAGGGCAGGCATGCATAAAAGTGAGGGATGCATACAGGAACAAACACTCAGATGGGTGTTCCTAATTATTTTTTTTTTGGTCAAGAAACTATTCCATTATTTCATTAAAACCCAGCTAAACTCAACATTAGCCAGAGACTCAAAGCGTATGTACTTAAAGTCATGTCCTTTTTTAAATTATATAGATTTCGGAACCACAAAATTGAGAAACTGGAGCACTTTCAGAAAACACTTACCAAACTAATGAGCATAATTAACAAAACTCTTTCCATGTAGCATGTATTTTTAAGAGAGGGGTGGCGGGCTAAGAAAACTGGTAAGCATCAATACCGCATGCTTACCAATTCAAGAATTTTGATACCCTGGAAGAAGAATTAGCCCTCCAACATAAACACATTTTACACATTATACAATGAAAATTTCATTCAATACCTATGACAACACAGAGTAGGATAATTGCAAAAGCAATGGTTCCCCAGTCATACCGCCCTTCCTTTATACCCTGCAAGCAAAAATAAAGGCATAAGGCAACACCCAAAAAAAATCTATTCATGTCTGGATGACAACACAGAGTAGGATAATTGCAAAAGCAAGCAATGGCAAAAGCAATGGTTCCCCAGTCATACCGCCCTTCCTTTATACCCTGCAAGCAAAAATAAAGGCATAAGGCAACACCCAAAAAAATCTATTCATGTCTGGAATGGAAAAAAGATACATAACAAATAATGATATTCCTTTTTCTGAGATGGTGTTGTTATTACTACTTCTACAATTACTGGAAGTCAAGGATTGCATCTTTGACTGCAAATGAAATGCTACCATTGTCATATCAGTCCTCCTTCACACCCATTAAGCAAAAAGAAATCATAAGGCAGCACCGAAAAAAATATTCTTATCTGAAACGGATAAGGATTAACAATCAATCAGGATACTCCTTTTGAAGGTGTGGCGCTGTTATCACAGACTCTACATTCACTGCATGGATTGCATCTTTAATACACACTGATGGCCCAGCCCATTACTGTAAACAACAAAATTATGATTTTCATTTGGCCTTCTACTCTTCTTAGCAATGAAAAACAGAATGTATAGGCATTGAACTCCAGCCAACATATCTTTCAAACCCGAGTTTCAACTATATATAGTTATAGGTATTACTTCAATTCTGGGCATACTAAATGTAACTCTAATTAAAACACACAGAAGGCCACCCAGATTAATCAAAGTTAATCGAAACTGAAACCCACTCAAGATCAAATCAATCCATAAATCCTACTGCAATAGACATAAAAAGAATATATGGACTTACTAAATAGACCACCCAAAGTAACATATGCATACAGATACCAGGAACAAGCTCCCAATAACCATAAAATCTAAAGCATGTATCAACAAAACATTAAGTATAAAAGCAAAATCGTACTCTCCTTCAATTAAGGCGGTCCACCAAAGGCCCTCAGTGCTCCCTCTCAGCAACTATATGCGTTAATTACGTTGCTGCCTCTTTTCTTCGTCCTTCCTTTGTCCTTATCTCCTTTCTTCTTGCTCATATATCTTCTTAAATCTGGAATATCTCAAAAGGTCAAGAGCCCAGAAATACTTAAGTTTAGTAAAAGATTACAGAATGGCATGACTGTGTATTGACCTTTCTTCTTGTGTATCCTTTCTGCATCCAACTTAATTCAGAAACGGACTTTGGAATTGGGGTTTCATCGTACTATACAAATTTTATAATTGAAATGAATAATTGGGTTTTCCACACCCCCAAGTTTTCCAAACCATAATTCTTGTGTTGTGGCCATTATGTTCTTAGTGAATCTGCATAAACATAATAGATAGATATAAGATAACCTTGGACAGACTATCAACCAAACACAACTCTGCCATGAAAATTACGTAGAAAATGCTTACAAACTGTTTATAAAACCGAGGGTTTAATACCTGCTCATCAATCATTAAGGGAAGAATAAAAAAGTTGGATCGTTACTACAAAAAAGTTATAGTGATGATTAATTAGAGCAGGAATACAATACCCTAAAACTGTCAAGATTATCAAGCAAGATCAAATTGAAATGAGGAAATGGCAGACCTCGGATGTCTGCATAACTGAATTGGTTATGTACTGTGAGAAATGGCAGGAAGATACTTATCGCTTTTCCTGTAAAACGAAACGGAAACTAAAAAACAGAGGATACAGAACTCCCTTGTGGTCTCCAACCTCATGAAAATTGTGTGCAGCCTGACTCCGTCCTTGCATCAGCTTATTCTAAATCGGCATATCCAATTCACACATTAGAACCACAATAGAAAATGAGTAATCTAAAATGAGTGATCTAAGATACATTCGTTTTGAAATTAATTAGTGGAACATATAGACTGAACCTAAGCAGTTAAGAAACTGTCCCAAGCCTCAGCTATCTTTATAGAGAAGTCTATATAGTAAACTAGATTGTAAACTAGAACTTAAAAAGTCAGCCATGACTATTCCCCATTGTATATACAGAAAGAATAATGTTGCAAATAAAACTTTAAAAGTCAGAAGTATATCAAAATTATAATTTTCATTAGGCCTTCAATTCTTTTTGTTAGTAAAATACAGTATGTGTTCACTATCAGAACATAAATATTAATTGAACTCCAGCCAACACATTGGCTAACATCTTTCCTAACCGTCTTTCAACTATATATATTTTATAGGTAATACTTATCATTTTGGCTTACTAAATCTATCTGCAATACAAACGCACATACTTGCCTGTCAACAGACAACATGTATTTATCAACAAAAAGCTTATCACACGTGAAGGCAAGTTTAAACAGTCAAGGTACTGAACTGGGACGTTTTAACTCTTGGGTATCAAACTCGGATTTGACGAAAGTTTCAGGTACCAAAATAGGTAATAAGCCTTGGAAAAAACAAAAAGAATGAAGTTCATGACAGCAAATGCTAGCCGGATATGAGGACTGACTTAAAAGCATCCAACTTGAGGCGTCCACCAAAATAAACACAATAACCATATGAGGACGAAACAAATTAAACTGGAACATGAAACCTTAAAATATCCAACAGACGTGGAAACTTTTCCAGTCTGCCAATCCAAAAGAAACAAGCATAACATAGGAGGAAAATATACTAGATAGTAAGTGATATTATTCTATAAAAAGGAAAATATTTTACACAGTAAGTAATATTATTCAGTACAAATGCCATTGCAGTTCATACTTAACTACCATATGCAATTTATCAAAATCTAATGCATCCATCCATGAAGTTGGCCTGCCAAACATTTCATTAAAAATTTAAGACAAGGCTTTCAGATACAATAAATACCCAATAAGGTCATCATACTTATCAAATCATATACATCAAAGTAAGTCTTTAACATGATTTAAAAGAAGCGGTCTAGAGAACAGAGAACCGAACATCCAGTTCTGTCATTCTTTAATTTAAAAAGCAGAGCTACGAACTATGTAGGACGAGAGAACTGAATGCAAAAACATATTACACAAAATTGTATTAAAGAGTATACAATTCGTCTTAGATATTTCCGGTATTGCTAGAAATATAGAGTTAATCCACCTCCCTCGAAGAATTGAAACCATTATGAATCAAGGAATACCAACCAAAGGACAAAGAAAACAGGAAAACATAAAAAGAGCAACCACTCTAGTTTACCTAATCCGGAGGAATTTTTTTCGGTCCTTCCAGAATGGAGAAAAAAATGGTTGCACCAGTCTTCCTCTGACTCTTGAGAAATTTATGGCAACCAGAACAGAAATTTGAGAGCAGATTGCAGAACCCAAAGATGCATAATAAACCCAAGTGAAAACAGACGATAAAAAAAGACACATTTGTTCAAAGCCACCAAATTCCACTAATAATGGATTTTAGTAGGGTGAAGTGCTAAGTTTCATGTTAATTAATCCTATAATCAGTGGCTGTGTCTAATTCTTTGTAGAATCAGTTGCATAAAAAATCATTGAAAACCAACTACAATCAAAATTAGCTAGTGAATCAAAGCTTACGGACTTTCATAAATGCATTAAAAACCAGCTAAACTCAAAATTCGCCAGTGAATTGAAACTTATGGACTTGCAGTCATGTCCTTTCTGAATCCTAATGATGTACAAAACAAATAAATGAAAAATTGGACCACGTTTAGAAAACCCTAACCAAACTAATGAGCGTAATTAATAGAATTCTTTCCTTTCATCTTAATCTTTCAATAAGGTTGTTGGAATAAATAAAACCTGTGATCATCAATACCGCCTTCTTACCATTTAAAGAATTTACATATGCTGGAAAAATAATGGCCTTCGAGGATAAAAAATATTTTAGGCATTATATATTGAACAACAAGGAAAGGCAAAGTTACCAACGTCATACTATTCCTTCTTTATACCCTGTCAGCAAAAAGTAAGCATAAGGCAGCACCAAAAAAGGTTTCACAATCAATCATGCCACGTCGTTATTACAGCTATGGAGGTCAAAGAGCATGCTATAGGAGTGG
The DNA here is from genome assembly GCA_033992175.1 of Spiraea crenata. Taxonomy (NCBI): domain Eukaryota; kingdom Viridiplantae; phylum Streptophyta; class Magnoliopsida; order Rosales; family Rosaceae; genus Spiraea; species Spiraea crenata. The sequence continues at coordinate 257,228 of JAVBHV010000007.1, read as the reverse complement.
ACAAAAACAAAAATTGGCTATAGCTAGTCAAAAACTAATGAATTCCAGTGTATAAACAAGATAAGAATATCCACTCGAAGATGTTTCGTCAACGAAGATGGACGGAAGTATCTTCTCTGTTGCAATGACAACTCCATTGGGAACAGTAAAAAAGAATGGATATTCAGAAATCGAATAAAAAACAGAGAACATTCTTCGAAATTAAATTAAACAGGGAAAATAACATAACTTAATGCCTGCTATAAATAATGCCACCACCGTCATACCATCACTACCTTATATCCTATAAGAAAAAGCTGCAAAAAGCTTATGATCCGTGAAGCAACTCTCCTTAACCACAAAATGTAAAGCATGCACTTGTTGAAGTATCAATGGTAAACATACCCTGCACTTGTTGAAGTATCAATGGTAAACATACCCTTTCACCAGGTCCTATACCCTCTGGTCTTTGGCATCAACTTTTCTTCTTTTTTGAGTATCCATTTGAGTCAAAGTTTATTCAGAAACAGCTTTTGAAGCCATACTTGTTGTGCTGTGGACATTATGTTGTTTGTGAACCTGCACAAACGTAACTGAATGGTGTAAGATAGCACAGGACGGACTGCCAACAGAAAAGAAAGTTATCAATGACGTCATGATACAGATATAGGATTCACTAGCCTTCTTAAATTCTTAAAAAATTACTTACAAGGTATTCAAAAAACAAAGAATTTTTAATATGCTCACCAATCATTCAAGGAAGAATCTTGGTATTAGCTTGAGAAACTTCATCGTGGGATCATCACCGACCAAGTTATGGCGATAGATAATTAGAAAGGGAATAGAGTAGAGCATATAAAAATTTGGATCCGGAAGGTTAGACCTCAAAAGTACCATGATTATCAAACGAGGTCAAATTGAACTAGGGAGATGGTTGACCTCGGATGACAGCATAACTGGAACGGATATGTACGGTGAGGTAATTAGCAAAGCAGGCAAGGCAAGATATGCAAAACAAATAGCCGGAAGATACTTACGAATTCTGTAAACAAATTCTTTTAAATTCAGAAAATCACGTACAGAGAATACAGAACCCCACTTAGTAGTACAAATCAACAATGTACTGAGGCAAGTCCAGGTCAGCATTCCACAGCAAAATCGAAGCCTGTCACAAAGAACAAAGAACTTACAGAGAGTACTGTTTCGAACATTTCATATGACAGTGATAAAGAATCAGGGTAGTAAAAAGATGCATACCAGACTTGCCGAGTGCTAAAGAATGACCTCCTGACAATAGTGTACCTGTGATCCAAATCCAACAACAATGAACAATTGTCAGTGAGTAATTAGCACATAGAGATAAAAGAGATAATGACACTCTTTGTAGCAAGAGAGACTACTACATCTAAGAAGGTGCAACCCTAAGAACAAATACTTGAATTGTGTCTTGAGGCAACTCCTGTTGCTTGCTGCGTAAGACATACTGTAGTAGATACAGGCCGGCTTTACTAACCAATTCTACTCAACTAAAAGGGATCCTTGATCGAAACACCTGAAATTACAGCAAAGACACAGTGCATTCCTAATGAAGAATAAGCCAAATGCAGACCACACAAGTTAACTTTGTGCCAATTACTGTTTTACGAAATTAGAACACTTGAACAAGAACGCAAATTTAAGCATCTGTATCAAGTAGCAGTCAAACTACAAAATGTGGCAGTTAACTAAGCAAACTGCACGTACAAGTTCCAAACCCATTTCAATAAATATTACATTCTTAATTGTTACCACTTTGGCTTCCTATGCAATATTGGATACGAAGGTTCCGCAAACTGATGATATCATGCATAGACTAAGTTATTAAACAACATCTATATATAGAGTCTACGCATCTTTGCTATGTCAACACTCAACCACCAACTCCATAGCTAAACAATCTTTGACCAAATTCAAATCAAACATAGAGGTGCTATACATGTGGAATCCTTGGGGTTGATGCCGTTACGATTTACCAAGATCAGAAGAGCATGGCCGTTGGTTTTCAGAGCAGCTGCATTACCCCCTCGGGGTCTTCTCCAACCCCACCTCACAAACAAATATAACTATACTGAGAATCAAGTAAAAACGCTCAATCATGAAAATCTTAAATCCTGTAAGACAACATCATAGGCAGGTTCTCTTGCCCATTTGTGACTCCTTTGAACCATTTAACAAGAGCACAATCACAACGCCGGTAATGCAAGAGCACATGAGCAACACAAACACATCAGAAACAAGATAAAATCCGAAGAGAAAAAAGGAGAGAAATTACCAACATTTCTGCACTTGCGGACGGATCTCTTTAGCTTTCAGGAAATGCAGTGATTTCGTACCAGGTCATAATTATGCTGTAATGCAAAAGAAATTAATTAAAACCAAACGCAATGAAGTTGTCCCATATAACATTGTGTACAGTTACCAAATAATTATTCAATACAGTAGATGTAAAAGTGCTTATCTATTAAGGCAAGTCCACTGCTCAACATCTCACAGCAAACTGGAATCCTGTCACAAAGAAGAACGAACTTTCACAAAGCGCTGTTACGAACATTTCATATTACAGTAGTAAAGAACAAAGGTTATAACGGATGCATACCGGACTTGCTGAGTGCTAAACAATGACCACACAACAACAGTATACCTTAGATCCAAATCCAACAACGACGGAACAATTGTCGGTGTGGAAATCCATATCCAACAACAACGCACTTGTTAGTGAGCAATCAAGACAAACAAACAAAAGAGATAATGACAGTCTTTGTAGAAAGAGAGACTATTACTTCTGAGAAGGAGCAGCCCTAAGAACATCATCAAATATTTGGTAACATCTGAGAAGGTGCAATCGATACCTTTACACCCTGTAAGAACAAGTTACAAAAAATTTATCATCTGTGAAGTAACTCTCCTTGATCACAAATGTAAAGCATGTATGAACAAAAAATATGATGTACAAATGGAAAACAAACCCGTTCACCAGGTTGTATGGCCTCTGGCATCAACTTTTCTGTTCTTTTCGGGCATCATTTTGATTCAAAATTTATTCAGATACAGACTTTTGAAGCCATGAATGTTGTGCTGTGGACAGTATGCTGCTTGTGAACCTGCACAAACGTAATTGAATGAAGTAAGATAGCATAGGAGGGACTATCAACCCAAAAGAAAGTTGCCAATGTTGTCTTAATACAGATGTAAAATTCACTAGACTTAACAAAAATGCTTATAAGGAGTAAAAATAAACAAAGGGTTTTTATATATACTCACCAATCAGTAAAGGAAGGAACATGGTAGTAGCTTGAGAAATCTTCATGCTGTGTATGTTACTCTGCACAAGTTATAAAGAAAATCAGAAAATCAAATACAGAGGATACAAACTCCACTTAGTAGTACAGAACAACAAAATACCGAGGACATTCTTTTAAAATCTTTAAACATGAAAACCATACCTCTCAGGAAAGTGTATTTACCTAAAGAAAAAGTACCAAGTTTATATAAATTACCTTATGCAATTTGCTAGAGCAGAATATAAGATTCGAGGGGTGGGTTTTGCTGAACTGCAAGTAAGGCAAGGAAAAGAGGCACCAACACACAGTGGCTGTGTCTAATTATCCGTAGAAACATTTCAATAATTTCATTGAAAACCAGCTAAACTCAAAATTAGCCTGTTACTCAGCTTATGGACTTGAGTCATGCTTTTTTTTTTTAATCCTTAAGATTTTGGGAGCCACTCAATGATAAACTGGCACACATTTAGAAAACACTTAATGAGCATAATTACCGCACGCGTACCATTTGAAGTATTAGATAGTTTGGAAAATATATTTTACACATTGTACAATAAAAAATTTCATTCAATACCATGAATAACTGCACAAAAGCAATGCTACCACCGTCATACCATCCCTCCTTTGTACCATGTAAAAAAAGAAAGCAAGCATAAGGCAGCACCCAAAAAAAGTATTTGTATCTAAAACTGAAAAGGATACCAATCATAATTTTCGTTTTTCAGATGCGACGTCATTATTATGACTTCTGCGAGTCAAAGGACAAGACATTGGCAAGGAAAAAAGAAAAAAAAAAAAAAAAAGAGAGAGAGAGCCTATCGCTAGTCAAAGAAGTGATGAATTCCAGTGTATAAACAAGATAAACATATTCATCACAGGTGTATTGTCAACTAAGATGGACAAAAGATTCTTCCCGGTTGCAATGACAACTCTATAGCAGCTAAAACAAACAAACAGATTTTGCTTAACAAGAATACCAACAACACTAAATTCAATACGCCTCATTTATTCAAGATGAACACTTTGAAATGCAGATTCAAGTGCATTTAGAAGAAAATTCAGCAGAGAGCATAGGATTTTCGCATACCTGTAATCCCTAAAGATGTCTGGCCAGACCCAACAGCTCTTAAAGCATGCTCGACCTAAACAAGCTTACCAGAAATACTACATCGAAAATCAACATCAAAACACTATTCCAACGAAAACCCATTTCAAAATCGCATCTTTTATTCCCAAAAGTTGTCATAACTCAATACCTAAAAATGATATGAGAGAAGGTGTACTGCAACCCCCATCTTTGACAACAGCAATCCGAAAAGAGCCTGCACAAAGCGAAACCAGAATTAAACCATCAATTTTCACCCAATACTCCGACAAACTAAAGGAACCGAAGAACAAGCTAATCAAAAGGTTTCATATTTGTAAAGTCAAGTCAATTGAAAGTGACCTTGAAATTGGAATTGAAAATGGGGACAAACCTTAGACTAACTGGAAAAAACAAAAAGAATGAAGTTCATGATAGCAAATGCTGGCCGGATATGAGGACTTGACTTAAAAGCATCCAACTTGAGGCGTCCACCAAAATAAACACAATAACCACATGAGGACGAACCAAATTAAACTGGAACATGAAACCTTAAAATATCCAACAGACGTGGAAACTTTTATAAACATGAGAAAAGGTTTGACGCTCGACGAAGGTGCTTTTTTCAGTCTGCGAAATCAAAAAGAAACAAGCATAAGATAGGAGGAAAATATTCTAGACAGTAAGTGATATTATTCTACAAAAAGTAAAATATTTTAAACAGTAAGTAATATTATTCAGTACAAATGCCATTGCAGTTCATACTTAACTACCATATGCAATTTATCAAAATCTAATGCATCCATCCATGAAGTTGGCCTGCCAATCAATTCATTAAAAATTTAAGACAAGGATTTCAGATACAATAAATACCCAATAAGTTCATCATACTTATCAAATCAGATACATCAAAATAAGTCTTTAACATAACATGATTTAAAAGAAGTGGTCTAGAGAACAGAGCACCGAACATCCAGTTCTAACTGTCATTTTTTAATTAAAAAGCAGAGCTACGAACTATATGGGTCGAGAGAACTGAATGCAAAAACATATTACACAAAGAGTATACAAAGGCCATTGAATTCGTCTTAGATATTTCCATTATTGCTAGAAATATAGAGTTAATCCACCTCCCTGGAAGAATTGAAACCATTATGAATCAAGGAATACCAACCAAAGGACAAAAGAAAACAGGGAAAACATAAAAAGAGCAACCATTCTAGTTTACCTATTCCGGAGGAATTTTTTTCGGTCCTTCCAGAATGGAGAAAAAAATGGTTGCAGTAGTCTTCCTCTGACTCTTGAGAAATTTATGGCAACCAGAACAGAAATTTGAGAGCAGATTGCAGAACCCACAGATGCATAATAAACCCAAGCGAAAACAGATGATAAAAAAAGACACATTTGTTCAAAGCCACCAAATTCCACTAATAATGGATTTTAGCAGCGTAAAGTGCTAAGTTTCATGTTAATTAATCCTATAATCAGTGGCTGTGTCTAATTCTTTGTTGAATCAGTTGCATAAAAAGTTCATTGAAAACCAGCTACAATCAAAATTAGCTAGTGAATCAAAGCTTATGGACTTTCACAAATGCATTAAAACCAGCTAAACTCAAAATTAGCCAGTGAATTGAAACTTATGGACTTGCAGTCATTTCCTTTCTGAATCCTAATGATGTACAAAACCAATAAATGAAAAATTGAACCGCATTTAGAAAACACTAACCAAACAAATGAGAGTAATGAACAGAATTCTTTCCTTTTATCTTAATCTTTCAATAAGGCGGTGGGAATAAATAAAACCTCAAAGCATCAATACCGCATGCTTCATTTGAAGAATTTAGATAAGCTGGAAAAATAATGGCCTTCGAGCATAAACGTATATCACACATTATACAATGAACGATTTTATTCAACACCGGTGACAACAGCGACAAGGATAACTGTAAAAGCAACGTTACCACCATCACACCATCCCCTTCTTCGTACCCTTTCAGCAAAAAGAAAGCACAAGGCATCACAGGAAAAGGATTCACAACCAATCATGCCACATCGTTATTACAGCTCTGCAGGTCAAAGAACATGCAATGGGTGTGGAAAAAACAAAAATACGCTATAGCTAATCAAAGAACTAATGAATTCGAGTGTATAAATAAGATAAATTGACTCGCAGATGTTTAGTCAACGAAGATGGACAGAAGTATCTTCTCTCCTGCAATGACAACTCCATTGGCAGCTGTAAAATTGAATGGCCAGTCAGGAAATTGAATAAAAAACAGAGGACATTCTTCGAAATTAAATTAAACAGGGAAAATAACATAACTTTCATGAAGAGGTAAATGCCTGCTAAAAACAATGCTACCACCGTCATACCATCACTCCTTTATATCCTATAAGAACAAGCTGCAAAAAGCTTATCATCCGTGAAGTAACTCTCCTTAACCACAAAATGTAAAGCACGCACTTATTGAAGTATCAATGGTAAACATACCCTTTCACCAGGTCGTCTACCCTCTGGCCTTTGGCATCAACTTTTCTTCTGTTTTGAGTATCCTTTTGAGTCAAAGTTTATTCAGAAACAGCTTTTGAAGCCATACTTGATGTGGTGTAGACATTAACAGTTTGTGAACCTGCACAAACGTAACTGAATGGTGTAAGACAGCATAGGATTCACTACCAACACGCACACCAAAAAAAAAAAAAAAAAAATTACCATTGCCCTCATGATATAGATATAGGATTCACTAGCCTTCTTAAAATTATTAAAAAAATTACTAACAAGGTATTCAAAAAACAAAGGGTTTTTGATATGCTCACCAATCATTCAAGGAAAAATCTTGGTATTAGCTTGAGAAGCTTAATGGTGGGATCATCACTCTGACCAAGTTATGGCGATAAATCATCCGAAAGGGAATAGAGGAGAGCATATAAAAATTTGGATCCAGAAGGTTGGACCTCAAAAGTGCCATGATTTCTAGGTAACTAGCAAAGTAGGCAAGGCAAGATATGCACAACAAATAGCAGGAAGATACTTATGAATTCTGTAAAACAAATTCTTCGAAATACAGAAATTCACATACAGAGGATACAGAACTCCACTTAGTAGTACAGAACAACAATATACTGAGGACATTCTTTGAAATTCTTTGGACATGAAAAAACCATCATTCAGGAAAAATGATTTCCCAATGATTTACCTGATGAAAAAGGACAAAGTTCATATAGGTGTAGTGCAAGTATCTAAGGCAGGAAAAATGAGGCACCAACACTCAGTTGTTGAAACCTTTCCATAATTTCATTGAAAACCAGCTAAACTCAAAATGAGCGAGTGACTTAAAGCTTATATGGAGAACTGGACCACTTTTAGAAAACACTGACAGAACTAATGAGCATAATTAACAGAATTCTTTCCTTTTATCTTAAATTTTTAAGAAGGTGGTGGGGGGATAAAGAAAACTGGTAAACATCAATACCGCATGCTTACTATTTCAAGAATCGGCTCCCTCGAACATAAACAAATTTTACATATTATATAACAAAAAATTTCACTCAATACTTGTGACAACATTGACAAGGATAAATGTAAAAGCAATGCTACCACCTTAAAACACTGATAGAACTAATGAGCATAATTAACAGAATTCTTTCCTTTTATCTTAAATTTTTAAGAAGGCGGTGGGGCGATAAAGAAAACTGGTAAACATCAATACCGCATGCTTACTATTTCAAGAATAGGCTCCCTCGAACATAAACAAATTTTACATAATATATAACAAAAAATTTCACTCAATACTTGTGACAACATTGACAAGGATAAATGTAAAAGCAATGCTACCACCTTCATACGATCCCTCCTTCATACCCTGTAAACAAAAAGAAAACTTGAGGTAGCACCCAAAAAACGTATTCATATCTAAAATGGAAAAAGGATTCACAACCAATCATATGATAGGAGGAAAATATTCCAGACATTAAGTGATATTATTCTATAATAAAAATAAAAAAAATAAAAACAAAAAAATAGCAACCAATCTAGTTTACCTATTACTGAGGAAATTTCCTATCATTCCAGAATGGAGAAAAAAATGGTTGCAGTAGTCTTCCTATGACTCTTGAGAATCCTGAATAAGCAAACTTAACCTCAGTCCCAAGAATTTATGGCAACCACGACAAAAATTTGTAGCAAGAATAATTGAGCTGATTGCAAAACCCAAAGATGCATAATAAACCCAAGTGAAAACAGACAGTAAACAAAGACACATTTGTTCCAAGTCACCAAATTCACTAATAATGGATTTTAACAGGATAAAGTGCTAAGTTTCATGTTAATTAATCCTATAATCACTGGCTCTGTCTAATTCCTTGTAAAATCATTTGCATAATTCTTTGAAAACCAGCTACACTCAAAATTAGCTAGTGAATGGAAGCTATAGACTTTCATAAATTCATTAAAAACCAGATAAACTGAAAATTAGCCAGTGAATTGAAACTTATGGACTTGCAGTCATGTCCTTGCTGAATCCTAATGATGTAGGAACCAATAAATGAAAAATTGGACCAAATTTAGAAAACACTTACCAAACTACTGAGCATAATTAACAGAATTCTTTCCTTTTACCTTAATCTTTCAATAAGGCTGTGGGACTAAATAAAACCTGTAAGCATCAATACCGCATGCTTACCATATGAAGAATTTAGATACGCCAGCCAAAATAATGGCCTCCGAACATAAACATATTTCACATTATACAATGAACAATTTTATTCAACACCGGTGACAACAGCGACAAGGATAGCTATAAAAGCACTGTTACCACTGTCATACCATCCCTTCTTCATACCCTGTCAGCAAAAAGAAAGCACAAGGCAGCACCAAAAAAATGTGTTCAAGTCTAAAGCAGAAGCAGGCAAGTGGGTTTGGAACACCGGCAAGCTTGGCTCCCATAACTGCAGAACTCAGGCTCAAGCGCCTCCACGGCACATGGTCCTATTTGCAATGCACAGATTTCTTGTTCTATTTCTCAATTAACCAAAACCCAACACCTTTTTCTGGTTTTGGACCCAAAGCCTAAGTTGGCCTTTACTGAACCATGAGTTGAAGCTTGCATTTTTACCTGCTGAGCAATAATACCCACATTGCCAAAAAAAGTCAAAACAATAAAAAACTGTTAAAAATTGACCTCCATCACAATCAAAGAATGCGTCTTTTGTGGATTATATAACCCATTTCAGTGCAAAAATTTAAACAGTTGCTACAGTAAAATAGAGAAGGACTGCTGCTTTTCTTCTTCCTTATCAAGTGTAAGATGTATCCACGAAAAGCATTCAACATAAGTGCGGCTTGATAAAAAGACACAATAATTAGCTCAGCAAAAAGACTTGAAAACAAGCCTTCTAAGCTGCCAATATCTATAAATTTGAAATAGCCAAATAAAAGATACATGAAATCCAGGTGGAACAATTAGACTGAACCCAGGCAGTTAAGGGACACCCGCCAAGCCTGAGCTATATTTGTAGAGAATTCTATCATATTGGTGCACAGACAATGCCAATTCAACGTGTATTCGTAAGCTGACTCCCTATTTCAGTGCAAAGATCTAGACAGTTTGGTTACTGTAAAACAGAGAAGGACTGCTGCTTTTCTTCTTCCTTTTCAAGTCTAAGATGTATCCGCGAAAAGCATTCAACATAAGTGCAGCTTGATAAAAAGGCACAATAATTAGCTCAACAAAAGACTTGAAAAAAAAGCCTTCTAAGCTGCCAATATCTGTAAGTTTAAATCAACCAAATAAAAGATACATGAAATCCAGGTGGAACAATTAGACTGAACCCAGGCAGGACTCCCGCCAAGCGTGAGTGACATTCGTAGAGAATTCTACCATATTGGTGCACAGACAATGCCCATGCAACGTGTATTGGAAAGCTGATTCCCCATTGTAATATACAGAAAGAATAATCTTTCAACTAGCACCTCAAAAGTCATAAAAAAATTATAATTTTCAATGGGCCTCTTATCATAAAAAAATTACTCTCAGAAAATAAATGTTCCATTCGCTTCAGCCAACATATTTCCAAACCTTCTCAATTATATATGCACTTTTTTATAGTTAATACTTATCATCCTTGGCATTCTTAATCTAAGTCCAATAAAAGCCTACATACCGGCCCATCAGCAGTAACCATTTTGTTCGAAAATTAGTGGACGGTTGCTTTAGATTTGGCACCGGGCACGCCTCTACGCTTATCCAATTAATGACAAAAAAAACGTTATGAGGCTCATTTATAAACAACACAAAATGTATTTTTAACATGCATGGCCCAACTAAAGGATGTCATGTTCTTACTAGCGTTCCACAAAACATATCACAACAGATACTTCAACTAATTTTTACTGTACCTTTAGTTCATCAGCCTCATACTTGGAGTACTAATAGACCTCAACTTGAGAGGATATTCCAATCTCTTCTGTGTCTAAGTCAAGTAAACCAATTGCTTAGAAGAGTAATAACGGATTTTCAGTAAGAACTAAACATAAAATCCTAAACAACAGTACCTGTTAATACAGCACGAATAGTAGTAAAATATCTCATGAACTCTCCTACAAAATGGAATAGCCATTCACAAATTCAAATACAAAAAACAGGGTTATACTTTGAAATTAACTTGAACAGGGAAGACAAACTGATTGCCATCGATACCTTTGACAAACAATGAAGATAAATGCAAAAGCAATGCCACCACAAGGGGCGGAGCAACCTTAGCACCAGATGCCGCTTGGGCATGCCCTCACCCTATATATATATATATATATATATATACATATATATATATAGTAGTGAGCCAAATAATGAGCAGCCAAACCAAAGGTATACTTTTAGTATAAACAACAAATAACTCACCTTGACTCCATCCTCACTCCACCGCCACTGTCAACAATGAGCCAAAGTCACACTCTTTTATTATAAACAACAAATAACCTCTGACTACACCGCCACTGCCAACAATGAGCCAAAGAAAAGAATAAAGGCTAGGTGACAAACTTACGAAAACAAAAATTAACTCACCGACCCCACCGGCCAGAAGACAAAGAAGAAGGTGAAAAGCTTCAAACTTGTTTTCTGCAGTGACACAGCAACAACCTAAATTCTTGAAACCCAAAGCTAAGGTTGGTATTTCCTCCATCAATTTTAGTTTAGGGTTTATATCTCAATTTTCTTTATTTGACAGTAATTAATGTAAAATTTTAGTTGATTGTGTGATTGAGGAATATCGAAATTGGATGGTGATTTGTGATGAATGTTACAATTATGTAATGCCCTGCCTTTGCTGAAATTTTTAGACTTAAGGTTGTGTTATATGTGTAACAGGACAATACCATGTTAATATAGTTCTCAAGTTGATCTTCAATTTGGCAACCCCTAGATGACATTCCTGGCTCCGCCACTGGCCACCACCATCATACCATCACTCCTTTACATCCTGTAAGAACAAGTCACAAAAAGTTTATCATCCGTGAAGTAACTCTCCTTAACCACAAATGTAAAGCATGTATCAACAAAAATATGATGTAAAAGTGGTAAACAAACCCTGTCACCAGAACGTATAGCCTCTGGTATCAACTTTTCTGTTCTTTTTGGGCATACTTTTGCTTCAAAGTTTATTCAGATACAGAAATTTGTAGCAAGAATAATATAGCAGATTGCAGAACCCAAAGATGCATAATAACCCCAAGTGAAAACAGACAGTAAACAAAGACACATTTGTTCCAAGTCACCAAATTTCACAAATAATGGATTTTAACAGGATGAAATGCAAAGTTTCATGTTAATTAATCCTATAATCAGTGGCTATGTCTAATTCTTTGTAGAATCATTTGCATAATTCATTCAAAACCAGCTACACTGAAAGTTAGCTAGTGAATCGAAGCTTATGGACTTTCATGAATTCATTAAAAACCAGATAAACTCAAAATTAGCCAATGAATTGAAACTTATGGACTTGCAGTCATGTCCTTGCTGAATCCTAATGATGTAAAGAACCAATAAATGAAAAATTGGACCACATTTAGAAAACACTTACCAAAGTAATGAGCATAATTAGCAGAATTATTTCCTTATCTTAATCTTCCAAGAAGGCGGTGGGAATAAATAAAACCTGTTTAATTTAGATACCTGGAAAAATAACGGCCTTCAAGCATAAACATATTTTACACATTATACAATGAACGATTTCATTCAACACCGGACAACAGCGACAAGGATAACTGTAAAAGCAATGTTACCACCGTCATACCATCCCTTCTTTCTACCCTGTCAGCAAGAAGAAAGCATAAGGCAGCACCAAACAATGTATTCATGTATAAAGCAGAAACAGTATTCACAACCAATCATGCCACATCGTTATTACAGATCTCCAGGTCCAAGAACATGCTACAGGTGTGGGGGAAAAAAAGGCAATAGCTGGTCAAAGAACTAATGAATTGCAGTGTATAAACAAGACAAACATATGCACTCACAGATTTTTCATCAATGAAGATTGACCGAAAGATCTTCTCTGTTGCAATGACAGCTCCATTGGCAGCTGAAAACAACAAGAACACCAACAACATTAAATTCAATACGCCCCCATTTATTCAAGACGAATACCTTAAAATGCAAATTCAAATGCATTTATAAGACAAAGAAGGCATATGATTTTTGCTTATCTTAAATTCCTAAAGATGTCAGGCCAGACCCAACTGCTCTACAAGCATGCTCAACTGAACAACGTTCCCAGAAGCACTGTATCAAAAATAAACATGAAAACATTATTACAACTAAACCCATTTCAAAATTGCTTCTTTTATTCGCAAAAAATGAGTTCATGACTCAATACCTAAAAGTGGTAAGAGAAAACGAGTACAGACTATCCCCCATCTTCGATCACAACAATCTAAAAAGAGCCTAACCATCAATTTTCATCCAGTACTCCAACAAACTAAACGAACCCAAAAACACTCAGTTTTTCAAAATCGAAAGGCTTAATATTTGTAAAGTTAAGTAAAATTGAAGAGACCATGAAATTGAAATTGAAATTGAAATTGGGGAACACCTGAATCCCCTGTACCAAATGTATGCATGCATTTAGAAATTAGAGAAGGCTTATGCTTCAAGCTACAAAAAATGCTCGCATAAATCTTTCCCAATGACCCTCGATCTCTCTGCCACTCACAATGACGACCATATATACAAGCATATTATAACTTTGAAATCAGAACATTCAACTTAGCAACAAAATCGAACTAAATCTCATATCTTAGCATCAGAACATCTAGGCTGGTACATACGTACATCCAACAGGAACACAACTATAGGAAAGGGGAAACTACTATTCAAACCAGCTCGAAAACCTAATGAACAGCATCAGCAAAGGACATCATGCAAGTAATCAACCATTGTTCAAGGATATCATGCAAGTAATCAACCAATGTTCAAGGATATCAAGCAGATGATAGTAAAAAGTGTGTACCTTGCAGCAATTGTGCATCAAGTCAATTCTTGCTTTAATATGCAATTATATTTGCATCATACAAGTCACTGAAATCCCTTCAAAACAAAGAAAAAGAAATTAAATTAGCAAAGTAACTAAAAAACTTTTAAAAAAAGTACATGACATAAACTTACCTTTAACAAGTCGAGGAAGCTGCACCTCAATTTTCTTACAAGCTCATTTCTCCCATACTGTAACCAATGAAGGCATACTCTAGCAGAAAGCCAAATAACATACCACATTAGGGCAAAAACATAATGATTTGCAACAAGATATTCCATTTGTCTAGTACAAGATATGTCTGGCAAGAAACCACCATCACCAATTCTCGTTAAATGGATAAACATATACTACCATCATGTCCCTTCACAGACCGGCTAGCTTTGATTAAAAACCAAAATGCAGACTGCAGAGTGCAGCAGATACAACCTGAGCCAGATAATCTTAAAAAACTTAGCAGACCACATGTGGAGTTTGTTCTCTGTATCTGCACTCTCTAACTTTTCTTCTTTTATCACTAACATGCCACTTTGGAAACACTCAAAGCACCTACCCGTTAAGTTCTCTCTCTCTCTCCATTAAATCAACCCAGCAACAAAAACCGATTAATAAGAGAAGAACACAACAGCGGATAACAAAAAACTAGCACAAGCACAATACAAAACCCAATTTATCAGTCGTACTCCAGACAAAATCAAATCCACGAGACAAATATGCCTCCGACTTAATCTCTCATCTCCTTTCTCAACTATATCAATCTGCAACATCCAATCAGCCTTACACACATTCCCTGAAATCTCAACACTCAGTGATTGAACCACCAACTCCATACCTAAACAATCTTCGACCACATTCAATTCAAACATTGTGGTGCTGTACATGTGGAATCCTTGGGGTTGATGCATACGTTAGGATTTACCAAGATCTGAAGAGCATGGCCGCTGGTTTTCAGAGCAGCTGCATTACGCCCTCAGGGTCCTCTCCAACCCAACCTGGCAAACAAATATGATTATACTGAGAATCAAATGAAAACGCTCCACCATGAAAATCCTAAATCCTGTAAGAAAACATCATAGACAGGGGGTTCTCCTGCCCAGGTGTTACCACCATTTCTGCGCTTGCGCACAGACCCCTTTAGCCTTCAGGAAATGCAACTGATTTCGCATCAGAACAGAATTATGCTGCAATGCAAAAGAAATTAATTAGAACCAAACGCAATAAAGTTGTCCTATATAACATTGTGTACAATTACCAAATACTTATTCAATACAGTAGATGTAAAAGTACTTATCCATTAAGGCAAGTCCACCGCTCAGCATCTCACAGCAAACAGGATGCCTGTGACAAAGATATCAAGCAGAAGATAGTAAAGTAACTACATCAGCAGAGTGACTAAAAAACTTAACAAAAAAGTACATGACATAAATTTACCTTTAACAAGTCGAGGAAGCTGTACATCAATTTTCTTACAAGCTCATTTCTCTCATGTTGCAAGCAATGAAGGCATAGTCTAGCAAAAAGCCGAATAACAGATAACATTAGGGAAAAAACATAATGATCTGCAACAAGATATTGCATTTGTCTAGTACAAGGTATGTCTGGCAAGAAACCAACATCACCAAGTTTCGTTAAATGGATAAACATATGATATCATCATGCCAAACCTGCTAGATTTGACTAAAAACAAAAATGCAGATTGCAGAGTACAGCAGATACAACCCCAACCAGATAATCTTACAAAACTTACAAGAACCCATGTCGCCATCTTCATTCTCTGTATCTGTGCTCCCAAAATTTCCTTCATTTATCACTAACCTACCACTTTGGAAACACTCAAAGCACCTAACCGTTACGTTCTCTCTCTCCATTATATCAACCCAACAACAAAAACCGATTAATAAGAGAAGAACACAGCAGCAGATAACAAAAAACTAGTACATGCACAATACAAAACCCAATTCATCAATCGTACTCTAAACAAAATCAAATCCACGAGACAATATGCCTCCAACTTATCTCTCAAGTCATTTCTCAACTATATCAATCTGCAACATCCAATCAGCCACTCCATTCTTCAAATTACACACACATACCCTGAAATCTGAAACAATTTGATACAAAAAAAAAAACCCACATATCAAAATCAGCAAACCAACAGAGCCCAGTAATCAAAATCTCAAAAAAAAAAAAAAAAAATCAGATTAAAGACTTAAGAAGAAAACCAACTAGAAAGTGCTAACACCACGAGCACTCTAATTGCTATTAGGGTTTGCTTAAGTTTCACCATAACTTAAAGCTTCATAATTCAAATAAGAACACTGAGTTTGAATGAACCCTAAATCAAACTCGCCATAACAGTGAAGAATAAATGTCAATGACTCACCAGAACACAAAACCAACAGCGGAACCAATCCCAAATGAACCCTAAAATCAAAGCTTTCCCAGTGGAAATGCTGGGAAAATAAGAGATAATCAGAACGATTTCGGAGCAACGCCTCACCTAGGCAGAGACTCTGCCAGTGCACCGTATTGGTTAGAGCATCGGTGAGCAGAATCGATGCTGGCTGCCAGATAGTCGTCATTCTTGAATAAATGAATACTCCTGGGGGAAAGAACGGAAGTTAAGGAGCCTAAGTTGCCCTTTACTGAACCATGATTGAAGCTTGCATTTTTACCTCCAAAGATTTGTTGCACTAGCTCCTAAGAGACTCCACAAACAATAAGATAAAAGTATAAAGGGTTTTGACAAAGAATAAGACAAAGAAATGCTAAAAAAGTAGAGATTATTGGAAATGAAAAAATGAAAACAAAGTGAAACAGACATTACTTTCGATTTGGTGTTTCGACCATAAAATAGTTTTGGGAGCACCCGCTAGTAGAAATGCGAAGCAATATGAAAACTAAAACCGAACAACCTAAACAAAATAACTAGGCATCCCCAAATACAAGTATAACAGGCAAAAGGATATACTCTATAGCAACCAAGGCTATTTAATCTTCAAAAAAGTACAAGCCTAAGGATGGATAACTTCAGGAACAGGATTGAACCCAAAGAAAATAAAGGAGAACAATTTACCACCATTTCTGCGCTAAAGGAAGGATAACTTCAGCCACCTGCAAATGCAGTGATTAGGCTTCAATATTAGACTGCAATGCAAAAGAAATTGATTAGAACCAAACCCAATACAGTTGTACTATCTAACATTAAGAACAATTACCAAATACATTTTCAATACAGTAGCTGTGGAAGTACTAATCCCTATAGACAAATCCCGACATTCATTGCACAGTGCATGTCATGGAGAAGTCGATCAATGCACAGTGCAATGAATGTCGGGATTTGCAGGGCACTCTGTCACAAAGAACAAAGAAATATTCACAAAATTCTGCTTCCAACATTTCATACCAGACTTGCACCATTGCACAGTGCATGTCATGGAGAAGTCGATCAATGTGCTTCTGGGAATTAACCGTCACCGTGAAAGACGGAGTACAGCCGGCCGGCCTCCCAACCCTGGAAAATGATACAAGTGAATTAGAGAAAAAACACAAGCATTGCCCTATAAGGACAATATGTTATAATAGGTAGAGAGCAAACAAATGACTTTAGGCAACCTTTCCAAGCCTAAGTTGTGCTTTGTTAAAAAATCTTGATTATTGACCCCAGATAACCACAGGAATATCTATGAGGCATGAATACTATGAGTCGACAAAGTGCTTCAGTATAGTTGGTCATTCACATGCAAAAAGAAACCATTCAAGATAACAAGGTTGGATAGAGCTGGGCTGCGCTGGGTTTTTATAATGCCCAAAACAAAAACTCAGTAATGGTCGGGCTTTCAGGTTATAGGCCCGTTCAGGGGCCCAATTTGGTTGTGCCTGGCTGAATTTTAAGGTGTTCGGGTTTGGGCCGGGTCACGCTAGACCCAATTAATTATCCATTAAAAAAATCAAATAATGAATTTTTTTTTAGAAAAAAGAAACCTGTTTCCACACAATATACTTTCACACAGTAGCCAGTTATTACATAATAATCACCAAATTCATCAACAATCATTACAAATCTCTGAATTCATCAAGCATATACAAGTCTAGGAACCAAAAACCTATGATAATCTCCAAACAAGTATAACAGTAAACAAAAGAGGCCAATTCAAAATTCTGAATAACACTCCAAATCCAAACAAGCATAAACTAAACAAAATCAACGAGTACAACACTCTCAATAACACCCATGCTAGAGTTGCCGCTGCTGAGCTCGTTCCAAATGAATTTGAGCTTGATACTGAAGCTAAACTTGGCTCCACAGGAATTTCTTACAAAAATAACAAAGTGAAGTTTCAACATTCAAAAATAAGTAATTGATTGAAAGATAAATATTAATGAAATGAAATCATACCATCTTCTGTTTCTGCGCATTCTTTAAGAATTCCTCCTCTTCTTTGGCAGAATCATGTTAAAAGGTAATCCCAATAGCCAGTGGCTGTGTCTAATTCTTTGTAGAATCAGTTGCATAAAAAATTCAGTGAAAACCAGCTACACTCAAAATTAGCTAGTGAATTGAAGCTTATGGACTTTCATAAATTCCTTAAAAACCAGCTAAACTCAAGATTAGCCGATGAATTGAAACTTAAGGAATTGCAGTCATGTCCTTTCTGACTCCTAGTGATGTACAAAACCAATAAATTAGAAATTGGACCACATTTAGAAAACACTTGCCAATCTAATGAGCATAATTAGCAGACTTCTTTCCTTTTATCTTAATCTTTCAATAATGCGGTGGGATAAATAAAACTTGCTGAAGAATTTAGATACGCTAGAAAAATAATGGCCTCCAAGCATAAACATATTTTCCACATTATACAATGCACTATTTTATTCAACACCAGTAGGAACAACACGAAGGATAACTGTAAAAGCAATGTTACCACCGTCACACCATCCCTTCTCTATACCCTGTCAGCAAAAAGAAAGCATAAGGCAGTACAGAAAAAGGATTAACAACCAAGCATGCCACGTGATTATTACAGCTCTGCAGGTCAAAGAACATGCTATAGGTGTGGAAAAAACAAAACCAGGCTATAGCTGATCAAAAAACTAATGAGTTCCAGTGTATAAACAAGATAAGAATTTTCACTAGCAGATGTTTCGTCAACGAAGATGGATGGAAGTGTCTTCTCTGTTGCAATGACAACTCCATTGGCAGCTGTAAAATTGAATGGCCACTCAGGAAATCGAATAAAAAACAAAGGACATTCTTCGAAATTAAATTAAACAGGGAAAATAACATAACTTTCATGAAGAGGTAAATGCCTGCTAAAAACAATGCTACCACCGTCATACCATCACTCCTTTAGATCCTATAAGAACAAGCTGCAAGAAGCTTATAATCCGTGAAGTAACTCTCCTTAACCACAAAATGTAAAGCACGCACTAATTGAAGTATCAATGGTAAACATACCCTTTCACCAGGTCATCTACCCTCTGGCCTTTGGCATCAACTTTTCCCTCTGGCCTTTGGCATCAATTTTCTTCTTTTTTGAGTATCCTTTTGAGTCTAAAGTTCATTCAGAAACAGCTTTTGAAGCCATAGTCGCTATGCTGTGGACATTATGCTGTTTGTGAACCTGCACAAATTTAACTGAACGGTGTAAGATAGCATAGGATGGGTTCAGAAACAGCTTTTGAAGCCATACTCGCTATGCTGTGGACATTATGCTGTTTGTGAACCAGCACAAATTTAACTGAACGGTGTAAGATAGCATAGGATAGCCTACCAACAAAAAAGAAAGTTACCAATGCCGTCATGATACAAATATAGGATTCACTAGCCTTCTTATTGAAGTATCAATGGTAAACATATCCTTTCACCAGGTCGTCTACTCTCTGGCCTTTGGCATCAACTTTTTTTCTTTTTTGAGTATCCTTTTGAGTCTAAACTTTATTCAGAAACAGCTTTTGTAGCCATACTCACTATTCTGTGGACATTATGCTGTTTGTGAACCTGCACAAATTTAACTGAACGGTGTAAGATAGCATAGGATGGCCTACCAACAGAAAATAAAGTTACCAATGCCGTCATGACACAGATATAGGATTCACAAGCCTTCTTATTATTCAAAAATTACTTATTACAAGGTATTCAAAAAACAAAACTTTTTTCAACATGCTCACCAATCATTCAAGAAATAATCTTGGTAATAGCTTGAGAAACTTCAAGGTGGGATCATTACTCTGACCAAGTTAAGGCAATAGATAATTAGAAACGAAATAGAGGAGAGCATATAAAAATTTGGATCCAGAAGATTAGATCTCAAAGGTGCCATGATTATCAAACAAGATCAAATTGAACTGGGGAGATGGCTGACCTCTGATGACAGCATAACTGGAATGGATATGCACAGTGAGGTAACTGGCAAAGCAGGCAAGGCAAGATATGCAGAATAAATAGCAGGAAGATACCTATGAATTTTGTATAACAAATTCTTTGAAATTCAAAAAATCATCCAGAGAGGATACAGAACTCCACTTAGTATTACAGAACAACAATATACAGAGGACAATCTTTGAAATTCTTTGAACATGAAAAACCATGATTCAGGAAAAATGATTTCCTAATGATTCATCTGATGAAAAAGGACGAAGTTTCTATAGGTTTAGTGCAAATATGTAAGGCATGAAATAGAGGCACCAACACTCAGTTGTTTTGCCTAATTATCTGTAGAAACATTTTCGTAATTTCATTGAAAACCGGCTACAACTCAAAATTAGCAAGTGACTTCAAGCTTATTGACCATTAAATGGAGAACTGGACGACATTTAGAAAACACTAACTGAACTAATGAGCAAAATTAACACAATTTTTTCCTTTTATCTTAAATTTTTTAGAAGGTGGTGGGGGAATAAAGAAACTGATAAACATCAACACCGCATGCTTACAATTTCAAGAATAGGCTCCCTCGAACATAAACATATTTTAAAAATTATATTAAAAAAATAATAATTCACTCAATACTTGTGACAACAGTGACAAGGATAACTGTAAAAGCAATGCTACCACCTTCATACAATCCCTCCTTCATACCCTGTAAGCAAAAAGAAAGCTTAAGGTAGCACCTGAAAAATGTATTCATATCTAAAACGGAAAAGGGATTCACAACCAATCATAAGATAGGAGGAATATATTCTAGACATTAAGCAATATTATTCTATAAAAAGGAAAACAAAAAAATAGCAACCATTCTAATTTACCTATTACTGAGGAAATTTTTCCTGTCATTCCTGAATGGAGAAAAAAAAAAAAATGGTTGCAGTACACTCTTTCTCGGACTCTTGAAAATCCTGAATAAGCAAACTAAATCTGAGTCAGAAGAATTTATGGCAAACAAAACAGAAATTTGTAGCAAGAATAATAGAGCAAATTGCAGAACCCAAAGAAATAAGAAAAGAGAAAAGAAATTACCGATGGATTTCGGGAAAGGCGTGGGCGTGGCCGGCGGGTGGGATTGTCATCTCGTCTTTGGAAGCGGCGGCGTGGGCTCCTCGGCGGAAGCGGCAGCGTCGCTCGTCGGCGGAAGCGGCAGCGTCGCTCGTTGTCTTGGCCGAGGTGGTGGCTGTGTGGGCTCGTCACCGGCGTCGGCTCGTCACCGGCGTTGGGTCGTCAGAAGGGTGGGTGCCTGGGTTGTCAGCGGCAGCGTGGCTCGTCGGCGTAATAGGCAGCGTGGTGGCTGCTTCTGCGGCTTTGTCTCGTCGTGGGAAGCGACGGCCTGGGCTCGTCGTCACGTCCGAGGTGGCTTCGTCGTCTCGTCGTCACAATGAAGTCGGAGGCGGGCAGAGCGGCGGAAAACAGATGAAAAGGTTAAAAGAGTTAGAAAACAGAAATGAATTAGGGTTAGTTTGGGTACGGATAGGGTGTTTTATTTTTATAACCATATTTTTTACCCAATCAGTAGATAACATGTATACAGCAAATATACTTATTTATTAATGAAAATATATATACCCGGATTTTACCAGGCCGGGCCTGGTTTACAAAACAGAACCCCTTTCGGCCGGGCCCAACTGCTCTAAAAGCATAGGATTTTCGCATACCTTTAATCCCTAAATATGTCTGGCCAGACCCAACTGCTCAAGCATGCTCAATCTAAACAAAAGCTTCCCAGAAATACTACAACAAATCATTATTCCAACGAAAGACTTGGAAAAGAGCCTTCTAAGCTGCCAATATCTTTGAAATACCCAAATAAAAGACACATGAAATCCAAGTGGAACAACTAGACTGAAACCAGGCAGTTAAGCCGTTAAGGGACTCTCGCCAAGCCTGAGCTATATTCAAAGAGAAGACTACCATATTGGTGCACAGACAATGCCCATTCAACGTGTATTGGAAAACTGATTACCCATTGTAATATACAAAAAGAATAATCTTACAACTAGCACCTTAAAAGTAATTAAAAAAAATTATAATTTTCAATGGACCTCTTATTTTTGTCAGTAAAACAGTTGGGTTTACTCTCAGAAAATAAATATTCCATTCACTCCAGCCAACATCTTTCCAGACCGTCTCAAGTGTGTATGCACTTTTTTATAGGCAATACTTATCATCCTGGGCATTCCAAAATAAGTAATTGATTGAAAGATAAAGATTAATGAAATGAAGTCATACCTGGAGTCACAACAAATATTTTGACTAATTTTAACTGTACCTTTAGTTCATCAGCCTCATACCTGGAGTAGTAATAGACTTCAACTTGAGATGATATTCAATGTCTTCTGTGTCTATGTCAAGTAAACCAATTGCTTAGAGAATAATTAGAAATTCCATAGAAAAGCAATAGCGCATTTTTAGTAAGAACTAAACATAAAATCCTAGATAACAGTACCTGTCAATACAGCATGAATAGCAGGAAGATATCTTATGAACTCTGCTGCAAAATGGAATGGCCATTCACAAATTCAAATACAAAACACACGGACATACTTTGAAATTGACTTGAACAGAGAAAACATAACTTTCAGGACAAACCAATTGCAATCAACACCTGTGACAAACAATGAAGATAAATGCAAAAGAATGTTACCACCGTCACACCATCACTCCTTTACACCCTATAAGAACAAGTTACAAAAAGTTAATCATCCGTGAAGTAACTCTACCACTCATGTAAAGCATGTATGAACAAAAATATGATGTATAAATGGTAAACAAACCCTTTCACCAGGTCGTATGGCCTCTGGCATCAACGTTTCTGTTCTTTTCAAGCATCCTTTTGCTTCAAAGTTTATTCAGATACAGACGTTTGAAGCCATGCATGTTGTGCTGTGGACAGTATGTTTCTTGCGAACCTGCACAAACATAACTGAATGGAGTAAGATAGCATAGGAGGGACTATCAACCGAAAATAAAGTTGCCAATGTCATCTTAAAACTGATGTAAAATTCACTAGACTTAACAAAAATGCTCATAAGGAGTTCAATAAACAAAGGGTTTCATATATGCTCACCAATCATTAAAGGACGGAACCTGGTAATAGCTTGAGAAATCTTCATGCTGTGTATGTTACTCTGCACAAGTTATAAAGATTATCAGAAAATCAAATACAAGTAAAGACAGACAGTAAAGCAAAGACACATTTGTTCGAAGTCACCAACTTTCACTAATAATGGATTTTAACAGGATGAAATGCTAAAGTTTCATGTTAATTAATCCTATAATCAGTGGCTATGTCTAATTCTTTGTAGAATCATTTGCATAATTCATTCAAAACCAGCTACACTGAAAGTTAGCTAGTGAATCGAAGCTTATGGACTTTCATGAATTCATTAAAAACCAGATAAACTCAAAATTAGCCAATGAATTGAAACTTATGGACTTGCAGTCATGTCCTTGCTGAATCCTAATGATGTACAGAACCAATAAATGAAAAATTGGGCCATATATAAAAAGCACTTACCAAACTAATGAGCACAATTATCAGAATTCTTTCCTTTGATCTTAATCTTTCAATAAGGCGGTGGGAATAAATAAAACCTGTTGAAGAATTTAGATGCGCTGGAAAAATAATGGCCTTCGAGCATAAACAGATTGTACACATTATACGAAGAACGATTTTATTCAACACCAGTGAGGGGAAGGCTGTAGGAGAAGTGTTGCCCCCACCATATACCCCCTCGCCACAAAAAAAAAAAAAGGAGGGGCGGGGGGAGGTGTTTTTTTTTGTAGAGGAAAAAGGGCCCCCAACCATCCATCCCTTTTTGTTTTTTTAGCCCCCCCGGTCAAAGAAAATTTTTTGGGGGGGGGGAAAAAAACAATCTATAGCTAGTCAAAGAACTAATGAATTGCAGTGTATAACAAAGACAAGCATATGATTTTCCAAGGTAAAAGAGCGCCTGACCAATTCGAAACAAAAATAAATAGAAACATTCTTTTTTTTTTTTTTTTTTTTTTTTGTTTTTGGGGGTTTTTTTCTCTCTTTTTTTGTCACCTCCCCTCTCGGCCCTTAAAAAAAAAAACACCAACACTAAATTCAATACGCCCCCATTTATTCAAGATGAATACTTTAAAATGCAAGTTCAAATGCATTTATAAGACAAAGAAGGCATATATTTTTGCTTATCTGAAATTCCTAAATATGTCAGGCCAGACCCAACTGCTGTAAAAGCATGCTCAACTGAACGACCTTCCCAGGAGCACTGTATCAAAAATAAACATCAAAACATTATTACAACAAAAACCCATTTCAAAATTGCATCTCTTATTCTCAAAAAATGAGGTCATAACTCAATACCTAAAAGCGGTCAAGAGAGAACGAGTACAGACTACCCCCCATCTTCGATCACAACAATCCAAAAAGAGCCTGACCATCAATTTTCACCCAGTACTCTAACGAACTAAACGAACCCAAAAACACTCAGTTTTTCAAAATCAAAAGGGTTAATTTTTATAAATATGTCAATTGGAAGAGACCTTGAAATTGAAATTGAAATTGGGGGAATACCTGAATTCCTTGTGCCAATCCACGTTGTCGCCGCTCCAACCCGGAGTTTTATCAGCCGCCATAACCGATAATGAATCGCTCACTCTTAATCCTAGCGCCGCCGTCTGCACCATGTCTCATCTCTTCGACCGCCACATAATCGAAGAAGCACCACCCCTCAATCTCCCACCTCCGCCGCCGTATTCATCACAGCTGACTCCGCCTCCTCCCTCACAACCGCCGGCGACGGCGCCTTTGCTTTGTTGCTCTCCGGCATATTCTGGGTCCGAAGTGGCGAGTATTGGGTGAACTTGTCGACGGCCATGATCGCCTCTGACATCACCGAGCGACTGCCGCCGGCCTCCAAATCCGTCCGCCACTAAAACCTCCTAATTTTTGAACAAATCGAAACTATAAAAACCGATTTTTCTATAGCCTGCCCCATTTCCTCTTAAAAATTCCCAAAAAAAAAAAATCAAATTTCAGGTCTGATTCTCACACTTTCTCGCTCTACAACCCGCTCTCCATTTCCTCTCTCTAGCTTGAAAGAAGAACGTTGAAATTTTATTTTTATTTTTCAAACAAAAAGGCGATGGCAGGAGCTTTATACCCACCACGAGTCGGTTATGGGGCAACGGCTCTTTTTTTTTAGAGGAACACGCGGCTGACGCTCGAACTCTTGTGTGGAATCCACGCGCCTGGCCTATGTTAAAAGTAAAGCTAATGGCATTCGTCAACCCATTGCCTAGTCACCCTACTACCACGGTTTCTCTACTCAGGTGTGGGGTCCACGCGCCTGGCCCACGGTAAAAAGTTTAAAATTTCAATTGAAATTTTGGATTTTTTCGGGTACCAGATACCGAATTAGGATGCATATCAATATTAGTTGGAAAAAAAAAAAAAAAAACCAAAACTTCGGTACAATTTACAATTTCAAAAATTTGGTGATGGGGCTCTTAAAAATGCTGAATATTTCTGAAATTTCATCCATATTTCCCAAATTTCGGTGAAATTTCGATATAGTGTTTAGTAAATATGTTGCTTATTGTCACTTCAATTAAGTGCAATTTTTTGCTTTTTGTCACTTTAATACATATTCCTTAAAACTCTTATATTATATTGTAATATTAATGTAATGGTTAGTGCAGGTTTCATGAGGCTCACGTTAAGTATTCCACAATATTTTGGTTACTCAAGCCAAAGGCAAGTATGTTTTATTAATGAAATTATTTCCTTTGATAAATAATAACATTTAAAATATTGTGCTACTTTTTTTAGAAGGAAATATTGTGTTAATTGATAGCTTAGTAGAATGCAACCTACAACAGAATCCTCGAGTGAACGTGGATGAACAAGATTGATTCTCAGACTACCAGCAAGCATAGGAAAATCATATTTCCAATCCCTGGTGGAGTAGTAGGAGAGATCAAGTCAAACCAAGCAACCACCAGCAAATTCACAATGCAATGTTTAAGGGATGCAAAAAGGACCGAATACATTGGGTTCCATCTCTGCTTCTCTTTCGAGGGTTTGAGTTGATCTCCTTGCTCCCATGCATGGAGAAAGGAAAGGCTATTGCTAATTCCAAATAGTAATTACAGAATGCAAACAGAAACTCTACAAACACATATGCTCGAAAGGTATCTTGACGGATTTACTAACGGAGAAATTAATTTGTAAGGTTTTGTAAAGTTTGGATATGTATTTGTAGAGTTTTACAAGTTTGGGTACCAACTTGAAATTGGCCCCATAGTTTGTGTGCTTATATGTAGTTAACCCTTAAAAAAAAAACAGGACTTTGGTAACCGCCTTTGGTGTCACAGGCTTCACCAAAAAATTGTAGACTAAAATGCCCCTAAAACCAAAAAAAACTCCTAAATTAAACCAAAATTTCTGTGAGGATATTATAGTAATTTGATTTTAAAAAATAGCAAAAATGAGGGGACAGAGCAGTTAGAAGAAGTTTCATCGTCTGTAACTCCACCACCGAGAACCCACGATCTCCACAAATTCCTTGGAGAAGATGCACGTTCTTGATTAATATAAAAACCATTTCCCCGCAAAGCGAATCAAAGAGGAAAATCGTCGCTTGATTTTTTCTGATTCAAATCAGAAGGTGTCGAAAACTTGATTGGTGGTTACAGGACAGCTTTTGGAGACGGTGTTTAGATCTACAATTTAATACCTCTAATCTTAGGTACTTCAATTTATTTGCCAATTGTTTTGATTTGAGAATGATGACATTAGAATTGTGAAAACTAAGAACCGAGGGAAAACGTCATGAAAGATTGTCATCGTCGTCGTTGGCAAAAAACCGAATTGAGATTCGATGGACGGCCGTCACAAAAACTAGGTACTCTAATCTCAACCACAGTTTCAATTTTGCACTTTCCGATAAGTTTGTGTTCCAAATTCGATTCGAATTGTTTCTTCCATTGGTGGTCAGGTTTCGTTGTTTTGTCTTTTTTTCCCTGCATTTGATTGTTTGAACCTTGATGGTTAAGTTCGCTACAGTAATCAACTTTTGATTTGGGTAAGTAGTATAACGCACAAAGGCAAGTGGGTTTTTGATTTTGTAGTGAATGGCATAAAAGCGTGAGATTTCATTTGGTTTGTTGAATGGTTTGAGAGAGTATGGAGAGTTTGATGGTTAAGTTTTGGTTCTAACCGACTTTTAATTTGGGAAAGTAGTGAAATGCAAATAGACAAGTGGGTTTGATTTGTAGTGAATGTTATAGAAGGGTGAGGTTTCATTCGGTTTTAATGGTTTCAGAGAGTATGGAGAGTGGCTTTGGAGCTTCGAGATGAATGGGAGAAAGTGGTCAACCTGTATTCTGAGTAACCCATAACAGCAGCATGGATTTCCAGCAGTACAGTGGTGAATATTATAAAAGCAAATTGCTTACCTTCTTCAGCAATCGTTCACCTCATTTACGGTGACTGGTCAACAGCTCCAACGGTCTGATTTTTTTGTTGACTGCTCAATTTTTGACTTCTTTAAGGCGTTGTCGTTTCAATTAAGGGTGAAATATCGCCGAAATTATAAAAAAAATCAGCATTCATCAGTGAACTGAGGTGATATTTCAGTGTTATTGAATGAGTTGTCCAGGAGAAGACGAATGGCGCGCTTCCTGTTTACACATGAGGAAGAAGATGAATTTGAAATGATATTCACAAAACGACGTCGTATGCTTTGTCTACTCTCTGTGTGCGTGGTTATACAAGCTTCTCTTTGCTTGTAAGGAACTTTGAAGAGTTTATGGGCCGTGATAACAGCAAGCCCACTTATAATACCTAGAATAATGAGAACCCTCAAAATAGGCCTACTTATACTCACAGCCCAAAGTCAGATTATTTTCGGAATTTTGAAAATGTTGGAATTGTTTCGTTTCCGTTCCCATATAGTCTTGGAATTTTTGGATTTCAGAATGATCCGAAATCAGATTTTAAGCTCGGAATTGGTCAAGGAAGATTGATTGTGTTCTCCCAGAGCTAAACTGCAAGTGCCTAACAAAAAAATGATAACTTAAGTAACTGTGATTAGGTAGGTTTAGGACTTGATTTCTCTTCTAACAACCCTCCAATGTCCATGTTGTACATTATGGAATCACTCAATGTAATGAGAAATGAAACTACTCTCGGAGGCAGGCTTTCTCGTTAACCCAATAGTTAAAGGCCCAGTTTGGCATTGATGTGCTTTCGCGAAAGCACTTTTACGAAATTACTTTCTGGAAAGCAGTTTTCGAGATAATCAGTTTGGCGTTTGGTAAGCATTCTGTCAAAACTGCTTTGGGATCACAATAATCAGTTTTAGGTGTTTGGTAAACTTTTTTTGGAAAGTGCTGTGAGATTTATATAATGACCAAAATAGACATATTCTTGAATATCTACTTTACTAAACTATTTATACAATTTTTTTTTATAATCATCAAGTTTTCTTTTTTTAAAACATATACTAATTGGATTTAAAAATGTCAATAGCATATATCCATCAATTTGCACAAAAAATCAACACAAAATTAACACTTCTCCAGTAAACTTTATTAAATTTTTATGTAGATATTTGATAATAGTATAAATTTGCATGTATACTTTATTTTTATAATAATTTTTTTAGAAAGATTATTATTATTATTATTATTATTATTATTATTATCTTTCTTTAAAAAAAGATTATTATTATAAATGGGAAATATTAGTATAGAAACCAAAAAAAATTAAACAACACAAAAATAAAACGGTGCGTTGCACCTGTCTTCCTCAAAAGTGAGGAATTTTAGTTTCGGCTGGTTCCTTGGCCTCCAGTCGTCGTCGTCATTTGGGCGTTGTCATCAACGGGCCATCATCATCGTAGGAATGTTCACCTAATACAACAGATTTTAGCCCTAACTAAGGGAAAACTTACATTTTTCTAGGGGTGGGCAAAATATCCCGAAAATCCCGTATCCCGAATTCCCGTCCCGAATCCCGTCCCGAATTATCCCGTCCCGTTCGGGATTAATTTCAAAATTAGCTTATCCCGTCCCGTCCCGTCCCGATTTAATTTTTTCGGGACGGGACGGGATGAGAAATTTCTTTCCCGAAATCCCGTCCCATCCCGTATAATATGCATGGTATTAAATAAATAATAAAAACCCCTTAAGTGTCACCATTTTATTGGCTCAAAAACAAGTGTATACTAAAAAAATATGTATCTCATCACATGTAAGATTGTACATATCATTTGAACTCCGTTTTACTTGAGATTTTGGAAGGAGTCAGTTTCACATGTTTACTTATGATCTGCAAATTTTCGACTCCATCTCATGAGGGGTTGAATTTTGATGAATTTTACAAAAACGGTCGACGCCCAGTTTTTTATTTGTGTAATAATCTGTTTTTGGCTTATTTTTGGTGAACATATCATTTGAACTCCGTTTTACTTGAGATTTCGGAAGGAGTCAGTTTCACATGTTTACTTATGATCTGCAAATTTTCGACTCCATCTAATGAGGGGTTGAATTTTGGTGAATTTTACAAAAACGGTCGAAGCCCAGTTTTTTATATGTAATAATCTGTTTTTGGTTTCTTTTGGTGAAGTGCTCTTAGCATATTTAGATAGATTTTGATTTATCATATTTGGGTTAGCTTGTTTAGTTTGAAGTTGATAAAATTTTTATAGGATAATCCCGTCCCGTCCCGAACCCATCCCGATTAAATTCGGGACGGGACGGGACGGGACGGGACGGGACTAATTCTTTAAAACGTTTATCTCGTCCCGTCCCGTCCCGTTTCAAATAATCGGGACCGGGACAGGATGAAGGTCATCCCGTCCCATCCCGTCCCGTGCCCACCCCTACATTTTTCTCCAAAGGGGTTTCATCACATATAAGAAAAAAAATTGGCGTATGGCAATAAGACTAGCAGTTGTTTTTCTCTATTGGTCAGTTTGGTAGAGAGCTAAAGCTGCACCTCATATTTGAGTCATTGGATTTGATCCAAAGGCTAGGAGAATAGCTCATGTTTTCTGTGTGGGTTCCAAGAAAAAAAAAGTAAAGGACTTTAGCAGCTGTAGACCGGCTCGGCCGTCATTTTCCCTTTAGGCACATATACTTCAATGTGTGCTTCTCAAGTTGTCTACTTGGAAAGGAGTTGTTCAGTTTGGAAAACGGGAGAAGCTCAGTCCCCGATATATTGGGCCTTATGAGATTACTGAGAGGATTGGTGAGGTGGCCTATCGGTTGGATATACCATCAGAGCTTTCCAGGGTGCACAATGTGTTCCATGTGTCGATGCTCCGAAGATATATACCACATCTGTCTCATGTCTTAGAGACTCCACCGCTTGAGGTAAATAATGATTAATTTGACTTATGGGGAAGGCCAGGAATGCATTGTCGATCGGAATGACAAGATCCTGCATAACAAAACTATTTTGATGGTGAAAGTCTTATGAGACAACCACGATGTCGAGGAGGAGGCCACATGGGAGACAGAAGAGTACATGCGGAAGAAGTATCCACACCTGTATTAGGTACGTACTTTCTCATTTGGTTGTCTTTATGACACACCACGTCCCCAAAAAGTGGAGCCCGACAGGTGCGGCCATCACCTCAACGAGATGGGGAACCCTCGACCAACCAAAAAGCACAACTGAACGACAAAAAGGCGCCAAAAGAACAAGTCTGGTTGTAGCCCATAAATAAAACAAACACAACATATCAGAGTATCTACAGCAGAAGGGAAAACACCAACAGTACAACCCAAAGGGCGAAATGAAACAACTGGAAGCGCTTATTGGGGTGCAAGCTGAAGAGGAAAGACGAAGGCGAAATAGGAAAGAGAGGAAGAGAGAATCAGCGCCCAATTGTGATGTGGATAATGGGTCCACATTTTGCGCATGGACATCTTGATAATCGCTAGGGGTGGGCCAACTTTTGATAAAAGGATATCATGGCATCAATCTTAATGTTGTTACATGTGGAATTGATGACAGGTATTAAATTGAGACAAGTTTTGGATAGTCATATACCAAAATGAGACATTTTAAACTATGAAGTATTGAAACTCTGACCATCCAGTGTTTTGTATTTTGAAAACAAAACACGGTCAAAATATCTCGAAATATGTAATGGAGAAAAAAGTCAAGGAAACAGTTTGAAACTCTACGTGGGGACAAATTTTGGTAAGTTTTTTGGATTATTAAGTAAACCAATACTTTAGAATTTATATTCTCATCATTTTAACTTGAATCTGTAAAATTTCATTTCAATTTCAATTTTTACTAAAAGGAAGAGGGACCCCAGTGCCGGAAGGCTCCCGCTAAGCGGGGTGCGGGGGAGGAGCATTTGTGTGCGGCCTTATCTTGGATTTTCCAAGAGGTCGTTTCCTTGATTGGAACCCTGGACACCCAGAATGCCCAACAAGAGACAAACCAGTTGCACCAAGGCCCGTCCTCAATTTTTACTATGCTATGAAAATTTAGAATAATAATTTATATAAATTGAAATATTTTTTAATTAGTGTATCTTAGTAGACTTTTTTTAAAAGTAGAAAAATCGTTATTTTCATTTCCATTTCCAAACTTCATGAATTTAACTTGTAAACATTAAAAATAGGTAATAAGCCTTTAATAAAATTTTTTTTAAGCTAACTTTCACAATAAATTCAGCTTTATGAAATTGACTCATTGTCTGCTGCTTCTAATCGTGTTTCCAAAGAAAGTACTATACGTATAAGTACGTGTTAGTTACCTGACCTGACCCACCTTGTTTTAAGATCTCCAAAATCGCATTTCCCAGTCCCAATTGGTACACCAAATCCAATCCAAACGCTCCAAACTTGCAATCGGCACCGCAAGCATTTCCAGTACCTTTAATATGTAGTTGCAGCAAGCCAAGGTACAGAGAGAGTGAATTTGGAGATAGATTCTGGTTGGGTTTTTTTGGGGGTGAAATGGAAAATTTCAGCGCAGAAGATCTGTCAACCATCGGAGGAATCGCGACGGTGTCACTTCTCCACTCCTTCATACCCACGCATTGGCTCCCTTTCTCCATCGTCGGCCGCGCTCAGAAATGGACCCTCTCCCGCACTCTCTTCGTCAGTATGTGACCCCCCTATTACCTTCTGATTTGATCCATTTCTCAATTTCTAGGGTTTATGAATGAATGAAGGGGTCTTCTTGCTGTAAACTTAGTTTTTGAGCTCTAGCGTCAGTATGTGACCCCCCTATTACCTTCTGATTTGATCCATTTCTCAATTTCTAGGGTTTATGAATGAATGAAGGGGTCTTCTTGCTGTAAACTTAGTTTTTGAGCTCTAGAGTAGATCTTCCGTGCATTTTCTCTACTTGCATATTGAGTGAAGAAATTAGTGGGATCAGATAATTTCAGGTGTAAGTACAGATGCAAAAGGCCCAAAATGGGTTAAAGGTGTTAACTTTAGGTGTTATCCCAGTTATTTGACCGGAAACGATAATATTTGAGGTACTGGAATTAGAGAGAGCAAGATACTCTGCTTAGAGAGCAGGCAATGTGGCTGAATGGTCTAAAATTTGATTTAAAAAGAAATAAAGGTCTGAAATTGGATATCAATTTGGTATTCCCGTGACATTTCTGTAGTCTTTAGGACTCGTATTGAGATTTTTGGGAGTGTAGAAATTTAAAACTTGGACAGTTTTATTATATCAGAATTACCGATGACAAGTAGTATAATCTTAGTAATAACAGGTAGACATGTATATATAACTCTCATGAGGTCTCACTTACGCATCGAAAAGATTTTATATTAGATTGTGTATTGGCCTCTACCCTCTATGCGATGCCACTTTCTTCTGCCTTTTCTTTTTCAAACCTAGTCCTTTTATCAGGATCTTTGCTGATAATTACTAGAAGTATTGTGATAATGGAATCGTGTACTTTATGAGCTGTGTGCACACTTTTTCATTGTAGTGCATTGGTTATATGCGAGTTTCAATACAATCAATGACCCTTGAAACAATTTAGATTTGGTTTTCTTGTGCAAAGTATTTGGGCCATATTTATGAGGACATTTTCTGTAAGCACTTCGTTCATTGTAGTGCATTAGACATATATGCCAGGCTCAAATGATCCTGGAAAGCTTGCAATGTAGTTTCTTTTGGCTAGTTAGACTTAAGAGTTATACCTATTTGACCAGAACCAATCCTGTAGATAAGGAGTGAGTTAAAAGCTGACCCAGGTACCTTCACCTTTACAATGGTGTGGCGTACTCAACCTACTTTTAAATTTGAGGACCATTTGTTGTTGCAAGCGCGAATTCCAGAGTTGTCAAGAACACCTTGTAATGGTTTGGAAGGGCTGCAATCAGAAATTACTTTTCTGAGAATGCTTTGTAATGCCCATTTCATTGATACTTCTTTATGAGTTTCGAATTGTCTGCTTCTCAAGCTGTTTTTGGGAAGAATGCGTAGTTGCTTAATTGGGAGCTAAATAAGGTATTATAGGAGTATTTTGGTACTGTTTGTCATCATACCCTGACTTCAGCAGACCCAGACTCTACGAGTGCATCCTTTTATGTCCCGAAATACATTAGTTGTCTGGTTTCTGATGAAAATGATTTAATAGAATATAGAGAAGCTGATTTATTGGTTTTGGGTGACCTGACTGAGAGTAAAGGGGAGTTTAGACCATATTTGTTATCTGGATGTGACTTGTATACTTAAACCGAGCTAGATCTCTGTAAAAGCTTTAATATTTTCTTTTTACTCTAACAAAAGATTATAGAAGTAGCTGAAAGCATAAAAAACCAGTGTCAAATATTGTTATTGCTTGCAGAACTCGTGTTCACCATTCTTTGTTTTGATTTTCTTCTGCAGCTGCATTTGGAGCAGTGTTGCATGTAATATCCACTTCAATACTAGGCATAACGGCAGTCACCATGGCAAATACCATCGCCGGCGAGGAAACAGTTCATAAACTTGCCTCTCTTTTGCTTGTATTTCTTGGTGGCAGTTACATTTTGTTGTTTTTAACTGGAAAAGGCAGTCACAGTCACTCGCACAACCAACCCATGGAAAAGATGGCTGTTGCTGGACTTGTCCTTGTTCCTGCACTGTCCCCTTGTGCAACAACACTTCCGGTATTTCTTGCTGTTGGGAATTCATCTTCCATGATGGTGCTTGCTATCATAGTGCTGCTATTCAGGTATCAATAAGTTATGGTTGAGTTTTTCACTTCTTGCTCGTCTCTTGGTTACCTAATCATGACTTGGATGTTGAGAGTTGGAACTTCCAGAAAACAATATATAGCTTTTTTTCTTGTAAGAAACCTTTACTTGATTGCTGCTAGTTAGTTGGTTTCTGTTCAGCTTAGTATTTCAAATACTAACTGAAATGGTGTTCTCATTGGCTTCCAATAACTTATGTAATTTTATAATGATCTAGAAGCTCTTTCCACTAACATGAAGCTCCTTGCTTCTCGATATTCAATCACAGCACCATAACAGTGATGACTTCACTGGTTGCTCTTTCATTCTATGGTGCCAGCCAGCTCAAGTTTCACTGGGTGGAGCGGTATGACAAACTTCTTGTAGGGTCGGTGTTATGCTTGGTAGGAATTTTGACACTTCTTTTTCATGATCATGATGGAGAGGGGGGAGCCGCTGGGGAGCACTTGCATAGGAAAATCATTGTTCTCTGAAGACTCGGGTCATCTTTCAATGTGTATTGTGCCCTTTCATGCTTCAGGGAAAGTTACGATTAGAGAATGTTGCTCCCATCTGTATAAACCAGTGCATGCAGCTTTTGTTTCGATGTGCTATCAATGAGGATTGCAATGTAACAGTTTGTTCATACTGATTTTTTTATAAACCAGTTTAATTTGTTCATTCTCATTCTGTTATATCGTATATAGTTCTTCTGTCCTTGTTTTTGCATGAATTGCGTTTGTATGGGCATATTAAGCTTTTAGATTCATTGAATTGGAAGTCTTTTCATTTTCACAATTTTCCCTTGCTGCCTTGCAAGGCATCAGTCAATACTTCACGGAACTGTCTTTGGTGTTGTCTTGCTGAACATCATCTCTCTTGTTTTGCCGAGATGTAAAATTACAATCCATAATTTTATCTGTATCTGTTTGAACGATAGAGTTGTAGCGGAAACCTCATGATTGATGACCGTTTCCATTTTACTTTACTTTTTTGTTTTTTCATTTAAATAGAAGGAAGAAATGAAGGTAAAGACTACTGGAAGTACTGGCTGCAACAAAGGGCCCGTAGTCACCTCCCCGTGTCCCGATCGATCCGGACGCCTCGTCGTGCGGTTGTTTAGGTCGTTTCGGTGCATCGAAACTAAATGGCCCGGTATGTCAACAAATCGGTTTGATGAGGTTTCTTTTTCTTTCTTTTTTTATTTTTTATTTTCCAAGATATCGGTGCCCCAACCAACTTAAATGAAATCAAGAGAAATCCACCACACCAAAACAATGTACATTACGAAATTTTCTTTAGAAGTGTCACAAAATTTTATGCAATATCATCGTAGGATGGACTTCTCCATTGTTAAAGATGTCCACGTATTTTACGTTTTGGGCTTGCTATGCAAGTCAATTAGACTTTCTGAAAATCAGAAAAGGCCAATTTCAATGAAAAATGGATGTCATAATCCGAACCGTTGATTTGGTTCATTATCTAGTAAAGATAATCCTTACAAAAGATCAATCAAATATGAGATTGTTTAATCCCAGTCCCGATTAGAGGTTAAAAATAATCATGAATCTGGTCCCTATAAAGTCGGGATTCCCGACATTGTTGGGATCCCGATATCAACTATCGGGAAATCCCGATAATGAAATCTCAAGTATGATATGAAATTATAAAATTTTTTTTGTGTGCATAAATTGTCAATGTGAACCACCAAATAAATTAGACTATTAATCTTGTAACCTATCTCTACACAATTTGACCCAGCACATGAGGAAAATGAACCATACTAATATAGGAATACAACAACTTGAACTTAATCGTTATAAATTCAAACATACAAATATAACAACTTATAAATCCAAATTTAAGAATAAAACATACAAATCCAAACTTCAAAAATAAAGTAAAAATTACATAAAACTCATATGTAAAAAATCTCTAACCTCTACCTCGACCTATAGACATAGGAGCAAAAAATTAAAAAATATTTATTGTCGGGATGTCAGGATCCTGACATTTTCCAAAAATACATCCCACTCCAGTCCTGATTTAGTTGGGATCGGGATTATTGGGATAATCGGGATTTGGATTGTTGGAATCAAGATGGATTCGAGTATAATTTCCCACCCCTAGTTTGAGTTATTAAATTATACCAAAAATATAATTTGATGTTTTTTTTTTTTTTTGAAAGACGCATTCCAAGCCGGATATGATGATGTAGGCCTTCTTCCTAGCACTTTCGTGATTTGAAAAGTATGCTTGCAATTTAAATCACACAATAAATGAAGGTTTGTGATTTGGTCAAACCAACATACATCTGCCTTCCTCCCTATTGGTCTGAAAAGCAACCGTAGATTCGAAACTGCGTCTAAAAATGACGTCATGAGATAGAAGAAGATGAAAACAAATAGAGAAATAGAGAAAATGACAAACAAAGAAGAAAGAAGAATTCAACAAAAGCCACCTAAACAAAAAGATACACAATTTATCGAAATTCCGTATATAAGTTATATGTATGTTATTGGATTTGATGGAGATTGAGGTGGGGACAAAGAGCATGGAGGTTTCGCTGGGTGAGATCATCGAGGAAGAGAACGTGGCCATAGGCGCCGCAGAGCAAGAGGGCGGCGACTCCGGCGTCCTGCAGAAGGTCACCGAGGATAGCGACGGCGCGTATAGCGCACGCGGGGATGCAAGCTGGAAGGGAGGGGCGTAGCAGAGCATGCGGCGCACGGTAGAGGATCTGGACGCGTACGTGGGGATTGGGGCAATTGAGGAGGCCGTTGACGGCGGAGGACAGGCGGCGGCAGCGGTGTTAGTGGTGATGGTGGGGCCCGATTTGGAAAACAGAGGTGCAGGCCCGTGGTGGTTGCAAGGAACAAAATTTCCATCGAAACATCGAAATTTCCATCGAAATTTCCATAATTTTGGAGGTCCGAAACTATCGAAATATACCGAAATTTACCGAAATATATCGAAATATACCGAAATTTCCATCGAAATTTTCATAATTTTGGCTATCGAAATTTCCATCGAAACCGAAATTTTAATCCTTGGGTGGTTGAGGCGAAAAATGCAGCGGAGGCGTCGAGGATTTTGGGATCGGAGGAGAACAAATGGAGAGGCATTTGATGAGATTGCCCTCCACATGCGCCTCACGTGACATTGTTTAACGGGTGAAAGTGTTAATTTAGATGGAAAGGGAAAAAATTGAATAAAAACAAGTTTAGGAGGTTCATTTTTCAATGAGTAAGTTAATGGGGTAAATACCTTTCAAAAAAAAAAAAGTTAATGGGGTAAATTAAATATAAGATACAAATTGAGGAGACTAATTACTCATATATATTATATGTTTTATGAATTGTATTTTTTGATAACATTTTTTAATTTTAAAAGAAATTTTCATCAATTTGACCTATCCTTCAATCCTTGGTTTCAAAAGAAACCTCAAAATCCATATAAAAAGGTCCCAAAAGAAAATATTAAGTAAAGGAAAACTATTGGAAAGAGCGGTTAAAATAAAGGTCAATTATTAGTCGATATCTCTGTAATGGGCAGTCAGTATCAATTTAACCCATATAGTTAAAAAATTATCAATTTCACCCATGTGGTTAAAAAACTATAAATTATAACTATAACCCCGTGGCGACTTTCCGTTAGCAATTCACACCCAAGCATCATCTCTGTTAAGTTGTTCGTCCAAATTCATCAAATGACTAGCACGTGTGAGGGTAACATAAAATTGTTTGTTTGTAATGATGGTGGCTAATGTGTTTAGTGTTTTAAGATAACAATAGTTTTACAGACTTTATCACAAAAGATTACAATAATGAGTTAAATGATTAAAATTTTTTGTAAATAAAAATCAATTGCAAAAATAATTAGAAAGACAATTTTACCCTCACACGTGATAGTCACGTGCTAAATTTGGACGGAAAACTTAACAGAGATGATGTATGGGTGTGTGTGAATTGCTAACAGAATTCCACCACAGGAGTACAATTGATATTTTTTTTAACTACATAGGTAAAATTGATAATAATTGCTCACCATAAAAATATTGAACTGATAATTGGCCTAAAATAAATGGGGTTTTAGCAGCTCTAGACCGGCTTGCTCGGTCATTTTTGTTTTAAGCACACTTTCTTCAATGTATTCATTTGTAGGACACATAAATACTGACTACTATTTTCAGTTCCCTGTTAGTTCCTACGCAGTTCCATCTTCTTCAACAGCTCTGAATTCTCCGCGAGCTCTAAATTCTCCTTGAATCCCCAATCGTCCTTCCGAGACATCAGGTCCCGCGAGCTCCACGGATTGAAAATCCCAAAGCAGCTGTACACCAACACCTCACCTCCGATCTTGATTGAGAAGATCTCCAAAATCCCACGAGCCTCACATTCGCCACGCCTCCGATCTTGATCGAGAAGATCTCCAATTTCGGCGAGAGGAAGCTACTGCATCGGAGCCTCGCGACATCGAAAAACCACATGGGCTTATTGGATTGAAATCTCACGGTGACAAGGCACTCGATTGAAGATGATACGCTGGTGTAGAGAGAAGAGGCAGCAGCAGGCTTCGACTGCTACAATGGCCGTGGGGGAAGAGGAGGAGAAGCAACGGCGGAACTGCGTGGGAGCTGATTGGGGACTATGATGGTACTGCTAGGGAACTATCAGCTCCACTAGGGAACTGCATGGGAATTAGCAGGAGACTGGTGCGGAACTGCGTGGGAACCGATTGGGGACTAGGAGGGTACCTGCTAGGAACTAGCTCATTGGGGGACGCATGGGAACTAACAGCGAACGTGGAAAGTGTCCTATAAAAGAGTGTTTGAGTGCTTAAAAGGAAAATAGACTGTGGGTGGGGGAGGGAGGAGAAGCAAGGGGAAGGGGGAGGATGGGGACTATGAGGTCTGCTAGGGAACTCATCAGCTCCACTTAGGAACTTAGCAGAGGACTGGTGGAAACCAAGGAACGTGTGTAAAGTGTCCTATAAAAGAAAACATCAGTGTTTGAGTGCTTAAAAGGAAAATGACCGGTGTACCAGTTCTATAGCTGCCATTTTTGCAAAATAAATAGAGGGGCAAAGACACAAAGGACCCTGGATCGAATTCACTAGATACAATATACATTCCCAAGTGGTGAAATTGACTGTCACGGGTCCTTTTAACATTAGTCATTGTTAGTCCTCGTAGTTGTGTTTTCCAGCGTCGTTTCATTCCATTCAATTCCAAATTCTAGGGTTGTTTTTGCCTCCCCTTGAATCCCAAATATCCATGGCCGAGATCATGAACATGCCGGTCGAGTCCTTGGACCGCCGCGACCGTAAAGAGAAATCGTCGGAAGAACCCCAATCCTCGCCGCCTCCGCCGACATCTGCACCCGCGCGAAGACGCGACAGGGACGACAGAGGCAGAGACGACAGGGACCTCGACCGCCCTCCTCCGCCTCGCCGCCCCGACCACTACGATCGGAATCGGTCCCCTCCTCCGGCTCCGCCTATCAGAGACAGGGAGAGAGATAGAGATAGGGACTACAAGCGCCGGAGCAGCCTCAGTCCTCCGCCTCCGTACAGGGACCGCCGTCACTCGCCGCCCCGGAGGTCGCCGCCACCACCGTTCAAGCGGTCCAGGAGGGAAGACGGTGGGTACGAAGGCAGGAGAGGGAGTCCTAGAGGAGGAGGAGGAGGAGGAGGGTTTGGACCTGGGGATAGGAGGTGAGAGATTGAGTTTTATTGCAATTTGACTATGATTTGTGCTTAGGGTTTGGGTTAAGTAGGAGGAAAAATTGAAGCATTGCATTCTGACCTAGTCATTGTTTTTGGCCTTGGGGGATTTGAGAACAACAAAAACTGAAACTTGTGTAGCTATTCCCACGTATATATAAACACATATACACATTGTCTTGTTTGGTTAGTTTACAAAGTAATAGGGGCTTCACTTTTTGAACCTTTGGTTGAAGACACTGCCTCTATAGTCTTCTATCCATTGTGGATAGCATCCCTTCTCTGATGCATAGAATTATGCCTCACTTTTTTAGGGGTTTTTATATTAAAATGTAGATCTGAATTTGTTGTCATAGTGGGTAATTCATCGGATGTTATGGCCTCGATGGTTGAAATGCGCTGCTGCTTTATGTACTGACCAGTAACTTTTCTGTTGATTTCTTCTCTTTGGTAATTGGAACCTAGCTGTGTTAGAAGGTGTCAGTGGCATTCCTTTTAGTTGTTTTATTCTGGAAACTGTGGTTTTAGAAATCTAATAATTATTAAAACTTTTTCAGTTGCGTTCAAATTTTCAATCGATAGTTTTGGTGACCATTAGAGAAATGTTATAATCGATGCCATTTTACTACTGGTTGTCTCTACAAGTTTTAAAGACACTGTTAATGGTGGGACATATTATTGTGATTGATTTGTTGAAAAACTTATAAAGCTGAAAAATGGAGAAAGAGATCCTCACTCGCCTTTTAAAGGAACTACAAAGTCAATGATATTAGATAATCCTGAACTTGAGTAAAACTTCTTCCCTCTAACTTTGCCCTCAGAGATGGTGATTTGGTGATTAGTTTAGAGAAAGTTTTGTCTCTTCTTTGCCACTGTGTAGCCTTATTAAACATTTAACTCCAGTTAATAATCTCCTTTCACCATAATGAAGAGATAGGGCCTTAATGGTAGACTAAGAAAGTGATTTTACTGTGTCTTGGCTGTTAAATCACACTTTATATTAACGACTATTGAGATGCTGTAGTTGGCATATGGGTAGAAATATTTTTGTCTATTTTCTCATTATTATTTTATGGTTGGAATTCCTGCTGTATAGGATTTGAATTTTTTTCTGTACGTGGTGTCTTTTGTGTGGACTTTTCTTGAACTTTTTTCTTCCGGTCATTTGATAGGTTGGGATATGAGTATTCAAGTGGGTATGAGCGTGATGTGGGGGGTAGACCTGGTTATGCTGATGAAAGGCCTCATGGTCGGTTTGGACGCTCAGCTGCTGGCTATGGTTCTGCTGGTAAGTGCCCAAAAGTCACTTTTTACAATTCAGTTGTGTGTGTTGTAGTCTCAGTGAAATGAAATCCTCATTTGTAAATGTGCTCAAGAGGTAGCTAATTAAGTGATTTCAAAGATAACCTATGATAACTACACTGGCTAGTCTTTAAAGGCATGTAGCTTTCTTATTTGGTAAATTCTGGTTCAGCACTGAAGCTGATCATATTTCTAGTTGTATATGATCCAGAACCTTCATCAGATATGACATTGTGTTAATTTAATGATCTGATACTGTAATGGAACAAGAGCCACCATCATTAAGGAAGCTCAGGCATGATTTATATAGATGTGAACCACTGAAGTTAGATTACTAACTGACTTAACTTTCTTCCATTTTGTTGTGATGCCATTATGGAAGCGGACATGGGTCCCTGTTCAGTGTAGTAAGGTTTATATGATTTGGATGTGATACTCATATATCTTATACCTCCACCAATTCATTTTAGCCAGTATTACAACAAGTAATACTTGCAGAACTTAATTTATAAACAGTGCATGTGTGCTACGTATGTTGCGGGACACTGACTGCTTTCTGTTTTAACGCTGGACTTTCCTCTTTTTTTTTTTTTTTTACTTGGGCATAACATGACCAGCTTCTAGGTTAACTGATCCTGTAGATTGTTGCATTTGCCTATTTAAACTGGTCAGCTGTCTTCAAGCTGTTTGTCTTTATCTTTTTAGTTGTCCCATTTTCTCTTCTTTTTAATTTTATGTCCTGACTTCTAATGATTTTGGTCGTCAGTTTTCAGCTCAATATGTTGCAAAGAGTTAGTCAGGAGCATAATTTCTCAATACATTTATTATGTACTTTTGGGCCTTATTCTTTAGGTAATGCCTATATTTACAATTTTGCCAGATTCAATAATGACAAGCTAATACCATGGATTGTGGTTGGAAATTTCACATTTTATCCAAAAAGTGAAGAAATTAAAGACCATTTAATTAGTAGGTGGGGTTCAATTATGGATGGTTTCGAGTCATATAAATGGATAAGCTGTAAAGCTGTGATTGCCAAACTATGGAGTAGGAGTAAGGTAATAAAAGCAGGTCAAACTTTGAGGAACTGGGTTGTGATCTGCCACATGTAGAATTTGTTAATGTTCAAATGAACTAAATATCTACCAAATATTACTCTTTGGTTAAATGATTTAACTTCTGTAGATGACCCCACAGATTTCTTATTTATTTTTACTGACAATGATCCAGCTAGGATTCTTGAAGCATATATTCTCTTCAACTTCATTACATTGTCAGGACAGTAAAGACTGAAAGCATGCAAGGTTCACCTGGCATGTCTGTTAATGTCAAATAGTAAAGGATGTTGATTTGAGTCCTATTAACTAGGTTTGGATTTTGGACCTGCATGATGGTTCTAGAAACAGTCGTATCGTTACATGGTTAGTCAGTGGTTTGCATTCACATAGCAACCCTGTGCCGTGCAAGTTCATTTTGGGTGGGTTTGGCTTGTCATTAAGAAGAAATTCATGATTGCTTATTTCATATCTTGGTTTGTAGCTGTTTATTTGTGATGCGAAGTGTCTTTTGTATTAATATTTACAATATTGGAATATTTTTAGTTTAATTACAAAATCTTGTTTTCTTTTTCTTAGATTGGGATTCAGGGCGTGGTGGTTTTGGTGATGCTTCTGGAACTGGGCCTACTCAAAGGTTAGGAAATGCTCCTGTATTAGCTGCGATTTTTTTATTTATTAAATTATGTTGAATTATGTTTTGCAGACTGAGAATGAAAAGTCAATTATTTGTAGTTTTGACCTATTATTATAATCAGCTGAAGAATTTCTGTAAAGTTATGTATTCTTTTTAATATGGGGGATCCTGCTTATTGTAGGCCATTGTCAAGATCAGGCTTGGTCAGATAAATGCAAAAGTAAATTGGGAGGAATTTCTAGATGAGCTCTAGGTGCATAATCTAATGCATTCTATGTCATCTGTCTTTGGGTCTA
Source organism: Spiraea crenata (assembly GCA_033992175.1). Classification (NCBI taxonomy): domain Eukaryota; kingdom Viridiplantae; phylum Streptophyta; class Magnoliopsida; order Rosales; family Rosaceae; genus Spiraea; species Spiraea crenata. The sequence goes on along the minus strand of JAVBHV010000007.1, from coordinate 213,665 downwards.
GTGTTTATTTTCGGACAAGAGACAACTCTAATTAGAAGCAAGAAAAACAGTATAAACATATGAACAAGAAGGTAATGAAACAACTGAAACTAAAATTAAAAACCAAAGTGCCATTACTGTACAGAGTGTTATGCCTCCTGTCATGAGTATAACTCGTAAGGACATAATCCATGTTTGTGGATCACATTTACTACCATTAAAGCCTTTGCTATCCGGCATTTATCTGAATTTGGCTGATTTTGAAATGTTATCTCGTTAATATTCAAGGTCATTGATGTGAGGATTCAAGAAATAATTGCATGATTTTCACTTTATCAGTAGTGGAGTACAGGGGATCTGTATTTTCTATAGTTGCATCGTTTGAATAAAATAATTACTATAATGTCTTTGGTTTTTTCTTTGTTCATTTAAGCTGCATGTTCAATCTGTTCCACTCTCTATGGGAAAATTTCATTTCTATCCCCCTTGTCTTTTATGAATCCTCCTCGTGAAAAACTTGACTGTTTATTGCTATTATTTAGTTTGAACTTTTGCGTTGCATTCACCTAGCAATATGACAAACTGAGTGGTATTCTCAGGGAAGGGCTGATGTCATACAAACAATTCATTCAGGAGCTTGAAGATGACATCCTGCCTACTGAAGCTGAGCGCAGGTACCAAATGGAATAATTGTAGTTCTATTACATGCTCAACGTACGGTATTGTGAAGAATAGGGGAGTGACTACAACTTATTGATATTGCAGATATCAAGAATACAAGACAGAGTATATTTCCACTCAAAAGAGAGCTTATTTTAATGCTCATAAGGATGAGGACTGGTAAGAGTCTTATAAGTTTTGCGCTCTTTTTGTCCTTTTGTTGATGTGTATTATTTTAACATAGGTAACTTCTGTTTGCAGGCTGAAAGAAAAATATCATCCCACAAATCTAGTCACTGTCATCGAAAGGTGTGCTCTGTTTATAGTGTCAATTATTCAATCTTTTTCATTCACAAGCAGAATGTTGTACCTTGAGAATTGTTGTTGTTGCAAGCGTTTCATTCAGTATGGTTCTTGTAATGTTACATGCCTGATACTATCCTTTCCTTAATTATAACTCTTCAATAATATTTTGGAGCTATTTCTAGGAGGAATGAAGTCGCACGAAAAGTAGCAAAGGATTTCCTGCTTGATCTTCAAAGTGGGACCTTGGACTTGTAAGAAGTGCCTACACGATATGCATTTTTATTCTGTGTCTTATGCTCATCCAGCAAGCTGATATATTGTTATTTTTTGGCTCAGAGGCCCAGGTTTGAATTCCCTAGCTCCAAGTAAATCAGGGCATGCCAGTGAACCAAATTCTGACGATGAAGCTGAAGTGGGTGGAAAACGAAGACGAAATGGCAGGGAGCCAAATAAAGAAAGCGATCTTTCAGCTGCTCCTAAGGCTCACCCAGTCAGTTCTGACCCCAGACGTATACAAGCTGATGTTGAACAAGCACAAGCCCTTGTTCGTAAACTTGACTCTGAAAAAGGAATTGTGGACAACATTTTGCATGGCCCTGATAATGACAAAGTGAATAGAGAAAAAATGCATAGTGGCTCTAGTGGCCCTGTTATTATTGTGCGGGGTGTGACATCTGTGAAGGGCCTGGAGGGAATTGAGCTACTAGACACCCTTATTACTTATCTTTGGCGCATCCATGGTTTGGATTATTATGGTATGAGTGAATCCAATGAAGCTAAAGGTCTCCGGCATGTCAGAGCAGAGGGGAAGAGCTCAAGCATAACCAGTAATGGAGCTGAGTGGGAAAAGAAATTAGACTTGCGTTGGCAAGAGAGGTTGCAGAGTCAAGATCCGTTGGAAATAATGACTGCTAAGGAAAAAATAGATGCTACTGCTTCTGAGTCTTTAGATCCCTATGTTCGGAAGATCAGGGATGAAAAGTATGGCTGGAAGTATGGCTGTGGAGCCAAGGGTTGCACAAAGCTCTTTCATGCTGCTGAATTTGTGCACAAACATCTTAAGTTGAAACACCCAGAACTGGTGGTGGAGGTCACTTCCAAACTGCGCGAAGAGCTGTATTTCCAGAATTATATGAAGTACGACTTTTTAGATAAAGTAGTATTTGTAGCATGCTTATCTTTCGAAATTTCTTATTGTTATAGCGTTCTTGCCTTTTCATGTTCCTATTTTGATGTTTTTATATTATTATCTTTTGCAAACAGTGATGTAGATGCACCTGGTGGAACACCTATTATGCAGCAACCTCTACTGGTAAGAGTCTCTGCAAACTAAAAAATTTAGCTTGTCTGCTATGACTGTATTTTATACCTTCCTGATGTAGGCAATATTTGTACTCAGATAACAAAGTGGTAGCATGATCTCAGGTTTTCACCTGCAACATCTTTGTCTATGTAATGTGAGATTTTAATCTGGCAAATAGCTTTGGATATCAGAACCATGACATAATATGTTGTGGTCAGTTTTAAATGGCTTTTCCAAGTTTTTTCCAATGTGGGCTGGACCTGCTTATACTTTTGTTTGTTCTCTGTAAAAAGTGCTTGGTTGCTTTTATCAATATCTGCTTTGCTTTGCTTAGAGTTCATATGATTTCTGTAGGATAGTAGAATTGTAAATGCATAGTTGGACTCTTCTTTACTTTGTTTTATTCCCCTCTTTGAAATAGTGTAGTTTTGTAAAGCATCTACATGTCATCACTCGTAGATTATTTGTAAGGTCATAAGAACCCAAGATATTGTTTGCTAGCTATAGCAATGTCTTGGGACTCACTTTTAGTTCACTCTTATTACTACTAGCATTGTATTTGTTGTTGTCATCATCTCATTGATTTTTTCCTTTGCAGAGGGACAAGCCACAGAGACGTAGGCCAGGTATAGAGAGCAGATTGAAAGATGAACGTGGTAACCGTAGAGAACGAGAAAATCGAGTCAATGGTGGAGAGAGATATGATAGGTCTGAAAACATGCAATCAAGTGAATTCCATTCGAACAATGATCTTCAGGATGGAGGGAATCCTGACGAACCAATGTTTGATAATTTTGGGGGACAAGGAATGCGTGTTGGTCCTCCTTTCCCATCAGATATACCCCCACCACCTGTATTGATGCCTGTGCCTGGTGCTGGGTATGCTCACAATTCTTGTAGCATTTTTTTTTATAACTTCTTCAAAACGCAATTGGTTTCTCACTCTTCTTTCTTTTGAAATGTATATCTTTCATTGTAGCCCACTAGGACCTTTTGTTCCTGCTCCACCTGAAGTTGCAATGCAAATGTTGAGAGAACAAGGTGGGCCTCCACCTTTCGAAGGCAGTGGTAGAAATGTGTGGCCTGGACCCCAAATTAGTGGGCCAGCCCCAATTCTTGCTTTGTCTCCAGCTTTTCGACCGGATCCTCGACGTTTAAGGAGGTAATTTTTTATGGAACATAATTGCAGGGTTCCATACTTACAGCCTATTGGTTGAGCCATGAATCACTAACTGTCTTTCAATTTATGCAGTTATCAAGATCTAGATGCCCCTGAAGATGAAGTCACGGTGATAGACTACAGGAGCTTGTAGATATATTTCTGGCCGGATGGAGAAAGACTTGAACAGTATAAACCTGCATATTGTTTCTAGGTAAAGGCAATGATTCCCCAGGATCGACCACTGGATAGATATTCATTTGATCATGACTGCAGGTTGAAGTCGTACTAAAATCTTGTAGAATGTGGGCCCTGCTAGTCTATTCACCACTCTTTTTGGTGACGGCGATGCTCTGTTGAGAAAATGTTGTGATGTGTTATGGATGTTTTTGTTTTTGGTCAACGTGTTATTGATTGTAACTCGTGCTTTTTTAGCTCCACTTGATTAGCATGACAGATAAAGATGCTTATTGTTGGATTCTGGGGTTGGGGTTTGGTGGCGTCTTTGAAATCATATATCGCTGGAAATTGGAGTTGTAGACATTTGCTTTTTTATCATCTTTTGTTAATTTTTGAATTCAGTGACCAATTATTAATAATCAACTATAGATAATTGGGTTCGTTGTGAGTTGTGCAAGTTTGTGTTTCCTGGCTTTTGTGTAGTGTGTACTGTTGTCAGACTCAGTTCTGGACTGGTGTCTGGGAAGTTACAATCTATGTCGAATTTTGCTGCAGTTGGCTTGCTTCCTGGGCGTTGAATCCCGATGTTGGGCTGCATTGGCTTGGTCAAAGCCCTGTTGGGCTACAGGGTATTTTGGACAGAGATTGTAGGGGCACGCCGCACGGCTAGGTTAAGAGCCGTGGTAATTTTTCCTTGCAAAAATGTCAGCTATAGAACCCATACACCGGTCATTTTCCTTTTAAGCACTCAACCGCTAATGTTTTCTTTTATAGGACACTTTACACACGTTCCCTGTTAGTTCTTCGGGGAGGCCGCTGTGGTGAGTTGGTCGTTTGGGGTCCCTCTCCCCTCCCACCGCTTTCTGGCGTCTCCCGGTCTCCTTTTTTTTCCCTCGCGGTTCCCCTGTGGCTGGTGTCTCCCTCGGGTGCCCCTTCTTCGTCCCATTCGTTTCCCACGTAGTTCCTACCCCTGCTTCTCCTCCTCTTCCCCCACGGCCACTTTCAGGTTCAAAGCCTGATGCCTGCCTCGTCTCTCTACACCGCGTATTGTCTTCAATCGAGTGCCTCGTCACCGCGAGATTTCAATCCAATAAGCCCATGTGGTTTTTCGATGTCGCAAGGCTCCGATGCAGTAGCTTTCTCTCGCAGAAATTGGAAATCTTCTCGATCAAGATCGGAGGCGTGGCGAATGTGAGGCTCGCGGGATTTTGGAGATCTTCACAATCAAGATCGAAGGTGAGGGGTTGGTGTACAACCGCTTTGGGATTTTCAATCCATGGAGCTCGCGGACCTGATGTCTTGGAAGGACGATTGGGGATTCAAGGGGAATTTAGAGCTCACAGAGAATTCAAGAGCTGAAGAAGATGGAACTTCGTGGGAACTAACAGGGAACTGAAAATAGTAGTCAGTATTTATGTGTCCTACAAATGAATACATTGAAGAAAGTGTGCTTAAAACAAAAAAAAGCGGGGGGCGGGGCAGGGGTGGCAAAACCCCCAAGGGAAATGACCGGCCGAGCCGGTCTAGAGCCGCTAAAACCCCTATTTATTACCTAGTATACCACATTTCTGGTGAACACGCCTTGCTAACCCTCTATATCCACTTTGTTACCAAGAAAAATTTGATGCCATTTTGTTCATTTGGATCTGTATAAAACAGATGCTGAAGAAGGTGAAATCATATGGAAAGTTTGTGAGACCATTTGGTCAAAAAAGAAGAACCAAAGGCAGCGTGTAGAACATGAAAGGCAATCCAAGATTGAACCCAACTAAACCCAGGTAATTGAACCAATACAAAATAGCAATGGTTTTGAGAAATGAGCATGTACGTCAGAAACATTTAACAAAATGGGTGGAATATACATTGTTGGCGAGTTCATTATCCTTAATGTGTACCTCATCAAAACCAAATACAGAATTAGAAGCAAGCGGAGCAGAAAGGGACCAAGCAAGCTAGGAATGTGATAAGAATACAACTAGGCCCATTCTCTCCATTTGGCATAACTACTCAAGCCCATACTGAGGCCCAGCTCATCCTTTACTATTCTAGAGAGTTCTTCTTGTCACTAGCTAGGAAGAGCCGTTAGTAGTACATTTCCATAGCTGGCAATTGCTACATCAGCCAACCTTAGGGTTATGATATAGTATAAATAAGACATTGTAAGCATTGCAGTAGCCATGAATGAAAAAGCTCTTTATTTCCTTTAATTTCTTGTTCTTCCTTACAACATTGAGAGATGAGCACCATCATTGGGGGGGGGGGGGGGGTCCCCCCGTGTCCGCCCCCCTCCTTTTCGGGGGGGGGGTTTTCTTTATATTATGTGGGGGGGGGCAAAGAGGGGGCCCTCAATATAAGAAAAAAAAAAAAAGGGGGGGGGGGGGAGAAGAAGAAAAAAACTTGTAAGAAGCCCCCCCCACCGCTCAAAATTTCCCCCAACCCCCCAACCCTCCATTCCCTTCCCCCTTTGACAGTTGTCCTATTTTAATACATCAACACCTGCAAAAAATTATTAAGTGTTCTTACAAAATCATAAAATATTCTTTAAAATTGTGAAATATGTAGAAGTATCAATAATATCAAAAGTTAGATGGGGGCAACCTGATGGGGACATCACCGACAAACCCTTTAAAGTTTACCAGCGTAGGAAGAGGAAACCTCCCAAAATCTCATCTTTATGATCTGACTGCAATCTGGACAGATTTCAGAGTTTCCTTTGAAGGGCTGGAATTGTTTACTAGTTTCATTAGGATTTAAGAATTTTAGTAAGTTACCTTTCTTTATTTACAAACATCCCCAGGGAAATAGGAAAAGCATCCTATGTTCTTCAGGAATAGGGTAGTATAAATACCATACCCATGTCTATGTAATATTCAGAGTTTATGCAATAAGATTTGAGCTATTTTCCTGAGATTGGATTTTCTGGTGTGAGACCAAACCCCTTGGTGTGAGATCAAGGTTTATCTGTTTGTGTTCTTAAAGATTCCTTGTGAGTTCGCTTCCGCAAACCTACCACCTACCCCCAAATCCCTAGTTCCCCTCTGTCCTACATCAATTTTGGCATCAGAAGCTAGGTTCAAATTTCTGGACTTTGAAGATTCAAAAGTATGGCTCCTGACTGTGAAAAAAAGTGGACGGTGGCAACACTTGCTGAGGAGTTTATAGCCCAACGCGAAGCAGCTGCCCAGCGTGGTACAACAGCAGCCATCCGACTCGACCAACTGACCATACAGCTTGCACAACTGACCACACAACTTGAGCAATTCAATATTACACAAAATCAACTCGGCACCAGATTCGATACCTTTGAACGACGCCTTACTGACCTTGAAACGGCTCAAAACTTTGAAGATCGCAGCATGCATGGAGACGATGTCAACCCTCCTCTAAGGAACCACCATAGAAGGGGCGATCCTGAAGTTCCCAATCATCGGCCACGACATCACAATTATGAACAAGATCCTGATGAAAGACTAATGAGGCAAGTTAAACTTGATGCACCGACCTTTGATGGAGAGTTAAGTCCCAAAGTTTTCCTCAACTGGTTGGGTACAATAGAACGTTATTTTGCATGGTATGAGGACATGTCTGATCGCCGAAAGATCAAACTAGCCGATGCCAAACTAATTGGCAACGCTAGATTATTCTGGGATGGTGTTGAAGCTCAAATACAACGAGAATACGAGGAACCAATCACTCGGTGGGCACAGATGAAGGAGAGATTAAAAGAAAAATATGTTCCTGAGTCCTATCGACAAACATTGATGGCAGATTGGCACAAACTTCGGCAAGGAAATACACCCATAGCTGAGTATATAGAGAAATTTGAAGAATATATGCTACGGTGTGATGTACAGGAAGACCGTATAGTGACATTGACACGGTTTTCAACAAGCATCAGACCAGAGCTTCAGAGAGAATTGGTTCTCCGCAATGTAACTAACTTAGACATAGCTTATCGCGTGGTGATCGAGGTGGATAAGTACTTAAAGTTAACCAGCAATACAAGGCGACCTGACTTTAAGTCACCTTACAAGAATGAGATTCCAGAGAGCTCATCTGCTACTAAGCTTATCAAAGGATCCGAAAAAGGCAAAGAAGTTAGAGAAGAAGCACGAGGCGAAAATACTATACAATGCTATAGATGTCATGGTTATGGTCACTTTGCTAATCGATGTCCGACAAAGGAGCAGAAACGTACAATGTTCATAGAAAAAGAAGACGACAATGACTTGGAGGAAGAAGTCTATGAGCCTATTGGTGCAGGAGAAGTCACTGACGACGACTACGACGACAACCAATATAAAAGGCTAGTTGTAGTCAGGTGCAATTTAACTCAACCAAAAGCGGAACCTGAAGATTGGCGCAGAACCGCAATATTTCAGACTTTTACCAAGCACAATAACAAAAATTGGAAGGTTATCGTGGATAACAGAAGTTGCACCAATGCTGTGTGTGCAAAAACAGTTGCTCACTTGGGATTGCAACCAGAAAGACATCCAGAGCCGTATAGAGTTGCATGGATTGATGACGAGACATCCATTCCTGTCACCCAAAGGTGTCAAGTTCCTGTCCAGTTTGGGTCCTACAAGGATCAAGTTTGGTGTGACGTAGCCAACATGGATGTAGGCCACATTCTCTTAGGACGACCATGGCTATTTGATAATGATGTTAATAATTCTGGTCGAGACAATGTCTTGTCTTTCATACATAAAGGAAAGAAGATTACGTTGAAGCCAATCCCGCCGAGACAACCTAAAGTACAGCAGGACAAAGCCATTCAAACTAAAGCTTTGCATCTAGTTACTTTCAAGGAGTTCATAAAGGAAGTTCAAGATGCCCCTATATATGCATTAACAATCAAGGAGACAGATCATTTTTCTCTTCTAGAAATACCGCCCACTGTGAGATCAGTTTTGGAGACATACCATGATGTGTTTCCTGAAGACCTTCCCGAAGAACTTCCTCCACTTCGAGACATTCAACATGCAATTGATTTTGTCCCTGGTTCCACATTACCGAATCTGTCGCACTATCGAATGAATCCCACAGAGCATGCAGAATTGAAGCGACAAGTTGATGAGTTGTTGGCTAAGGGATTCATTCGTGAAAGTCTTAGTCCTTGTGCAGTACCAGCTCTTCTCACACCCAAAAAGGATGGTACATGGAGGATGTGTGTCGATAGCAGGGCCATCAACAAGATCACAGTCAAATACAGATTTCCTATCCCGAGACTTGATGATATGTTGGATATGATGGCAGGGGCAATGATTTTCGCCAAAATAGACTTAAAATCTGGGCAGATTCGCATGCGACCAGGCGATGAATTAATGGAAAACAGCCTTCAAGACTAAGGACGGCCTATATGAATGGTTAGTAATGCCATTCGGATTAACGAACGCTCCTAGCACCTTTATGAGGGGTATGACACAAGTTTTACGGCCATTCATGGGAAAGTTTTTGGTAGTATATTTTGATGATATCCTCATCTATAGTACTTCTCAAGAGCAGCGCCTTCAACATCTCGCACAAGTTTGTGAAGTACTCAGACAAGAAAAATTATTTGCCAATCTTAAGAAGTGTTCATTCATGACAAATCAAGTGGTTTTTTTGGGATTTGTTGTATCTGCTGAAGGCATGAAGGCACATCCAGAGAAGGTAAAGGCTATTGCTGACTGGCCTGAACCAAAAAACATCCATGAAATACGAAGTTTTCAAGGACTAGCAACATTCTATCGGCGTTTTATTCGTGGATTTAGCTCTATCACAGCCCCACTCACTGATTGTATGAAGAGAGGAGAGTTTCAATGGACAAAGGCAGCAGCAAAAGCATTTAAAGAGATTAAAGATCGAATGATGGAGGCTCCTGTAATGCGACTACCAGACTTTTCTAAACCTTTTGAAGTAGCTTGTGATGCGTCAGGAGTTGGCATTGGAGGAGTATTAAGTCAAGAAAGCCATCCAGTAGCATATTTTAGCGAAAAGCTAAATGATGCCAAGCAGAAATACTCAACCTACGATAAGGAGTTTTATGCAGTTGTTCAAGCATTGAGGCATTGGCGACATTATCTTTTACCTCATGAGTTTGTTTTATTTTCGGATCATGAGGCACTCCGATATTTGGGGTCTCAAAAGAAGCTGAATTCTCGTCATGCTAAGTGGGTGGAGTTCCTTCAAGAGTACACTTTCGTGTTGAAACACAAAGCTGGCGTTGAGAACAAACCAGCAGATGCCCTTAGTCGTAAAGTTGCTGTACTCACCAGCCTGAACACGGAAGTTACTGGTTTTGACAGGTTAAAGGAAGACTACCCAGCTTGTCCGGATTTCAGCGACATACATGCAACACTAGTGGAAGACAGTTCCGTGAACAACGAATTTGTTTTACAAGATGGTTTTCTTTTCAAAGGGAATAAGCTTTGTGTTCCACAAACTTCACTGCGTGCCTTTCTTATTTTGGAATTACATGCTGGTGGAATAGCTGGGCACTTTGGGAGAGATAAAACTATCGCTCTTGTCGAGGATAGGTTTTATTGGCCAAGTCTCAAGAGAGACGTAGCCAAGATTGTGGAGAGATGTCGCACATGTCAGCTAGCTAAGCATAAGAAACGCAACACGGGATTATATACCCCGCTGCCCGTTCCCCATACCCCATGGCAGGATGTTAGCATGGATTTTGTTCTTGGACTGCCCACAACAATAAGGAAGCATGATTCTATCTTTGTGGTTGTGGATCGTTTCTCTAAAATGGCGCACTTTATCCCTTGTTCGAAGACATATGATGCCTCTAAGGTGGCAAAGATCTTTATGAGTGAAGTGGTTCGTTTGCATGGTTTTCCTAAGACTATTGTATCAGATTGCGATGTTCGATTTGTGAGCTACTTCTGGAAAACACTATGGCATATGATGGGTACTAAATTACAGTTTTCTTCTGCTTACCATCCGCAGACGGACGGACAAACAGAAGTGGTGAATCGCAGTTTGGGAAATTTGATGCGTTGTTTGGTTGGTAAACATGTTAAATCATGGGATTCGGTGTTACCAGCTGCAGAATTCGCCTACAACAATTCGGTAAACAGATCCACTGGGATGAGTCCGTTTGAGGTTGTTTATGGTTGTAAGCCTAGGGCTCCAATTGATCTTATACCTATGGCAGTGTCTCATCGCCCATCTGCATCAGCCAATGACTTTGCACGTCATATTCATGAACTTCATGCTGAGGTCAGCCGAAGGATTAACATCAGTAATGAGCGATACAAGACGGCAGCAGATGTACATCGCCGCTTTCAAGAGTTTTCAGTTGGAGACTATGTCATGGTGCGTGCTAAACCTGAACGTTTCCCTCAAGGAAAAGCCAAGAAGCTGCAAGCTCGTAGTGTGGGACCATTTCCAGAGTACAACGATTGGGTTCAAATGCTTATATGTTAGAGCTTCCGTCCAACATGGGAATCAGCCCCATATTTAATGTTGAAGATCTGGCACCATTCAAGGAATCAGATGCTAGTGGGAATGACTCCAGTCCAGGACCCTTCTCTACAACTGATTTTTCGCCACTAGTACCACCTATGCCTAGTCCTCGACTTAAGAAAAGGGATATTGTTGAAAATATTTTGGACGAGCAGATTGTTTCTACAAGAAATGGCGGGTATCAGAAGTTCCTAGTGAAGTGGAAAGACATACCAGATTCTGAAAACACATGGATTATCAAGGAAGAATTGCAACAGATTGATCCCGATATTTTAGAACGGTATTACAGCTTTATCTCGCCGGAGTCGAGCTCTTCTCAGCCCGGGAGAATTGATGGGGACATCACCGACAAACCCTTTAAAGTTTACCAGCGTAGGAAGAGGAAACCTCCCAAAATCTCATCTTTATGATCTGACTGCAATCTGGACAGATTTCAGAGTTTCTTTTGAAGGGCTGGAATTGTTTACTAGTTTCATTAGGATTTAAGAATTTTAGTAAGTTACCTTTCTTTATTTACAAACATCCCCAGGGAAATAGGAAAAGCATCCTATGTTCTTCAGGAATAGGGTAGTATAAATACCATACCCATGTCTATGTAATATTCAGAGTTTATGCAATAAGATTTGAGCTATTTTCCTGAGATTGGATTTTCTGGTGTGAGACCAAACCCCTTGGTGTGAGATCAAGGTTTATCTGTTTGTGTTCTTAAAGATTCCTTGTGAGTTCGCTTCCGCAAACCTACAACCTACCCCCAAATCCCCCTAGTTCCCCTCTGTCCTACATCACAACCTAGGGCTGGGCTCGGTCCAGGTCGGTCGGAAGTGGCCCCAGACCTCGACTCCCAGACCGAACTCTTGGGTATGGGAAATCTGAAACCTATAACCGGAGCCGTAAACTCGGGAACCCAAGTTTTCGGGACGGGACAGTTTTGTGTTTGTATCGAAACCCCCAAATCCCCAAAGCGATTATGAGATTCATCAACCAAACCCCCAAATCGATTCTGGAATTCATCAACCAAACCCCCAAATCCCAGCATCAAATCTCTTCCTTCAACTTTCTATACATAACCCATTCTACAAATTCCAATCGAAAATTAATCAACACAACCCCAATATGATAATCTAAAATTCAAAGGAGAAAATAAAAGAAGCTGGCCTCAAGCTTACAGCCTTCTCGGAAGCTCACAATCAAAGACCCATCAGAGAATAGCGTATGAAGAAGCGGATCTCGGAGCTCGATGGGATCTGGGAGCTCGAAGCGTATGAAGATGTCGCCATCGTTGACGAACGCGTCGCGGATACTGAGGGAGAGGGAGGCGAAAGAGGCCGTTGAGGGGTTTTGGGAAGGGATGGCGGCGGGTTGAGGTGGGTTCTTCGGGGAATTGAGGGAGAGTTGCGGAACTGGGTTTGGGTTTTCGGGAACGCAAAGGGAAAGGAGGCGCCCGGGAGAGAGATGAGTGAAAATAATTAGGTTTTTTTAGGGGTATTTATATACTCGGTCCGGTCCAATCCCGGTCCCGATTTCATTGACTTTTTGGTCAACCGGTATTTCCAGTGATAGTTCCAATACGGTGCCGGTACGGTCCCCTGTGTTTGGTCCAAATGCCCACCCTAGGGCAACCTGGCGTGGTGGTAAGGTGGCTTGTCTGATGTCAAGGGTTCAAGGTGTGCGTGACACACGCCATGCAGCAAGTGGGGGCGCTTGGCCACGACAACAAGTGGGATGGTTTGGGTTTATGAAATTAGAATAATTTAGTAAAAAATAAAATGAATTAGGTAATGTGATAAGTTTTTATTATATGGAGCTATTTGGACATAACGTTACATAAAAATAAAATAGCCGAAGAAATTAAATAGAAGAAAAATGTGTCCTTATCTTTGTTGGGGTATAAATAGAGAAGGCGGGCGTCCCTTACGGGATTGAAAAGTCGCAGGCAATTGAGGATGGCGGAGAGTAGAGGAGAAACCAAAGGCACTGCGATCTCAGTAGAGGAAGCTCTCGACACAGTGTTGAGAGTGGTTCAGCGGCTGCCACCTGTCGCAGTGCCCCTCCACGATGCCCTCGGCAAGGTGCTGGCGGAGGACATTCGCGCCGGTGACCCTTTGCCTCCCTTCCCTGCGTCCGTCAAGGTCACCTGAAACCAACCCATCACTCTTTCATTTCTGATTTTAGATTTTTTGGATTCACTTCGAGGAGTGCTTTGACAGTTTTTGTTTTGTATGATTTGCTTACTAATTTGCGCAGGATGGATATGCGGTGGTAGCTTCGGATGGGCCGGGTGAGTATCCGGTGGTTGGCGAGTCGAGAGCCGGGAACGACGGACTCGGCTTCACCGTCTCTCCTGGAACTGTGGCATATGTCACCACCGGAGGTCAGCTAGCCTCTTGGATTTTCCATTTTTTTTTTTCCTTGTTTTTATGGACTTAGTTTGATGCTTTGGAGTTGGAAATGTTTGTGGCAATTGGTCGGGTTTGATGGTCAATGGCCATTTAGTTCTAGTCTCCTGTTTAAGTAAACCATGGTCTTCTGATCAAATGATCTACTGAGATGAAAGTTGACTAATTGCAAACAGACTCTGCTATGGTAATTCCCAGCTCGTTACTTGGCAAGAGCAGTTAATCTGACATTCGAATTTCTATTTTATCGATTGACTAAATTACATGTCTTTCCTGGGCTCTTAGTTACATTTAAACTTCATAAAAGTAGTTTTCGGTCTTTCGACCTCATAATGCTCTTTTAGACTGAACTCATTCTTCTCCCGGTCTGCTTTGTTTTAGGACCAATACCTGATGGTGCTGATGCAGTTGTACAAGTTGAGGACACTGAAGAAACTGAAGAGCATTCACTTGAGTTCAGGAAAGTAAGAATACTGGTACAGACTAGCAAAGGAGTTGATATTCGTCCAGTGGTATGATGCCATTCCTTGGTTATAGTTATGAAATTGCAAATGCCAACATTTCATGCAGTGGAGTGGTAATAGTTATGTGAAAAAAATGCTTACTATTTGATTCTATTTTTATTATGTACAAATAACCTCAGTACTTAACTCTAACGTTGACTTATCAGAAGGAAAGAATTACCAGTCACTTTCTGATGTAGGACAGAACCAAAGAAGGGTTTTATGGTGGATTTGTAGATAGGCGGAAGCGTCAGAAATAACAAACTATAGGAAAACTGAAATGATAAAGGGTTTGGCTCACAAAGAATTCCAAGGGGTCGGCTTCACTAAGCATACCTAGGGTTTGGTTTCACAAAGAACACCATCTTTAGAGATAAACTCCATTCATAAACTCAACTCAACTCTTAGCTGATTTTACAGATTACATAGAGGTGGTATTTGTAAAAGAGTCTACTCTCGAGAACGCAGGACAAACTAATTCTTAATAGAAATAGGAAGAAAATCTAATTTCTCAAGAATAGGAAAGTTAACCAAATTCTATCTTCTAGAAAACCTAAGAATCAAGTAAACAAGAACTTTACTTAAATCCTGATCTGCTCTGCATCATTCCCCTTCCGTTGACAAGAACCAGACTCCGTCGATATCAGAAACTCACTCGAATCTCTTCAGCTAACCATTGTCAAATGGATAATTCTTCATGTCATGTTGATAAAGGCTGCATAGGAACTTAGACACTTCTTTACTTTCACAGTCTTGTGGTATTGCATGAGCAATTAGAACTCCCCATAGTAAACACGAAGCTGTAATTTGGCACTTAACTAGACCAAAGTAAGTGTACTTTAATGGAGGAAAGTAAAAGGCAATCAGTGGATCTGTTTCAACTTCGAGTTCCTCATAACTTTGCTGCAGAACAAGAGGAACTTCTGTCTCTAGTACAAGGGATGTCTTCTTTATGATAGGATCTTCCCATTGAACTATAGGTGTCAGTTCAGCTCGGTTTGTCAAATCAATTCTTTCTTGATGTGCTGGTTCTTCCTCTAGATTTTCCTGATGTGCTGATTCTTCTTCTTGGTTTTCCAGAATACCATCTAGAAAATCTTCTCCTTCTTGAAAGCCTTTCAGTTCATAAGTAGATTGATTCTTGGGAGGTTCTGGGCTCATCCGACCATCCGCAGAGTCAGACTTGCCTGCAATCCTTTTTTTAGGCCACTAGATGCTTCTTGTTTGGCAAGACAACAGTCAAAATTGTGGATTGTGTCGCGCTGATCTCTGATGGAGTCATTAAGCTGCGTAAATCACTCCTCCATTCGTTGAGCAAACTTAGTCAAGGTTAACTCAATTCGTTGAGAAAACGGAGCCAAGGTCAACTCGACGGTGACGGGCTTATTAACTATTTCTGAAGGCATACTCAATTTTCAGCGGATAATACAAAGAACTCGAAAAGGGTCAAAGACCAGGAAATTGAACCTAGGTTGCTGATACCGAAATTGATGTAGGACAGTAGGGATCAAGAGATTTATGATTGATTTGTAGGTAGGCGGAAGCGTAATCAAAGATAGAACAATAGGAAAACAGAAATATAAAAGCTTTTGGCTTCACTAAGAACGCCAAGGGGCTGGCCTCAGTAAGTATGCCTAGGTTTTGGTTTCACTGAGAATACCAGGTTTAGAGATAAACTCCATTCATAAACTCAACTCAACTCTTAAATGATTTTACAGATTACATAGAGGTGGTATTTGTAAGAGTTTCGAGAATGCAGGACAAACTAAATCGTAACAGAAATAGGAAGAAAATCTAATTCCAAAGAATAAGAAAATTAACCTATTCATATCTCCTAGAAAACCTAAGAATCAAATATAGCTAAGAACTAAACCAGGACACTAATAATTAAATCCTGATCTGCTCCGCATCACTTTATCTTTATGAAATGTATAGTCATCACATGAGAAGACCTTGTGGAATGCTTAGAAGTAGGTGTTTTCAAGTGACAGTAGCTGACATATAGTGGGCAAAGAGATAGACCATTACTTTTGTGGCTGGACAGAGGATTAAAACTGGAAAAACAAACATTTGTTTGTTCTCAAGTTTCTTGGTTCTCTCTAATCACATGGAGGATGGTAAAGGGGTGTGTGTTTCTATAGTCGCATAAAGCTGGCAGTGCTCCTTTGTCAATATATTCATTGGTACTTTGTGCCTTCAGTTTTATCATGATCTCATAAGAAAAAATAAATAGTCCCTATCCAGACTTATGACTCATATATTTGTTTTGATCTACTTTCTTCAAAAGCTCATTTGTAAATTCGTTGTCAGGGATGTGATATTGAGAAAGATGCTGTAGTATTGATATCTGGGCAAAGACTTGGTGCTTCAGAAATTGGCTTACTTGCAACTGTGGGGGTGACAATGGTGCAGGTACTAAAGCTATTTTCTGTTTCTTGTAGTGATTTGTCACTTAGAGCTGTCATGTATTTCCTGTTTTCTTTATCATGGAATGTGTTTATTTTGGATGGAGAAAAAGTAGGTTGATATTTAGAGCTAACACGTCATGCAGGTCTATCCCACCCCAACAATTGGTGTGCTTTCCACGGGAGATGAACTTGTAGAGCCAACGACAGGGTGTTTGAGTCATGGCCAGGTACTCTGTAATCTCTTGGCAAATCTTTTTCTCCTCGTCTCTCAACCCTTGTGTTGAAAGTCTATAGCTTATAGTAAAAAACCTACATTAAATAGCGACTGACCATTTTACTTTCAAAGAGTGTACGAATGTCCAACCTTTCATGCACTGGATGGTGAAGATGGCAATATTAGACTGAATATATGATGAAGCCTAAAATTTTGAAATGTTAGGCTTTATTAGTCATACTTATTTTCATTTCCTTTCCTTTGGCTTCTAGGTTTACTCTTTAAGACTTGAGTACGATGTAGAGCACACTGAGCAAGTGTTGGTCTTTGACAATACGAGTGTGCCATGTGTCAGCAAATTCTGCTTTTGCTGATAGTAAATTATTTTTATGATCATCACAGTACGAGACAAGCGTAGGTGTTTAGTCGGAGATAGAGTATGTATGAGGTCGTATAGTTATTAGGGATGCTGCTACCTCCTCTACAGTCCACAAGTTGGCTGACCCAGTTCTTCCTGCAGATTAGGGACTCCAATCGCGCTATGATACTTGCCGCTTCACGACAGAATCATTGCAAAGTTGTTGACCTTGGTATTGCTAGAGATGATGAAGAAGTACTGGAGAATATTATGGATACCGTCTTTTCTTCTGGAATTGATATTCTTCTAACATCAGGAGGTGTTTCCTTGGGAGATAAGGACTATATCAAACCACTATTTCTAAAGAGAGGGACAGTGCATTTCAGTAAGGTTTGACTGACTATGCAGTCATTGCTTATAATTTTTTTCTTTTGTATTTTTAATTTTCTCATTGGTAGGAACCAAATGCCGATTGTGTTGGTATCTTGAACTTAGAAAGTGACTCAATAAAGTTATGGACCGTACAATATCATGTTAGTTTGGTATTTGACTGGCTGTTCAGGTTTGGATGAAACCAGGGAAACCTTTGAATTTTGCTGAGATCAATTCCGAAGCTGCCGTGAATTTGACAATGAAGAAAATTTTTGCATTTGGGTTGCCTGGAAATCCTGTTAGCTCTCTAGTCTGCTTCCATTTATTTGTGGTACCTACCATCCGCCGTCTTGCTGGATGGAGCAATCCTCATCTTTTGAGGTTCCTGAAACTTCTGAAAGCATTTATCATCTCTCTCTCTCTCTCCCCTCTCCCTCCCTCCCTCCCTCCCTCCCTCCCTCCCTGTAACTGGTGTGGTTCTGTAGAGCTATTGATAAACAAGCATCCTAATTTTTTATATTTTTATATACAGAGTGCATGCTCGTCTTCTCCAGCCTTTAAGGACAGATCCTGTGCGTCCAGAGTTTCATCGTGCTATCATCAGATGGGAATTAAATGATGGATTTGGAAATCCAGGGTATGTTGTTTAAAGAATATTTCCAAGTGGATTGTAGTCTAGTTCCTCTCAGAGTTCGGACACAATGGGATCCTCAACGCGCTTCGTTTTGTACCAAATCCCTGTTTTGTGCATTTGTTCCATTCTAACCCTCTCAATTTCATTAAGAGCTATTTATTAAAACAATCT
Organism: Spiraea crenata; assembly: GCA_033992175.1. Taxonomy (NCBI): domain Eukaryota; kingdom Viridiplantae; phylum Streptophyta; class Magnoliopsida; order Rosales; family Rosaceae; genus Spiraea; species Spiraea crenata. The sequence goes on along the minus strand of JAVBHV010000007.1, from coordinate 195,561 downwards.
CTTTTAAATTTTAGATTTGTTGCTGAGAGCACCGGCCACCAGAGGAGCAGTCGAATGCTAAGTATGAAGTCTGCTAATGCTTTTTTGGAGTTGCCAGCAGCAGGCGGTATAATAACTGCTGGGACTTCTGTGCCAGCCATTGTTATCTCTGACATAAATAGTACTGCCACCTGGAAAACTTCGTCATCACTAGATTTGGCATTTCCTTCCCAAAGATTTCCGATGCAAGATATAACTGTAGCTGAATCTCAGAATGCTGAGTTTAGAGTAGCTATTCTTACAGTGAGTGACACTGTCGCATCAGGGGCTGGACCTGATAGAAGGTATGAACTAAACCTTCAGTCAGCAATGCTTATAAAAACTTGTGAGGAAATGGTTTGTTTGGCACTAATAATATTTGCGTTCACATACAACTTTTTGAGTTATTGGTCTCATAACGTTAATTTGTGGATGATACAACTACAGCACTGTTGATGTTCCTCATTATCATAGTTTGATCTGGAAAACGTGAATGCTGTGCAAAAAGTATGCACGAGCTGCTACTTGCAGCTAAATCTTTCTAGAAGTATTATATATGGATAAATTTATTTTGCTAAAATCAACAACTTGATACTTTTTTATGGTCACTTTATGGCTAAAAATGGTCGGAACATGTACCTTAAATTGACTGTTAATAACAGGCTGTTTTTTTCCCGGGGAGTGGAGGCTTATCTTGGATTGCCATTAGATTTTGTGTGTTAGGGAGACCATAATCATACTCAATTGCATCTGGATACTCCTTTTTGAATGTTTGTTTCAAGGAGGTCACTTATTAGATGCTAAAGAAACAATGCAAAGCTGATATTGCTCGTTGTTGAAGTACAACATGAGATGCACTATATGCTTTGCAACAATACAATCGAACCGCCATTTTAACATGTTCGTCTGTGTATAAAACTCGGCTGTGGTTAGTAGACACTCCAAACATGGAAATCCTTTTGGAAAACAGACTAGTTTAGTATGTGAGAATGCATCTGAAACACATGTGCTATCTACATGACATAGAGCTATATCTCTTAGGAATAATTTAAACATGTGAAAATGAAATGTAGGGTTTTAGGTTCCAACCTTCAATCTTTGGATTTTCTTGCTTGGAGAATTCATTTTTACATATTTGCATGTTTCTTCTTGTTTGTGCATCCATATATTATTTTCTTAAGTTTCTCAAATTGCAGTGGTCCACGGGCAGTTTCTGTTGTAAATTCTTGTTCAGAGAAGTTGGGAGGAGCTAGGGTTGTTTCAACAGACGTGGTGCCGGATGATGTACACAAAATTAAGGATGTTCTACGTAGATGGAGTGATATTGATAAGATGAATCTCATCCTCACCCTTGGTGATGATCTTCATTTTTAGCTTCCTTTGGTTTGGGGAGCTTGAACCCCTTTAATAGAGTTTCCTTGAAATCATTAACATTTTGTTTTCTCAAACTTAGGTGGTACTGGCTTCACCCCACGAGATGTAACCCCGGAAGCAACCAAAGAGTTGCTTGAGAGAGAAACACCTGGGCTTCTTCATGTCATGATGCAAGAGAGTTTAAAGGTAAGCTTCGTACTTAATGCATATAGCAGAGTCTATTTCTACGCTTTCGACTGTACTGCAGGGCTAAACTATCTGAATGAGGCAGATTAATAGTAATAATGAAATTAATTCCAAGCTAGCTTATAATTACATGTCATTTTCTGCTTATTGCATGACTCTGCTTTTTGCTAGTTACTGAACACCTATAATGACTTGGCATCAAGGTTTTATTTAACTTAAATCTCTACCTTATTATCTGAAACAGGTGACACCAACTGCCATGCTCTCACGCTCTGCAGCAGGAATAAGAGGGTCCACATTGGTAAGCTGAGAATGTCATTTCGCATTCCTGATGTTTCATCGCAAGATATGTTGAAGCCTGACTTTTGATTTTGTATATTATTATAGTTGTTAGATGATTAATCAATCATAATGTGATCAATATACAAATAGACAATAGAAGGAATTCAAGGGTTATAATGGTGTCTGTTTCCATAGAATTCAAAGCATAAAAATTGGAGTAGTGCAAGGATGGCCATTTTATTTTAAACCATCTTTTAAACAATCTCGCGTGTCAATCAGTCCAACCATTGTTTCTTAATTTACTTGACGCATTGAGTATGTAAAGCAGTTTTTGGTCATTGTACGGAAATAGAAGTGAATTATCCATCCTTCATAAGGCAGAATAAATAAAACTTAGTCACCCACTAATAGTTAGTCATGTAAATTCAAATTCACAAGTTTTGATTTCATGTTGTAAATTCCTATTGATGTGACATAGTATGTTTCTGAATATGATTCGACTGACAACATAGGATTTAGTACATATGTTTTTGAATATGATTCGACTGACAACATAGGAATTACTATGTGCTGAAAAATGGGTTTTTCTTTCTATTCTAAGTGAAGGGCGGGAGTTTCCTATGAATATGTTTCGTGATAGTCAGTTTTCATTATCTAAGTTATCTGGATCATATGGATCATTTGATTGCATATCCTGCACAATTCTAAGAAAACTGTATGTATTCAGATCATTAATATGCCTGGGAATCCAAATGCGGTTGCGGAGTGCATGGAGGCTTTGCTGCCTGCCCTGAAGCATGGGTTAAAGCAGATAAAGGGAGACAAGAAAGAAAAGCATCCCCGACATGTCCCTCATGCCCAAGCTGCGTCCATGGATGTGTGGGAACAAAGTTATAAGGCGGCCACTGCTAGTGGCAGTGAGCATGGCTGCTCTTGTTGCCAATAATAGAGGCATAAAAATCATGTAATCTTTGTGTAAATTTAAAAATCATGTAATCTTTGTGTAAATTTAAAAATCATGTAATCTTTGTGTAAATTTTGTTCTGCATCTAATAGAATGTAATAACTATGTCTTCATAAGTTTATACTAAATATAGAAAACGTTTTGTTTCATAAGTGTGTGTCGAGTTTTCTGACAACTCTAGGTTAAATTCATCAATCCATTCCCATTCAATCTTGGAATTTTGAGCTTGTCTATAAGAACAAGAATTAAGTGCATGAAGAAACTAGTTTTACGTGTATGTCTCATGTACAAAAGAAACCGTATCAAGTCGGATAGGACCAGCGTTCTTCACATTTTGATTTGGCTAGATATCCTATTTAGTGGAACAAATTTATTGTCCTGATTCCAAGATATATAATTTTGAACTGATGACTTAAAGTGTTTCTTTTGTTTATGTTTTGAATAACAATAATGGTAGGATGACCATGCTTTTGTAAATCATCTCTTAAACCATCTTATGTGACAAGTGATTGCATTTGATTTTAATTAATAACTTTCTTATTAAATATTGAATGGTTGGATCAATTACCACATCAGATGGTTTAAAAATTGATTTAAAATAATATAGTCATCCTAACATTATACTTCGAATAAATATGTTTATTAAGCTTGTTGAATCAAACTTCGGTGATTTACTCTTTTTGTATTTTTTTAGGTAGGTTCAACAAATTCCGTTCTTATTCTTGAAGGTACAAATTAATAGAAGGTTGAATAGATATTGTTATCCAAAACCTTGTCTGAGCATTAAATGGTTGCCACATAATCTTTCAAGCCCTTTCTAGCCCTGTCGTAAGTGAACAAAACAAGCTTGTTGAGTTACAAAAGTGAAGTGGCGATATTGCACAAAACAGAAGAAATGGGAAGCACTGCTTACTACTCTCTTCCCAATTCTCATCATGCCAAGCAGCTTTCAAATCCAGCTTGCTCAGCTTGCTTCTTTAATCCCAAATGCAAAGCTTTGAGTTCGAGTTCAAGTTCACTGCCATTTCAGTGCTCCAGCAACATTCTTCGAGGCCTCGGTGTAGTTAGAATCAAAGCGAAACAGCAAAGAAGCTTTGGCCCCATTCATGCCTCCAAGGCTGAAACTCCTCCAACAGATGTCTCCCAAAAATGGCTGCTCGAACCCGTCGGTATATATGCAACTCCATGATCAATCTATCTTACTATTGTCTCCCAAAAAATTGCTTGCTGTAATGTGAAGGCTCCTCCTAACACATAATTCCTACCTAACAGGCGATGGGGATACAAGGCATATAGGTTTCAAGGTTCCAATGCCAAATGCGTATGAAATTTCTTCTGTAAGCTTCCATCTTCTCAACTTCTTTGTTTATCTGGTATTCGCATCACAGTCGGAAAGATTCTAAAATTTATTCGACGGGGATTGTTTTGAATCAAGAATGAGGTGACTGTCGGCCGCCTTCCTGAGAAAGCTGATTTGGTGATTCCAGTTGCAACAGGTATTACTTAATCATATTCCTCTTTTCCCATTTTTTATATCCAGAACCTTGAAATCCTATGAACTTCAGTTATCTGCATAATGGCATTGATAAACTTCAGTTAGACCTGTACGTCAGCCGTCATAATGCAATGCCTGCAGAGATATGAGTCTAATTGTGGCTCTGTAATTACTGTCTTTCTCGGTCAGGTTTGGTGGTTTGGGAGTACACAGTATTTTATCATGCGTTTGACATGGAATTTTGTTGCTAACATGAACGAGGCACTATTTCTCTGTTTTCACATGAACGATTCACTATTTCTCTATTTTCAAAACATCAGTTTCTTTTGAAAAACTTATGTACACTAGAACAATAATTGTACGCTCACTAGTTTACTACATAATTGTGGTAACTAGGATTAGCAACAATATATAAATGTTACCGTCCTACTGAAATCATAAAACTTGGGTTAGAAAGCCACCACTCTTGACCGCATTTATACTGACGACGTCTGTCCCTAGCTCATGTGCAAGCAAAGTGAGATAATATTCCGCATACCTGTTAATCTTGAAGGTTAATCTTGCAGTGAAGAATATCTGTTATTTCAGGTCTAAAGATCAAGTAACTCATTGATTCGTGTTTTGCATTTCTCTTTAAATTTGTAGTATCTGGCGTGCATGCTCGCATTCAAAAGAAAGAAGAGAATCTCTTGGTAACAGATTTGGGCAGCACCAATGGGACCTTCATTGATGACAAAAAGTTGAGACCAGGAGTTGTTTCCGCTGCACCCCCGGGATCTTATCTTACATTCGGTACATTGTCTCCAACTTAACCCTGCTTTCATATTGAATTTTTAGTGTTTCCCCTTTTCTACCTTTAGAAGCTACAACTTAGCTTTCTAAACTTACGTGTTGGGGAATCCGAGAGAAGATTCTGGGTACATGTCGACTCTAGTTTCTTTTCGATGCTATATCGGCAGAAATCCTGTCACAATGGGTTTGGTTTTTCCTATCAATTGACAGAAGTTTGGGAAGTCGCGCTCCAAGATTGAGTTTCCCTTTACTGATTTCCATTGTTAGTTATCAAGATTTTCAGAAAATGACGAGTATATATACTATATCGTAGGTGAATAGCAGGGATGAATTTGAATGAAGTTTCGATAGATGATGAGACTGTTTTGATGTTTTTCCTTTTCATTTGTAGATCTCCAATCTATGTTTGTTCTTTAAACCCTTTCTTGAAGCAAGTTGTTTGGATTTCGGGATAGATAGATAAAACTAATAGTCTAAACCAGATCACCATGTGGGAGGGATACCCAGAACCCTTCCGCCAACTTCAGTCAGTTGATTCTCACCAACAAAACTTGATAGGTTGGCAATATTATTAGTATTCCAAATTCTGAACTTGAACTCGTTTTGCCCTTTGTCTAGAGCCTGATCCAGTAAACTAGGACAAAGATCATTCTGCTGTCAACTAAGATACTAACTTAATGTTAATTAAAAGTTTTTTTTATTTCAAAGAAAAAGTATACTTGAATGGTGTATTTGATGGTAGACATAGTATTTTTTCGATGGACTTCCAAGTGTTCAGGAACTTCACATTTGATAGTAACGTAGTGAAATTACATAATTTGTTGCAGGAGATGAACACTTGGCTGTATTTCGTATATCAAAGTTGGAGAATGCCGAAACTGCAAGCACTCCAGATCCATCTGAAGATAAAGTAGAAACTGAAATCCCAACAGAAAGTGCTAAAACAAGTTGAAAGAGAGGATATCTTTGTAAGATATAAGAAGTGAGCAAATTAATGAAAAAATCTGAATGAAAGTTCAGATTTCAGATAGTTCTACCCTTGGTTTATATTGTGATCTACAATGGATAGTCTACTCGTACTGATCTCTTCAAAAGTATAGTCATATCGACCAAATGTGTTAGTTTTCTTCTCTTTTTTTCTTGTATATTTCTAAGTATGTAACGAGCTTTTTGTGGACATAATTACCCCAACTCCTATTGTTGGTTGTATCATATATAATATGCTTATAAGGGCAAACTTATCTTTTCCATTTCTTTAGTCATCTTCACTTAAATAATGATACGTTTATTAACTCGGAGTCGAAGTGACTTGGAATCGAAGTGAGCAGGAATCAAAGTGAGCATAAATCGGAATGAGCAGGAATCTGAGTGAAACACTCACATTTAAGCGTTTACTAATTGTACAGAATCGGAGAGAAAATTAAGTTGATTGTCATTAAATAATTTACTAATTTTCAGAAATTAAAGTGAAAATCAATACTATTACTAAAATGCCCTCAGTACAAAATTTCAATTTTTTTTAAAGATAAAATTTGTGGGATAATTTAAACATAAAAATTTCATTTCTATTGGAAAGTCAATATTAAGGAATCTTAATACCGCTTCAATCCACATATTCCTATTCTTTGAAAATCAAGAATGTAATTGCTACTATTATTATCAGCTGCAAAACGACGACTTTCTGTTGCATAAATCAGCACACAAATTGCAACCAACCAACTGCATTCGTTCGTTTCCATAATCCATACGGAAAAAGGAATGATCAGTTGTAGAGAATATCATCAGAAGAATCAATCAAATCAGGAGAATTAATGGATCATCAGGTGCTGCAGAGCCACAGAGCAGAGATGCTCAGCATCGCATTGGCTGCGTTGGCCATCGGCGTCGGTACCGCCTACTATTTCTACGTCAGCAAGAAACCCAAAGGTCCGTTCCATCCTCTTCATTCATTCGTGGCCCCCGGGCGAATTTTTTTCTTGTTTTTTGTGCTTCGTTTGTTAATGTCGATCATTTCTGGGTTTTAGTTTAGAATGTTATGCAGTTTTTGTGGTGCATTAAAAGCATGACCTCCAAATCTAGCTGTTGTGTTTGTGAGTTGAAGCAGATTGGCATTTTATTCCAAGGGATAATTACATGGCTCAAAGATGATCGCTGATTGCTGTGATTAAAGTTGGTCTGGATTTTTCTCATTGGGTTTCTTAATTCCTACTGCCTTTTAAATTAATTATATGAACCTTTTTCCCCAACATTCAGCTTACATAATGCTGTAACATCAAAACAAGATCCGGCCGACTTTACGTAGGCAAACTTCTATTGTTATAAGGGAAATTAAGCTGCAACTCCAACTGTACAATTTGCTGACAATTGATTTTTCAAATAAACAACTTGCCCGATAAAAAGCCTTGCATTTGCAGTAAGTTTATTGGTGTGTTAGTCTTGGACACTTTACTGTCTTTGTGAACTATATGAGATACAATCTGTACTCTATAGACCACAGATTATTTTCAGTATTATACGTTGAGTGGCATTCAGCATACAGTAGTATAAATGTCATTATCTCCAGGACAACTAGAAGTTTAATGTTCAGGGAATTTATCTATTGGTTAAACATTTGTTTTCTTTTCATGCCCTACAGTAGGGTTTCTGTCTTTCTGTTTTTCCAGAATAAGCCTGACACCACGTATCTTCTCAGGTTGCTTGGATCCTGAGAAATTCAAGGAATTTAAACTTGTTAAACGCACTCAATTGAGCCACAATGTAGCTAAATTTAAATTCGCTCTTCCAACACCCACATCAGTGTTAGGTCTGCCTGTTGGGCAGCATATCAGTTGCAGGTTCGATTGGTTGATTGTGTGTAGTATACTCCAATTTCATTTCTTTGAACAGCTCATGCTCAGTCTCAACGTTCTTGATACTTCTAGGATCTTTTACCTCATTGTTTTTTCATACAGAGGAAAAGATAGTGTTAATGAAGACGTGGTCAAGCCATATACCCCAACAACTTTGGATTCAGACGTTGGATACTTTGAATTAGTCATAAAGGTTTATTTTCCCCCTCATTCTTGTTACTCAGGACATACAACTGGTGTTACATTTACTCATGAATCACTTATCCTGCATGGTCTAGTATGTTTTGATAATTTATCATTTTGGTCTTTTGTGTAGATGTATCCACAAGGAAGGATGTCTCACCATTTTCAAATGATGCACGAAGGTGACTTTCTGTCTGTAAAAGGACCTAAGGTAAACTTTTGCCTCTTGATCAAGTGTACATATCACCTGAAAGCAACCAAGAAGTGCAAAGTTGAAGTACAGAAAGAGGTCCAGACCATTTAGCCTTCAAACCAATTCATCGAATAATTTTCTCAGTCTTCCATATCAAATAAAATGAACCAAGCACAGAGTTGAAGTACAAAATAAGTCCAATCCAATTACTATCCGACTTTATAGAGCTTTTCCAATCTTTCCTATCGCCCCAAGATAATCAGAAGCAGTTTTAGATGCAAGCTCTGAATTTGTTAAAATGAGACCAATCTGTATTCTCTTCAAAAGATCTCTCAAATGATGCTCTTTCTATGTTAACTGAAAATACGTGAATCCCATAAGTGATATACTAAAGCAATTGAAATATGACTCTTTCTTCCCTAGTGGTTAATTTACTTTTAACCATCCTTGCAGGGACGATTCAAGTATCAACCTAACCAAGTTAGAGCTTTTGGGATGCTAGCTGGAGGCACTGGCATCACTCCCATGTTCCAGGTATGTAATTTTGTGGAGTCTGAGCTCTTCAAAAGGCCAGTTTCTTCTGTTCGCTCCACGCATATCATTTGGGTGATATTGCTTTTATTTTCTTTCTTTTTTTTGTTGGTGTTTTATAGTTTTTTTGGTGCCTCTGTGAGGAGAGATGTTTTTTTTTTTTTTGTTTTTGTCTCTTTTGTGGGGGTTTTTTTTGTAGTGAGGTTCCCCCCCCCCCTTTCCCTCCCCTCTTTTTTCTTTTTTTTTTGCTTTTTTTTCTCTTTTTTTTAGTGGGCGTGGGGAGAGAGTATTTTTCTGGTCCAGTGGGCCCGTAAAACTCACTAGGATAGGCGGTATTATTGAACCAAACAAAGCAACAAGCAATAAAACCAAAAACAGATAAAGCAGCTAAACTATAAGACAAGTAAGCTTCTCCAGACCATACAAGTGCACGACGAGCCCATGCCTTTGGGTGCGGATAAAAGAAAAGAGTTCCGGGCGCTTTTCTTTTTGGGGTTAAGGGGGGATATCTTAATTGTATAATACCAAGCCAAAGTGATAATTAGACCAAACCTTTTAACTGATAAAAAGATAAAAATTAAACATGGTTACTTTGATAATGAGAGGCAGATGTTCAATGGAGTCATTGAACCCAGATATTATAATGCAATCCTACTGCCCTTGCTTCCAAGAGATAGATGCATTTAGTGTTAGCGTGCATGTGCTCACTTTGGAGAAAAAATCATCGCGAGAAACTTCGCTATCCACTCACCGGATGCATGCAATATCAGCTGAAATGGTGCACAGTAAGGCAATTTCCTGGCCTCGAATTATAAAACTGAGAAATGTTGGCAATCTTATTTTACTACACTGCCTTTGCAGGAAGAGCTGGATAATCTCTCTGGTAACTTTCCCAATCGTTTCAACATCTATTATGTATTGAATCAGGTATGTACAATTGCTTTGAAGTCACTTGTACATACATCCAATTTTATAAGTTGCACTTTATATCTATGTTTACCTTTTCACGATAACCCATTAACATGTAAATTAGGTCTTTAATTTGACCTACCTGATATGCATTAATTTCTTGGATTATGAACTTTTCTTCTGACTTCATAAACTCGGCGATACTGTTTGACTGGAGCAAAAGTGAACTACTGTGTGTTCCACTCAGTACATACGAATTCCTGCACCATCTATCTATATAACGATATATGTTCCCCATGCTAAATCCAAAGGTGTAAGTACTATACTATAGTGTGATACGAAAGCTGCAAACCAGATTGCTAGGTAGTTTCATGCACATATTGCAATACAATAAGAGCTATACATTTTAAAATTAGGGTTTGTGTCAAAGGCTTTAGATATACCCAAAAAAGGGCAATGCCGTCGGGGTGCCTCATGAGCTTCACCACAAAACTCCCAATTTATTTCCGTTTGTGATGTATGTAAGCATGCAACATGAGAAATTCCATTGAATATGGTTTGTGTTTTAAGATAGCATCTAAACTTTTGTGTACGAACATTAATGCACAATTGTCTTGAGTCCTTGACCTTATTCTCTCAGTGTTAAATATGTTAATAAGAACTTCTACGTGGTGGTCAGATGTGATTTATTTGGCCTTCTGATATTTTCTAGTGATCATGGCTCATGGAGGTAGGAGGCTTGTGGTAGTCTCATACTTTCAAAATTCAAGGCCTTTCTTGTTTTCGTAGTATTTTGTAAAAGTATATTAGCGTGCAAATTTTTTGTTTTGCGCAAGTAGCCTTGCAAGTGTAGAAGTGCCTGATAGTTCAACCGTAAAAAGTCTTCTGGCTTGCTAGTTGCTGCTACCATAACCCCTTCAAACTTCTTCTTCAAATTTTTTAATTGACTTGTACAATCCCATGAAACATGAATTTTTTTATTTCTTTTTTTCTTATGAGGTTCTAATAATTTATGTTAAATACCTTCTTCAGCCCCCGGAAGATTGGGAAGGAGGCGTTGGGTTCATATCAAAGGAAATTATTCAAACTCATTGCCCTGCGCCAGCACTTGATATTCAGGTAACATATCTCTCTTCCCCCACCCATCACTATCTCTCTCGTTCTCTCTCACGCACATATAACTCCAAACCTTGATGTTTCTAGATTTTACGATGCGGACCACCACCAATGAACAAGGCTATGGCTGCTAACCTCGAGAGTCTGGGATACAGTAAGGAAATGCAGTTCCAGTTTTAGGTCTTATGAACTCCTCTAATCTTCTGAGTTGTGGCACTTGCAATGACTGCATGCATAATGACAGATGCCCAGCAGGCTACAGTACGGTTTTCTAGGCAGAACCTAGCTAATACGATTTAGTATTCGATGAATAGACCACGATTGGAATTTGTGCACCACAAACTCATACACCGGTTTTGCGTTATAAAATTCTGTCTTTTTCCCTTCTGTTTTCACATTCTTCATTGAGAGGCAGATTTTGATGAAGTGGTGAAATATGGAAGACAAAAGGGCTAGTAAAAGTCCGAATTCAAAGCAATATTCATTAATCTGTTAGAACAAGAAGTTTCCTGCATTGAGTAGCAATTGCACTTTTCGGGGACCTAAGGGAACTCTCATTGGGATAAATGAAGCTCAATCTAGGAGCTCCTCGTCTAGTGACTTGCATCATGGTTACTGGAGTTGATTCTATTAAATTAGTCACAACGGGGACGGTACCCTCAAAATTAGCAACAGAGAAGAGAACCGCACAAAAGTTGTAGTTCATTGTAAGTTAGCATCCATTGATGAAATCTTGAAATTTGGCCTCCTTAACACCTCCGACGGTGAAAGCCTATAGCGCAAGCACATTCACAAGTGCTTTCTTTAAAAACGCCTATAAGTCTCTCTCCTCGGTGAGAAAAAGTAATTGATCCAAAATTACTCCAACATAAATGGTATTTCAGTTCCAGAACCAAAAACACTAGAATATGCTTAACAAAAAGAGCACTAGCCTCAACTCTTGTTCCTTGAAGTCAGTTCAAACTAAAGCTGCGGTACTGCTACCATAAGTTCCTTTGATACATCCAACTAACATATGATGCTACGATTCTATGAATCAACACAGAAATACGAGTTGTTGACCACTTGAAAAGCGAATCGATAACATACACACGTTGATACAGCCACATTCATTAGCCAATTCGAATAGAAGTACAAATTGAGAGCACACCATAAACCAGAATGAGAAAACTGTATGCTTTTAACCAAACATTGTCTTTGAGATATCTCTCAAGCCTATCGCCGTCGCATTCCGCGCCCACGACCACGCATGCCACCTCCTCGCCCTCTTCCACCCATGGCACTAGCAGCAGCTTCTCCTTGCGCACTTTCCGACTGCATTACCAACACCAACAGTTAGTATATAACAGCTGACATTCTCTCACGATTGTACATAATTAGCTCATACAACAGATTTATATTTGAATACAGAGATTTTTTCCTCAGTAAATAATTCAGAAAAATGATTTATCTAAGATAAATACAACTGATATAAGCTAGGTGAGGACCATAAAGAGAATTGTTTCGAAGCATCATATGAGAGCCGTCAGTCTAAAGGACTCTAGGACATCGCAGAAATTCAAGACCAAATTAGACCAAATTGTGTGTAATTCGGTCTTTGTCCTAGAGAAAGAGTGGTGCTAGAGATATACAAAACTTATACACAATTCGGATACACAATGAAGAGCATAGAAAAGGGAAAGTGAAAAAGGATGGATTAGGCTCCCAATTTTCCACCAATGACAGTGCCACATCATTGTATATCCAAATTGTATACAAATTTTGTGTGCCTCTGGCATTTTCCTAGAGGAACATAACAGGAGAAACTTAGGTGCTGAAGATTCAATACCCATGAATACTGAAAAAATGACATGGCAGGTTTTTACTGGTCCACGTGGCAATTCATGTTCCTTCTTCCTTGGAGCTTAGAATGCAGCCAGAAGTTGAAGGCTCCTCCAATTCTCTCATCAGCAATCCTCCAACCACCCCTTGCAAACCACCACCGCCCCTTGCAACCACGACCCCCACTGACACACCGACCGACACTCTATTGTTGCAATCAATTTTCATCCAATTCACTCGAAAACTCAACTGGGCGAGCAAAACAGGTCAAAACCCAAAGCCAGCCCCAATCTCTGACTCTGTCTCCGCCGCCATCTGAACTGCCATGCCATGACTCTATAGAGTCCACTACACTCGCCGAAGTCAGCCCTGTCCCCACCATACTCACCAATGCTCTGTCACAAACCTCCTCTGCCCTGGCCAAAAATCCCCTTCCATCCCCGACAAATCCTTAAGCTCTCACCGGACTCCACTGCTGACCCTAACCCCTCCAATCAATTCGCCGTCGTCCCTGAAAGCCCCGAACCCGTCGCTTTCTCCGCCACGTGACCCAACAACCAGTCCAAATCAACTCCTCCATGTTGAGGCGATCTTGAAATTGGGACTGAACCACCCCTTGCAATTTCACCACTGCCCCCTCCAGGAAAAAGATTTAGAGGAACTGGACCCGCAAGAGGATTAGAGGAGCCGTCAACAATAACGACTTCCTGCTGAATTCTAAGCTCTGGGGAAGGTGGCAAAAAGGAAATGCCATGTGGCCCAGTAAGAACTATACATGTCATTTTTTCAGCATTCTTGGGTGCTGAATCTTCAGCACCTAAGTTTCTCCCCTCCCAAATAGTCAAGTAAAAGTGATTCCTCAGTTGACAATTTGTTGGTCAGGGAATCAACTGCTTGATCACGAAATCTAAGGGAACAATGATGATAAACAGACAAACTAACTACTATGAAATTGACATCTTGTACAGACTTCACATTACCTTAGGGTTCTTTACTGTCTCATCAACACTTAAGACGAGGCATGCAGCCTCAGTAGCAGCGTTTATTGCATTAATCTACAGGAAAATATAGTGTTATGTTAATTTCCATATAATGTCAAAAACTAAAAGATAGTCAAGTCATGCACGTGCCACATATCCACCGTTGAAAAGATAACACTAATACCTTCACTACTGCTGGCTCCCAGACAAAGTTAGCAAAAGAATCAGCAATTCCACCTGTGTTGATGTCCACTCCATAAGGTGCCCCTTCACCTGTTAAAATTGTTGTATATTTAGCAAACAAAAAGAATTACTCGCGAATGTAAATTCAAAACGCCAAACAGTAGAAACATTTTTTCAACACATTCAACCATTCTTTACACTTAAATAGAAGAAACAAGTTATTATGTTTTGGCTCCAACATACAATTTGTGACCTAAAAAAGACAGGCAACTGAAATAAACAAATAAAGGTCAGTAAAATGTGAGAGCCCAACCAGATGGAAGCGCATGTTTTTGTCTTAGTTTATTTAGCACATCAGTCGCATCAAATCCCGCATTGTCACAGAGTTGCCTTGGGATAACCTGCACCACAAGTGGAGCAGTACATGTTAAGATACCTTTCAATTCAAAGCATATGTACCACTCCTACTGGAAGTAGAAAGAACGAGTGTCAGGCTCATGGTTTAACACTAATGGCATGGTCATCTCTCACTAAAATACATTCTGTAACAAATGAGCTTAATTTAAGAGTTCCAAAAGAACTGAAGACGCGTTCCTAATCTAAATGTTCGAAACCAGAGCATTTAAAAATCACTTATATCCCAACCAAGCGGCTTGTCTAGATATCATAACAAATAAATGCCAGAAAAGAGCATCGCAGAATATTATTTTCTGTTTTCCTAGGATAAGAGGCTCGCCCTAAAATTCTGTAGAGGAAACAGAAAAATCAGAGACAAGAAGACACAAAAAAGCTACACAGTAAGCGTATACTGACAGACAAGATCATTGCAATGCCAGTAACTCAGTCTGCTGGCACTCAATGTGAATCCCTAAGACCCCATCACCAAAAGAATTTTATCTTCACAAGTTAAAAATAATAAGTATCCTACCTTACTACAACTGACATGACAATAGGACTACTAAACTTAGGTGCTCGAGGGAATGGTTACCCCAGCTATGTTCAAGTGCTTAAACTGTTAAACTCCTCACAAATCCCAACCATATGTAAATATTAATAACCTACAGCTCTACTGCTTATGACAACAGCTCTAATTTCAAGCAGCTAGTACTGCAAAGCTCAAACAACCTTATAACTCACTGAAAACTTGTAATGCCCTCCTACCATTGAAAAATGAAATCTTGGATCACAGCAAATCATACATAATTGCAGATATAGAAACCGAACGTATTCCAAAGCTCTTTACTCAGTTGAACCAGTTTGACTGATGATGCTACAACCATATAGAATGTAGTCCCACGATATTTCCTGATTCCAAAATCAACTGGATCTAACTAGCAAAGTAGATAGTATTTTGGAAACGATGGATGACTAAGTCTAAATCCATTTCCCACTTGAAGGTGCCAACAAAGAAATAGATACACATTAGACAAATTCATTTGGGGTCCCTTCAATTCTACTTCAAGTACTCTCTGAGAACCGATACTGTTTAGACAGCTATTAACATAAAATCCCAGAAATTCATACCTCAAGAGCTTTTGCATACGAATTAATGAAAAGCTGAGACTTCCCAGTAATTTTGCGCGCTTGCTGCCACAAGTAGCGGCTGATCTCCATCTGTCGCCAAAGCCAACAAAACAATTATCAAGGCATAAAATATTTCTAGATATAATTTGAGATCTCAATAATGCTAAGAAACACGTACATCAATAGCACCACCCCCGGGAACGACTGTTGAATTCTTTAGTGCTCTCCTAACAATCATGATAGCATCATGTAAACTCCGCTCAGCTTCCTCAATGAACTAAATAAGAAACCAAAGGGAATATCCCAGGTTAGCATTGACAAAATAAAACTTGACAAAAGGAAGAATGTCTATACGATTAACCTCAATAAATGACATACCTGATCAGCTCCACCACGAAGAACAATTGTAGCTGCCCTACCCGACGGACATCCACTAAATATATTAAACCTCTCATTTCCTACTTGCCTTTCCTCAAAAACCTCACATGTTCCCAAGACCTGGAAATCATGAAATTAATCAATCTGAGTTAACTAAGTACATCTACATGCTTTACAAGGCCACTAGCATAAGACCTAGGACAACACTCCCATAATTCTACTTAAAAGATATAGTTGGATAGAGCATAAGGTAGAAACCTCGTCAATAACATTGTTGATAGAAGTCTGCACGGTTCCACCAGTGGCAGCAGCTACCCTTTGCAGATCCTCTTCGGTTACGCGTCCAGCACAAAATATATCTCGATCTGCAAAATACTGTTTGCCAACAGAAAAGGAGAAAGAAATTGTAAATAGAACTTACTTAACATGGTCATTAAGATACTATTCACTTGAAATCAGAAAATAATAAAAATAAATATATCTACATAAATAGTAACTGCTTCACATTCAATTTTACTTCAGTCAAAATCCAACCAAATTTCATGCATATTTAAACTCAGAATTCCTAACATATATAAAAAAAAACTTCCTGCAGTTCCATGAAGACTGTAATATTGTGAGTGAAACATTGCATTTTTTATAGATTAGAAATAATGCACTGCAAAGGTATTTCCTTTTTGCTTTAGGGATTACATGTATACAGGTTTTATGTACTAGGGTAATGTTTCGTTGGACTCCCAAATATATTTGTAGTTCTGTACTTGATCAATATAAGAAAAACCAATCAAGAATATAAAAAGCTTTGATCTCAAATAAAACGGACAAATGCCAACCTGTGTTGCTAGATCCCCTATAGCCAACCGTGAAAGAACCACCTTGGCCCCACTCTGTACACACTTATCCAATTTGTCATAAATAATATTCCATTCGGCATCAACGATGGACTGATACTGGGATGGATCTGACAATCTGCAATAGAAAGAAAAACCTCAAGTCAACAGAATCCTACGTTATCTGAAGTCACTTGAGCAAATTGTAGGACTCAACTACTAAATATCAAAGGGAACAACCTACCTTATCTCGGCATTTTCTTTCTCAGATTTCAGTTCCAATTCAATGTTCAGCAGAAGTATTTTGGGATTAAGAAACTTCTTTGGTTGCTGTTCGAAACCAGCATATGAAAATGTCTTCTTGAAGGCAACGCCATTTACTAAAAAGGAGTCACGCATGTTGCCACCAGAAACCTGTGGAAGCAATAATAGTGTATCATTAGTACATCATTAATCTAAGCTATCATTTCCCGCAAAACCAGCCGGTAATTTACCAAAAAAAAAAAAATATTAATAGCAAAGATCAACTTAAAAACTCCAAAATGCCACCAACAGAACAAGGTAGCATAACACTAACAAATTTCAGGATTAATTCAAATGCTACCCAGTGTTTTTCCCTGTCATGCACAACTTGGGGAAGACTTTGTCACATTACTTAGATTCTACTGTATTATATAAAACTGTTAAAAGCTTGAAATCCCACATGGGAATTCTGAGGTACTTCAATATATATTCTAAAATCACGAAGCCTCTCCACCCAGAGCCAATTGGTTTTGGCTTGATCACATCAAACCAAGCATAGTATAAGAAAATTTCTTCATCAGCATATCTAGCCTAGTTGGCCACATATTTTCCATGTCGCTTGATATAATTAGACCTCCTGACGAGCGCAAACAAGCAGAAATCTCCTTTACAAAGCTAAATAAAACAGCCTTTAAAATATAATGGAGAATCAGTTGACTAAGCTAAACAAAAGTCAAGTTTCTTTTACTCTAACATTGTGCTCAACACGTATGGAAAAGAATGTGGTACCTAACAGCTAATATGTCAAAAGCACCGATCACCTGCACTGTGGCTAATAAAGAAAGAGAACAAATTCAAAGGTTATCCAAGCGGCTCCTAGAGCATTACTAATCTTGATCATGTCAATTGAAGCAGTCTATTCAGAATTAACAAGGAGTCTAAACAGCACCAGAATACTCTTACTACCATTGTTGACAGATTACATATAGATCTTCATATAGGAAACAATTCCATTCAAATTGAGGTCTTAATATAACTATTCCAGGAAGTTACCTTTTTTATTCCAATCATGTTGAGCCGATCTTCATCACCAATTGCAATGACAGCATCCACAACCATTGAAGCAAAAAACTCCTTTTCTCCACCAATGAGTTTTGAAGAAAGGGTTGTAGCAGCACATTTCGCCAGCAGGGTTTTTTTCTCTTCAAGGCTCTTGCCCTCTATGCTAACTGCAAGCTCTTTGATTTTCTCGATTGCCTATGCAAAAATTAGAATATTCAAGATTCATATTGATCAGAGAAAGCATCTCAATCACACAAATGAATTGAAAAAACTTCAGTCTGGTTCCTGACAACGTACCAAATAGCTTGCGGTCCTATAACTTCTGATCAAATTCTGTGGGTGCACCCCATCCTCTATGAAAGGCTTGGCCTCCTTCAAAAACTCCCCAGCCAGCAGAACAACTGTTGTTGTTCCATCACCAACCTACATAAGTAACAACAATCATTAGAAATATCCTACATCTCGGAGAAAGGTTGCATCACTATTTATAATAGAGGGTCTATCATTTTATATTAACAGAAATTTGTTCAAGCTACAGAGCCAGCCATCCCACTTACAGGCACACACATTTCAAGTTGAATTTCATCAGCATTACTACCTAATCTCCGGCTCCCTTTACATTTTCCATCACCTCTTATGGCATAAAACCAGCATAATTCTTAATAAAAAAATAAGAAATTCTCTTTAGCCAAAACAACAAATCTCAGATTTATTTCGACATCACAAAGAACCCATGTATAATAGTATACCTCAGAGTCCTGAGACTTGGCGATCTCGACTAGGATCTTGGCGCCGGGGTGAACAATATCGAGCAACTTCATGATGGTTGCGCCGTCGTTGGAGATGGTGACGGAGCCCTTGTCGTCGTGGATGAGCTTGTCCATGCCCCTCGGCCCGAGGGTTGTCCTCACCACGTCGGCCACCGCCGTGCAAGCGTTTATATTGCTCACCAGCTGCGCCTTCCCTTGCGACGTGTCCGTGCCCTCCTTGAGCAGTATGATCTGTGGTTGCTGTTTTTTATTTTTGCAAGTTTTCCAGTTCAGGCATTTTCACAAACAGTTAGCAGGCACAACAACACAAGAAACCAACAGCCGCACCATAAATTGAACAGAGAAAAGAAGAAATGGCCAAGGGAGAGAGTTACCAGCATAGACGACATTGATGCGGATACGGATGTTCAGGCGGAGAAGAGAGATGGAGAGTGTAGTGAGTAAAAGGTAGAGCTAGGGTTTATGTTCAAAGTGAGTTTCTCTCGGTCTTTCTAGTTTATTTGCTTTTTGTTTTTTGGTATTATCATGAATGGTGCCGGATTTCATTAAGGACTTCATCTGCTTAACTTTAAAAGTGATTAATTTGGTCCAGGTTTTAAAACCGGACATCATAGTGCCTGAACTTTAAAAGTGATCGATTTGGTACCCAGACTTTAAAAAAAGAGGACTATGTTGGTACCCAAACTTTCAAAAAGAGGACTATGTGGTATTTTAGTCAATTTTTTTTAATCAAATTCCGTTAAAATGAAGGATAAAATGGTCTTTTAACATTAATTTTTATGTAAAATATTTTTTTTACCTCTCAACTTCTATAAATATGTTTTATGGTGTTTTGAAAAAAATGAAAATGTCATATAGCTATTTTAGGACAATCAATAAATTGATTAATGAAAATATAGTTGAACGGTAGATTATTTCTATCACTTAATTTCTATTAGAAATAATTTTTAATGTTCAAGTATATTGTTATTCATCAATTTATCTATTATTTTGCAATAGTTATATGCATAAATGTTTTTTTGAAACATCATAAATCATATTTGTATAGAGGTTGAGAAGTATAGTATTTTTGAAACATCATAAATCATATTTAAAATAGAAAATGTGATAATAGCCCACCAATATTGCACATTTTAATATCAACCCTATTATTTTAGAAACAACCCTTTTTCTTAATAGTTTTTTAATTAAATTTTTTTACAATAATTCCATATAATTAAAACTCCAACTTTGCCCTTTCTCACTTAATGGGGAATTAAATTTCTCCCATTTGGTGTTATTTTGGAAAGTTTATATCATCTTTGTTATTTTTCTTTACCTTTTAAGATCTTTGATGAAGGTGGACATTGTATCTTTTCATTCTCTTTCTTAATGTAAGTAATTCATGTAATTATCTTCCTCACTCTTCTCTTCTTCCTCTTCATGTTTTGTTCTCAACTTTGTTAATCTTCTCTAAATTTGAGTTTATAGTCTCATTCGAAGATACACAATTTATAAATTCTTCACATTTCATATCTATTTTAGAGGTATGACTTTTCATTTTCATCCTTATTCCTCTCTCAAAGGTGTGCTACATGTTGACTTATTTCTTTCTTCTTCCTCTTTCAAAGATATATATTTCTTCTCCATTTTCCATTTCTTCCTACTATGAAGGTATTAATTCTAGATATGTAATTCTTGTGCTTCCTCTTTCGAAGGTAGATACCTCTCTTGTAGATATGATTTTTCATTTTTATTCTTATTCCTCTCTCAAAGGTATGCTACATGTTTGACTTATTTTGTTATTCTTCCTCTATCAAAGGTATTTTTTTCCTTTTTCCATTATTTTTCCTATTGTGAAGGTATACTAGATATGTAATTCTTGTTCTTCCTCTTTCGAAGGTAGATATGTAATTTTTATTATTTTTCCTATTTCGAAGGTATAATTTTTTTTCACTGTCACTTTACCTATTTTGTGTTTTTGAATTTACAATTTGCAGATTTTAAAATTTAAATTTCAAATCCAACATAAAAGATGCATAGATTAAGCTTTCCAATCAATTTATATAACTTACCTAAAGGGTAGAATTGTCAAACAAATAAGAAATGCAATATTAATTAATTAAAAAATTAATTTGGGTTATTTCTAAAAGTTGTGTTTAGCAGTGGGCTAAAATCACAAAGCCCCTATTTAAAAACCCTTTTTCATATACCTCTCAACCTCTATATAAATATGATTTATGATGTTTCAAAAAAAAATTATGCATATAGCTATTGCAAAATAATAGATAAATTGATAAATAAAAATATATCCGAACATTAAAAATGATTTCTAATAGAAATTGAGTACTAGAAAAAGTCTACCGTTCAAGTATATTTTCGTTAATTAATTAATTTATTGTTCTAAAATAGCTATATGCACATTTTTTCATTTTTCAAAACACCATAAAATAGTTTTTTTTACTTCTCAACCACTATATAAATATGTTTTACGATGTTTCAAAAAACATTTATGCATATGACTATTGAAAAGTAATAGATAAATTGATAAATAAAAATATACTCGAACATTAAAAATTATTTCTAATAGAAATTAAGAGATAGAAAAAATCTACCCTAGAAAAAATCTACCGTTCAACTATATTTTCATTAATCAATTTGTTTATTTATCTAAAATAGCTATATGACATTTTCATTTTTTCAAAACACCATAAAACATATTTATAGAAGTTGAGAGGTAAAAAAAATATTTTACATAAAAATTAATGTTAAAAGACCATTTTATCCTTCATTTTAACGGAATTTGATTACAAAAAATTGACTAAAATACCACATAGTCCTTTTTTTGAAAATCTGGGTACCACATAGTCCTCTTTTTTAAAGTTTGGGTACCAAATTGATCACTTTTAAAGTTCAGGCACTATGAAGTCCGGTTTTTAAAAGTTTGGGTACCAAATTGATCACTTTTAAAGTTCAGGCACCATGAAGTCCTGTTAATGAAAGTTCAGGCACCATTCATGATAATAACCCTTGTTTTTTCTATGGGTTAAAAAAAAAGAAGCAGACGTGCCATTCGGAGACACTTTTACCTCATTCGTTCATCCTTCCTCGACTGTCTTTGAATTCTGGCCGTTGAATTAAGATCTAGAGGATGATAATCGGCCATGTCAGCATCAGTGCTTCGCAATTTCTTTTAAGGAATGGCGAAATATTTTGGTTCTCTGGTATATAAGCAAAGATTAAAGTTTTGATTTTGGCTGAAGTTTTGATTTAGATAAAAATTTTGATTTTTGTGAAAAAAAATAGGTTAGAAAGTCTTTAAATTAATATCTCAACTCTCTATAGACTCTAAATCAACAAATAATGCACCATTTTTTCCTTTAAGTTATGTAATATTATTCATATAGATTAATTTTTATATTGATAAAGGAAAAAAATTCTTGTTTTGCATTCCACTAAGCTATTATGTAGCAAAATATCTTAAATGCTATTGTTTATCAAAGGAAATAATTTCATTAATAAAACATACTTACCATTGGCATGAGTAACCAAGGTATTGTGAAATATTTAAGGTGAGCCTCATGGAAACTTACATTAACCATTACATTAAGTACAATATGATATAAGATCTTTAAGGAATATAATATCAGAATTACATACACACAATATTCTAATACATAAACTATTACGACGAGGCTCATGTCCATTTCTTGAAGCGAATGTAATGTTCAACATGCCTAGTGTACATGCTTTGATCTCTCCCTATTGTCTCTCCAACAGTTGGATATGTCTGGTTCACCCAACCATTTGAATCATGTATATCAGTGATTGGACCACTATATGACATTCGAGGTTGAGTATAATTTAAAAAAAAACCTCAAGTATAATCTGAGCTCTACATAGGATTGCGACTGTAACCATGAGGGGCATGAGCACTAAAACCACTAGACATGTTATTGGATTCATTTTCACTGTCCTAAAATTTGAAGAAGTGGAATCATAATCAGATTGAGGAAAACCTTCTTTATCCTTAAGATTTCTTAAAAGACCCTTCTAGATTTTTTATAGCTCTTTATATAGTAGAGAACTCACTACTGAGGCTCAATGAATTCTTGAGCAATTCTCAACCAACATATGCGATTCATTATAGAAGACTCCTTACCTTTGGAGCAGAATGAGTGATACATCTGGCGAGCACCGGTGAAAAACGCAAGCAAAGCTGGAGCTTGGGTTTATATATGACTTTCCAACAATTACAATTTCAGGACCATCTTTTCTAGCACCATGATTTGAATCCTGGGTAGCATGTGTAAACTAATTATCACAAGTATATGAAATATAACCTTGTTGAATTGAATTGAAGTGACAAAAAGCAAAATCTTTACCAAACTGAAATTTCAAAAATATTTGGCATTTTTAAAATATTGAAATTTTGGCTTTTTCCGACAACATTGATATGTACCACGGTTTAAATTTATTGTGTTTATTTTTCTAGTTTTGGGATTGGTAAAATTGACATTCCATGCACAAATGAATTTTATTGGGTGAGCTTGAATGTTTGCTGGTTGTATATAGAAACTCTCTTGTACAAACACAAATGTCTAGCAATACACATGCACCAACTAATAATTAAAGAAATAACCAACTATTTTCCATTTGAAGAAGCAAAAACAAAGATAGTTTGGAAGCTAGTCAGAGTGTAAATATGCAATGGAATCAATGGCATCCTCAAGCGGGGTTGGTTGCGGAGATCAAACCGAATAAAAAAAATTTAAAAAAATCCGAGTTGACTAAATAAGTAAAAATTCGAAATCCAAACCACACTGATCCAAGTTTTAACAGATCGATTCATGGAATTGGTGTCGTAAAATTTTTTATGATCTAAACTGATCTGAACTAATATTAATTATATTTTATTCAATTAATTTACACATATAATATTATTGGTGTATGATTTAGGAAGGGGAAAGCTATGTAGAGCTGGACCGCTGGCGCCATTTGTTCCGCCATTTTGTCTCATTAGTTAAGGTATGAAGATATTGCTATCAAGGCATGAAGGTTGCCATCCCGTCCTCAAAGCAATCCCACTTTCACCGCCTCCTACCACACCTCCGACTACTTCTTCTGCTACTACTACTATTGATGTCGTGACACCACTACTACTAGTACTACTCGTCTTCTTTGTAGAAATGGTGTTTTCTGTCCACATCTAGTGGAATTAGCTAGCTAGCTAGCTTATATACGTTATGTTAGTTTGGATTCACTGTTATCTTGTTAATTTGGAGTTTAGAACAGAGGATTTGTTTGTGTACTGTTAGCAGCAGAGCAGACTAATTTGATCAATCGCATCTCCTTTAATTTGTTGATCACTAAATTAACACAATTCTTGTACATATCTTACTACCTGCATACTTTTATTAAACAAGTACCGGCCCTAAAAATACTTTGGACGCTCTACATAGAGAATAATTGATCTTATTTAAGACCTAACAAAGCCAAATTAGGGTTAGATGCAGTGCTGTTTGGTGCAGTTTTAGGGTAAAATTGTAAATTTAATTGTCATAACTGGTTCAACATAGTTTCAAACCAAAGTCAAACCACGTAGGTGGAGTAATGAAAAATGGTGTGGGTTGGTGTTGGAATTAAATGGTAAGTTTAAGATAATTTGGTAAGGTGTTAGGTATTTTTTTAAGACTTTATTATCATCCTTAGGTTTATTTGGGCAGAGCCACGTATGCATGATAATATAGTAATAAATAACTAATAAAAAGAGGATATGTGCTAATTTTTATATAATTAAATTATTTATTAATAGTGAGGAGTGTGAACCGCAATTTTGAATATTTGTGAACCACAAGTCACACTATTATATGCGATGTTGTTTGGTTTGGTTTTGCAAGTTGTATGCCCAAAAAAAATTTCTAAACCAAACAACACCACACCAAGTGATCACTTAGTTTGACAATTTTTCGATCCGCTAGCGCACCCATATGTCAAATATATGTATATGTACAATTACCAACTTCAAAATTTTAATATAAAGGAAGCTGTTAGACACACTATTTTTACATTCTTTTTGATTTGTGACAGTTAGATCATATGATTTAAGCGAATCAACGAACTAGATTAAACAAGGGTGTACAGAAAGAGAAAAAATATGTGTAAAAATCACTTAGCAAAATTACAGAATGGAAATGCTCAATCTCAAATCCCATTAAATTGAGAAGCAAGTCGACCATCGAAAAAACTAAGAAATTCGTGTCCAGGTTATAATAAGGAACTAATTTTCATACACCTAAGTTCTCTTCGTGCACACTTATATTGATTTTTTTTTTGGGCATTTAGTTGATATATCAAAGAGTAAATGAGAAACATAACTAAATATGAGTGCCCACAAAGATAAAAAGGAATTCTACATAGAAAGTGTTATAGAAATTAAATATTTTATCAAAATATCTCTTTTTTTAACAAATTATATTAATCTGACAATTTAGCCCCAACAGCTGGCATAAGGGACCCACCCCACCCGCGCATGCCAATATGGGGCTCATTGGCTTGTGTACAAGCGCCTCATAGTTTGATTAAAAACAAAAAACAAAACTTTTAAGCTGCTTCTCCCCCCTGTCGAACCTTGTTTTTATTAGGGCAAATTACAATTACGTATCTTGTGGTTTGTGTCAAATTTCAAAATGATACATATACTTTTTTTCCTTGCATTTTAGTACCATGTACTTTCAAATCATTGCAATTGTGTTCCATAGTTTGTAGAATCATCAATTTTTGATTGTTCAGTGATGACATGGATGCTGTGGAGTCAAGATGTTCACTCTTTCCTGTCATCTGTGGTCTACAACGGGTGGTATAAGTACATTGAGTAGCTTCCAGTCATTGGAAAATGCGGCATTTAGTAGTTTGTGCACTATGGTTTTGGCTGCAGATACACAATTCATTTATCCAAACACCAGTTAATCAAACTCACATAGTCCACATCATCTCTAGATAGTCTAAATTGACGATTCTACAACAGTTGTAACCAAGGTTTAAAATATCGATGTCGACAAAAATATCGATAGCTCAATTTACGGATATATCGACGGATATTTCGAATATCGATGTCGATATCGACGACCGTCAAAGAAACTGATGGAAATCAGCTTAAAAAAATTAGAAATTTTAAATGAAATTGTAGGAAATGTTTAATCATCTCACAATGCATGTTTAAGACTAACAAATACTTTAAAATGCCCAATGATATGATAAGAATACGATATGATGGAAACCACCACCCCTGCTGCTTTCCATAGTTACATAATCTATCACCTCCCACATGTAAATAAAACATTCATTCCTTTTATAATTCAGTAGCAACATTTATCATTCTCTTATATAATCATGTTATTGTATGAGTACAATTGAATCTATACACTCTCAAATTTACCCAAAAATTGAACGACTCTCATTTATTACAGCAAACGATTCTTCTTCACAACGCACAAATTTGTACCAAAGTTACATAATTATATTGCACTAAACTTCAATAAATGAAGATGAACCAGATAAATGGGGCAAATCAAGGAAGCAAATTTCTCATTTCAAAGCAAGTTACATAATTCTACATCGCTCTTACTTGCCTCCTATTGTTTTCATATACTAGGACAAACCAAAACATCCCTAACCCTATGTTTGGATGAAGAAAAAGTAAAATACTATAAAAACTAAAATGATGGGAACTAAATTTCCATCATTTAAAATGATGTCAATTGTAAATTCCCTTGTTTGGATATAATGTCTGTGGAATATTGAAAATGATAGAAATTATAAATTCTCTTGTTTGGATAAAGAAAACAACAGGAGAAAAACCAAAAAGCAATTCAACAAAATCTCAAGTTCTAATCGAAACATAATATAAATTCAACGAAATCAACAAAGTCCCAAGTTCAAATCAAAACATAATGCAAATTCAACAAAATTAACAAAATGTCAAGTTCTAAACTTTATGACACAAACAACAAACTTCAAATAAAAAAGACACATGATGATGCAAATCAAGGGTTAACAACGCCTCGTTGAACTTGATAATCATGGAACATCTTCAATGCCAGTTCGTCGCGAAAATATGTCCATTGGTCAGTAGCTTGAACACCTGTAATCCTCTCTTGTGGGTTATCCGCATTTCCCTCCAATGGTGAATGATTTGATATCTCATTATCCACAGAAGCAAGAAACTCCAAGTCTTGATGTTCTAAAATAGGATCATTGGCTTTCTCAACTAGAATGAAATTATGAAGTATAAAACATGCATTCATAATTCGAACTTGTGTTTTGATGTTGAAAAAGGAAGGTGTACGCAGTATACTCCATCTTTTTTTCAGCAACCCAAATGCTCTTTCAACTGCATTCCTTGCAGTTGAATGACGAAGATTAAATAACTCTTTGTGATTTTCAGGCCGATTATTCCCTTTCCATTCACTTAAGTGGTATCTAGTTCCCCGATATGGTGCTAAAAAACCTGGTGCATTAGAATATCCCGCATCCACAAGATAATACTTATCTACAATAAAAAAAATTAGAAACAAATTAGCTTGTTAAGTAATTTTATATGACTACCAATTGAAAACTAGTTTTGTACATTACCCTTCGGAATATCGAAACCATTGTTCCTACGTAAAGCATCTCGCAAAACACGGGAATCAGAAGCAGAGCCCTCCCATCCAGGTAATACATAAATGAAACTTAAATCAGGACCACAGACCCCTAAAACATTAGTGGAAATATCACCCTTCCAATTTCGATATCTCGGTCTTTCTTCAGCTGATACTGTTACTGGAATGTGAGTTCCATCAAGTGCCCCAAGACAATTCTTAACATGAAATAAAATCAAAGAATAAGTGCATATGTTTATGAAAACTAATAGAAAAATTATAACAAAGCATTCATTTTCTTCTGAAATTAGAGAATTACCTCAAACCACTGCCACTTATCTCTTTCTGAGCTCCCAATATTACATGGTTTTAGTTTCAGGTACTCTTGACTAACTCGCATCATGGCATACAACACCCTGTTGAACTGCCGACTAATTGTCTCCGTGGAACGATAAAAGTCAAAATCAACTTTTCTAAGTTTCAAGTTGTGAGCGAGTATGTGCAGAAAAATAGCCACTGACTCTTCGATAGAAACATTTTTTGTCCGGACCAACCCACCAGTACCTTGCAAAATTCTACATAACCTTTTAAATGCTCTTTTACTTACGCGTAATTGTTCAATGCAATAAGTCTCTCTTCCCTCATACAAACGGTTAAGATGACGTCGCCTGTCTTCATCCCAATCAAGTGCGGGTTCTTTAACACGAACATTATTATAGTAATATTGCAATACCATCACAATAAAGGAGATGAATGTAGCCACGATAATTTTCCTTCTTTTCTTATTTTTCTCTTCGTCTTTGACACGCTTCCGTTTTAACCTCGTTAACATGTTTTCAAAACTAACACTATCCATCCTGCTATCAACACAAATGTATAAACACCAATGCATTCAGTGATACGATTTGTTCAATATACAAGAGGTTATCATTCTATATTCTTAAACAATACCAACAATTTATGAATAACTAGGAAAACAAAATAAACTGAACAGGAAACAACTCAACACCACAAAATGATCCGGACAAATATATATATATATAAACACAATTAACATACACAAATCAATTGAAGTTGGAGAATGTGTAAGTTCTTCGTGGCATTATATCACAACAACACAAAAAAGGATTTCAGATTAGGCATATGTATACATAAAAAAAAAAAACAAAACACAATTTTTTTTTTGTTTTTTTTCCCCCCCCCCCCCCCCCCCCCCTTTTTTTTTTTTTTTTTTTTTTTCCCGTTTCCTTCCCTCCCTCCTTTTTTTTTTTTTTTTTTTTCTCCCCCCCCCCCCCCCCCCCCCCCCCCCCCCCCCCCTCCCCTCCCCTTCCCAATCACAAATTATATTTTTATATTTGTTGCAGTAATAATGAATTGCTAAGCCTTAGAGATAGAGAATCGTTAGTAAGAGAGAATAGAATAGCTGAATAGAAGAGAGGTGTGTTTGTCCTCCTTCGTAGTGCCTTTATTTATAGGGAAACAAGCTAGGGTTTCCACCAATCCCAATAGAAATGGGCTTTAGCTAATACAAAGTCCGTTAGGGTTTCCTACTTCTAGTTTACACAATCATACCGGAATAAGGATTCCTACAACACTCCCCCTTGAGTGTGAAGAACTCAAGAAGTAGGCTAGTCAAGTCTTCGGACAAATAGCGAAAGCGGTTGATGGAGACGTCGCGGCAGGCACATGGAGGAACATGAGTCAACGGGGAATCCATGGGAAGAATGCTAACACTAAAACCTTGCCAAAGGAAAACCCAATGGGAAAAACCAAAGGCGAAGGGGAAAAGTGAGCATGCATAGGTCGACACTAAAAGCGTACAGAGGTATGACCAACCCGATGTGGGTGCCTCATTAAAAACCTTGCCAGGCAACAAAACCCAGTGGGAAAAAGTTGTCCTGTGCTAAGGGGAAAAAGAGTACATTAAGGCCAAGTGAGTATACTTCAGGATACTCCCCCTGAATTCGACAATGCTCCCCCTGAAGACTACAATCATGGTAAATTAGACAATTTACGTAAACCAATACCTTTAGTCAGCTTCTGAAAGGTACACTTCGGCAAAGACTTGGTGAAGAGATCCGCGAGGTTGTCTTGAGAACGAATTTGCTTGACATCTATTTTCTGATGCTCTTGTTGTTGATGCGAAAAGAAGAACTTCGGAGCAATATGCTTAGTGTTATCACCCTTGATAAAACCCTTCTTCAATTGATCAATACATGCGGCATTGTCTTCATATAAAGTCGTCGGGACTTCACAAACGGAAGACAAACCACTAGTACGCCGTATGTGCTCGATAACTGATCGTAGCCAAATACACTCACGTGTAGCCTCATGCAAAGCGATGAGCTCGGCGTGGTTTGAAGAAGTAGCAACCAGAGTCTGTTTTGTAGACTTCCATGATATTGCTGTGTGGGTCCCAATGGTAAAGACATAACCAGATTGAGAACGCGCCCTATGTGGGTCCGAAAGATAACCAGCATCGGCATAACCAACAAGGCGTCCATCATTCTTAGGATCAAAGAGGGGTGATCCTTCCTGAGATGGATAGGGATAGAAGAGACCCAAGTCCACTGTACCCTTAAGGTAACGGAAGATATGCTTGATACCATTCCAGTGACGGCGTGTAGGTTCATGACTATACCTAGCCAACAAGTTCACAGCAAATGAGATATCCGGCCTAGTGCATTGAGCCAAGTACAATAATGCGCCTATTGCACTTAAGTATGGAACTTCAGGTTCTAATACTTCCTCATCATCCTGTTTAGGACGGAAAGGATCTCGTTTCACATCTAGGTGGCGAACGACCATGGGGGTACTCAAAGGTTTCGCTTTATCTTCATTAAAGCGACGCAACACCTTCTGGGTGTAATTCGATTGATGCACAAGGATGCCATCCGTGCGGTGCTCGAGCTCCAGGCCGAGACAATACCGAGTCTTCCCAAGATCTTTCATCTCAAATTCCGATTTAAGGTGCGCAGCAGTGCTCTCAAGCTCTTCAGGAGTACCAATGAGATTCATGTCATCGACATACACTGCGATTAGCGCAAAACCGGTTTGTGACTTCTTAATGAACACGCAGGGACAGAGTTCATCATTCACATATCCCTGACTAATCAGGTATTCACTTAAGCGATTGTACCACATTCGCCCGGATTGTTTCAATCCGTAAAGTGAACGTCTCAGTCGAATAGATAAGGTATTCCGGGGTTTGGAAATATTCGAGTGAGTGAGTTTAAGTCCTTCAGGAACTTTCATGTATATCTCTGTATCTAGATCCCCATAGAGATATGCGGTTACAACATCCATAAGCTGCATATTCAGTTTTTCGGAAACTACCAAACTGATAAGGTAGCGGAACGTAATCACGTCCATTACGGGAGAATACGTCTCCTCGTAATCAATGCCAGGTCGTTGAGAGAAACCTTGTGCCACAAGGCGTGCTTTGTAACGCACTATTTCATTCTTCTCATTACGCTTCCTTACGAAAACCCATTTGTAACCAACTGGTTTGACATTGGGCGGTGTGGGAGCAACTGGTCCAAACACCTTTCTCTTTGCTAAGGAATCAAGTTCGACTTGCATTGCTTCTTTCCATTTTGGCCAATCCGTTCTACGTTGAGCTTCATCAACGGAACGCGGTTCAATATCATCACTTTTTGTAATTTCAGCGGCCACTGTATAAGCAAAAATATCATCGATGATTATCTCATTACGATTCCACAACTCGTCCAAGCTAGCATAATGGACCGAGATCTCCTGGTTCTCGGGGGTCGGATTTGGAGTTTCCCCTGGGACGTCTCCCAGGACATATCCATAATCCTGTACAACCTCATGAGTGGGAACGTGTGAGACTGTGATGGGATTCGGAATTCCTTTCCGCTTCCGGGGTTTGGAATCCTTTGAACCGAATGGTCTGCCGCGCTTCTGGCCGAGGGCAGCCGATTGGCTAGCCGCCAATAACCCACGTTCGACTGGAACATGGCGTCCTACAGGGACATCGATTCTTGCAGGCACGTTTGCAGCGGGTATATGAGATCTCGTCACTTTTGCTAGATCAGTAAATGCATCAGGCATGTTAGAAGCAACGTTCTGAAGATCTAGGATACGTCGCACTTCCTTATCACGTTGTGCGGTAGGGGGATCAAGATGAGACATAGTGGGTACGCACCACGTCAATTCTCGTCGTTCATCAGGAACGTTGACGTTCTTCCCTCCCCCTAACGGCGGGAAGACTGTCTCATCGAAGTGACAATCCGCAAATCTGGCGGTAAAGAGATCGCCTGTCAAGGGTTCTAAGAACCGGATAATCGAGGGAGATTCATAGCCAACATAGATGCCTAACCTCCTTTGGGGGCCCATCTTAGTACGTTGTGGCGGCGCAATCGGTACATAAGTGGCACACCCAAATACGCGTAAGTGCGAAACGTCAGGTTCGTACCCAGTGACCAACTGTAACGCGGAATAAGATTGGGTGGAGGTAGGTCTCAAACGGACTAGCATAGCTGCATGCAATATTGCATAGCCCCAAGCAGATACAGGGAGTTTGGTATTCATGACCAAAGTCCGAGCAATCGTTTGCAGTCGTTTAATAAACGCTTCTGCAAGGCCATTCTGGGTATGAACATGAGGAACTGGATGTTCAACCTCAATGCCAAGGGACATGCAATAGTCATCAAAAGCCTTTGATGTAAACTCTCCAGCATTATCCAGTCTAATCGACTTCAACGGATAATCAGGGTGGTGAGCCCTTAGTTTAATGATCTGTGCTAGGAGTTTAGCAAACGCAGCATTGCGTGTAGACAATAGGCATACATGTGACCAACGGGTAGAAGCATCAACCAGCACCATAAAGTATCTGAATGGTCCGCATGGTGGTTGAATTGGTCCACAAATATCCCCTTGAATCCGCTGAAGGAAAGTAGGTGGATCTTTGGTTATCTTTGCAGGGGATGGTTGAATGTTCAACTTTCCCAATGAACAAGCTTTGCATAAGGTCTTAATGGCATGGACCTTATTCGACTTAAGGTGATGACCATGGGATAATTTCAGAATCCGGATCATCATGTCGCGACCTGGGTGTCCCAAACGGTCGTGCCAAAGCGAGAAAGCATCATTTTCAGCGGGCTTCAGGCCGGCTATATGATGTGCTTCTATAGAGCGAATGGTTGTGCGGTACAATCCATTAGGTAAGCGCTCTAGCTTTTCCACTATACGCTTGTTGCCGTATGTGAAAGATGTAATGCAAAGATATTCCTTCCCACTCTCTTCAGTGGTTTCAACATGATAGTTATTTGCTCGAATATCCTTAAAGCTCAACAGCGTTCTTCCGGAACGTGGAGAAAACAGGGCCTCTTTAATGGTAAATTCTGTACCATTAGACAACATTATGTGGGCAATGCCATGCCCTTCAATCAGGTTAAACGGACCTGAGATAGTTGTCACAGGGCTTGGCTTAGGTGTAAAGGTAGAAAAATACCTCCGCTCGCGGAGTATAGTGTGCGTGGTGGCACTGTCAATGAGGCAAGTGACTTCCCCACTAGACATACCTAAGCGATAAATTGATTTGAATCGGTAATACATACAAGGTAATTTGATTCAATCTAATATGATATTCGATAGCAAAATATGCGAAATGGTATCCATAGTAAAACGAAAAGCACCATAATCCATAAACTTTAAAACTGTAAATGTTCAACATCAATCCGAAAAGAAATAACTAAAAACTGATAGCTAAATTCGGCCAAACAGGGCCGATCCATGTCCTAGACTACTCCTCCATTTCTGTTGGAGCTTGGAAGTCGGTGGTTGCGAAGGTTGCATCCTCCATTGGATCATCAACTTGCGCAAAGTTTGTCTCTCTAGCATTTCGGCGGGAATGGTACTCTTGGACAACATTGGTGGGGGCGCGACAAACGCGGGACCAATGTTCAGTACTTCCACAGCGATAACACATGTTTGGCTCATCAGCATCTCGGGTAAGCCTTGCTTTTCCCGGCTTCTTGAAGGTTGCGGCCTTGGGACCAGAAGGACCGCGGTTGTTACTGCGGTTGTTGTCCTTTGGTGGGCCTTGATTACCCCTTCCCCTATTCGCAGGCTTGGGCTTCCGGCCCTTGCCTCGGCCCCTGTTACGGCGTTTAAAGCCATTCGAAACACTAGCGTTTGCTTCAGGCAAAGGGAGCGGTTTCGAACCAGTAGGGCGCGAATGGTGGTTCTTCATAAGAAGACTGTTGTTCTTTTCAGCGAGCAACAGGGTGGTAATCAGTTCCGAGAACTTAGTGAACTTCCTCTCTCTGTATTGCTGCTGCAGGAGCATATCAGAGGCATGGAAGGTCGAATAGGTCTTCTCCAGGAGATCCTCTTCGGTCAGTTCTTCCTTACAAAACTTAAGGATAGATCGGATTCTGCAAACCTCAGAATTGTACTCGTTTACAGATTTGAAATCTTGAAAACGGAGATTATGCCAATCATGCCTTGCTTCAGGCAAGTAGATCATAGTCTGATGATCATAACGCTCAGCGAGCGCTTTCCAGAGGGTCTTGGGGTCTTCTTCCCCAAGGTACTCATTCTGCAGTGCTTCAGGCATATGCTTTCGGATGAGTATCATTGCACCAGCTTTAGTGCTAGCGTCAGCCTCTTTATCGCTGTCCTCAATGGCGTTGCGCGCCTTCATGAGGGTGAGATGTAGCTTCACATCTTGTGCCCACTTGAGGTAGTTTCTGCCGGAAACCTCAAGCGCACTGAACTCGAGCTTTGCGAGATTCGACATGCTGTAAAAACACAAGGTACAGGTGTGTTAGTAGTGCTTATTAGCTTCAGGTAAAAGCAACTACGAAAGACAAAGTAAGAAACTTCAGGTTCTATGACATGGTTCGGATATAACATGCTAACTTCAGGTTATAACATGTGACGTTTCACTATAGCATATAACTTCAGGTTATAGCTCATAACTTCAGGTTATGATTGGTATGGTGACGTTTTAGGAACCTAGAAACTTCGGGTTTCATATTTCACATATACTCGGAACTTTGGGTTCGAGATTTTCCATGAACTTCGGGTTCATGTATACCTGCATATACACACATACATATATACATACAAATACTTCAACATAAAACATAAACAACTGATGGTCTAGGATCTTCAGGATCCGTTTTGATATGCTTACTGAGCATATGGGCTTCAGGCCCACTGGGTATCAAAACAATAGGTCTGCTGGACCAAGGGCTTGTGAAGGCCCATTGCTGAACAAAAGGAAGAGGGCTGCAAGGCCCGGATCTGCTGGCTGCAGAAGCCCAGGTCCGTTGGGGCAGGCCCAACTTGCGGCTGCCAAAGCCCAGGGACAAAGCCCAAAGGCGGCTGTCTAAGCCCAGGTGGATCAGGCCCAGGGGTCAGGCCCAATGGGTCAAGCCCATTGGTGTTGGACCGGTTCTGGGGTGAACCGGGTCGGGACCGGGTCCGGCCCGGTTTGTCTGGCCGTGAGGAATCCGTGCGGATTTCGACGATCCGGCGGCTTCCGGTGGCGGTTCCGGCGACAACGAGCGGCGGGGAGCTTCAGGCTCGGCGCGGCGACGTCCTGTCACGCCGGTGGTGGCCTGCAGGGCCCACAACGGCGGCGCGGGAACGGATCCGAAACGGAATCCGATTGGGAAATCGGGATTCGAGGCGGCGGCGAATTCCGGCGACGGGAATTGCGGCGGCAGGCGTCTCGGACGGCGTACGATCGATCCGAGCTCCGCTCCGGGATCAATTGGCCTGAGATCGGCGGGTTTCGACAGCGACGGCGTCGGGTCGCGATAACCCGATTGAGAACGAGTCGGGTTCTCGGGTTTTGGCGACGGAACGGCGCGGCGACCCTGCAGGGGTGACCGGCGGCTTCTGGGCGACGGCTTCAGGCGTCGGCGACGGCTTCAGGCATCGGAAGCGGCGGCAGCGAACGGCGAAGCTCGCGGCTTCTGGGCGACGTTCGCGCGTCGTTCGGGTGCGGCGTCCGAACCTCTGTTTGGACGCTACAGTGCGTTCGGCAGGGGCTGCCGAACACTGTTCCAGAAACCCTAATCCGATTTTCCTTCTTTGTTCAACATATTATTTCAACCATATCCAACTTGATAATTTGCAATACATAATCAACTCATCAAATCACTAAATTCAAAAGGTAAAATCATATTTACTTGGTGATTGGATTCGGTTGGATGAACGGTAACTTTCGTGAACTCTCGAACGGGGATTCGTCAATCTCCAAACGCGCAGCAGTAGAACTTTCGTGCTGATAACGTGTTGCAGTAATAATGAATTGCTAAGCCTTAGAGATAGAGAATCGTTAGTAAGAGAGAATAGAATAGATGAATAGAAGAGAGGTGTGTTTGTCCTCCTTCGTAGTGCCTTTATTTATAGGGAAACAAGCTAGGGTTTCCACCAATCCCAATAGGAATGGGCTTTAGCTAATACAAAGTCCGTTAGGGTTTCCTACTTCTAGTTTACACAATCATACCGGAATAAGGATTCCTACAACATTTTTTTTTTTTTTATTTTTTTTTTTTTCTCCCCTCCCTTTTCCCCCCCCCCCCCCCCCCTCCCATATTTTTTTTTTTTATTTTTTTTTCCCCCCCCCCCCCCTTTTTTTTTTTTCTCTTTTTCTTTTTTCCCCATCTCATCCGCTTCCTCCTCAACTCCTGTATTTCCTATTTTTCCCAGCAGCCTTCAAGGTTGCAACCCAGAACTATCTCTCCCCAGTCGAATAATCACAAAATCTCCAGAAACTCATGATATTCGTTCAAGATAGATAGATGTTTAAGAAAAGTTTGAATTCTAACCTCAGATTAGAAGTCCAGTAGCAAAAACGCAGTGCTCTCTTCTCTGCTATGGCTTCGTTGTCTTCTCTGCACTCGTGGGTCTTGGTTAATTGAGGCTTTGATTGAGTTTTATTAGAACACTGTGAATGGTTTGGCGCGCAAAAAAAAATTCCCGCTCATGAAAACAAGATTTCCCCGCTTGTGTCAATTGGGATTTTCCTACCCGAGAGGTGGAAATTTAAGGCAGAAAAACTTCTCTCAAAATTCCACCAAATTTTCCCGCACGTCAATCCCGGTTTTCCGAGTTTTAGTTGCCAAACACGGTAATTTAGGATTTGTCAAAATCTTTTCCTGAGTTTTAGGTAAATTCCGGGTTATTTTCCCACATCCAAACACACGGTAAGGGAAAAGTGACAAAGATTATGCCTGTCTTTTACACTAGAGTAGGGTTCCATTGACTCCAGCTTGGCAGCAATTTTGGCTACACAAACATCTACAACATTGTTGAGATATACCAATGGGGTATTTCCAATTAACTGCATACGTCAAGAAAACAAAGAGAGCACATTACAAGGCGATATAGAATATAGAAGAAAGCTAACTGAAAAGCATAATTGAATGCTTAAAATTCTACCGGGAATATTACTTCAAAAGAAACCACATCCCTCTCAGGCATTTCATCAAACACCTGGCGTGCATACTCCATCTCCCCACCTCTCTGCATGACTAATTATCTGGAGAAAACCATACGACAAAATCAGATATCAAGAATGATGGAGGCAAGCAATAGAGATTTAAAGAAGCAGCCAAACAATCCTATGTAGATCCCAAGAAGCAGCCCAAAAATCTTGTGATTAACCCCGCGTTTATTGAAAAACCTATCAATAGAATCTAATACGATTTCCTTCTTGTAACTAATGGATGTATCCACATCAAAAAAATCAAGAAAATTCAGATACGGTGTTGACATATAAAATTATTCTCTGCCTCTTTTGGATACGCAGCTGACCATAATAAGATCCTTAAAGAACAACCTCGAATATACAAGATGAGTGATTTCGATCGGAAGATTACTGAATTTGTTTATACTAAAGATACTTTTCTGATTGGAAAGACTTGAAGTGGCCATCGAGGAAACGAAAGCAATACAAATTCAGAGACCGCAAAAACCAAAATCTGTAAACTTACAGCCCGTGACGGCCGAACACCTCCCGTCGCCGACTTTCACCGATATGTCGACCGACATCGTCGACATCGGTCGACATCGCCTGACATCGCCGATTCCGGGGGAAGCTTCACGCTTCACCCCCCGTTTCCATATCGGAGCCTCCAAAAAACAACTTGTCGCCGACATGTCGAGCGACATTGTCGACATTTCAAACCCTGTTTGTAACACAATCATAAGGATTTGAATGTACATGGTACTAAAATGCAAGAAAAAAAAGTATAAGTATTATTTTGAAATTTGACCTAAACCACAGGGTACGTAATTGTAATTTGCTCTTCTTTATTTTATAAATAGACTTTAAATATATATATATATATATATATATATATATATATATATATAGATATAGGATTATGGAACACACTATTTTGATCAGTGTTCGAAAAAACGGTCTGGGCGGCCGCCTAGGCGCCGCCGAAGCGCTGGAAGGTGGCTTGCCGCCCGGATTTCTGCAAAAGCGGTCTAAAAATCGTTTTGGGTTTCTATCAAAAAATCGGCCGCCCAGAAACCGCCTTGGCGGGCTAGGCGGCGACTGAGCGGGTTAAGCGGGCCAGGGAGGTTTTTTATTAAAAAAAATTGCAAATTAACCATCGCCAACAACACGAATAAACTCAATCAAAATCTCCAACAACACCAACAAACAATCGACTAAATGAAATGAAAGCGGAATCGAAAATAGCCGACGACAAATCGGTGATGTAGAGCTTCTGAGCACAAGGATCGGAGAGTATTTGGAGGTGGAATCGGCTGACGCTGGGGTCGGTCAGCACGATGTTGCAATCGGGGTGCCGACCGACGATCAAGATTTCTTCTTGGGCTCCCTGGCGGACGATCGAGATGGCTTCGAGTGCAGCGGCGGCGGGGATTTGTTCACGATGAAGATGTTCTTGAGATGGGCTTCTACTTTTCAGTCTCGTTTGCCATTGCCGTGGGTTTTCTGGAGCTCGGAATCGCAAAAAAATGCAGAAAAATTGAAACGGTGCTCGGTTTTTGTTCGAGAATTGGGACTGAGAGTTGGAGAGGTGGTTTTATATTCCTTGTCAATTTCCAATCTGTTTGCTTTTGACTTGGTCTGGGCCAAGTTACAAGTCTTGGGCTGCTGTCAAGTTAAAATTTGGAAATTTCAAACAACAATTTGTGGTATAACTTAGTCTGGGCTCAATTACAAGTCTTAAGTTTATTTAGCCATGATAAATAACACACCCAATTGAAAATTGATAAGTATTATTCAGAAATAAATAGCTAAAATAATTATGTAATGAATTTTTTTGCATATTAGTATTCAAAAATAATATTAATTGGTAATAATTTCTATATAGAATTAGATAATTATATTATAAATATATATTTTTTATTAAAAAGGCATAACCGCCTAGGCCCCGTCTAGGCCCCGCCTAGGCGCTCCTGGGCGCTAGAAGGCAGCTGCCCGCCCGACTACCGCCTAGCGTTTTTTAGAACCTTGATTTTGACACCATTTGAAACATCCTTTCTTTGTCCATTGATTTTGCAATTTTTTGTGGGACCCATTGATAATGGATCCAATCCAATGGACAAGAAAAATACGTTTCAAATGGTGTGTCAAAATAGTGTCCCTTTAACCTGACCATATATATATATATATATATATATATATATATATATATATATATATATATATATATTCCTATCTATCATAGTTTAGAATTATTTTGATTAATTTGCAATCAACTTAAATTAACACTAGTATATTTGCAATAGTAGTTGACATATTTATAAGAATACTTCACAATTTTTTTGCAGAAATATTTTATAATTTTGTAATAACACTTTACATTTTTGCACGAGCACTTAAATAATTTTACAAGAGCAATGCATAATCCCACATTGTCTCTACTTAAAAATTGAGAATAGAAAGAATATGAAATACAAGAAAAGTGAGCCGCCAAAACCCACAAACCATATCTCCATGGTCCGTCACCACTTTTCATCGCCACCTTCTAATAGCCCGCATCTTCCAATACTCACCAAATCCACGAGATCTTCTTTTCCTCAATTTCTTTCTTCTTTGTTTAAGTGGTGAGTGGGTGCGTATTTTGAGCGATGCCACCAATGTTGGCAGCAAGATGAGAACATCGTGGTCGTCTAACGGCGGCCCCGCCAGCATCGAATGGCGATAAAAACTCATGGGATTTAGAATTTGGTGCGCCCCCAAGCTAATTCCACCATGTAGTGCCATTTTTTGGCAACGGCGACCCGAAAGTGAAAAGCAGCGGCGGTGCGTACGAGCTAAAATTCCAATTGCAATTCCTTCCATCTTTTGATTTTTTTCCTCTTACAAGAAAGAAAAGGGATCATTTGGCTGGGGTGTGGGCTTATAAGATTGGTTTCAAAGATTGGGTTTTTGGTTGCAAGATTGAGTTTTCTATCATCAGGTCCGCGGCGGAGGCCAAAAACTTCAGCGGCGAGGCGGCGGCGGAGGGGGCTTCATCGGGGAAGCGGCGTCAAGCAGCTGCAGGATGCCACCGGGGTGCGCATCGATGGCGTCGAGGCAGAGGGCGCGCGTCGCCCTTCTTGTCCGCATTTACCACTTAAGAAAGCTCCTACCAAACACCTGTCACATTAGGATTAAATAATTAAGATTAATGTAAATAATTTTAAAAAAATATTAATGTATAAAAGTAAGTAGGATCTTGTAATTGTTTCTAATTTGTAAAAAGTATCTATTCATATGCCTAATAATTTCATAATCGGTTCGGTTGTTTGGTGTGGCCTAAACCACAAAGAGGTGCCTAGCAAAAGGGGACGTGTGTTAATTAGTTCAGGGCGTGCATCCGGATGTCCCCGTACCTTTCTGATGATCCCCATGTCAGTTGCTGTTTATTGGACTTGAAACTAAATGATAAGTTTATGATAATTTCATTAAGACCCTAAATATAAATCAAATCATAAAGATGCGGTTCAAAATAGAAAGCATGACCTGAAGAACTTCACCCGATATGCTCCGCACCACAATGTTTTTGTTAATTTCTTCCGTACCGAATGAAACATCGTAGTAAAGGTGGCATGGACATTTGACCGCGGCAAAGGAAAAGGTGGCAAGAACATTTGACCGCGGCAGAGGAAATCGTTTCTTTCTCCGCGCAGGGGACGAAAACTGCAATCCCACCAGATCCATTCTTAAAACTGATTTTTATTCCTGCATCCTTTCGTGAAATGGATCCAAACCGACTACGAGAAAGGGTAATTACCAATCAGCCTATTGGCACCACAGAAGAATCCGGATCGGTTATTTATCACTCCAGCAGCTTCCATCAGAACCAAATGTAACCTCCAGGCACCAAGCAAGGCCCTAGTAGCATAAATGCCAGGTGAGGATGCTATAGACCGTATAACGGTGTGGGCAGCCCAAACCACATTCATTCACAATACTACTATGCATATAGCAGCAACTATCTTCATGATCCAACAATTAGCCTTACATAACAGCCAAATCCATAAAGTCATAATCCCAAAAGGTCTACTTGCTACATAAAGTCAACACCACACGGGACCTGTATTTTGGAACATATACAAAAGCCTGACTAATACAGGGTTACTACGACACCTGCGAGCTTAAAAGATTGTTCAAACCTCCTATATATGGTGGGAGGCTACACCAAAAGCTTCGAGCACAACACTATATACAAAGTTACATCCCTGACGCTCGTCGAGCTCAACCAAAAAAAGTTGCATCCCTGAAGCTCGTAGAGCTCAACAAAAAAACATGGAATTACGGACATTCTCCTTCAGTCTGGGCAGCTGCGGTACCGGAACTGCTCCAGCAGAGGTGACACCGCCACCATGGCTTGAGGATGTCTCAGACGCATCTTCGAACTTCATGAACTGTCCCATCTGTGTGGCGGCCAAGTGAGCATAGCAAACAGGAGCAACTAACAAGAAAAATATTCAAGGGATCAGAAGTCAGTAACAGGAGTACAATAATATTTACATTCAAAGAATCTAATTTTCTGCTAATGCCTATGATAATTTTTAGGAATAGATTTAAGTAACTCGCATCTTACCTACAGATATGGCAGTTGTACTTCTCTGGTAGCTGAGATCATGAAAATATGATTCAGATGGATTTAAACTATAAAATATGACTAAATCAAACAAGCAATAATTCCTGTAATAATCACTTACACATATGAAAGGGAATGCACTAGTTCCTGCAGATCATCAGCCGAAAAACCAACCTCATCCAAAAGCACATGGTAATGAGTAGGCCTCGTTGTCCCCTTACAAAAACAGGAGATTAATCAGCTGTCTAGGTCTTACACTTTGAACCTTAGGGAACCATCCAAATCTAAAGTTGAATATCATCAGGAATAAAGGGAAAGATGTGAAATTCAAACCATGAAAATTTTAGTTCTACTCTAGAGTACAGTAAATACAATTTAGTACATTCTAATAGGGTAGGAAATTTAAAAAAAAAAAAAAACCCCAAAACTACAGAATCTGAAATATTTTAGTGTCCTTGCATGCACCAGAAGTGAAGCAATAGCACAACGAAAAGTTTTTTTTTGCCACAGAATACCCACAAAGTCTAGCGAGTAAATAGTCCTGGACCCATTGCATATGAGATTGACTCGCTCACATTGTCAAATAAAACCAAGTACATTGTATATCAAAGACTAACAATATGAAATACATGTACTTAACATGGGATACTAACATATGCAAGAATATCATAACCAGAATAAAATATCACACACAACCTAGAGATAACATAGTAAAAAACAAAATGGTAAAGCTGAAAAGTCACAATATTGATACTCACAATCATTCCTGCTTGAGCACACAGATAAAAGTCATTGTTCCGCGGGTGACAAATTTTGTTGTCAATAATTGTTCCTGCGAAAACAAAAGATAGCATGTGATTATGATGCGTAAAAATCTTGTAAAGAGTTCAAATTTGAGCACTTGCATTAGCCTACCAGGAGGAACATTGTCAGGGGACTGAGGCTGAAAGAATTTTGTATGGTGATTCTTCTGAGCAATAATCACAACAAATTTAGGGGACCAACTCTCATCCAAAAATTTGCAAGCCTGAAAAAAAAAAAAGGGGGGGAAGACAAGTTTAACTTCATTTCCAAATACAGGAAATACTTGAAGGGCAACCAGTCAGCTCAAAATACCTCAATCATTTGTTCAAGTTCAATGTTTAAAACTTGATTGAATTGAGATTCGCTCACTCCGTCCCTACATCAAATATATAATTAATCAACAACATGGAGGTATGAGAAGCATGAGGACACATTTGCTAAGCATAGCTCAACCCACAAACATTCATGAAATGGGACTACTATTCAGCAAACACAAACAGATGTAAACTTTACATCTCCATTTGAAAATGGCGGGGCGAACCAAAAATTCTAATAGATGCCCATGAATGATATAATCAAACCACTCAACATCAAGCCAGTGTTTGGGGAGAGAAATTTCCAACTGACACTTCAAGTAAACAATTAAAAATTCCAGTGCCTCACACGATTCAGTTTTAGTCAGTTCAATCTCAGTGTGAAAAGCCTGGTGCATTACACGCACTAAAAAAGCTTCAATCCAACTTCAAGCTTCAGTATTTTTTTTTTTGAACTGAAGCTTCAGTATTATTTGGTCATAAGACTAAATTCAAGAGGAAAAAAAAAATTAAACTTTCATTCGAGAACCAACTTAACTTGCAATTTTCTACATTTATTCAAGAGCCTGAACAAGAAACTAGAAATTGACACATATATAGTGGAGCCCTTTCTTGTCGGTGGATAACCTATTTCTGACCAGTCAATCTTCTAAGGAGGTTCGAGCGTAGATCGGTTGGTTTGTCCTCGGCGATAAGCCTACCTTTGAAAGGAGCCAGGAAAGCAATCCGAAGTGTGATCCAATCCACGTGAAAAACAATATATTTTGAGTGTTCCATCTCCTTTAGTCAACAGCTTTAAGTCTTGACCAAAAAGGTTTTGTAGTTTCAACTTTATAATACAACTCCAATTAATTACTTTTACATTTTATGTGATTTGAAACAAACCTGAATATGATAATCTGGTCCGGTTTTTGTTTTCCTGAACTTGTGTAGAAGTCCAGAAGCAGCTCTCTGAAATTAAGAAGAAATTTTCCACGTGAGTGGTTTAACAAACATATCTGAGGCAACTGTAAATTGTATCCATTCAATTAGTTTCAGATTCACATCCTACCTCATAATGCCATCATCTTCAGTTTCAGAAATCCGCTTGTATAATGAGTCTATCATCTCCATCTTGGGGGACTGAGTACGAACAGAAGCCCGGTAGCGAGAAATAAGTGGCCATTGCCTGGAGCTGACTACCTTTAATTGAAGCATTGAACACAACATATTAGTTCGAATATTTCTGTACTTCCTGTCAATGGTAACATACATGCAGAGTTCAACCAAACACAGAAATATAACAAAATAAACAATTAGAGAACCGGGAGAACTGTTTACCGCAGCAATAGATGGCACATCAGACTGCCCAGGTGAGCCATGGGATACATCCATCCCAAGGATAATTGTTGGTGCTTTGGAAACCACTGGAATAGAAGGATTATATTCCACTGCCAACAATGAATTCAGCCCACCAAGCTGCAAGGAAATACAAGGGCAAATTAGCATGACAGGGAACAAATTCACCCATTCCCTACAAATTCACTCATTCCCTTAACAAAATAAGGTCCGAAAGGGCACTACAACAGCTCACCTTAGCATTGATCTTCAACAAAACATTTGTAAGGTATTGATCATTCACTCTCGTAGGAGCAATGCACTGAGTCACAATTCCATACTCAGCAAGATTCTTTCTCTTCCATGGTCCTGCATGAATCAACACAAGTAATTAATCAGACGCATTGCAAGTACTCAAATTTTAACATGTCAGAAATAGAATAGATAACTCAACCATATAAAGCAGAATTTTTTCTCTCCGGTAGCAAACAAAGAAGGAACTGTGGTTGGGCAGGAAGTTTGGACTGTATATCCTCAAACATTCTTTCAACCCTAACCAGTGGAGGGGCACGTCTAGACTGTGGATTCTCTTCAAACACATCAAAGGGAGGCTCTATGCTCTGCCAATAATGCAAAATGAATAAGAACAAATCCGGACCAGAATACATAGTAACATATGTGGAATTGCAAAAGCTTACAATTCCTTTCATATCTCCGCATTTGATCAGATCTCGAACTAGGGCTTTTAGATCACAGCGTGCAGAGAAGTTGACAACAGCCCACTTGTCTATCTTCGTTGGCTTCACAAGGGTCTGCATTTAGACAATATGAATCAACCATTGGATCAAAATACAGGTCAATTAAAAAGGAGAGGAGGGAGGACAAAGAAAATACAAACACCTTGTTATTGAAATTCCAACGCCCATTTCGAGGGAAAAAATCATCCCCGTTGCCCACTTTCAACTGTTAAGGAAACAAAGCAACAAATCAGAAAAACACACTAGGTTATGTTAGAAGAATAAACTACAAAAATCCACATTAAAAGCCATACAGGTTTTCCAAGGAAAATGTGGCATGGCACATACCCTTGGAGCTG
Source organism: Spiraea crenata (assembly GCA_033992175.1). Classification (NCBI taxonomy): domain Eukaryota; kingdom Viridiplantae; phylum Streptophyta; class Magnoliopsida; order Rosales; family Rosaceae; genus Spiraea; species Spiraea crenata. The sequence goes on along the minus strand of JAVBHV010000007.1, from coordinate 150,669 downwards.
GCAACACACGTCCTTCCACTTGAGTAAAACCATTACTAATTTTAACACCACATGAGTGTAGCATGGGCTCAGCATCATAATTGTTGATCTTCAAAGCCTGCAATAGTACTCAAGCTCATGAAACTTGGACGGCCATGAATATGTACAGAATACAGAATGCATCATGAAACTTGGAAGAAACCTACATTAGACAGAACACTCATTCTCTCTTGCGGCTTTTGCCTTGATTTCTCAACCAGTGAAGCTCTTTGAAGAGTGGAAAGAGCCTTTGTATATCGTTGCAAGGACACCAGAGAACAAAGCTGTACATACAAAAGAATCAACAAAAGCATAAAATTCATGAATGCGATAAATCATCACATCTATATCATAAAATATAAAGATCAAATTCATTGATCATCTTACCTCCAGGGGAATATATGTAGGACGCTTAGGCTTCCCGACATTAATGCATGGTAGATCAGCAGAATAACGCAGCTGTATGTTGCGCTGATTGACAAAATAGTCATAAACAGTTACTTCTACTTCTTCAGGCTCCCCATCCGCTGCATGTTTGTTTCTCAATGTAAAACTGGTAGTAAAGGCACGAAAAAATGGAGGGTGTTAAGAACAAGATAAGAAGCATAGAAGAACTATCAACGTCCTAAAGAGTAAAGAAACATAAAAGAACGGAAAATTGCATTAAACATTGCATAATATATTTCTGCATACGTTTGCTCGCGGCATGGCTTCTCACTCAATCCAGTGATCTTGTATTCTTGGTTGGATGGGCTTGTTTTGACCCTCAGATTCTTGAGTGTTCTTTTCGCCTGGTCATAGAAACAAAAACAGATTATCCAAGTATGTGTTACATATTAATACTCCAAAAGAAGAAAACAAGTGGTTGTTACCTTAGTCCAGTCTAGAGAAAATGGATCTCTAACATTTTGGTTGGCAATTAAAAAATCCACCACTGGACCTGGCTGTATAATCATGGTAGTTGATACATCTGCACATATACAGAAGTGTATGTGAACAACATATACACCATAGAACAGGTGAAGAAAACAGCATGCAAATAAAACAGAAACGGATAATAGATTACCAATGTTCAATGACAAACCACCCTGAGTAGTTCTAAAGCTTGAATGGAACCCTCTGCAACCAAGGACACCACCTCCAACATCCGCAAAATTTTTTGGATCATTATGGAAGAACGACTGCCTTACCAACAGGCATCCTCTGATATGATCCAATACTTCATTAGCCGTGATCCATTTCAGTGAAAGACTAATTTCATATACAAACATACACACAGAAGGGAGGTAAACAGGAGAAACCAAACGTCACTTACTGTTTAGATGCATGCTGTCTTAATATAATGTCCAGCACTCTCAAAGCTTCTTGGGAGTTCTCCGACTCTTGGCCACGCAGAGCATCTCCAATTGCCTTCATGGGAATTTTAGCTGCATAGCTAAATTCCACCTTGAAGGTTTTCGATCGATTGGGACGCCGTAGTCTCTTTCGGTCAGCTTCATTTGCATCTCCTTCACCATCAGGGCTACAGTTTCCATTATTTCTGAACACAAACAAGTGCAACAAAATTTAGAGCACAAATGTAATAAGGAAAATTAACACATGGAATAGAATCCGATATAACCTCTTCTTCTCATACCTATTTGATGGCATATCCTCCAGCACAACAGAAAATTCAAGTTTGTTCCGTGGCAGGGATCCAACAGTAAACAGGCTCTTCTCCCCATCATAAGCAAAGTCCTTTCCTCCTAATTCAGAGTGGTAGGTCTCATGCACCCTATCTACTATTCTTCTTCCGGAACCTTTGCCATCAACAGGACGGCCATCTTCATAGAAAACATTGACCTACGCAGACAATACACAATGAGAACTGATGTCTACAGAAACTCGCAAAAAGATACAGAAAATATAGAAAACATACGGAACATACACTGTAATGAAAGAAGTAATCCTCAAGATTGGTAACGTTCACTTTGAAGTGGTTAGTGACAAGAGGTATTTTGGAACCCTTGGTTCCAACACCACGCCTAGCAACTGGAACCCTCTGTGGTTTCTTCTTGATGGGTTCAGGAATTTTATCTCCTTCCGCAAGCAATGGAACAACATCTGGTGGGATAACAGGAGGTGGGGGTGGCAAGACATGTTCTGCTCCGTTCACCCCATTCGAACCATTTACCCCGTTAGAACCATTCACTCCGTGAGCACCATTTGCCCCATTTCCATCTGGCTCAATTGAATCCATATCCTGAAATAATAAGAAGAACATCAATGTAATGCTTTGAAATAAAGTATTATTATGCAAAAAAAGGAGCACACACTTGAAAACTTGATTCTAATGTGGAAGGAGAAGACTGGTTGAAGTATGGGAATCCCGAATAATGCAGCACCAAAATACAAAAAGACTTACCCTCCACAGAGGCAACGTACAATTATTACAAAATGTGAATACAAACTAAAGGTGTGACTGTAGATACACATACCAATGAATCTTTCCAGAAGTATACATAAAACATAATATTAAAATTGAAAGAACAGGCAAACTAAGTTAAGGGAAAAAAATACTACTACTAAATGAACTTGAGAGAAAAAAATGCACAGTATGACCCAGAATACACCGTTTGGAGTAAATCAAAAGGCCAAAACTCTTGTTCATGAGTCAATAAACAAGGTATTCAAAGGTGGAACTGTAGAACAGAAATCCACGCATGCACGCAACAGACCAAACAACTCATGAAAAACAATCACACAAATACACATAAGACGCATCAAAATGTATTGTGACTTGTAGGAACAAAATTACATAGACATGAAATATTTAGGGAAACGCAACGGGACAATGAAAACTCCAATACTCTTATCAAAACATTAAAATTCAAAATGGAACTGAGATAAGGAGTACAGCATAAGAAAATACCCAAAAGCATCAACACATGCAAACATCAGACCAAACAAGTCATGAAAGTCAGGCACACAGAGCGATACAAACATGCAAACGCACATGCACAATCCTAATAAACCCTAAAATATGAGATGAACGCCATATAAAGTGGTTCAAAAGAATGCTGCACTGGAAAATAAATAGTTACCGAAGCACACAAGAAATGCTCTTCTCCGTCGCACAGCTGTGAAGAAGACTCTGCAAACATGCATGTGAAACAGGACTAGTCATCAAGGGTCATTGTTAGAAAATGAACTAAAAATCAGTCCAAAACACAAGTACACTGCAGAAATCAACCCACAAAGTTTCTCCAAAACTCAAACCCTAGAGCAACCCAAAGGAAAAACGAGAAAATCCCAAAACTTGAAAAGGAAAAAAAAACCCTAATTTGTCTCAGAAACAACATAAAAATCGAACTGAGAACACGAAAGATCGGCAGAGAGGCAGTTGAGACACATGAAATACATACAATGACTCCGACCCCGAACCAAAAACCGAGGTGCATTGAGCTCACAACGCCACCCGAAGAGTCAAAACACTCAAAATCGCAAAACCCAACATAGAAATTTGTTTTCAAACCCATCAAAAACACATCTTTAGAGGAAATTTACCTTGAGAAAACAGAGAGCCAAACCGCAGAAACCCTAGAAAACTACTGTCTACAGTCTCTCTCTCTCCCACTCTCTCGCTTTCGACTCACTTTTACTCAGAAGAGAAATTGAGCGTTTTGGGGGAAACCTAACAAATTTATATCCTCCTTCAGTCCGGTTCCAACCCCTCCGGTTCGTTCGGTTACACACATCAAGACCGTCCACTCTTGCGGGACCCAATTTTGATGAACGGTCCAGATTCTTCTCGGTTGGAGCATTAACTGCTAGGAGTATATCCCTGAGGCGCACGCTGGAAGTGCGGTCTGAGCAGTTGCGTCATTCGTGTTTCCCTCGTGCATTGTTCCTGCCCCTTTTGTGTGTTAACCCCACTTTGCCACTTCCCACTTTACCACTTCCCACTTTGCCACTGCTTAAATTTCAATGACCAAGGTGTCCTTTGGCAGCGACACGAGTGCCTGTTTTTTATTTTTAGGTCGGACAACGCGCGCACACACGAGTGTTGTGTGCGTTGGTTTGCGGAGAAGATAGGAGGGCAGAATAGTCATGGGAGCATTGAAGGGTGAGTTTGTTGCTCGTTCTCCCGTCACCCTGGGTGACCTGGAAATTCGAGTTTTTAGTAAGCTTTTTGCATACTTCCACGACAGGTTGCATGCCAAATTTCAAGAACATAATATTTATTCCATGGTAAATTATAATTTAGTACTTTATGATTATAGTCAAGTCTCAAAGTAGTACTTATATTTTTTTCTTACAATTTATTCCCAATAGTTTTAAAATATTGCAAGTTTATACTATTATTTAATTATATGACAAATTACAATTACTTACTCTGTAATTTGGATTAAATTTTCAATATAATACATGAACTTTTTTTTTCTTGCATTTCAGTATCATGTACTTTCAAATCCTTACAATTATACTCCACCCTTTGTAGAATCATCCATTTTTAGCCGTTTAGTGATGATGTGGACTCTGCGCATTTGATTAGCTAGTGTTTGGGTAAATAGATTGTGGTTCTAAAGCAAAAGTCACAATGCCGAAACTACCAAAAATTGCATTCTCCAATAACTCAGAGCTACTCGGTATACTTGCACCACGAGTTGTAGACCACAAATGACATGGAAAAGTCAACATGTGGGCTCCACAGAGTCCACATCATCACTGAACAGTTGAAAGCTCTCAATTCTACAAACAATAGAACATAATTGCAAATATTTGAAAGTATAGGTACTGCCATGCAAGAAAAAAAGTATAGGTATCATATTAAAATTTATCTCAAACCACAAAGTACGTAATTGTAGCTAGGAGCTGAAAGTTGTCGATTTTACAAACAGTATAACATAATTGCAATGATTTGAAAGTATACCTTAAATCTTCTTTGGTGATGATGAACAATATAAGAGCAAGTGCACCGCGGCACCAATTGGTGGGCGCGATTGACGGAAACGACCTCGGGCAAGGTCGATCTACCTCCAACGCAGCCAAATTGGCTTGTGCGATCAGTGGGTCGGTTGCGGGCGAGAGCGACGATTGCCTTCGCCTGCGACCGCGGTTTCTCCCGAGCTGACGTCAGCTTTGCGCACTACTCGGTTTTTTATATAAAAAATTTGAACTTTTGATCTGGACCGTTGGATGGAATGAGAAAACAGATCTTGGTCGTTGATATTGGGGTCTGTTTTGTAAATGTTTTCTTTTTTTGGGGTTGTTTTGTAATTCTGATTGCTGATTTTGCCAAAATGATCTGGGCCATTGGTTTCAAAGCTTGGCCACATCTTGGCCGTCCACATTTCTTTTTTACTTTTTATAAATTTTAAAAAAACCCCTAAATTTTATTTTTTTAAATTTAAAAAACCCACATATGTTCCAATTGCCTTTGCCTTAAGGCAATTGGCAAAACATGGATGGAAACAACTAAGGTAATTAAATTGCCTTCACCATTGCCCTAGAGCAATTTGTACAAATTACCTTAAGGCAAAGGCAATTTGCAAGGTTGGGGTGCACTTACTCTTAGGAGATGATACTAGTCTCTCCCTCCTATATGGCTGAAAATTGTAGCAGGGAAGATAGAAACCAAAATTTCTTACACCCTTTTCAACCTCAAGAATTCTCTAAATGTTTACAAGGGGATAAAATAGTTTATATAGGTGAGTGGAATAACACTATTCCGCAACTCTAGCCCTCTCAAATTTTCAGCCACTATGTGATGCCTAAGCCCATATGGGCTTTTGTTTATTCTTTTAAATCCACTAACTAACCAAACCCAATTGCCCAGGCCCGATTAAAGCTTGGTACCCTAATACACTAAAATAGAGTCCATAGGGTTTCCAAATCAATATCAATTATTTCTATTTATGAAGTTTGGACATATTGAGCCTATTGGCCCTTCGTACAATAGTACTAGCCCTTGGGCCCAATGACCCCAAAATCTTGATTCGCAAATTGAGGCCCAAATGAATTGTTAGATGGTTATCAAAATTGATTGATCGATATCAATCATTTATCACATGTGTTAATCTCATGAGTTATTCATTATTAATGAACCCAAGTCCAATCCGGCCAATAGCGGTGTGCGATCTGTTTGGTTTTAATCGGCAAGGCAGTCATTAATTGGATTTCTCCTAATTCAATCCTAATCATTGAGGATGATGTCACTGTTCCTTCTTAGGTTTTCCCACAAGTCATGAGTGACACCTAATAGTATATCATGACTACTCTAGCTAACCAGAATGGTGGCGAACCTATTCAGCTGGAATTTTCCAAATTACAACGCAATATGGTCCTTCCCTTTGATCAATGCCCTTTGTCACATTATTAGAGCATGGATATAATTGTCAAACTCCCAAAGTGAATGCATTGTTCTTCCATCGTGCTTGGCCCATTATTGGTGATCACATGATTGCTGACGTTCAAGAGTTCTTTAATTCCTCTAATCTCTTGGGAGAGTTGAACTCCACTATAATTACCTTGGTGCCTAAGGTTCCAAGTCCAACTACTATGGGGGATTTTCATCTGATTTCTTGTTGTAACACCATTTACAAGATCATTTCTAAACTTCTTGCCAATCGCTTCAAAGGAGTGTTGCCTTCTATCATTAGCCCATGTCAATCCGCTTTTGTTGGGGGTCATCAGATTGGTGACGACATTCTCCTTGTTCAAGAGCTTTTTGGGGGGAATCACCTTGACAATGGGACCCCTCATTGTGCTATGAAGGTTGATATTCAGAAAGCCTATGACACAGTGGATTGGAAGTTTTTGGTTTCTATTTTAGAGGCCTTTAACTTCCTTGCTAGATTAATTTCATGGATCCAAAGCTGTGTGACTACCCCTTAGTTCTCTGTGGCCGTGAATGGAGAGTTGGTGGGATACTTCCGTGGGAGTCGTGGCTTAAGACAAGGGGATCCTCTATCCCCTTATCTCTTTGTAATTGCTATGGAAGTTTTTTCTCAATTGGTTAAGTCCAAAGTTTCTGCATCCCCTTTGTTCCGTTACCATTGGCGTTGGGAGCAGTTGAATCTCACGCATATGGCATTTGCCGATGATCTCCTCCTCTTTTGTCATGGGGATTTGAGTTCGGCGAGGGTTCTTGAGGGTGCCTTGACTCAATTCTCTGCTATCTATAGATTGCACCCTAATCACTTGAAGAGCAACATTTATATCACTGGGGTTGATATTGATATCTCCAATAGCATTCGCAATTGCTTTCAGTTTCCTGATGGATCCACTTCTATTCGGTACCTTGGATTCCCGTTGATTACTTCCAAGTTATCCTTCTCTGATTGCGATCCGCTCCTAGAGAAAGTTTACTCTCGTATTCATAGCTGGGAGCACATGTTTCTTTCTTTTGTTGGGCGTGTTCAGCTAGTCAAATATATTCTTTCTAGCCTTCAAGTTTTTTGGGCCTCCCACTTATTTTTACCTAAGAAAATTTTGAAAGAATTGGAGCAAAAGTTTAGATGTTTTCTTTGGTCCAGGAAAGCTTCAGGTAGGTATCACGCCAAGGTTGGCTGGAATGAGATTTGTTGTACCATCTCAACCAACAAAGCCCATAACTCTCTTTCCCTGGCCTTATTGGGACTGCAAGGCCCCCGGAGTTACCCTGTCTAAACTCTTGAAACCCTAGAACGTAATTGAGATGGTATGTGTGTTCCTCTACCAATGTCAGCCATTCCTCCCCAAATGCTACCCACAACCCTCAATTAAATTTTGATTTTCAGTCTACTGTACCTAAACTATGTCTGTTTCCATCTTAACAAACTAATTTAAAACCACTAAACAAAGATGGTGATCAAGAATCCAAATTGAATTCTGAATAGAGCACAGCAATTTACAATCAATGTTGAATTAAAACTTGATATGTAGTTAAAATTCAGAATTTAAGCTATTATGGTTAGGCTATATCGTACACGTCTTTTTTCTGATGTCGGTATCGAACTCCTCTTCAGTCTACCGCTTCTTTAATATAACTGCATTTTCCTCTTCAAAGTAGAATTAAGGTGACACTAAGAGCTTGGCCCATTTCTAGGTAATCTCAAATATGTCCGCTATAAAATTTGGACAATTCACATACCATTGAACCTTCCTTTTCTACGCCCAATATGCACTTTCCAACTACTCTTCTGACATCAAATTGCAATTGACCAAAATAAAAATCGAACAACTTGATTTTTATTTTGACCAATAAACCATAAATTGATATTGGGTGTGGGAAGCTTTGCTTTCCATCTCTGCGAATTCGCCCAGCTAAACCCCTCATTCTCATTTGCATGTTGAAGTCTGCGAGAACTAGATAGCTATATCGTTTCTGTTACTTTCGGGGAAGCTTGGAAGGTGAAGTGGTGATGTTGTGGGAATTTGCTTGCACGTAGCCTCCTCCAAATAAAGCACTTGAAATGGAGCTTAGTTAGATGATAGAATTGTGCTAGGGAATATGATATCTAAAGAAACAGATTTTCACACTGAGCCCAACATATTGCCATTTGAATAAGTTAAATCAGCACATGGTTTGAGACATTCAGGTCAACGTATAGACATAAATTCCTGCAAATACTATCTTCTCAACACATTAGCACAAAGCAACATGTTTTGTCGGCTTTACACCCCAAATCATACAAACACCAAAATTACGTAATTACTCTCATTGAAGCACAATTTACCACTCGAAGCACATAATTAAGGGGATAATAAAGTATATAATTAACGGCTCATCAAAACCTCGTTAAGAATTTGTTTTATTTTTTTTTAAAGTACCCCTATGGTACCAACCTTCAACCACTTTCTTAACCCACAACTTTTCCTATTCTGATGGAAAGTTTTCTGGGACCCTGGTGTGCTTTCCCTTTTGTGCTTGCCTTCTTGTACGACAACATAAGAGATGTGTAGGTTTGCAACATACATGACTTGTTAGGCACATTTGCAATTACTTTTTCTTTCCTTCCCAGTTGTCCCCACGATCTCTGTGTTTCTCCATGGATGCTAACAGTGGATAGGCTATCGTCTTAACCAATTGACGGTTGTTCAAGTGAGAAACTCATATATCTAACTTGTTGAACCACTTTTTTGGTGGATGGTTGCTCTTTATTCTTAGGGCCTCGCTTGACATATTGCCAACAATAGGCTTGCTCTACGAGGTCTTCAATATGGTCCTTGATGGCTTCATAATCTCGGTAAGATGACTCGTTAACTAATAGAAGGTACATAATACATAGACAAATTGTAATGGAGTTGTGACTCAGACATCCACAAACATGATTGAAAATATCTAAGGAATGGTTGAAAGGATCAAACCTATTACGCGACGCCATCCTATCCAAACCTAATGCGTTCTTAATGTTATATATCGTCTTCATGCTTAAAGTCAAAATGGAAGAAAGAAGTTAGAAATTGATTCAAAACATTTTCTGCAAGTTTTTGGCAAACTTTTTCCCTGATCTTCACCCACCAGAAATTGAGTCTCATAGGGACCAACTATCGAATTCTCCTCTCCACCCACTTGGATCTAGAAATTGCCCTACTATCTCAAACCACCGCTAGAAATTGCATTAAGTGAAAAGATCATGTATTGCAACTACGAGTTGAAACCATAGTAGATAGCTAGAGCACCGTTGCTTGCCTTCGAGTTGTCTAGTTCCAGCTAGCTTGGTTGCTGGTTGATCCTCCTCCATCCTTTCGCCTTCCATCCCATTCGCCTCCATTCATCTCCGCCTCCATCCTTTTTTTAGCATATCCTTTCTCCTCTCCTTTTTCTCTACTGCTTACGTCGCACCTGTATGCCACTAAGGTAAGATATCATCGCAGTTGGTTATTGTTTGGCTCATGGACGAACTGCAAGAACCAATTCGCCTCAACCCATCGATTGTGGAAGATTAAGCGTTCTCCCAATTTTTTCTTCTCGGTCAAGTGGTGAGACCTTGCTCTTCCAAATGTGTTATTCCATATGTGTTGATTTCTCAAAGTTGATGGTGACTTCTTCTTGGTAGCGATTTCTTGGTGATTTCTCAAAGTTGGTGGTGACTTCTTCGATTGCAATTAGGTCTATGGTGTTGGGGTGGACTTCCATTAGCCTCACAATTCCTTTGTCCCGCTATGATGGTAAATTTGATATGGTGGATATTCGGCGTTTTAAGGTCACCAACATCATCGACTCTGGCTGCGAAGACCTTATCAGTCATAGGCCGTCTATGGCGATGGAGAGGCTGATTACGTACGTTGTGTATAAAGCCAATTTGACATTTGTAAACTGTGAAGATGCTGATCTTTACGGCTTTGAAGTTGATGGACATAAGCCATTTTTTTGTGCATTATAACATATAAGGCGTTGGTCATGAAGGAGCTGCATTGCTGCTGCATGGGCCTAAAGAATTTGGAGAGGGCAGAGGTGAAGGCAGGGTGGTAAATGTTATTTTTCCAGAGAAAGAAGTGTTTGGGCTGAAATCTTAGTTGAGGAAAAAACGGTCTATTGCTTGAAAATGAGCTCAAATAAGAAACCTTGAAGAAAATAATTATATAATTTGGCTTTATATATGTTGCGTTGAGTTGGTGTGCTACGTACTCTTCCCATGCTCTAGTACTTGGTCGTATTGTTGACTTAGCCATACCTGTTTTGCTGCATCCTAGAAACCTGTTTTAGTACACATCTCTTGAGCCTACTATGTTTGATGATCGAAATTGTCAATGTCTAAAGATTGCTTCTGGGCATTTAATGAGTTGTTGGATCTTCATTAGCAGCGTGGCGTGTGGTTTTTGGTTTGCAAATGCTTGAGCTTTCCACATTACTAGTAGTACAATTAACCAAATTAGAACTTTCTTTTAAAACTGTTCTAGAGTATTTTTTTTAAATGGTTCGTACATTTTTCATAACTATTCCTGTATTATTTATAATTGCTCCTGCATTTTTCACAACAGTTCTTGCAAATGCAGGAACTATTCCTGCAAATTTCTCCAATACTTCCCGCATGTTCAGGAATCAATCATGCAAATTTCTCTAACAGTTCATGCAAATTTCTTCAACAGTTCTTGCAAATTTCTCCAGCAGTTTCTGCAAATTCAGGAACTGTTCTTACAAATTTCTCCAATAGTTCCTGCAAATCTCACAACCGTTCCTGCATTTTTCAAAACTGTTCCTTCAATTATTCATAAATGTTCCTGCAAATTTTATAACTGTTACTGCAAATTTGAAAATTGCTCTTGCAAATTTCTTAACAGTTCCTGCAAATTTCACAACAGTTCCTGTAAATTTCATTATTCTTGCAATTTTCAGTTCCTCCATTTTTAATATCTGTTCCTGCAAATTAAAACATCTTAAAGAATTATATTTTATTTAGCGAATACCATTCTTTACAACTTACTGAACATCTCATCTGGGTTTTCCCGAATTTTACTTCTTTATCCTCTCTTTCCCAACCACCAAACGGAACACCACAAAACATAGAAAACAGCTAAAACACAAAGAACCAAAAAGCACGTTGGTGCCCGCATTCTTGAAAACCCCCACAACAGAGCCTAGGTGAGCTGCTGAATCCGAGACAAGAACAGGCTTCACCAACTACTGAGGCGGCCGCTGAATCGACGGTCGGACCGGTATCTGAACCATTTCGCCTCCGCATCCCATTCGGGTCGGACACTTCGCGGTTTTGGGTATCCAAGAAAACCCCGACCACTTCGCCATCCTTGTACAGCGTGCACTCGCTGTACTTTGTGATGTAGAAGTCGTTTACTAACGACATCTCGTCCTCCTTGAAGTCGATGACGACGACGTCGGCATGAGCTCCATCATCAAATTCAGGTTGGCCCACCTGAATGCCATGTAATTCGTTGTCCCCGTCGTCCCCATCGTAGAGCTCGACGCAGGCTACGAGGATGAAGACTAAAGCGATCATGGAGTACACCGACTCCAGCACTTGGAGGGCTCCGTCGAGCTTTGATTGCGCCATAGTTAATCTCCAATTGGGAGCCCCGAAGATGTCGTACAGGATCAGCAGATACACGTCGACCACCATGGTGGTGTCGTAGAGCTTGACGCAGGCGACGAGGATGAAGACGAAGGCGATCACGGAGTACACCTACTCAATCACTTAGCGGGCTACGTCGGGCTTCAGTTGCGCCATAGCTAATCTCTGATTGGGATCTTTCTCTCTCTGCTTTCTGCATTTTGAGAGAGAGGTCCAAGTCGGAGCACGTTGGTTTCATTCAAAGACTAAAAGTTACACAGCCAATTCAAAACTGACATGTGTTAAATAGAAGTAGTAAAGATTATATTGTAATGAATTTTTGGGCATATTAAGCCCTTGAACTAGCATTATATTGTAATATTTTCTAATTAAAATAAGTAATATGTGCAAAAATTAAATTAATAGGTGCAGATAAAACTTTCCATCAAAATTTCTATTGAAGTTCCATCCATAAATTGTAGGGGTGGGAAAAAAGACCCGACAAACCCGACGCCCGCCCCAATCCCAATCCCGATTTTACCCGACCCGATCTAGACCCGACCCATAAAATTGGGGTATTTTGCCCGACTGGATAATTATAGGGTTTGGATCCCGGTTGAAGTTTGAAAACCGATCAGGTACCCAACCCGACCCAACCTAATTATTTTTTTTATAAATATATATTATATTATAGGGTAGGGTTTATATATACAACATTTCACCCCTCCGCCTCCATTACTCAGCCTCCACCAGAATTGAAGAGGACGACGACGACGAAGAAGGAGGGATTGGGATGGGTTGAGCGGTTAAGAGGGTGGCTGTATCTGGCGTACGAGATGCTATTCCAGCGAATCACCGCCAGCCACTTGGAAAACCCGATGTTGTTGCAGTGGTATTGGCCGCGAAATCGCCAGGTTACTCTCTGATTCCTTCCTTCCGGCAAAATCTAACTAACATGATTTCGTTCATTCATTGGGTTGGGTTTGTATATTTAGCCGTGCAATTGCAAGATTGGATTGGGCTATCTCTGTGGGTGTTTGGTTATAACTGGGAAAATGAAAGAAGAAAATTTGATAATCTGGTGCTTAGCTCAACGCCCAGTGTTTGAATTTTTTTGAGTTTGAATAAGATTCATAGTTGTATCTACCCTATTGGGTTGGAGAGTTGCTACGAATTTGTTGATTAAACACTGAAAAAAGAGACCCAATTGAAAATTTTGGTGAGTTTTTGACCGGAATAATAAGAAGACGAGGTGATTTCACCCACCCAATCCGAAAATACTCAACGGGGTCAGGGTACCCGATCGTCGGGACCTGACGCCTATCGGGGTGGAAAATGCGAGCCCGAGGGGGTATCGGGTCGGGAGTCGGGGTGGGGATTTTCGGGTCGGGACCCAACACGATCCCAGCCCTAATAAATTGTACGTCATTCCCTGACACAAAAAACTCCACCCCACCCTCTTCTCGGCCTCGACGACCCACTCCATCCGCCCCAACACTTTGTTGAAAACCTCCTCTGCCACGGCCAAAATTACGTTATGTCCACTCCCCCGTATAATCCGAAAGCTCTCATCATACTCCACCACCTACCCGAGCTCCTCCCTACAAAATTACAAATCGTTGATGTGCCCCAAAACCTCTTAACTGAATATCATCAAAATTCATGATTACTCTGCAAACCAAACTTGAAATGCAAGCAGCCCACTAACAATTTCGCCTCTCCCATCATCTCCAGCACCTCCACGCACTCTTTCTCCCCATCCCTTTTTTTCAAACCTCTCCCAATGTCACATTTTGCGGCAAAGTTGTCACTTTTTGTACAATTTCGTCGACAATTCCAATAGGCAACACCGTCGTATCAGAAGGAAAAGCCCATGGTGTTTTTTTGAGGGCCCCCCTTGCCATTTGTTTGTTGTTGGTCACTTGTAGCCGCGTTGTGGCATAGTTGAATATACAATTTTGTTTTCACAAGGAAAACAAAACGTTTTATCCACCAATAGCAAAAAGAAGGAAAGAAAACGTCTGGTGACAGCTAATCGAAGACAGTGAGATCGAGTTGAGTGTGTGAAAAAACGAAGCGTATGCGTGTGGCTGCCAACTGTCACTTTACCAAAATATTTCGAGAATTTTTGACGTTCCCATATGAATTTGGCTAATACATGGATTAACATAATACCAATTAATGCCTGAAATACCAATTAATACAATTTAACCGTTTCTAATGACATATTTAAATATGCGAAATGCCAATTATGATAGTTTAACGGTCTAAAATTAAATATATATCGTATTCTAAAGTTTTTGACATTTTCCATATAAATTCCGAAGGCCAAGCCAAAAGCAGCCCTCTGCTGCTGCCTGCTGGTGTGCTGCCTGCACGGTCCGCAATGCACTAAAACTATATCAAAGACGACGAGGCACATAAAACACACGTCAAATACTTTCAAAGTTGACGCATTCTTCTCTCTCTCTCTCTGTAGCCTCTTCTGCAATACATAGATTAATGTGCTTGCTTAATTGAAAATTAAAAAGAAAATTAAAAATTAAAAATTAATATTAATTGCCATTGGAGAATGAACTGTACCTTACACAAAACCTAATCCGTTTTACTCAGTCCTCTAATGCTTCCTTCAATTTGCTTGAAATATTCCTGTGTCGCCAAGTCTTGCTCGTATTCCTGTGTCGTGACGGCGTCATCGTATGGCTGTATAAGTAGTCTTCTCTGCTTACTCTTTCTCCTTCCCATTCCAATCCAATCACCACACACACAAAAAAAGTAGCGCAGATCAGATAAATGATAAGACCCATTCAGCTCTATTGATCGCATTCGCATACTCCGTAGTCCGTCGTCAGCCTCCGATGCGCTACCCTACCTACTCCGTATATTTTACCCTTCATTAGTCTTTCTGTTATGTGGACAATTCTTAATTCCTACACAGTTGCCTACCTTCAAAGCTCGTTTGCTCGGCTCTGCCATTGATCACATTTGCAGGGACCTTCTCGCATTTGCTAGCCATCAGCTTACAGTTCCGAAATCTACTGGGCCTTTTGAGGTAAATCTTTCTCTCCATATTTCATTCCCATATCCATTTGTATGTGAATTCGTCCATTTGGTCTTCATAGCTTTAAGATTGATTGAATGATTCATGGTTCATATAATTTCTCTTCATCATCATTTGGCATTTAGTTTTGGCTTTTTCTCTTTCTTTCTTTCTTTCTGGGATCTCTGTCAATCTCAACTCCATCTCATTCTCACTTAAAAAGAAAAGAATCCTCTCTCAACTTGTTTTATTACAACGTGCCCCCCTCTATTTCTTAAAAAACAGTTATCAAATCTGCGTGGACGACACTTTTCTTAAATCCTCTCTCAACTTTTACATGTAATATTATTTCTTGTCCTCTGCACATATGAAAAATATAAAGAAATAAAGATGACCCTTCTGAAATCCTAAATTTTTATCTGACAGCTCATTAACTATATGTTGGTTACGTCCGTAGAATCGGCTTCGTTTGTCCCTTGAGCAAATTCTTTCTATGTTCGGAGGGAGAACTTATCCGCCACTTGATTGCCATCATTGAGTGCAATTTTGTTTGTTTGGTCAAGACGCACATTGGATCGCCTATATTTATTTATATTTGGTACTGCAATTTACATATTTATTCCCTTTCCCTTATTTGGTTATCCAATTTTTTATTTTTTATTTTTTATTTCACTCCAATTTACTTTTAGAAACTATATCTATATTTACGGAGATGAAAGTGTTGATTATGAAACGCATCCCTCTCCTACCCAATTTATTTTACATAACTCTGTTGGTCAATCAAAACTAAAATCTTTTGGAATTAGAAAAGGGTAACTGATTGGTAATTGCCAACTCATTATCGTGTACACTGAGTGAAATGACTATCAAATTCAATACTTTTCCTGTAATTTTGATATTAGGACAAAACATACTCCCCAAAATTCCCAACTCTGTAATTTAGTACACGCTTGTTCAACGCGGTCGCCAGTTTATATAATAATATCTCAGAGCCTAATATTCTCTCTCTCTCTCTCTCTCTCTGTATTTGGCCTGCAGTGCACTGCAGTCGCTCTGCTTGGTTTCTCCGACAAACCGCCGCCGACTCCGCACTCCGCCCTCTTCTCAGATATAAAATAAAATGGCCGACCGAGTCCACCCCCGCACCGAAACGACGCCGCTGTCACGGCCACAATCGCCGCCGCCAAGGGATTCCTCCGAGAAGCCGGTCCCTTCGCCGGGTACGTACGTCATCCAGATCCCCAAGGACCAAGTCTACCGCGTCCCTCCGCCCGAGAACGCCACCCGCTACCAGAGCTACACTCGCCGCCACCGGCAATCTCGCCGGAGCTCCTGCCTCTGCTGCTTCTGCTGGCTCTGCGGCCTCCTCGCCGCCCTCATCCTCCTCGCCGCTGCCTCCGCCGCCGTCTTCTACCTCGTGGTCCGCCCCGAGTCCCCCCACTACTCCGTTTATAGCATCTCCTTCAAAGGCTTCAACCTCACAGCGGCGTCTCCGTCCTCCGCCATCTCGCCCGATATCCAAGTCGCCGTCAGATCAGAAAACCCGAACCGGAAGATTGGGATCTACTACGAGAGGGACAGCTCCGCCAAGCTGTTTTTCTCCGAGATCAAGTTGTGCGACGGCGTTCTGCCGGCGTTTTACCAGCCGTCAAAGAACGTAACAGAGTTCCAAACGGCGTTAACTGGGTCGGGAATCAA
The DNA here is from genome assembly GCA_033992175.1 of Spiraea crenata. Taxonomy (NCBI): domain Eukaryota; kingdom Viridiplantae; phylum Streptophyta; class Magnoliopsida; order Rosales; family Rosaceae; genus Spiraea; species Spiraea crenata. The sequence continues at coordinate 133,941 of JAVBHV010000007.1, read as the reverse complement.
GTTAACGAGCGGAGTGCAGCAGGGGTTAGTCAATGCACAGAAGCAAGGCAAGGTGCCGTTGGATTTGGTCATCAGAGCACCCGTTAGAATTAAACTCGGGTCCTTTAAGACATGGACGATTACCGTCAGGGTTGACTGTCATCTAACGGTCAATAAGTTGACGGCGGACGCCAACATTGTGTCCAAGGACTGTGATTACAGTGTGCATCCTTGGTGAAAAAACCGAAATATTATTAGGCGGATCTTTTTAAATTTTGTTCAATTTGTTATTAAAGATTTCGTTCAATTTGTTATTAAAGATTTTATTTAGGATTGGAACATCTTTCTTTACTTCTTTTTTTTGGCTGTGGGGATGAGGCAATACGATGATATATGTTCCTTTTCATAGCTTTCTTTTCGGTAAAACAACTACACTTTTTAAGCCAAAAGGCAAACGAAGCCAATTTTACAGTTTTACTCTTTTGTCTTTCATTAAATGAAAGTTGATTTTGATACCATTTTTTTGCCTTTCTACGCATTCTTATTTATTTTTTATTGTTGTATCGAATGATAAAAGTAGAATTAATGCCCAAAATTAAACAAAAGTGTGCACAAGATAAAAAAGAGTGAAAATCAATTTTCTAAAGAAAATAAATAATTCTTTCTTTTTTTTTCTTTCTAATTGAGGTTAGTTTATGCACAAGTCTATAGACTAATGCAGGTTGTTTTCGCTGCCTTTCTACAAATCTGAAGAACACAATAACATGAATGTATTTCATTAGATGATAGCAAAATTAGGTATGTTCAAAACGAAAAATGATATATGTTGTAACCGTAGATTTCTATACGACACAGAATTAAATTATCTTCAATACCAAGATCATCATACAACTATTGCTTATGGAACGTTTATGGATGAAAACCTGACTACGAAAAGATCACATTATGGAACATTCCTGGATGGAAAGTCAACTACGAAGATCACGTTAGGCACACATTTGAAAAGATACAGCGTCAATGACGATATTGGGACACTTAGGTCAACTACGAAGATCACGTTAGGCACACATTTGAAAAGATACAGCGTCAATGACGATATTGGGACACTTAGATCCACGACCTTGTATGCATTATACATCGTTGCATCCACGACCTTGGTGTCTTTATAAGCGTAAAAATGAACGGAATAGAACAGACCACGAGCAAGCATAGGAGTTTTCAAGGGGGTATGAAAGGAGACAACTTGAGATACATTATTATGAATTCATTTACAATCCTGGTAAAAATGAGGGTGGACCTTTATCAGAGTTCCTACAAGTACTATACTATACAAGATTTTCTATCTTGGGTACAGCTCTCTCCATCACTACCAGCTTTGTAATAACAACTTCAACCTACCAGACCCCCGTATGATAGATCCAACTTCCCAAATTTCAAGGAACTTCCTTATTTTCTGCTTCAATCTAATATCCAACTCCTGATGAAATTCCTCTTATTTTCCTCTTCATATACAAATGTCATGTCCAATCGAACCCAATTCCAAATAAATTTTATTTCTGAAATTCCATTTGCCGAAACTGAAAATGTCATGCATTTCTTCCTCCTCGATGCATCCAATCCTTTAAACAGCAGATTGAGACTTAAACTGATCATAATGAATCCTAGCATTCTGGATGGCCTCTTGCAGTTGCGTATACATCTCAACAGAAGATTCTGCAAAGTTGTTCAACTTACCGCAGAACCCCGCCAAGCTCACTTGGAATTGGTCAAAACCTGAACTTCCATCTTGAGAAACTTCGTCTCTCAAAAAGTTAACTGCAGACTCACTACCGTCATCATGCTTCCAATTTGATTGGTTTGCATCCTTCCCCTCTTTCTTTTCCTGGCGTGGTAAAAAACGGGAAGTTTCAGCAGCTAAATTCTTGATAGAATCTACTAGTTCCTTGGAAGGCAAGCCATCAAGTTTATCCAACCAGACACCACACGTGACATATATTGGAGGCCCATAGTACTGCAAGGGGTTTCCCTGTGGTCTCCTTTTCTTTCTGGAAGACTTCTGTGGGAAAGAGACACATTTTAAAAGCCATCCATTTATAGACTGCAAATAGGACTTTTGAGCACCAATCCACTTCATAAAACTCGTTGAGAGGTAGTTGAGTTCATCCTCAAGATGGATGGTAATCTGTCGACGTAACTCTGATACAGGAATTTTCGTATTTCCATTGATATAAGCTATCGAGATTATGTGCAGCTGAAGCTTGTGATATTCAGACATCCCCTCCCACATCCGACTTAACCTACAATTTGGTACAAACACAGAAAATGAGGCCCAGAAGTGTACTCATAGTAGTCGCAACAAGGAATGACAAATGCTTATGTGATGATTAAAGTGTGTTCTTAAACAATTGGAGATACACATTATATCTTTATTACTAAATAATGCCCTCCTTCTTCCATTATTTGCAGGATTCCAACCAGATTCACATATTCTTAACGCATTACAATCTCTCACAATTTTATTTAAACATATCAATCTGAGTTGTCCAAAAGAAAACAAAACCATTTCAATTTATTTGAAAATGGAACGGCTAGGTCTTAATGTTTTCATCATATTACTAGTCACTAACAATTATGCTCTCGTTTTGACTCCCTAATTCCACCTACTAAAAAATATGTATAGATTTAATGTAAACTTCTTTGGATATAAAAAAAAATTGCAGCATACTAGTTTCTGTTCCATGTTTTTGGCTAAACATGATTTGCTATAAAATAGTTTAATTAACACTTAATACTTCTTTTGGCTAGCATTGCCACTGTTTTGCCTTAGTGCATGCTTGTCAAGGTACATTACTTTATGAGGTCTGCATGTTTAGTAGTAGCACTACATCGGAAACACCCAAATTCCAGATTTCTCTAATAATAACAATTATTTAAGAGTACGGAATTGAATAATTAAATTGAGGAAATTCACATTCTAGTCCCACGTACTATGTTTTTGAACATTTTAGTCCCAAATTATCTAAAACCCTCATTATGATTTTGCACACAAAGTGAGTCTAGAAAGTGAAAATATATATATATATCCAGGACCTATATGTTATGGACCCATAATGGTTAAGGATATCATTGACACCCCTTAGTATGTGTCTGAAGCCAAGATTACATGCTGAGGGTTCTCAATATTATAGATTGATCTCTGATTAACTAAGTACTTAGCAAGTAAGATCAATCGGGCCTTTATTTCTCATTCAACAATGTTGACCTTATATTTAGAAATTGTGTCAATTCTGTCCCTCTATTTGGACCGACAGAGCTTGAGTATGATCTCAAGTTCATGTGGCTTCCAATTGGCCATATAAGCAACTCAAGCCCACTAAACCACGATAAGTCAGTTGGGGACAGGTGCTGTTTATATGGTTGGGCAGGGGATGACTTAGACTTGAAGGCATGTTTTATGGACTCAGTCTGCTGTCCTTTCCTTTTTTTGTGCGCTTAAGTCAACAGGAATAACTAAAGCACTGTTGTAAAGAAATATGCAAAAACATACCCTGCAATTAACTCTTCGAGTTGTGGCTGGAGCTCTTTGTCTCGTAGATCCTCAATCCTCTTTGATATAGAGTCAATCCTGTGGATAGCAACTCTGATTCTAGAATGTAGATCCTTGACCACAGCACGAGTTTTATCTATTTTTTGAGGACTTTCTCCTTTTGATTCTAGTTGCCTTAAAATCTTACACTTGAAGTCGTAATCTCTTCTAACCATCTCACTAGCCTGAAAGTAAAAGCTTGTATAAGTTCATATAAGTTTCATATGCTCCCAAGCTTCCCATTATAAAAATAGAACGTGTTAGAAAACCTACAAGCTTAGTGTGTAAAAAGAGAAATCACCAGATTTAAAATACTCGCTGCAGATATGTATTTACTTCAGGTCCTAAATGACAGCACCATAAAACAAGTACCATATCTTTCTGGATATCTGAAATTTCTGATTTGTTTAACATAGAGAAGTAAGAGTTTACAAGGCCATTGTAATATTTGGTGCTCCCTTTCATTCAAATCTCTAAGGAAGATTCCAACCCAAATTATCTAAGGTCGAGACTGACATATTGGAGATATACACATTTGGTAGTTCCTAGATCCTAGAAAGGCATGGAAACACCAAACGGAAAGGTGAAGCACTGCAGTAATTTTAGTAGTTCCCACATTGCTATGGAGTTATAGCATGAATTTTCAAAGTAAAATTTCAATCATGGTCTCTATTGATTTTGTCCCTAATGGCTGGTCAAGTTAGTAGTGGCTAAAACCAAATATGCGCAGTAGTAAATGGGTGAATAGATCTCCATGTGGAAGCAGTCTCAATAAAGGAATGAACTTTCAGTCTTGGATAAAAGAATGACTTCAGTGTCCAATAGCATGGCTAGTTATAGATTACCCAGTTCCATTAAATTAGATTCCTCTGGCAAGTTTGAGCATAAAGCAACTAAAAGAGAAGGAAAAGACCAATAATAACATGGAAAATAATGTAATGAAATTTCTATACAAAAATTTCAGCAATTATTTTCTGGTCATCTGAATAAAATAATACAATTAGTGAACTTAACCATAAAAAACTGTTAATAATAGAAATAGTACTTCCAATGATGAAACTAACGATTATAACTGCCATCACAACTGCTAATTATCAACAGTACCTTCACTTCATCGTAAAGCTTCCTTTCCCATGCATATAACCTATCCAAGGTTGACGCATGACTGCCTGAGATCATGCAGAAGTTATCAAATAGGTTACCAGTGGGATCCTCGATATCGTCTTTTGAGTTTGCTGCTCCCAAGGGATTCCTCGATGAAGAGGACCGAGATGATGTCGTCCTGTGCCAAGTTAAGTACTTGACAGCAGCTTGAGGATGCTCTAAGTAGACAAAAAGAAAAAACCAATTCAGTTACCGAGGTGCCAGGATCAAGAGTGTTTGACATAGAAAATATAAAAAATAATCACCCACTGATCTGAGTTAAATGTAACCACTGATCACTTAAAGTGGTACCTTGTGTACTACTAGACCCCTTTCATTAGTGATATGTCATATAACATTTAGATGGATGAGTTAAATCTAAGGAAATACTGTATGAACAAACGGACACAAGTTCCTATTGAAGTTTCTCTTCCAACCTTTCACATTATGGTGACAGAAAAATATAATAGGATCATAGAAGGCACTGCAATCACAAGTTGCCGCTTACTGATGTTTGTTACAAGCACAGGGATATAAGTGTTAGTCAACATAAAAACACTATAGAGAAACAGTTCGATAAAATCCTTGACTTTCATATTAGCATGTTCCCACATTCATGAGGACCAAAATTTCAAGGTAATAGAAAATTCTGCTTGTACAACATTTTGGCATTTACCATACTCTCTCACCATACTATATACCATATACCAGCTGTAATTGTATGCCCTAGTTTTCCAATGAGAAGTATGATCAACTTGTGCATGACGCTGCTAAGTTAGACTATACGAACATGAATATAAACCTCAATATAGATTTGTACTTTCAAATTGCATAGCACAAGAATTCCAGGTTGGAATGGTTCTAACATATAGAAAAAGGAAAAACATCTTTTGCTAAATTACAGGTGTGGATACAGTTATTGACAAGTCCATGTAGAATAGACTTCTCGATATCAATAAAGAAATTAGGAATCAGTTTCCATTATAATAAGAATATTCACACAACCTTATAATGGTATTCTTGCAGTGTGCTCCATGTTGGTTAGAAAACTATCTACCCACCATGCGCTAGAGATATGAAAATAAAATAAGAAGCTTAAAGGCCAGGATACCTTCCTGAACATGACTTGGGTCTTCACCACAGGAGAAACAAGCCTTCAAGAATGTTGAAGAAATTGATCCACCTGGTAATAAACATACGAGTATTCATAACTGTAACCAACAGACTACTAAAAGAAAGCAAACTTCAAAATGGTTGATAGTACTACAAAGAAATTATTCAAAAGCACTTTATAATGTTCATTTATCTTTAGATATCTCCAGCAAAGTCTGCGTTTGTGTGTTGTGTGTTGTGTGTTGTGCCTGCGTATGAGAACGAGAGAATATCTTACTTTCTTTTGCTGCGAATATTGGGCGGAAGTGTAACTTATTTGCTTCAAGCATTATGGGAATTTCTTTACCAGAATCGTGAGCCTTTATGAAGAGATATTCGATATCTTTCATGCTCGAAAAAAAATCTTTCGGGGCAACCTTACTTTCAATGCAATCTTCTTTAACTGGTGTTTTGTTTGAGTCAGTTTCATCTGCAACTACTGAAGATGTGGCTCTCAATGGCGACAAATCAGGAGATGTACTTTTCTTCCTATTTAATAAATCAGTCTCTGAAGTTGCAGAAGGTAATATAGGTGAAGCACTTGCTTCAAGGCGATGATGTACTCTATTAAGGTTTTCAAAACTTCTAACTAGAGTATCCGTAGAAGGCTCCTCAAATTCATCCTCAGAATCCTGAGATTCTTCCCTTCCATGAAAGGAATCCTTCTCGTCTTCATCCTCCAACTCAGGAATCCCCTTCTCTTCCACAAGCCGTCTCATATCATCATTATTTTCAAAACCCTGGTTCATTTCCTTTCCCTCTTGAGTTGAAAACTGATTGTCAATTGGATGAAAAAACCCAAAGTAATCCCATGGTGGAGTTTGAGAGGGGAGCGAGGAAGCTTCAAATGGTGATACCTCAGGTTTTTCAGTAGAGCGAGGTGTGATACTTTGTGGGGTGCTCGAGGAGGTTACTGTTCCAGTAACAGGCATTGGAGGCTTTTCTTCAACCTTTTTAGAAAAGCTACCCCTGAATTTCATATGGTCTGCCTGGAATAAAGTAGAACCTGGAGGAGAAGGAGGAGAAAATGTTTCAGCTGTACCAATCCGTTGTGACACAGATGGAGAAGAAAATGAGAAATGAGAGAGGGACTTCTCAGTTTGAACAAGAGGCTCTGGCGTTGCATCAGTGGAAGTGTACAAGGAAGACTCAATGGGAGCGCCAGGATCAACGAATTTCCTAAGAGCTGTTCCTGTATTCTTTAGTGATTGAATATACATAGCATGAGCTGCTGCAAGTGAGCACCTGCCATCAAGTGCCTGCTTTACAAACTTCTTCCTTTCTCGACATAATTGCAGAGCCTTATCTTCCTCTATTTTAGAGTTTGAAGCTCCCATGCGTGCAGATCTAAGCTAATATCCTCTAATTACATCTGCGGGACATCAGATTCTTCCTGAAGCACAGTTTAACAGAGGTATCAAAAAAGGAAAATGCAAAGAAATCACTAAATCATTTGAGGCACACAATAGCATAAAGTGAAAATTGTATCCATCTTAGAAGCAAACCCTAAACTAGAGATGATATTTAACATAGAGCGAGTGAATGGAAAATGAAAAGAAGTAAACAAGAAGTTCAAGCTTCATGAGCAGCTGTCTGCCCACATTAGTGTTGCAATTTATCGTGGAATTCCATACCAATCATACAAATGAACGAGTGACAATCCAGGAAAACAGGGACAAAGTAGAACATAATAAGAGAAATCAGCTTCCAGATATTGGATTCAGGCATTGGTCAAACAGAAAAAGTTTACAACTCTTACCTAAAAAACTCTGGTTGAGATTATCAATTATAAGTTTATCATGTAAAAAAATAAAATTCCACTAGGAACTCATAATGAATAGAAATCGGAAGCATCATAAACACCAGCAATAACAACAAGAAGAAAGGATATTTAGTTCACGGTCAAAGCTAATCAGCTTTAAACCCTTGAGCAATTTGTCTTCTCTCCATTGCAGAATCCAGAAAAGGCTATTAAAATCAACTCCACAGGCCAATAAACCAAACGGAAAAGTTGATGACACCCAATCAAGTCTATAAAACAGAGCATAGAAAGTGCACGAAACCTCTGAATATAAAAAAAAAAAAAAAAAAAACAACGATTCAAAGCCTAGCAAAGCAAGTAACCTGGTCCAAGAAAAGCAGAGGAGGATTGAAATTCCCATATGATTGACTTGTCACTTCTCAAAACCAACCCCAGAAGATGAATTGCATAAGTTCTACTGTAGTCACTAACCGTGCTTTTTCGTAATCAAGCCCGAAATTGCACCAGCAGAAAGCTCACAAGAAAACCCAGTTGAATGAATCCAATTTCTGCAACAGAGTAGATCAAATTCAAGGCCCTGGTCCCTAAAGTTGATCACAGGCAATCAATCAGAACGTCTGCAGTTGAACAAAACCCACACGGGACGATTAAACTAACAGCACGAAACAAAACCAAAACCAAACAAACCGAACAAGATTCATACAAACTGGAAGATGAAAGTAAAACTCAAATCTAAACTTTCATAAACAAACAATCGAAGAATTCAGGAACCAAGAACTGAACCAAATCCACTAGCACCCCAAATGATAAAAAAAAAAAGAGCAGAAATCCACAAGAGCACTGAAAATCGCGACAAACCCAGAAGAGAACTGAAGCGGAATTGGGTGTTACCTTCAAATTAGAGTGAGGCTGATGAATGATAGCTTGGATTGGATTCCAGAGTTCAATAGATAGAGAGACGTAGGAGATGTGAACTGTACTAACGAGTTTGAAAGAAAAATCCTGATTAACAAAAAGGGGCTTTTCCGATTTTAATCCATTACTTAAGTAACTTTCATGTTCAGCTCTTTGATAAATACGAATCATACAATATTTTCTATAATATAAAATACTAGCTTTACTGCACACGCAGCGCTTCACACCACATTTCAATGTTGTCGATTTTTATCTCGAGTGTGGTGGATTGGTTTTCAGATGGGATGATGAGTTTTTTGTTTAGTTATTTATTTTTTAATTAATGAATTTGTAATTTTACAATTTTGATCCCACTCTTTTAAAAATCTGAGATCTGCTTTGTTCTTTAAAATCAAAGGTACTTTTGGCATTATTAATGTTTCACCAAAAATAACTGCTCAAACTTCATCGCCTTAATATATAGAGATATATAGATATACATATATTAGTGCATATTACCTACACTGCCCTCATATTAAAGCAGTCTGTTTCTGCTTCCAATTCAAATTCAAAATAATTAAGCAACAATTTATCGGTATATAAACCCTTGATCTATTGGGGTGGGTGGGCGGTCCAGTGCTATAAGGAATTTTTTCAGAATCAACTTGATTTGTTGCTTTAAGAAATATTGTATGTTGATTATGTTGGAGAAGTAGGTTATTCATATCTATTCAATAGGTATAGGCCTCAATTCGAATTCTTTTGGATTCTTTGTTTATGTCAAGTCCTCTTACCTAATTGCTAGGTAATTTGTGGTAGTGGGGAAGAGAAAAATGGGAGTATGGCATGGGAAAGAGAGAGGGGGGGTGGTGGTGGGGGAAGATTTTTGATGACCAAGCTATTTCAAATTAGGGTAATTAGTCAATTTACCCCCTTAACTTGATAATTTTAATTTGCCCCCTTAACTTGCACATTGGAAAATTATCCTTCTTAACTTACATTTTTAGTCAATTTCCCCCCTCCCGTCTAAATTAACCCATTTTTTCGTTAAAAAAAGGCATGTGAGCGGCACATGATAGTCTTCTTCAGCATCAACATCACGTCACCTCGGCTTCTTGGGCCAATTTGTTGACTCAATCGACAAGAAGGATCGGGAGGGAGAGAAAATTGAGGGAGTTGCAGGGGATATCGAAAGACAGCATCTTGGCTTTCCAATTTGAATCAACATCTTTGAATTCAAAAAGTTGAAATTGTATGGTTTGCAGGGGTTTTTTTTTTTTTGGTGTTTGTATAATTGTGGGTGATGGAGGAGGTGTTGCGATGGTGGTTAACAACAAATGCAACAGTGAGAGAAGTTTGGGCAAATGGGCACTCAAGTTTTGTGATGGGCATCAAAGCTCCAAACTATGTCAATCCCAAAAATCAACACACAAATAATAGTCAATTTTATTTTACAGCACCATCTTTTTCATTCCTCTTTCATTTTGCTCATATGTCTGAGTGTTGCCTCCATTTCTACAGCTCAGTAACTCACAAGATTGGCCACCACTAGAGAATCCAAAAAATGGGTTTGTTTTCCCATGGCCACCTCTTCGCATTTCATCTCAACAATCGAATCGGCATCGCGAAAGCAAGGATTTTATTCACATCAAACACTGCACATCGCAATCCGATACCTTCAAACAGGACGACAGACGGCCCCTAAACAACTTATGAAACAAAAAGCTACCAAAAAAAATTAAACTAAATATTTAAGGTAGATTGCACTCGATTGTGAACTGTTGGTAGTAGGGACATAACTCCTCAATTGCATTTGAATCCTCAAAATAATAAAAAAAAGATTGTAAAAGAAATTTCTTTTAAAAAGTAAATTTTTTTGTAAATTTTTTTTTGCTGATGTGTATATATGTGGGGGATAAAAATCTAAAAAAATGAGTTACAAGTGACAAATGAGATATAAATAGAGTTGCAGAGAGCAAAATCTACCTCAAAGTGAGTTATATAAAACAAAATGGGTAATAAGTGTTATATCATACATTTATTTAATTATATTCATTGATTTTATTTTAAATTATTTAATTCAACCATCATCAAGATAGAAGAGAGGGTGTGTTGTGCAATTTTCCTTTATTTCTGTATTTAATCTGAACCATTGAAAATTGACTAATCTGAGGGTTAAGAAAATCGCGTCGAAATTATGCAGTGCCATCGACGGTCGCTATCGAAATCGGAAAGCCCCAATTGAAATCGGAAAGCCCTAAATGAAGAAGAATTTTAAACCCTCTCTTGTGCTCGCTTCTCTTGTGCTCGTAGGTGACGAATCCTAAGCGCCTTGAAATCTCAGAGATCTTACCTCCTGGGCAGAGCCATGGGTTCCGGTCTGTTTCGCTCCCGATATTTATGTATTTATTACTCTGGAGATTTGTTTTGGTGATTAGGGTTTCGAAGGCTTGTTTTTTGTTTTCCATTTTTCAAAGCAATTTGAGTGAATGCCGCATAATAACTAACTCTGCGCGTGTTGTGGCTGTGTGTATATACGTAGATGCTGATATGGAGGATTACGGATTCGAATACTCGGAAGAGGAGCCTGAGGAGCAGGATGTTGACATCGAGAACCAATATTACAACTCTAAAGGTATTACTAAGTATAAGTTGGCTGAGAATGGTCAAGAAGTGTGCCTATGCCTTTTTTTTTTTTTTTTCTGGGAATTAGAGAACACTAGTTTGCTTTTCAATTAATTGAATTTTCTCTTTTCATGTTTTGGGAAATATATACGTTAGGTTTGGTTGAGACAGATCCAGAAGGAGCACTCTCAGGATTCGATGAGGTAGTTCGCATGGAGCCTGAGAAGGCTGAGTGGTGAGTAACCTCAAAATCATTATTATTATTTTTTCTCTTTTGAATAATGTAAATGAGTTTTGGCAACCTCTTAAAATTTTGATGCTGTCTTTGCGTACTGGCACGTTTTTCGTTCGTCCATACAAAGAGAAGATGTTGATTGAACTCTAGGATAATATAATCGTATGCCCCCTTTTTTGTCAAATAAAGTTAGGGTTCCGTGAGAGACAATGCTCAAGTATTGATCGCAAGTGTTTAGGTGATAGACAGAAAAAAGAGAATTCTATGTTTTGTGTACGTCCACTGATCTTTTTGAAAAAATTTCTTCCTAAATGTTTCTTTGAGTTTTTCTTTCTATGTTCTTTCACAGAAGAAAGTATATGGAATCAAGCAGGGCTAGATTTTTAACTTGAAAGATAAAATCTACATTTGAATTGTGAAAGAAACATGACGATGGAGCCGCTGGCAACATAAATTGAATTCAATTTTTTAGATGGGTGTGAGACGTACAAAATTATGCATCCATTTCAATGAAACTTGTGCAAGAAGTATGATATGGGAAGGATTAGGCAATAAAATGACGTAACAGATAAGGTTCTATCAGTTCGTTTGATTGCGGTTCCTAAATTCTAAGTTGGATAAAGCCTGGTAAGACACTTGATAAAATTAAATTCAACATTCGGATCCATTTTCTTTTATTCCTGGTTATAGCTATTAAAAGTGAACTTCTTGGTAATTTATTATTATTCATAGGTGTTTTTGGAGTTGTTTGGAAGCTTAAGACAATCAACAATTGAACCTGAGTTGAGAGTTGACCTAGTTATTTTATGCTCCGAGAGTGTGTATTCGGATTCTTCTTGTTGAAGATTATTCATTTCTGCTGTGTAGTGGGGCAGTTCTTAGAGCTATTCATCAATTTGCACTGATATCCATTACTGCTGCTTTGGGGTTGAAATGCTAGCCAATCCTAGAAAGGATGTGTAGCATAGGGTGTAAATGTTCATTGTAAGATTCGTGCTGTTATCTTCTTACTTACTGTTACAATGCAACTGCTGAACTTCTGCAGATTCGATTCTCTTCTCAATTCATTTGTTCGAGCTGTCTTTTTATATTAAGTTTGTTACCATTGGGATTAAATTTCGCACTTTCAACCACTGTATAGTTTGTTTGCTTTCCTTCCCAGTTCACTTGCTTTCTTTTATCTTGTAAGTTCCTGCAAGTTTGGTGGGTAGTGGAGAAAAGTTGAGATTTTGGGACGTCTGCTGGCTGAGCGAAGCTTTGCTGCAGACTCTGTTTCCCAGGCTTACGTTCGCTTTAGACAACACTATGGATATAGTGCACGGTTTTCTAATGTAATCTCTTTTTCTTAATATTGGGACTTTGGCATTGGGAGGAATCTTTGTGATTAGAAGTTAAAAGAAGATATGACTTCAATGTTAGGTTGGACTTTGGAAGGGACGCTTCATTTTTTTCCCAAACAGATGCTATCAGTTGGAAGTTAGATAAGCCACAATGGTTCGTGCAAATCTAGTAGTTTTTTTTTTTTTTGGCAACAGAGTAGCTTCATTTGTTTCCATTGTTTTGTCTCATCATAGTTGGGCAATTTGGTTGTGGTATAATCAGAGATTTTTGTAGGATCAGAAGTATGCGAAGATCTTTGGCTATATATACTCTGCATTGTAGGCACCGATTTCTGCAGATTTTAGGTTGATTCTATATTTGTTTATTCTACTAAATGTCCAAACTCTGGAAGTGTTTCTTTTTTTTTTTTTGGGTTCAGTTTGTTCTTGATTCTTTGCATTCAGTTGTTAGATTAGAGTGTTGTGATCTTATTCTTTCTTGTCATAAGTTGTCTTTTGATGTCTGATCCACATTTTTGTGCTTAGCTTATGCTTTTAATAATAATTTTTTTTTCTTTCTGAAAATGTAAAAACTTGAATGTGTCTCAGGGGATTTAAGGCTTTGAAGCAAACTGTGAAGCTCCATTATCGTCTAGGGAGGTATAAAGAAATGATGGATGCCTACAGGGTGATGTTGACATACATTAAATCAGCAGTAACACGGAATTACAGTGAAAAATGTATAAACAATATTATGGATTTTGTCTCTGGTTCGGCTAGTCAGAACTTTGGCCTTCTGCAAGAGTTCTACCAGACCACTCTTAAGGCCCTTGAAGAGGCAAAGAATGAGGTCATTGTACAGTCTTAGCTTTTGCTTTTGCTTTTGCTTCATTTATAATTACACAGTCTTTTTCTCTTGGAGTGCAGAGACTTTGGTTCAAGACAAATCTTAAGCTTTGCAAAATTTGGTTTGATATGGGTGAATATGGGCGAATGAGTAAGGTGATATTTCTGTTTGGATGATACCTTTCAGCATCATATTATGCTCATTATGATCTTAAAAGGTTGAGAGTGACCTGTTTGAACTGTTAGATTCTGAAGGAACTCCATAAATCTTGTCAAAAGGAAGATGGTACAGATGACCAAAAGAAAGGAAGTCAGCTTCTGGAGGTTTATGCAATTGAGATCCAAATGTACACCGAGACTAAAAATAACAAAAAGCTAAAGGTAAGAATCTTCAATCTCTGTTGTAGGCTACCTCTCTTGCTGCTGCTTTGAACTCTATGCTTCTCTGTTCTACTTTGTGTTATATAAAGTTTTTTCCAGAGTATGCTATATTTAGGATGTGGTTAATCAAATCACAGAGTAGAATCAGAGAATAATATTTTGAATTGGGGGAATTGTTTTTGAATTTTCTTTGATTTGTTTGTCCTTAGGGTATAGATAACTTTATTTTGCTATGGTAACTGATTGAAATAGGACATACTCGTGCTATTTACTTGAATGTGTATAGGGATTGAACTTCTGGTATGCATGACCTTTTAGCAAATCATGGTTGGTATCTCAAACTTATTACCGTGGATTTCCTGCATTTTGGTCAATTCTGAAGAGGCACTATAGTTGTGTAGGTTTTCTGCTCTATGTAAATTGATCTCTAAGTATACAAATATTTTAGTCAATGAACAAAAAGAATAATGTTGTATCTTTTGGAGTATATATCTTGCATCACATCTATTGACAATAGATATAATAGATATTATAGTATATGATTATCTGTAAGTTTATTTATTGGGGGGTGTTCCGTAGACACGAGTTTGGACACAATTTCTCGTTTGTCCATGTTCGACATCCAAATTTCTCGATCTTAATCGTTCACCTCCTAATTTATCATTTGAAGATCATGTCTACAAATCGGCCAATTTGGAGATCTTTTAGTCACCAAAACGATGACCAAACGAAGCGTCCATTAATGTCTTTGTTTGGTCATCTTTTGGGTGACTAAACAATCTTCAATTCAATTGATTTTATGTAGTCGTATCTTCAATTGATGTATTAGGAGGTGAGCTGTTCAGATCGAGAAATTTGGATGTCGAACATGGACGAACAAGAAATTGTGTCCAAACTTATGTCAAAAACTTGTGTCCAGGGATTCCTCGGTTTTAGTCCATCTGCCTGAAATACCAAATTTCATAATGGATTTATGACTATTGCTACCCCAGAAAGCAAAGCAGTACTTTCAGCCACAGAAACATACCAAGCTCATCTGTTAAACAAGATGGTGGGGTTGCCGTAGTTCTACTTCTTTCACCCAAATCGTAAACTAGTCACGAGCATCAATTTCATTTATAAATTTGTATAATATAAAACAGAATTTTATGTAGTCAAAACATATGAATGCGTGATTTATAACTATTTATTTTATGTCTCATATGCATTGTATACTCAATGTTATCATCGATTAGGATAATAAAGATTCACCGATTGATTGTATAACCATATGCCCAATGCTTAAGGGGATAATGCCTTGTCTCTGCGGTGCTTTGTGCTCTTTGATATTCAAAGGGAGTATGGCCCTTGCCCTTGAATGAATTCCAAGGGGGCAAGAGCATGGGTTCTTGTAGCTTTGTGCTGTATTTTCAGAAGGTTAAACAAGGCCTTGTAACTATATCATACTCAAATGTACTTTTATTATTTTATACTTTTATGTGTGGGGGTGTGGTGTGATTAAGAAGCATCCGACTTTGGGTTGAATGTAGCAATTATACCAGAAAGCTCTTGCAATCAAGTCAGCAATACCTCATCCAAGGATCATGGGGATAATTCGGGAGTGTGGGGGTAAGATGCATATGGCAGAGCGTCAGTGGGCAGATGCAGCCACAGATTTTTTTGAAGCCTTTAAGAACTATGATGAAGCTGGGAATCAGAGGCGTATACAGTGCTTGAAGTATGCTCTCTCGTGTCAAATACTTAGTCAATTATACTTTTTTTTGAAAAATAACTGTTTATCATAGTATAAATTTTGCTAGCAAATTGTTTGATGTATCTAAGATACATGCCTTTGATGGGAATGTTAATTTTACTTGGTGATATATGCTAAGAACCTCTAATTTGAAAAATGATGCTACACTCGGAACAGTATTTTGGTTAGACTTACCCTGTGTGTTTCATTGTTACATGGAGAATTTTCCGGATCACCTTTAAGTTCACTTCAACTGCAATATGTGACAGATAGTTTCTGGATATATTCCGCTCTAAAATTATGAAAATATAATCCAAGTTTTAGTAATCTCTTCATATTTAATGTACATTATCTAACAGGTATTTAGTTCTGGCTAATATGCTGATGGAGTCCGAAGTTAATCCATTTGATGGTCAGGAAGCAAAGCCGTAAGTATTGAAATGATGTACTTTCTTTCAAGTTCATGTGTTTGCTTCTGTTCTTATGATTTCTGTTCCACAGGTATAAAAATGATTCGGAGATCTTGGCAATGACAAATCTGATTGCAGCATATCAAAGAAACGAGATATTGGAGTTTGAGAAAATTCTTAAGGTTTTTAGTCTCCATAGTATTACATTGGAAGACAAAGTTATACTGTATTGTGTCTTAGTTATTTTCCCCTTTTCCCTATATTTCGATATAATATACTTCAGTTTAGTTGATATATTCCCTCTCTCCAGAGTAATAGGAGGACAATAATGGATGACCCATTCATCCGTAACTATATTGAAGATCTGTTGAAGAATGTCAGGACTCAAGTGCTGCTTAAACTTATCAAACCATACACGAGAATTAGGATTCCCTTCATATCGAAGGTGAGCAATGGTTCTTTCTTTCATATTTGTTGTCTTTTGCTATCTGTATGTTGTCCTCGGTTCTGTCTCCTGTGAAATTTCTGAATTTTTTTTGACTTTCAGGAACTCAATGTTCCTGAGAAAGACGTTGAGCAACTCTTGGTTTCACTAATATTGGATAACCGAATCGATGGACATATTGATCAGGTGAACCGGCTGTTGGAGCGTGGTGACAGGTATGTTTTCTGGATTGTACTTCTTACTCTCTATTATAGGCATACTCTTTGGTAGTAACCAATGTTTTTTTTTTTTTTTTTCAATATCTATTGATGCTGATTATTCACATACGTTGTGCAGGTCAAAGGGAATGAAGAAGTATGCTGCCGTAGATAAATGGAATACACAGCTAAGGTCACTGTACCAGACAATCAGTAACCGAGTATATTGAGGAGCAAATAGTTTATGGTCTCATTCTGTATGGTGGCGGCTACCCATCCTTTTGTTATTACAGATGAGTTTTGAGTTTCAACTTTACCCGTTTGGAGGACAATGCCAGATGAGCATAGACTTGATTAGTGAGCTTTACAATTGCTTGTATAACCTGGTTTATTGAGTGGTATATGACGCTGGTTTTTGCTTAGCTTATGTAGAAAACTGTTGGTATAGGGAGGGGGGATAGTAAACTGGTCTTATCTGGTAAGTTTGATTTGGTAATGGCGCTTAGGTGCTCTCTAACTGTTGGCAGCTTCTGTAGTTTCGGGTCAAATCACTATCTGATACTTGTGTTTTTTTTTCCCTTATTTTAGTTCATCGTGATTTACTTAAACTGTTAATTACTTTGCGGAGTGCGTATGTGAGAAATATTATTGTGTGGGATGGTAGTGTCATCAGCACGTATTACTCCCACTCAAATTTTGCCACCTGTTTGCCTTTTTCACAGTAGGAATTAGAACTTGTTTTTCTCATAGAAAATAAAATAGAAAAACAAATAGTAAATAGAACGACCCTCTTCCTTCGCCGACATAACCCTCGTGCCGCCTAGAGTTTCCAGCCATATACAAAGGTTAAGAAGCCTTGATTTGAATTCCACCATAACATAAGAAATTGAAAAACCTTTTAAAAGCACGTACATGGTGGAGATTTCAAGTGCGATGCTCTTTCGGTACTTATTTGGATACTCTTTTTAGCTTTCAATTTGTGATCGTGCTTGATTCTTGTTCAATAAAAATTGACTTAGTTACTCCTCATGCATTGGTAGAGGTAATAGCAATGGTGTAAACTTAATTTGGAATTGAAGGGTCAATGAATGGATAACTCATTTGGGTACTCTTTCGATTTTTAACTAAAAGAAGAGAATGGCATTTTTGTCATGGTGTTTGATTCCTTTTCAACAAAACTGACGCAGTTACTCCCCATGCACTACTTGAGTTAATAGCAATGATGCGAACTCAATTGGGAATTTAATGGTCAATGAATGATCGACTCATTTGGGTAATCTTTTCTCTTGAATTGTGACAGTATGATTCTTTTTCAACAAAAACTAACCTAGTTACTCATGCATTGCTTGAGGTAGTACCAATGGTGTGAACTCAATTAGGAATTGAATGGTCAATGAATAATTAACTCATTTTTTGTGACCTTGTTTAGTTCATGTTCAACTAAAACTGACTCAATCACTCCTCATGCATTGCTTAATGTGATGGCTGGAACTTAGAGCATGTCCACCGCCGCTGAAATTGGACGGGCTATCGCGCGAATCTGACTCGAAATTGGACGTGCTTCCACCGCTGCTCGATCGGACGGGCGATTCTGCTCGGAGGCGAAGGCAAAGGCAGCGATCGCCTTCGGACGCGCCCGCTGGCGAGCGAAAAACCACGTGGGCAGTTGACAAAGCCCAGTGTTTTTTTATTTTTTATTTTAAAAATTGTGAGTGTGCTGATGTCAGCAATGACGTAACAAGCACTATCTCCTGGGCAACGGTCACAAAATCTGGACTGTTGGATTTCAAACGGTCAAGAGATCTGGGTCGTCCATTTTTTTACCATTTGATTTTTTTTTTAAATCCGTAAAAAACCCTAATTTATCCTATAAATACCCACAATCTTACTCATACATTCACCAAATTTTTTCCGACTCCCACATTATATATATATATATATATATATATATATATGTTCATCAATTCATCTATACACCAAATCTTTCCACAAAAAAAATTCTCCACCCACAATTACTCATCCATTTTCAATGCCCCACAAAATGTCGCGCTGTTCTCAATCTGCTGAGTCGTCTGCCGGAAGTAATTGGACCGAGGCTGAAAATGTCCAATTAACCTTGTCTTGGAGATATGTGACTTATGATTTGGTCCTAGGCTATATGTCGAAAGTGGGTATGTGGGCACGCATTACTGCACATTATACCGCAAACATGCCGGGCACGATTCGAGTGCAAGGAGCTATCAAGTCATTGGAAAACCCTCAATGGGTATCTCCAAAGTTGGAGGGATGCCTTGAGTAAGGTGAGGCGTGATACCGGAAGTGGGTATTCATTGGATGAGGAGGTAAATATTTAAGCACATTATTGTTTGAATTATTTTGGAATTAATTATCTTATTTAGATGCACTTAATTTACTTGGTGTTAATGAAATTTGTAGATAAGGCATGCACAATTGTGGTATTCCACGCTTGAGAAAGGCAAGTCCTTTTAGTTGTTGGGACATTGTTAAGGATCTTCTGAAGTTCGCAGTTCAATACCCGGAACGAGTACCCCAAAGTGAAGCATTCCAGTCCTCGGATGCTTACATACCGATGGAAGATTCACCGGGAGTGTAAACACGAAATTTCCTGCGACAAATGAAACAAGAATACGTGTACAAAATAAAATTTGTATTTAATTCAATGCGAAAGGGTTACAATCTCTGTTTAAAGCACTCTGATTCTATCTCCAATATCAAATACAAAAAAAAGATAAATGTAAAAGGGGTTTCGTTTGACCAAGAGTTTCGTTTAAAACGAAGAACCAGCACTAAGGCTTGTTGGTTCTTCACAAGTGTGTGGAGAGTGTTTTGGTTTCTTCAATTTCTGATGTGTGTGAAGTTGAAGTTTAAAATCTGGAGTGTGGAGTCTGGACGTGTGTGAAGTCTGAACCCCCTTCTTTGTTTTTGAACCTTGTAGTTATAGGCTTCCGGAAGATGCTTAACTTGGATGCCTTCCTTTTGCAGCCCTTGATACGTGGGATTTGGTTTCATGATTAGAGCTTTTTTTTTTTTTTTTTTTTTTTTTTTTTGGTAAAAAGCCCTCTCTCATTTGTGTTTGCCATTTTGGTCTTCATTGAACCAAGACACTTTTCATAACTTGGTTCTTTAGCTGAATCGGTGTCACCGATCTATTTTCCACTGAACTCATTGAAGATGTTCCTTTTGTCTTTATTGTTGTTTGAAAGTCTTACCAAATCAGATAAGCCTCATTACTTTTTGGTGAATTTGACAAACCAACTTTCCTTTAATTTAGTCTAAATGAAAAGAATGAATCCATTTTGTCTTCATTTGGCTTGTACTAAATCACTTCAAATTGATTCTCGCATCAACCGAAGTCAACGGGATTCCTTGGGATTCAATTTGTCCTTCATGTAATTCATTTTGCCGTATTTGACCTCACCTAAGGAAGTAAATTTTGTCATGCCTTAGTGTATTTGACACTAATTGCCTTGGGGTTTTAGCAGCTCTAGACCGGCTTGGCCGGTCATTTTCCTTTTAGGCACCTCTACTTCAATCTATGCAGTTGTAGAACACATAAATAGCTCATCACCCTCATAGTACCCTGTGTCATACTTTCTCTACTGTAGGACATTAACCCCCCCGAAAAATTCATCTTCTCTTCCAATATTTTTTTGCTCCGCCGCATCCTTATCGAAAATCATAGATCTTACTCGAATTTTGTAAAATCAGTCCCTTAATTTAACAAATCACTTCCTTGTGCTATGCAATTGGTGATTTGAATTCCAAATTCGGTTCATCCCTTAAGAGGATAGGAGTGGAGAAACCAGATCCAGTGGGTGGCTTTCGGCGGAGCTTCTCCGACAGCAATTCGGCGTCTACTATTGTTGAACTTAGTAAGTTTCATGGTTTTCTATGTGCAAAATTTATTGATTTAGTTAGGTTGAGGTGAACATGACTATTGTTGATCTTTGAATTTTGCAATCTGTGAATAGTAAATTTTTTGGATTGGTGATTTGTGATTTATATTTGATATTGTTAATTGTACATTCAATTTGGGTGAAGGTGAACAGGAGAACACTGTCAAGTTCAGCCGCAACTTGTTGCCTATGCCGACAGATTTCACTGGATTGATCGATGAAGATGAAGTTGTGGACATCACGAAGTCGTCGCCGTGGTTGAACCGCTTCCTCCATAGGCTGGTGAGCTTTTGATTCTTTTGTGCTATTGCTTTATATATTGTTCTTTATCAATGACTTGCGTTATATATATATATATATATATATATATATATATATATATATATATATATATATATATAAATATAGGGTGAGGGTCAAGGGACACACCATTTTCAAAAACACCCTTTCTTAGCCGTTGGATCGGTAACTTTTTGTGGGACCCATTAATAATGGGTCCAATCCAACGGCCAGGTTTTTTTGGGTGTGTCCCTTGAACCGGACCCATATATATATATATATATATATATATATATATATATATGAATTTGGATTTATGTGAGGTTTTTTTTGGATATTATTATTTGTTTAATTAAGGGTAGTGATTGTCGTGGTGAAGTTGTGATTGGAAATGAGTTAGTTTTCTGTTGTTTCATTTGAGGTTTGATGAAATGTTGGTTCACTTTCTCTTTATTATTCTGGAAGTGATTAAATTTGTGCTGTGGATTTTAGTTTCTGTTTGTTGGTTTGAGTTTCCATGAAGTTTAATGGTTGGATTCATAAGAATGTATACATACAAATATGCTCATATTTTTCTTTTTGAATCTGTTCCTATTGTGAATTCATATAGAGACCATGTTCAGTGCTATTCTGCTTTGAACCTTAACAAATAGTGGTGAAGTAAACAGAATGATGGTGTTTTGTGTGTAAGAAAGTAAATGTGATTCTTAAGGTGTATGCCTTTTGTTCAGTTGGAGACTAAATCAAGCTCCCTTTCTGCTTCCGCTAGTGAAGACATCTTTTTTTTTTTGTGTGATTTTCTTCTTGTTTCTTTATTTGTATTTGCCTCCAACATAAGGTGGTAGCTGATGATCTGGCCTGGGATAAATATATGAATGTATATTTGAATTGTTGTAGGTTAATATTATATAGAAAACAGATAACATTGCTTGTACCGTACTAAACTTTACTTTGTTATAAGTGCAGGCACATCCTAGCTTTCATATGTACAGAAATAAGATAATGACATATTATTATGGTATGCTCATCATATGTGGAGTGTAGGGTGTCAAATATCATTCGCAATATGGTTCAATCAAACCTTGATAAGCAGTTGTCATGGGAGCAGTTCTGCCTTCAACACTGTTTTCAAGTTCAACTCATTCCATTAAACATTAAGATTTCCCGAGCCATTGGTACTTATTGAACCTCTTGACCACTTAGATACTCTGGAGCTGATGGATTTATGGATTTCAGTGTTCCTGTGAATTTTGTCCTCTTTCTGTTTTGCAATTTAAGGCTAAAATAGGGATTCAATTGGTAACGGTTCGTTTTGGTTGTCATAGTCAATTTGTGTTGGATTTGTTTTACCAGATGCTTTGGATCAACGAACATATGTAAAGATCTCAGGAGGAGTGAACGATGAAAAATAAGCACACACTTGGGATGAACAGAGATGAAGAACAAGCATGGGAAGAGCAGATACAATATTTTAGTGTTTTAGTTTAGTTAGGCCTATGTTTTCCTATTTTTGTCAAAGGAACAATATTGTTAGAATTCGGTATTGCACGTATGATGTAAATGCAGTGTATATGTACACAACAATATATTGAATTCATGATTATTTCAAGAATTTATTGGACAGCAAACCATAATTAAATGTACATGTGTGAATAGCTGCTTTGGGTGTATGTGGGAACATTGAAGCAACTACACAGATTTGCATGGGAACTACCAGGGAACTAAGAGGAACTGTGTGGGAACTACCAGTGAAATAAGTGGAACTATGTGGGAACTAAAAGGAAACTAGAGGAACTGCGGGGGAACTACCAGGGAACCAAATGGGGACTAATAGGGTACTGCTAAGGAACTAAGCAGCACCAAGGAAGAACTAATACAATAATTCAAATTGGCTAGTAATTGCAAGCAATAAATAGAGGAGTCAATTGGATGCTCGTCATGTCACAGTACCCTCATTTAAGGCATTACCCCATAATCTCATCAAATTGCCTTTGTCTACTCTTACATTAATTACAATTGCCATAATCAAATGTACATGTGTGAATCACTACTTTGGGTGTATATGGGAACAATGAAACAACTACATAGATCTGCATGGGAACCAACAAGAAATTAGGCGGAACTGTGTGGGAACTATAGGGAACTGATTGGGGACTAAGACGGTACTGCGTGGGAACTACCAAGGAACCTACCGGAGACTAAAAAGGTACTGCTAGGGAACAATGCAGCACCACGAGGGAACTAATACAATAATAAAGTAATTCAAAGTGGTCAGTAATTTCAAGCAATAAATAGAGGAGTGCTCGTCATATAACAGTACCCTCATTTAAGGCACTAACCCATAATCCCATCAAATTACCTTTGTCTACTCGTACATTAACTACAGCTGCCACAATTAAATATACATTTGTGAATCACTGACACGGATGTATGTCGGAACGATTAAGGATCTACACAGAACTACGTGGGAACTATAGGGAGCTGGGCGGAAATTTTGTTTCTTGTAAGGAACAATGCAACACTATGGGGGAACTAATTACATGTGGGAACTACAAGGGAACTAGGCAGAATTGCGTGAGAATTACCAAGGAACTAGGAGGAACTGCGTGGGAACTACCAGAAAATCGACTCGGGACTAAAAGGGTACTTCTAGGGAACAATGCAACACTACGGAGGAACTAATACAATAATAGAGTAATTCAAGTGGTTAGTAATATCAAGCAATAAATAGAGGTGTTAATCAGGTGCTCGTCATATAACAGTACCCTCATTTAAGGCACCAGCCCATAATCCCATCAAATTGCCTTTCTCTACTCTTACATCAACTACAGTTGCCATAATTAAATATACATGTGCGAATCACTGCTTTGGGTGTGTGGGAACAATGAAGGAACTACACAGAACTACGTGGAAACTGGGAGGAACTCGGTGGGAACTACTAGGGAACTAGGTAGAATTGCGTGGGAACTACGTGGGAACTACCAGGGAACCAATTGGGGACTAAGAGGGTACTGCTAGGGAACTACGCAGCACCACGGAGGCCCATAATCTCATCAAATTGCCTTTGTCTACTCTTACATTACCTACAACTGCCATAATTAAATGTAAATGTGTGAATCGCTGCTTTGGGTGTATGTGGGAACACTGAAGGAACTACGTAGAACTGCATGGGAACTGCTAGGAAACTAGGTGGAATTGTGTGGGAACTACCAGGTAACTAATTAGTGACTAAGAGGGTACTGTTAGGGAACTACGCAGCACCATGGGGGAACAAAAACTAACCGCATGATAAAGTATAAAATATGTATAGTTCCCGTATAATTCCTTCTTAGTAAATTGATTAGAGGCGCATGAAAAAATATAAAATGTGCATAGTTTCTACGTAGTTCCCATATAGTACCACATAGTTCCCCATTAGTTCCCCCTTAGTAAACTGATTAAGCACATGGGCAAAGGAAACTGCAAGAAAATGGGCAGAGTTTTGTTTGTTTTAGAGAAAAACTAGACGTTCAACCTGTACGATTTCATCCAAAATATAGGTAGAAACAAACTTCATAAATTTCACCATAATACGACTCCATTACCATCACACATGTTATAACATAATACAACATCAAATCATTACTTTCACCATAATATAAATCCATTACCATTACCCAGTTCAACTCCATTACCAAAAATAAATTCTGCAAAATATCATCAAATATGGTGATGACAGCTAATAACAATTCAAAGTATGTGATTACAATTTCAATCTCATCTATGCCGATGGGAAGAAGAATAATAATTGAGGGGAATAGAACCTTTGCAACTAGCTCGATTGTGTCGACCCGATCCACACCGAGAGCAATGTTTTTTAATCCTCCCCTCGCCTTGTGAGGGAACACGCTGATTCTTCCGCCTGCCCGGCATTACTTTTGATATGGGCGGTAATACTTCCCTGTTGCGGACTTTTGCAGGCACTGACCAACGTGTGGGGGGGTGGGGGAATGGGTAGGATGGGGATGAGCTTGGTAGCATGTTTGCCGTGTGTGACATGGGTGGGGGAGGCGGTACGATTTTGTTTTTTGATTTGTGCGAACGGCCCCCAAAACTTTTATTGGTTGTAGTCTAATTTGGTAGTTCCTACAAGTGCGAGTACGCAGTTGTGTGTTATTTTTACACCCCCCCTCACCTTCTTTTAATTTGATCCTTTTTCCTTCTTTTTGTTTGCCCCCTTCTTTTAGAGACGCCCCCACCCCTTTCCTTAGGCTTGCCCCCTCTTACCTTTGGGAGAGGTGTGGATCCACATTTGTGGCGAGTGCGCCCCTTTGTCGGACCCCTTTTTGTAAGGGAATAACAATATCCTCTGTAGGATATTTGTATCTTAGACTTATTGTAAGATTGGCTATCCTTGCAACAAAAACATTGTAATATCATTCATGCTCAATCTAGGTTCTAGAAGTTTAGCATTAGGCTTAGAAATAAGTGATTGAAGTGAAGATCAAGAAATGAAGACAGGTTCAGTTGCATTGTGATTAATTCAACATATAGCATCATTTGCATATGCATAAGGTTTTCATAAACTTAGGTTTAAAATTGAGAAAAATGTGTTCTTCATCAAATTCCAGTTTTCACATGTTTGGTGACTGGTCACCTTAAGCATTGCTTTTGACAGCTCAGTTCCTGACAGCGACTGGTGATCAGTTGCTTGACAGATCAGTGGTTTATCCGGTTTTAACAGATCATGTTATTATCCGGGTTGACTGAACATCTGTTTAACCGTTGTGTAGTCAACTGGTGACTGGTCACCTCTTGACAGAACACTCTTTTACCCGGTTTAGACAGGTCATGTCTTTATCCGGCTGAAGCATGCTTTTAACCGCTGTGTATTCAAATGCATCCCACTATCTCGATTCTGCCTAGGTTAAAATTGCTTAAGAAAATCTCAGCCGCTCCTCTTGTGAGATCTGAGCCGCCCCTTTCACCTCTCCCTTGGCTTTAAATACCAAACTCTATCCGCCACTTTTCTTTGGGGTTTTTGCATAAAACATTTCAAACATTCATCTTTCAAAAACTCTCTTATCTTGCTGCCTCCTTGTTCGGAAACATATCTTAAATCTTTGTGAATCTTCATTCTTGTTGAGTTTCTACAAAGATTCATAAGAAGGCAAGCGCATGAATTTCTTCTAAGTTTTAGTTCTTTTCAAAATCATATCTTTGAAGGAAACCTTGAAGAAGTTCTCATCTTCACCGTTTCAACTTCCTTGTTTTTCAAAACTCATTTAATTTAGAAGTTGAAATAGTGGTCCTTGATCTTGTCTCCCATGTTCACACATTATTTGAGACAAGATTGATATTTAGGAGTCTTTTGACTTCGAGTTTTTCTGCCCAGTTTTGTAACTGTCGCAGAAGAACACTCAGTTGTCCAGCGGTTTTACTGAAGCTCGTTAGCTCTCTGTAACTCTGCTGGTGACTAGTCACATATAATCACAGCTTATACATTTGGTGCCGCTGACCAGACATACGTGTGTATTCTCTGGAAAGTGAATGACCAGTCATCTGTACCACTGGAGGTGAAGCGATTGAAGAAGAAGCCGCACGAGGATTTGCTGCATCTAAGACTAGGTACATTAGATATTGAGCATTGTATGAACCTTGTATTGGGCATCTTTTTGCCGTTTCATAGTGGAAGGCCGGTCTTCTGATAGACCCCCGGTTTTTTACCCTTTGGGGTTTTTCCGGGTACCAAAACATTGTGTCCATCTCTTTGATTTGTTAACCACTTGGCTAATCATAAAATCAGAATTTAATTATGCACCAACTTGACTTAACATGCAATCTGGACAATATCGAGTGACTGGTCATCCTATAAACTGCTGCATTAGAACCGCTGGAATTGAGTAGGCTGTAGTTGTGGATAGCCCGCAGAGTTCATCCTCACTGAATCTGTTTTGGGAACCTAAGTTGGCATAGCATTCGAATGTGTTTTGAACAACTTCACAAGCATACACAAACTGTTAATTAAAGGACTGGTCACTTATTTTAGTGTGAAAACCAAGTGACTGGTCACGTTGTTCAGTACAGAAACAAAGGTTAGAGTTCATTACTTTAGGTGACTGGTCACCTAAGTAATCTGTTGTGTGAATTGTTTGTACTTGCCGTGACTTAATTGAAAAATTACCCCCCTCATTGCCAACCTGCAATTGGCATCAGAGCAGGGCTTTAGATATACATAAAGCCGGTCTAGGGACTGGTTGGTTAGGGGTCTAGTCATGGAAAGAGATCGAGTAGCCGGTTCGGTGAATTCACCTCCCTACTTCGATGGCACAAACTATGCTGCTTGGCGTGATAAATTTGAAATCTTTCTTGATGCTTATGATGAGTTTGCATTTCAGTATTTGTCTATTGAATGGCGTCCTCCGTTTAGAATCGTTGACGGTGAGAGAGAGAACATTCCAAGAGATGACTGGACACAGGTCCAAGTCAGTGCGTCTAATGCAAATAAGAAAGCTAGGAATGCTATAGCTGTTGCTGTATCCAGTGCGCAATATTCACATATTCAACACTGTACAACAGCTAGGGAAGCTTGGGATAGATTGCGTGTCATTCATGAGGGTGATGACCAGGTTCGGGATTTAAAACTTGAGATGGTCCTCTCCGAGTTTGAGGAGCTTAGAATGACCGATTCAGAGAGCTTCTCTGATTTTTATCTTAGAGTTGAGAATGTCACTAATTCTGCAATGAGTCTAGGGTCACCAATTTCAGAACTTATGGTTGTACAAAAAATCTTAAGGGTGTTGCCTAGAAGGTTTTCTGCGAAGAAGACCGCGATCAAAGAATGTCAAAACATGTCTGACATAAAGCTTCCTAAACTTGTTGGAAAATTGAAAACCTATGAGCTTGAGTTAAAATTGGAAGAGAGTATGCACAAAAAGGACAAAGGTGTTGCACTGCAGAGTGTGACCGATCACCCAGAACCCAAGAGTTTCAAGTCTGACCAGTCATCTTCTGTGGATGATGATATGGCATTATTTGTGAAAAGGTTTAGAAGAATCTTAAGGGATAGAAAGGATCACAAGGGTAGTACAAGTTATCCTAGAGAGTCAAAGTTCAAACCTCAAGGTGAAATGACTAATGAAAAGAAATTTGAAAGGAACTCAGGGTCTAGAGATAACAAGTTCAAGAAGGGTCCGATTAAATGTTTTACTTGTGGTGGGACTGGTCACATTTCTGTTGATTGTGCTAACAATAGGAAAAAGTCATACAAAGGCAAGGATAAGGCCTTGAAAGCATCTTGGAGTGATAGTGAGGATGAGGAATCACTTCACTCTAACTCTTCTTCTGATAATGAAGATGATGAGATTGCCTTTGTTGTTAGAATCTCTGATCACAACTCAGTGGGTGAGGAATCCGAGTCGGGTTCACAACACATGACTGATGATGACCAGTCACCTGAGATGTATTGTCCTGTTTTTCATGATTATGATGCTCTTCCAGAGAATCAGACTTATGAGAAGATGTGTGAAAGGTATGATGCCTTATTTGATGAAACTTGTGTGATCAAGGCTGATAGCATTGAGCTGAAAAAGCGCTGTAGTGAGTTGGAACTGGAAAAGGCTGCACTCTGCCTCGCTTTAGAGGATTACGAGACCGGTCACTCACATAGAGAAAGGGAGAGTGCAGATGACCAGTCATCTAAGTCTAGATTTGAAGTCTTGTATGCACAGATGTGTGTTGAAAATGAAAAGGTTAAAAAGGAAAACAAAGATCTTAGGCATCAATTGTGCATTTCGGAAAATGACATCAATCTCATGCATAGTAAATGTCTTAAGTTGAAGGAACAAGTTGAGTCACTCAAGCAATCTAATGTCTACTTGGTTGAATACAATAAATCACTGCAAGTAAAGGTCAATGATCTGTCAATTGGTTCGGCTAAGTTGGATAAGATGCTTAATGTTGGGAAAAGTCACAATGATAGGACTGGTCTAGGTTTTGTTGCTGCTGGGTCTGGTCCCTCAACTTCACAAACGAGGTTTGTAAAAGCAACAGTAGCAACATCATCTAAATCACCTGTCAAGTCTGTTGCACCGGAATCTAGAGTCAGCACTAGCAAAAAGAGTCTTCAAGTGTCTTCAAGTTCCACTGGTCTGTTAAATTCTAGATTTGTGCCCACATGCCATCATTGTGGAATGACTGGTCACATTAGGCCAAACTGTAATAAGCTAAAGAACAAGAGTGTGACTGGTCACAATAATTCACTCAGAGAACAGGTTAATCGACTGCTAGTTGAAGTAACTAGAATAGCAAAACTTGTTGAGTCATCTTCCCCATCACCCAGTGTTTCTCAAAAGAAGTGGGTAAAGAAAAATGAAACTTGTCTTGTTGCATTGTCTGTTTTGAATGTGCGTGATCCAACTCGTTGGTACATTGATAGTGGCTGTTCCAAACACATGTCTGGTGACAAATCTGTCTTTGTAAATTTTAAGAATTTTGATGGTGGTTGTGTTGAATTTGGAGGTGGTGAAACTGCTAAGATGACTGGTCAAGGTAGTGTTAAACTTCCGGGTCTACCAGTCCTTGAAAATGTAAGGTATGTAGAAGGCCTTAAGTCCAACCTAATCAGTGTATCACACCTGTGTGATCAGTGGGCTGAGGAAGTCTGCATGTCAACAAAAGGTTGTAGGATTATTGATAGCAAGGGTCAGGATCTAGTCAGGACAGGCAGATCAAATGACAATTGCTATACTCTTGATAGCCAAACCTTGGCTACCAAGGTGACCTGTCACTCTGTGACCGATAAGACCACTGCTTTATGGCACCAACGGTTAGGACATATGAATTTTAATGATTTGTACACCTTGGCCAAAAAGCAACTTGTTAGAGGTATTCCAAAGCTAGAGAAGCCATCTAAGCACATCTGTGGTCCATGTCAGCTAGGCAAACAGTCACGTGTCGCACACAAGAGAGTCAAGGATGTTGGGACTAGTCACCCCCTTGAACTCGTTCACATGGATCTTGTAGGTCCAGTTCAAACCGTGTCTGTTGGTGGTAAGAAATACATTCTTGTGATTGTTGATGATTTCAGTAGGTATACTTGGGTGTCTTTCTTGAGAGAAAAGTCTGATGCTTTTCAAAATTTTGTGACGGTGTTCAAGCAAATTCAGAATGAGGCGGTGACTAGTCACCCCTCTGTTGTCAGGATTAGGACTGATCACGGCACTGAGTTTGAGAATTCCTTGTTTGCTGATTTCTGTGCCAGCATGGGCATAAAGCATGAGTATTCGGCTCCAATTACTCCTCAACAAAATGGAATCGTTGAGAGGAAAAATAGAGTCTTGATTGAGATGGCTAGAGTGATGCTAAACAGCAAAAATCTAGCTAAGAATTTGTGGGCTGAGGCCATTAACACTGCTTGTTATATTTCCAATCGAGTCTACTTGAGACCAGGCACAGACCAGACTCCCTATGAGATCTCTGAAAGGAAAGAAACCAATGATCGGTCACCTGAGAGTTTTTGGCAGTACTTGTTACATATTAAGAGATAGGGAACATCTTGCTAAGTTTGATCCCAAGAGTGATGAAGGCATTTTTCTTGGGTATTCCATGAACAGTCGTGCTTAGAGAGTCTTCAACCTTAGAACCAATACCATCATGGAGTCCATAAATGTGACAATTGACGACCTTGATGCGTCAGTTGATCAAGCCTTAGATGAGGATGGGTTGTTTCCAGAACAGGTCACTGAGCCTGCTAGTGAGACTCAGACAGAACAAGATGACCAGTCATCCGGTTCTGATTCTGAAGGCTTAGATGAGTCTAGTCAACCACCAAAGAAAAAGCCAAATTGGGTAGTGTCTAGACACCCTGAACAGAACATAATTGGGTCAGCAAAAGAAGGTGTGAGGACTAGAAGTCAGATCCAAAGTGAAGTAGCACATGTGTGTTATGTCTGCACAGTAGAACCCAAAAACATCAAAGAGGCTCTTATCCATGAGGAATGGGTGCTTGCCATGCAAGAAGAGCTGAATCAGTTTGAGAGAAATCAAGTCTGGACATTGGTCAAGAGACCAGTCACCTCAAATGTCATAGGCACAAAGTGGATCTTTAAGAATAAGAGTGATGAGACTGGTCACATAGTGAGGAACAAGGCTAGGCTTGTTGCTCAGGGATATTCTCAAGTCGAAGGCATCGATTTTGAGGAAACTTTTGCCCCTGTAGCTAGACTTGAGTCAGTCCGTTTGTTGTGTGCTATTGCTTGTCATCTTAAATTCAAGTTGTATCAAATGGATGTCAAAACGGCATTTCTCAATGGATACTTGAATGAGGATGTGTTTGTTGAACAACCAAAAGGCTTTGAGGATCCTCATATGCCCAATGGTGTGTATAAATTGAAAAAGGCTTTGTATGGTTTGAAGCAAGCTCCTAGAGCTTGGTATGATAGGTTGTCTAGTCATCTTCTGTCAAATGGCTATACTCGTGGTTCGGTGGACAAAACTTTGTTCATCAAACGAACCAAGAATGATGTTGTGGTTGCTCAGATCTATGTTGATGATATTGTTGTTGGTTCCACATCCGAATCTCAAGTTCAACAATTCATAAAGATTATGACTAGTGAGTTTGAGATGAGTCTCATTGGTGAATTGAATTATTTTCTTGGTTTGCAAGTTAGGCAAGAAGAGACTGGTCTCTTCATTTCTCAATCCAAGTATGCTGCAAACCTTGTTAGCAAATTTGGATTTTCTTCTGCCAAACCCGCTAGGACCCCCATGAGCAAATCCACCAAGTTGTCTAGTGATAAAACAGGAAAGAGTGTTGACCAGACACTCTACAGAAGTATGATAGGCAGCCTGCTGTATCTTACTGCAAGTAGACCAGACATCTCCTTCTCTGTTGGAGTTTGTGCTCGATTTCAAAGCGATCCTAGAGAATCACATCTTCATGCTGTAAAAAGGGTCATTAAGTACGTTAGTGGAACGTTGTCTTATGGCATTTGGTATACATTTGACACAAATACCAATCTTGTTGGGTTTAGTGATGCTGACTGGGCAGGATGTAGTGATGATCGGAAAAGCACCTCCGGTGGTGTCTTTTATCTAGGAAACAACATGGTTTCTTGGTATAGTAAGAAGCAAAATTCGGTTTCGTTGTCCACTGCTGAGGCAGAGTACATAGCGGTAGGTAGTTGCTGCACACAGTTGCTTTGGATGAAGCAAATGCTCAGTGACTATGGCATAGTCCAGGACCAGTTCCTCATTTACTGTGACAACACGAGTGCTATATGCATCTCGGAGAACCCAGTGCAGCATTCTAGGACTAAACACATTGATATTAGGCACCACTTCATTAGAGATCTCGTTGAGTCAAAGACATTAATGCTCAAATTTGTTCCTTCGGAAAAACAACTGGCTGACATCTTAACAAAACCTTTGGAGGATCAGGTTCTGACTGGTCTCCGCAAAAGTCTTGGAATCTGCTCTATTGATTAGTATGACTAGTCACAGTTAGTGCTTGTACATTTTTCAATTCCTACATATCATGCATCATGTTTTAAATTAAAAAACACCACTCAAACTGGTCTCCCTTGGGTTGATATTGCGAATTGGATATTTGATTGGATATATTTGAAGCCCTAGGTTGAGTCAAATAGTCATAATCCCGTTTTCTTGATCAAGAAGTAAAGAGTGCATATTCTAAAGATTGTTGATTTAAATTTGTCTTCTTCACTTTCTTAACTCCCTTACTACTTGATGATAACTAATCACTTTGAGTCTTGAGTTTTCAAAAAGTGTGTAGTAAAAAGAAAAATTGGAGATTTTCCTCGAAAATGAAAACGAGAAGGACAATAAGGCCCTAACTCAAAAGAAAAATAAAATCAAAAGATTAGGGTTTTGGGCTTGAGTCAAAGAAAAGATGTGCCAATGTTGCACCACTCCTTGAAATTGAGATGCTTATCATTGATCTACACTAAAAATTAAATTTCACAAGTTTTCACTTGATTAATAAGTCTAAAGATGTTGTGGGTGCACGGCATAGTGGGTCATCAAATGGTAATCTGTTTTCTTTGTATTATACACTCAATATGTTGTCTATGACTAGTCATCCCTCTCCCAAATATGTTGTCTGACTTAGCCATTGAATCATTTCTATCCGTTGAATATGCTCTTGGGAATGTCAAACTAAAGTATGAGAATCAGTTTGGGTCCAAAAATAAATTCATGCACTTAGTTAAATTTGTTTATTTTTGCATCACATTAATTCAAGCACTAACCATGGAAGGTTGTACTAATCAATAATGTTTAGTTGTCGGCTATAAGTAAATGTTTGATCATTAATGTGTTTGTTTCGGAATCCGAAATGTGAGTGGGTCTTCATATTTTTGTGTGTTGGTTGACTGGTATAGACCACCATAATAACCGTTACATTTTTTGAAAAGGGGTATAGTTGTGAACCGGTTCCACTTTAATAAAAACGTCTTCCCAGGTTGTCTAGTGTTCTGCCACGTGTGATCTGGTCATAGACCAGTGTGTTCTTTCGAGTTCCATGGCAGCGGTTCCGAATTAGGGTTGAGTGGGTATTTAAAGCAAGGGTTCGGCCTCTCTTCATTTCATCTCATTATCGCCGCTCTCAAACCTTTGCCAAAATTCTCTAACTTCTCAGAAATTCCTTCAAGCCCCTCTCAATTCTCACCGCCACCATGTTTCTGGCACTACTAATTGCACACTTGGTGCATCTCCGGTACGGATCTGACTCCGACGAGGAGCCTCAGGTCGTCGTGTCTGAACACGCCGCAGAATCGCAGTCAGACTTTGTTTCAACACCCTTGGCTGGTCCTGACAACCATGAAAAGAACTCTGATAAACCTCCTGAAGAGTCCTCTGCTCGCCCATCTTCTGTCCAGACCAACCCATCTCCTCCTCCAAATAGCCGCGGCAAACATGTGAAGCACCTGGCTCCACCGCGAAAAGCACGAGGATCCACCTCTCAGTCGACGACCAGTCAGTCTCGCTTCGTAGATGAAGATGCGCAGAGGTATTACAGCCAAGTCTCTACACGGATGATTGTGACCGAACGAGGGTATCCCATTCTAAACTTTCCTTCCAAATTGGTCAAGTCCTTAGGTATGGGTTGGGTTCAAGAAGTCATTAGGAGCTTAAAGCTTGAGAATTTGGTGGCTGGGTTTCCCAGTTCCTTCCGTTTTAATGTGTCAGTTGTGCGTGAATTTTATGCAAACTTCCCTGTTGTAGAAGAATTTGAGTATGGTATACAGGTTTCGGTTAGAGACAGAGTGGTTAGGTTGAGTCCCTCTGTAATTTATGATCATTTCTCTTTGCCTAGTCCTTCAAGTCATGATGCATATGATACCTATCTTGACGAGTCGAGTAGATATTTTATGCATGATTTTTCTGTCTTAGCTTTTCATGACCCAGAATTAGTCTTGGCCCATGGTACAAAGCCGTCTAGACACCACTTGTCCCCTAGCTTTAGGTATTTGGTGCATTTCATTAAAACCAATCTTGTTCCTACCGGCAATGCAGCCAATGTCACCTTAGAAGCAGCCCGTCTAGCAATTCTCTTGTATCATCGTTTTCCTGTTCCGTTTGGTCACCTCATTTATGATGCAATAGTGTCTAAGACTAGGAATTGTGGGAAAATGGAAGGGTCACGTGGTTCTATTGTCTTCCCTTGTCTGATCCATCATCTGTGTGAGACCTCTGGAGTCGACATGTCTGGTCCTGAGGATGTGTTTCAGGCTCCCACCAGTCCTATGACTGCGGATTTTGTGCAAAAGAGTGAGACTGCGGTTAACAACGCTCGAAAGGGTAAGGTCAATCTAGGATCAGTCACTGAGGAGTCACTGTCTGCCACCATTGACGCTGCTGTTAAGAAGGCCACATCACAGCTTCTCGAAGCTTTTGGTGTGAAGAAAAAGAAGAAGTCCAAGACCTCATCTTCGAAGGCGACTAATCAGGAGTGATCAAGTGTTGTTGTTGTGCGGTTGTTTGTGTTTGTTGTTTACTTTCTGTTGTGTCTAGTCCCTATGAACAATATTTATGTTAGTTGTCTTTTTGCTGGTTGTAACTTAATTAGCCCTCTTGGACATTGAGGCTTTTGTGTGTTTGTGTTTGTGTTTTGTGTAGTTATGCTGTTCTGCTTTCAGTTTCTTGAGTACTACATAGCTATGTTGTCATTCTTATTCAGTTCTGCATATTTCCTTAATGTTATCTGACTAGTCCTGTGTGAAGTTCTAAATTTTTATTGACTAGTCATATCTATGCTACTGCTTTCTTCATTGTCTCTGTTTCCGCATAGTTTGTTAAGTTAACTCTCCTTGTGTATCATGTCTGAAGCTTCCGTTTGTGCTCATCCTTTGTCTTCCCATGACAAAAAGGGGGAGTAAGTTTGGAGTTAGGGGGAGTATAAAAAATTGCCATGCTCATAATTGCTTTGTTTTTTTTTTCTGGCTAACTCCCTTAATCTGAATATCATGTTATGGTACTTAGGGGGAGAAATTGCATACATATACATTTCTTGAGTTTCAGTGCAGGAACATTCATTGACTAGTCACAGTCACTTGTTGACTAGTCACGCATGCATAGATATATATGTGTTTATTGCAGGAACATCTGGTGACTAGTCATTCTCTAGTCAATCCCTGGTGAGTGTGAGAGATGTGAGCATATCGGGTAGTTTTTGTCAAGGAAAGCCAAAGGGGGAGATTGTAGGATATTTGTATCTTAGACTTATTGTAAGATTGGCTATCCTTGCAACAAAAACATTGTAATATCATTCATGCTCAATCTAGGTTCTAGAAGTTTAGCATTAGGCTTAGAAATAAGTGATTGAAGTGAAGATCAAGAAATGAAGACAGGTTCAGTTGCATTGTGATTAATTCAACATATAGCATCATTTGCATATGCATAAGGTTTTCATAAACTTAGGTTTAAAATTGAGAAAAATGTGTTCTTCATCAAATTCCAGTTTTCACATGTTTGGTGACTGGTCACCTTAAGCATTGCTTTTGACAGCTCAGTTCCTGACAGCGACTGGTGATCAGTTGCTTGACAGATCAGTGGTTTATCCGGTTTTAACAGATCATGTTATTATCCGGGTTGACTGAACATCTGTTTAACCGTTGTGTAGTCAACTGGTGACTGGTCACCTGACAGAACACTCTTTTACCCGGTTTAGACAGGTCATGTCTTTATCCGGCTGAAGCATGCTTTTAACCGCTGTGTATTCAAATGCATCCCACTATCTCGATTCTGCCTAGGTTAAAATTGCTTAAGAAAATCTCAGCCGCTCCTCTTGTGAGATCTGAGCCGCCCCTTTCACCTCTCCCTTGGCTTTAAATACCAAACTCTATCCGCCACTTTTCTTTGGGGTTTTTGCATAAAACATTTCAAACATTCATCTTTCAAAAACTCTCTTATCTTGCTGCCTCCTTGTTCGGAAACATATCTTAAATCTTTGTGAATCTTCATTCTTGTTGAGTTTCTACAAAGATTCATAAGAAGGCAAGCGCATGAATTTCTTCTAAGTTTTAGTTCTTTTCAAAATCATATCTTTGAAGGAAACCTTGAAGAAGTTCTCATCTTCACCGTTTCAACTTCCTTGTTTTTCAAAACTCATTTAATTTAGAAGTTGAAATAGTGGTCCTTGATCTTGTCTCCCATGTTCACACATTATTTGAGACAAGATTGATATTTAGGAGTCTTTTGACTTCGAGTTTTTCTGCCCAGTTTTGTAACTGTCGCAGAAGAACACTCAGTTGTCCAGCGGTTTTACTGAAGCTCGTTAGCTCTCTGTAACTCTGCTGGTGACTAGTCACATATAATCACAGCTTATACATTTGGTGCCGCTGACCAGACATACGTGTGTATTCTCTGGAAAGTGAATGACCAGTCATCTGTACCACTGGAGGTGAAGCGATTGAAGAAGAAGCCGCACGAGGATTTGCTGCATCTAAGACTAGGTACATTAGATATTGAGCATTGTATGAACCTTGTATTGGGCATCTTTTTGCCGTTTCATAGTGGAAGGCCGGTCTTCTGATAGACCCCCGGTTTTTTACCCTTTGGGGTTTTTCCGGGTACCAAAACATTGTGTCCATCTCTTTGATTTGTTAACCACTTGGCTAATCATAAAATCAGAATTTAATTATGCACCAACTTGACTTAACATGCAATCTGGACAATATCGAGTGACTGGTCATCCTATAAACTGCTGCATTAGAACCGCTGGAATTGAGTAGGCTGTAGTTGTGGATAGCCCGCAGAGTTCATCCTCACTGAATCTGTTTTGGGAACCTAAGTTGGCATAGCATTCGAATGTGTTTTGAACAACTTCACAAGCATACACAAACTGTTAATTAAAGGACTGGTCACTTATTTTAGTGTGAAAACCAAGTGACTGGTCACGTTGTTCAGTACAGAAACAAAGGTTAGAGTTCATTACTTTAGGTGACTGGTCACCTAAGTAATCTGTTGTGTGAATTGTTTGTACTTGCCGTGACTTAATTGAAAAATTACCCCCCTCATTGCCAACCTGCATTTTCTGTTTGTTGTGGTGGGGGGGGGACGGGGGTGGTTGTATTGTTGGTGCTGTTGGCTTTTTCTGTTTTTTTTTTTGTCTTTTTTTGTCTTCCGGTTCCTGCGTGGTCTTCTCTTGCTTTTTTTTTCTCCTTTTTTTTCCCCCCCTTTCTTTGTTGTTTTTTATTATTGGATTTTTTTTGTTATTCTCCTCCCTGTTTTTTTTTTTTTTTGGTTTTTTTTTTTTCCTTAAAGGTTTTTTTTTTTTTTTTTTTTTTTAAAGGGGTTTTTGTTTTTTTTGGGGGGGGTGGGAGAATTTTTTTTTGTGTGCAGGGTGGGAAACTTGTTTGAACAATTTTTTTTGTGTAAGTTTTCTATCCGTATCCTCACCCAATTTTGGAAGCTTCCCATTGCCCCCTTGCACCTCCCAGAAAAACCATCTCCATGAATCATCCGTCTCCAAATCACCAATCCCAAAAGCTAGTGGGAAAATGCCCCTATTCCCATCAAATGCACTTGTAGTGAACATGACACCCTTGTACTTACCCTTCAAGTGCGTCGCATCAACGGCTAGAACAGGCCTCATTGCATCCTTGAATCCCCGAATAGACGCCCCTAATGCCATGAAGCAATACTGGAAATGATTTTTCTCATCTGTCTTTAAGGCTGTCTTTGTGCCTGGATTCAATCTCTCCAACTCATAGAAAAATGAAGGTAGGAGTGCATATGAATTTTCCCATCTTCCCCTAACTGCATTAAGTGCGTGTTCTCGTGCTCTCCATGCTTTTGTATAATTAATGGTGACACCTAAATTTTCCTTCGTTTCTTTGACTATATCCAAGGGCGTGTAACTTGTGCGACAATCCATGTACTTGCGCTTCACTGATTCTCCAATCAGCCTCGCAGTGGCTTGCTTATGCTTGTCACTCAGAATCTTTAAGTCACATGTGTGAGGCCCACCGAATTGTGTTATCATGAACACTAAATCACCAACATTATTTGCCCTTACCCGCCACGGACATGGAACTGCTTCGCATGACACACACAACCGCTTCGTACTTGAATATTGGGTGGTGTATTGAAATTGCCCTCTGATTGCTGCCATCTGCAATTTTGTAACTAGCTCGCCCTTGATTTCATATTCTTGCCCTACATCAAACTTTGGGAACACATTTGCTCTGGCTGCCTGTAGCTCGCAGTTGGCAGGTACAATTGACTCCCCATAGGAATTGCTTACCACTTCTACATGCTCAGTGGCAGGTGATGAAATACCACAATTCAACCCATTTGTGTTACCCAAGCAAACAGCGTATTCCACAGGTGCATAGTGCCTATGGCGTCCCCCATATATATTGGTGGGAGTAGTTTCATCTTCCCTGTTCCGCACTTCATGTTCTTCTAAAATATTTGCACTCCAATCCCTCACTGGTATTACGGAATTGAGAGAATCGGTCCGTGCAGTAACATTTGCAATAAGAGGGGTGACTTGGCCACTTAACTTGAGTTTAGAAATATGCTGCAATATGTATGCAACATTCACATCATCTTTGATCTTCATATACTTTACTAATTTCCCATTTGATAGTTCTATACGCGCCTTTAAGTCCACCTCATAATCCATGCTATTTGTCTCGTATAGCCCATGAACCTTCTCGACCAACTCTGCATACGTCACTGATCGTGACACCACAACCCCTTCTAGTTCACCACCAATATAACTTTCAGTCTTCTTTCCACGAGACCACTCCCCCTTCCACCATATAACAATACTCAATGTATCCATTTCTGCAACATAAATAGTAATAGTGTCATCATTCAGCTTAATATTCATTACCAGTATATAACTTATTTGAGGGCAATCTTCCCTTCCCCACCATGTGTAGTTTATTTACAAACATGCAAAAAAAGAAGTTGATATACATAAATGAAGTTTTAAACTGCATGACTACAGCAACATACATAAATTTATATCGAAAAACACCAAAACAATATCTTCTTAATGATTCGCATCTCTTTTGTTGAGTAAGATCCATTAATTCTAGAAGTACATTGCACTCCGCCTAGCGCATAATCCCATCAAATTACCTTTGTCTACTCATACATTAACTACAACTGCCAAAATAAATACACATGTGTGAATCACTGCTTTGGGTGTATGTGGGAACAATGAAGGATCTACACAGAACTACGTGGGAACTACAGGGAACTGGGCTGAACTCGATGGGAACTACTAGGGAACTAGGCAGAATTGCGTGGGAATTTCCAGGAAACTAGGCTGAACTGCGTGTGAACTACCAGGGAATCAACTGGGGACTAAAAGGGTGCTGCTATGGAACAATGCAGCACTACGAGGGAACTAATACAATAACAGAGTAATTCAAAGTGGTTAGTAATTTCAAGCAATAAATAGAGGAGTCAATTGGATGCTCATCATATAACGGTACCCTCATTTAAGGCACTAGCCCATAATCCCATCAAATTGCCTTTGTCTACTCTTACTTTTACAGCTGTCATAATTAAATATACATGTGTGAATCACTGCTTTGGGTGTGTGTGAAAACAATGAAGGATCTACACATAACTACGTGGGAACTACAGGGAACTAGGTGGTACTCTGTGGGAACTACCAGGGAACCAATTGGGAGCTAATAGGGTACTGCTAGGGAACTACGCAGCAAAACAGAGGCCCATAATCCCATCAAATTGCCTTTGTCTACTCTTACATTAACTACAACTGCCATAATTAAATGTAAGAAAAATGTGTGAATCGCTGCTTTGGGTGTATGTGGAACAATGAAGGAATTACATAGAAGTGCATGGGAACTACTAGGAAACTATGTGGAACTGTGTGGGAACTATTAGGGAACTGATTGGTCACTAACAGGGTACTGCTAGGGAACTACGCAGCACCACGGGGGAACAAAAACTAATCGCATGATAAAGTATAAAATATGTACAGTTCCCCCATAAATAATTGGGAAATTACCGAAAATATACCTCAAAATTAAGGTCTTTACTTTTTTGTCACATTTTTTAAAGTTTTCCAATTTTGACTTTTTGTGTCAAAAATGGACAAAACTACCCTTTCACAGAGATAGGGAACTATTAGGGAACTGTGTGGGAACTGTTAGGGAACTATCTGTGCACTATTAGGGAACTAGCCGAAACCGCGTGGGAACTAAGCAGAACAAAGGCGAGGGCAGTAGATTATGGGAAATCGAAGGCGACCTGCGTGAGAACTATCAGGGAACTAGTAGGGCACTTCAGGGGAACTTCCTAGGAACTATCAGGGAACTAGGTTGAGCTAAGAAACAAATATGAATGGCAGCAGATTCTGGGAAATCGAAAGCGAGCTGCGTGAGAACTATCAGGGAACTGGCAAGGGACTTCATGGGAACTGCATGGGAAATACTAGGGAACTAGGACAAATATGAAGGGGTAGTTTTGTCCATTTTTGACACAAAAAGTCAAAATTGTAAAACTTTCAAAAATGTGCCAAAAAAGTAAAGAGCTTAATTTTGGGGTATATTTTTGCCATTGTCCCATAATTCCTTCTTATTAAATTGATTAAGCGCATGTAAAAATATAAAATGCTCATAGTTTCCACGTAGTTCCCTGTAGTTCCCATATAGTTCCACATAGTTCCCCCTTAGTTCCCCCATAGTAAACTGATTAAGCACATGGGCAGATGAAACTGCATGCAAATGAGCATCCAAAATATAGGTAGAAACAAACTTCGTAAATATCCAACACAACCAATCACATGAGTTTAGAATAGTAGTATTAACACAACAGACGATCACATGCCAACAACTCCATTACCATCACAAATGTAAAAGTATAGTACTAATGTCAAACTTTATATAGAATTTTACACTACAAATGTAAAATTATAATAGACCTATGAGAGTCCAACCACAATTCCAACATATTTCTAATTACCTGTGCAAGGAAACTAAATGTGCAAATGGAATTAGCCTAGATGTACTACGTCACAAACTTTAAGATGGAAACAACTATAAAGTATATAGTAAACTGATCATGAAACAGGCAACATTAACTGCTATCAATGCCACTTAAGAGAGTCTTCCAACTGCCCCAAAAAACTTGGAAAACGAACATGAAAAGGGCAAGCCCTTTGTCAAGTACCTTCTGTCTCGATCCCCTTGCAAATCAGCTTCGGAGAGGGGTTATCCGAGGAGGACATCCATCAATCAAACAACCAACACCTCCACCATGAGATTCTCCAAAGGTTGTAATACGAAAGTGATTCCCAGTAGTATTGCCAGCTGCTTGAACCTCTGAAATTCAACAGCAAAAGTTTCAGAATTGAAAGTTCTAACATACTCTGATCCTTTCTACACCTAAACTCTCATTACCATTTAAAATTATCACATTAGACCAGAACTTAATTGTTTCTTTCAATCCCAGTACTTAATTTACCGAAGAGAGTCGAGGTGTTTATTTTTTAAGAAGGGGGGTGCTACTGGGGGAGCCGCCCTGTGTTTTACAAAAAATTATAATCACCCTCCTTTACCCCCCCCCCTCCCTCCTTTGCCGCCCCCAAAAGAAGGGGAAGGATATATCTCTTTCATATATATATATATATCTGGGTTGAGAAAATATAAAGCCAGCCCAACAAAAAAGGAGGGGGGGGGGGGGGGAGGGGCCAAAAGGGGGAG
This sequence comes from Spiraea crenata, assembly GCA_033992175.1. Lineage (NCBI taxonomy): Eukaryota > Viridiplantae > Streptophyta > Magnoliopsida > Rosales > Rosaceae > Spiraea > Spiraea crenata. The sequence goes on along the minus strand of JAVBHV010000007.1, from coordinate 91,848 downwards.
GGTAACATGCAAAAAAAATATAACCATATTTTTTTTAGCTGAGCATAGCACATTCCAAATGTAGACATTTGAAATGCGTTATTATGTTGATGATATAATCGCACACAAACGATATATTAGTATAGTAGTGCACAAGTACGGATGTCGAACCCACAGGGACTGAATAGAACTCAAAATTACTCACTAAAACAAAACTAAGTATGAAATCGCACAAAGTCAGCAAACGGAAAGGGAAATCAGGTTTTTGGTTTGGCTTTGCAACATAAACTTAAAGTACCTAAAAATAAATCTACGGAGGTCAGAAAGTACGAATTTGGGTTGAAAATGGTTTTGTAAGACAAGGAAACAAGCCTAAGAATCACGACTTCACCACAAACATCCTATTCTGTTCATATTATGAATTCCACAATCACAATTACTATCTGAATTCAAGGGTCCGTTTCTCTTTTAAATGATCATCCGTTTGGTGTACCGGTTGTGACCAACTATTCTACCCAGCGACCTAGCTATGGTGTCTAGTCTAGATAACAAGATAGAACGCAAAAAGAACAAAGGAAACACATTTAAGGACCAAAGAGTCATATGGCATGGTGTCTGCATAGCAAGCTTCTTCTTTTCAATCATAAGTCCATCACAATTACTCATGGGTGTCTAAGCTAATTATGACTAAGTACGATGATATGCAACAGATATGATGGCCAATCATAAACGAAACAAACACCTTATAATTGAATCAATGAAAGAAAACAAGAATCAGATATCATGTGATTGCATTCATCATAATAGCACAGAACAGTTTGCAAGGGCTACATCGCGATTCCTAGATAAAATTTAGTTACACATCATGAACAAGAACGATACAGAAGAGTATTGAACAAGCATGATACGAACTAATGATGAAGAGATAGGAAAAACTGGTGATCTTCACGGTGGTAGCGCAGCAGACGGTGCTCAGGAGCAGAAAGCAAAGTCCAAGGCTGAAGGATGAAGGAGGCTGAACGTGAATCCCCTTTTCTCTGACCTAAACCTTGTATTTGTAGTGGAGAATCTCCCAAAATTCGTTGGGAAACCCTAGCTGACTTTCTGTCACTTTCCTTTCCGAACAGGATTTGGCTTTAGTTGATTCCTCATGGACTTGGGCCTTCTTTTCCTCTTGTAATTGGGTAAAATATCTCTGTATAAATGCCAAAATCTCTCTAAAAAGCGTTGCCCAAGTTTTGGAGAACAATTGGGCCTTGTTGAGCTTCAGTCCGTGTTGGTCAGTTTTTCCGGTCAAACTGAACAGCATCTAGAGAAATGGGCTTTGGAGCGGACGTCAGGGCTCCGATTGATGAACCGTCGAATTGGACTGTTAGCTAACATCCTTGTCGTTGCCCTAACCATGCAGAGCTTGGTGTGGTTCTCAATATTGGTCAAAGTTCAATATGATCTTTGAAGACTGACTTTTTCAGCAGAAACTAACTTTTCTGCTGAAATCACACCAAAATGCTCAATTGAGTCCCTTTTTGCATCATTTGACCTATATGCTGCACACTTGCACAAAACTAATTAAATGCAACCAGTTTATGCTTAAAACACTATCAATAACATAGAATTGGAAGGGTTAAACATAGTCAAAACGTTAGTGATCAAATCCCCCCCCCCCAGCCTTTTTTTTCCTCCCCCCGAAAAACTCTAAAAAAAAAAAGAAAAAAAAACCAAACAGAAAACCTAACTAGGACTACTTTCGTAAGCGATACAATTGCACTGAGCATGTGCAACAAGCCTTTTAAACCTATAGGTGACCCCTACAGGACGAGTGAAGTCTCGTGAGGGTTTACAGCGAAGACGCCCACAAACTTCTGCAAAACAAGTGGTTAGTGTAGCTTAAATGAAATAATGAAAATCAATCACCACTATACAGAACACAAGAAAGATGTCTCCATTGTCGAGGAATCACAGTCTATGGGGTAGTCATTCATTTGGATTCACGGCATCAAGTAATCAGACCCAAATATGAAGATAGAAATCACCTCGACTCTAGTCCTTTCATGGTTCACTGCTGTGTTTAGAACCTAGGGGTGTCACTCTCCAGTGCATATGTGAGTAGATTTACGTATAAAGGATCAAAAGTCTCACATAGCAGATGTAAAGAAACAAATGCACTTATTTCTGGACAGATCTCATGAACGAAATCAAAATACTAAGAACAAGATACTTACCAGTTCATGAATGCTTCCCCACCGATCAGTCAGGTCTTTGACACGGTTATAAGAGGTTGGCTAGGTTAAGGGCTTACGAAAGAACGGATAGGAAGACAGAAACTTAGAGAAATAGAAACTTTTCTTCATTTGTCTAGAGCAGTGATGCACTTCTTGAACGTGAGATGTACTGCTTCTTCACTGTCTTTAACTCCATGTATTTCCTCATCTTTCTTTTTCATCTTTAGTTCTTTTTTTTTTTTTTTTTTTTTTTTTTTTTTTTTTTTTTTTTTTTTTTTTTATCATAATGCACTTAAGTTTGGAAACCAGGAACTTTGAAATTTGGAGCTTGTACCTCTTAACTGTTCGAATTTGGAGGTGAACAGGTCCTTGATGACTTCTGAGTTTGGAATTGAGTGCACATCTTCTTGTTGTGACATCTTGGTTGAAGCAGCATATATCATTGCACCTTCGTAGTTTTCTGTTCTCTAAGTATAGGGTTTGGCTAGTAACAGGCTAACTATCTCAAGACCGAGATAAAAGTAGGTGATCATGAAGGTGATGAATGAAATGGTTGAGTGTTTGGCTTCAAATGGGCAGATGGCGGACACAATTGGGTTGGATATGACCAGCTTTTTAGTGGCTGCACACATAGCCTAACATCACTTCGGTGAGTTCTTTCATGAGAAGTATCTGCAGAGGAGAAATGTTCTTAGTACTCGTTTTAAAACGGCATAATGAGATCATTTGAAGTGAGTTATGAAAACAAAGAAAATTATGGAATATGTTTGACTGTCTCAAGGACAGTCTTCAACCCATCCCTCACTCGGATGCATTTTGGCTTTGCCTCACTCAGCTTGTCTCCGCTATTCTTCTCCATGTATCTGGATCCAATTCTCTTTGCCGATCACACCGAAAGTAATGACTCTGGGGAAGGGGAAATACTACAATTCCATTTCATGGAAACACTCTCACGGTTGCTGTATAACAATGATCAAAACCTTCAATAGTCCATTCTTGTTACAATAACCGACAAAACGACAACAAAAAGGCACAAAATTTTAAAACCACACCCCCAAACCTAAACTAAACATTGTCCTCAATGTTAAGTGCATGAAAAGGAGTAGACAAAAAGCTCAACTGACCATGCTGACCAAAACTGACCAAAACTGACCTACTTTGACAAAAACTGACTTTTAAAGAAATGTAGAAAACAAACCGAATAAAGAAAGCAAACAAACTGAAAATAAGAACAAAAAGGAACACAAAACCTGACTGGGTTGCCTCCCAGTTAGCGCTTGAGTTAACGTCTAGGCGAGACATACAAGAGGGTCAAACAGCTTGGAACTCAAGAGAGTCCACGATCTGACCAGTTTCGGGCACAAAGTAAATGTCCAAATACGGCTTCAAGTTCTGCCCATTAACTTTGAAACGCTCGCCATTCCGAATGTTCTCAATCTCCACAGCTCCATGAGGAAAAACTTCATGAACTTTAAAAGGACCGAGCCAACGAGATTTCAACTTTCCTGGAAACAACCGAAGCCGGGAGTTAAACAAAAGGACTTTCATACCTGGAGAGAAATCCTTTCGGATTATCTTTCGGTCATGATACAGTTTGGTACGGTCCTTGTATATCCTTGAGTTTTCATACGCTTCATTCCGCATCTCCTCTAACTCATTCAGTTGCAGTTTCCTTGCATCACCAGCGGCTTGAAGATCAAAGTTAAACTTCTTGATGGCCCACAATGCACGATGTTCTAACTCCATTGGCAGGTGGCATGCTTTACCAAACACAAATCGATAAGGACTCATCCCGATAGGCGTCTTGTATGCCGTTCGGTAAGCCCACAATGCATCATTCAAGCGTGTTGACCAATCCTTCCTTGTAGGGCTGACTGTTTTCATCAAAATGTTCTTAATCTCCCGATTGCTGATTTCAACTTGGCCTGATGTCTGCGGATGATAAGGTGTAGAAACTCGGTGAGTGATGTTGTACTTCTTCATGAGAGCTTCGAATGGTTTGTTGCAAAAGTGACTGCCTCCATCGCTGATGATTGCTCTTGGTGTACCAAACCTGGTGAAAACATGTTCTTTGAGAAACTTCAGCACCACCTTGTGATCATTTGTTCTTGTGGCCTCCGCTTCAACCCATTTGGACACATAATCAACTGCCACTAAGATATATGTGTAGCCAAATGAGGAAGGAAACGGACCCATGAAGTCAATTCCCCAAACATCAAACAGTTCTACAACCAAAATGTTTGTCAATGGCATCTGATTTCGACCGCTTATGTTCCCCATTCTCTGGCACCTATCACATACAGAACAAAAATCAAACGCATCTTTGAATAAAGTGGGCCAAAAGAAACCAGATTGCAAAACCTTAAGCGCTGTTTTCTTGGCACCGAAGTGTCCTCCACAAGCGAACTCGTGAGCGAATCTTAGTATGCGTTGCTGCTCCATTTCAGGCACACATCGTCGGATAATTTGATCTGGGCAATACTTGAACAAATACGGATCGTCCCACATGTAATGTTTCGCCATGGACAAGAATTTCTTTCTTTGCTGCGATGTTAGTTCATCACGAATAATACCACAAGAAAGAAAGTTGACAAAATCAGCATACCATGGTTCAACTTCTTGTACAGCCAGTAGTTGCTCATCGGGGAATGTTTCTGTGATTGGCACTTGTGTTTCTTGCTCTCCTTCGGAGTGAATGATACGGGAAAGGTGATCAGCCACAACATTTTCCTTGCCACCCTTGTCTCGGATTTCCAGGTCAAACTCTTGTAGTAAAAGGATCCAACGAATTAGCCGTGGCTTGGCATCTTTCTTGGTTAACAAGTAACGCAAGGCTGCATGATCTGTGTACACAATCACTTTGGAAGCAATGAGATATGCTCTGAACTTTTCTAAAGCATAGATAACAGCAAGCAATTCTTTCTCTGTGGTTGTGTAATTGATCTGTGCATCATTCAAAGTTCTACTTGCATAGTATATCACATGGGGCAACTTATTGACTCTTTGACCTAGGACAGCTCCTATTGCATAATCGGAAGCATCACACATCAATTCAAATGGTAAGGACCAATCTGGGGCAGTTATGATAGGAGCAGAAGTTAGTTGATGTTTGAGAGTTTCAAAAGCATGCATACAGTCACTATCAAAGTTAAAAACAACGTCCTTAGATAACAAGTTACATAAGGGACGTGTTATCTTGGAAAAATCCTTGATAAAACGCCTATAAAAACCTGCATGACCAAGGAAACTTCGCACTGCTTTGACTGAAGTTGGTGGTGGAAGATTTGATATTATATCAATCTTGGCTTTGTCCACTTCGATCCCTTTGCTAGAAACTCTGTGCCCAAGGACAATTCCTTGTTGTACCATGAAATGGCACTTCTCCCAATTCAAAATCAGATTGGTTTCCTGGCATCTTTCAAGCACTAAAGATAGGTGGTGAAGGCAAGTATCAAATGAACAACCAAAAACAGAGAAATCATCCATAAATACCTCAATGAACCGCTCGATCATATCTGAGAAGATGGACATCATGCATCGCTGGAACGTGGCAGGTGCATTGCACAAACCGAATGGCATCCTTCTATAAGCAAATGTACCAAAAGGGCACGTGAATGTGGTCTTTTCTTGGTCTTCTGGAGCAATTGAAATCTGATTATAACCTGAATAACCATCAAGAAAACAATAATGTGAGTGACCAGCTAACCTTTCAAGCATTTGATCAATAAAAGGTAAAGGGAAGTGATCCTTTCTAGTGGCTGAATTCAATTTCCTATAATCAATACAAACACGCCACCCAGTTGTCATCCTTGTGGGCACAAGTTCATTCTTCTCATTAGTCACCACGGTGATTCCACTCTTCTTTGGTACCACCTGCACTGGACTAACCCATTTGCTATCGGAAATAGGGTATATGACTCCTACATCCAATAATTTCAACACTTCAGCTCTCACAACTTCTTTCATGTTTGGATTCAACCTCCGCTGTTGGTCTCGTTTCGGAGCAGCTCCTTCCTCCATTAGAATCCGATGCATGCACATAGTGGGGCTAATTCCCTTGATATCGGCAATGGACCAGCCAATTACTGACTTGTACTCCTTAAGCACTCTTACGAGCTTATCCTCTTCTAATGGATTTAGGTCCGATGCAATGATTACAGGAAGACTCTCATTGTCACTAAGGTAAGTGTATTTGAGGTGTGATGGAAGAGGTTTGAGCTCTAGCTTTGGTGGTTTCACAATGGAGGGGATCAGCTTGGCAGTGAATGGTTCAAGTTCCTCAATTGGCACTTCGACATTACTAGGAAGTGGTTTCAATGCTTCTAGGGTAGCCACCATCTCACTTTTCTCTGAATCGTCTACACATTCACTTTCAGATTGTGTCAAGACCGTTTCCAACACATCTTGTGATTGCTCCTGCAAAAATGTAGACGCCACAAGCTGATCAAGTACATCAATTGAAAAACAGTCAATTGAAGTAGAAGGGTGAGAAAGAGATTCAAAAACTTTAAACTGAACGGTCTCACCAAGAACAGTCATAGACAACAACCCATTATGAACGTCTATCATTGTATGAGCTGTAGCCATAAAAGGCCTTCCAAGAAGAATGGGCAGCCTTCGATCATGAATTGGGGCGTCCTCCATATCAAGTACTACAAAATCAGCAGGCAATATTAGTTTATCCACTTGAACCAAAATATCTTCAACTATACCTCTCGGATACTTAATAGAACGGTCTGCCAATTGCAATGAAATTGTAGTAGCTTTAAGTTCCCCCAAACCAAGATACAAATAAACTGAGTACGGCATCAAATTGATACTCGATCCCAAGTCAAGCATTGCTTTCTCCAAGAGCTGACCGCCAATGTTTATATTGATGGAGAAACTGCCCGGATCCTTCAACTTTGGTGGTAACTTTCTTTGCAATACTGCACTTACATTTTCGGACACATCAATCTTCTCATTTGGTGCGTAGGTCCTCTTGGTCAATTCCTTGAAAAATTTAGCATAGGCAGGAATATTCTTAATAACATCAAGTAGAGGTAAATTAACATTAACTTTACTCAACATATCAATTAGGTCTCTAAAGGTCTTATCCTGCTTGCTCTTTGCAAGTCTTCCGGGAAATGGAATTGGTGGCACATAGGAGTTGGTAATATTCTGCATTTTGGTCATGTCCTTCGCTGCATCGGCCTTCTCTTGCTCCTCATGATGCTTCTCATCACTTTTCTCCTTTTCACCTATTCCTATATCCACAGATTCATTAGAAATTTCAACACCAACACCATTATTAATAACCTTACCACTTCTTAGAGTTGTAACAGCCTTAGCTTGCTCCTGATGGCGTGTGATCAATGTCGGTTGACTAGGTAGCTTTCCCGACTCTCTTTGGTTCAATGCATCTGCAATTTGACCAATTTGCACCTCCAATTTGGTTAGGGCAGCAGTATGTTGTTGAAGAGTGCTATTGGTTGCTTGTTGGTACTGCAGAGTATTTTGAGCAAGCATCTTCATCGTTTCTTCAAGAGACGGTGATGATTTATGTTGTTGTTGCTGCTGCTGCTGTTGGAATGAAGAACTTGGTGGGTTTAAAACATTGTTCGGGTTGCTCCATGATAGATTGGGATTGAACTTCAGACCCGGATTGTAGGTGTTGGAATATGGATCAAATCTTTGCCTCTGATTCGGGTATGAGTTTGTGAAATTGACTTGTTCTTGAACAAATTCGGGATAAGCAGAGCTTGCATGGCATAAATGTGTGGCGTGGCCCGGAGTATTGCAAATGGCACACACCTCAGATGGTTTTGGTACTAGATTGAGCACCGCATCAAGCTTCCTCTGCAAATCTGAAACTTGCATAGATAAATCATTATTAACTCCATAAACATGTTGTTTTCCCCGAACGCTGTTGTGTTGAGCATTAGATGCCAACATCTCAATGATTTCTTGGGATTCAACCGCTGTTTTCTTCTTCAGAGAACCACCTGCTGCATTGTCAATTGTACTTTGGCAAATAGGGGTTAATCCATCATAGAAAATCTGAATTTGAAGGTATAGAGGTAACCCATGATGTGGACATTCCAGCAGGAGATTTTTGAAACGTTCCCAACTCCCATTAAGTGATTCCCCGTCTGGCTGCGAGAATGTGAAGATTTGACCTCTCAAGGCAGCGGTCTTCTGTGGTGAGAACCACTTTTCAAGGAATTTCTTGTTGACGGCATCCCAAGTAGTGAGTGATGATGGAGCTAAAGTCATTAGCCACATCTTTGCCTTGTCCTTTAAGGTGTAGGGGAAGACCCTCATCCTTAATTCATTCTCCGTGATATTCTGCAAGGGTAATGAATTCACATTTATGTAAAATTCTTTCATATGAGCTAAAGGATTCTCATTAGGTAAACCATAGAAAGATGGAAGAATATTAAAGTGAGAAGATTTGAGCTCATAATTCCTTGCTGCCTCTGACAGCTGAATGCATGATGGAGAGTTGGGTATGATCGGTTGAGCATAGTCCTCAAGTGCCCGCTGATCACCATCTCGGTCTCCCATTTTGGTTTCTGGGATTGTACTTCGTTCGGATTCGGTGTCGGATGCTTGGTCTTGCTCAGTACCTTCAGAAGTGGAGGACTCCACTCCGTTGCTTATTTGGGTGGAGAAAGTTGCTAAGGCTGCTTGCTTTGCAGCTGAGACCCCTTCCTCCAATGATTGTACTCCCCTTTTCGGTTGTATACCAGATCCTCCTCGTGAACGTCTAAGAGACGCAGCAACTTGGTCTAGTAATGGTGTGTTACTCATGCACAATCTAAAACAAAATCAAAGAATAAGTTAGTAATAAACAAAAAACGATAACACAGTAGCTTGTAAAGTAAGTAATTGTAAGAACTGATAATCAGTCCCCGGCAACGGCGCCAAAATTGTTGATGATATAATCGCACACAAACGATATATTAGTATAGTAGTGCACAAGTACGGATGTCGAACCCACAGGGACTGAATAGAACTCAAAATTACTCACTAAAACAAAACTAAGTATGAAATCGCACAAAGTCAGCAAACGGAAAGGGAAATCAGGTTTTTGGTTTGGCTTTGCAACATAAACTTAAAGTACCTAAAAATAAATCTACGGAGGTCAAAAAGTACGAATTTGGGTTGAAAATGGTTTTGTAAGACAAGGAAACAAGCCTAAGAATCACGACTTCACCACAAACATCCTATTCTGTTCATATTATGAATTCCACAATCACAATTACTATCTGAATTCAAGGGTCCGTTTCTCTTTTAAATGATCATCCGTTTGGTGTACCGGTTGTGACCAACTATTCTACCCAGCGACCTAGCTATGGTGTCTAGTCTAGATAACAAGATAGAACGCAAAAAGAACAAAGGAAACACATTTAAGGACCAAAGAGTCACATGGCATGGTGTCTGCATAGCAAGCTTCTTCTTTTCAATCATAAGTCCATCACAATTACTCATGGGTGTCTAAGCTAATTATGACTAAGTACGATGATATGCAACAGATATGATGGCCAATCATAAACGAAACAAACACCTTATAATTGAATCAATGAAAGAAAACAAGAATCAGATATCATGTGATTGCATTCATCATAATAGCACAGAACAGTTTGCAAGGGCTACATCGCGATTCCTAGATAAAATTTAGTTACACATCATGAACAAGAACGATACAGAAGAGTATTGAACAAGCATGATACGAACTAATGATGAAGAGATAGGAAAAACTGGTGATCTTCACGGTGGTAGCGCAGCAGACGGTGCTCAGGAGCAGAAAGCAAAGTCCAAGGCTGAAGGATGAAGGAGGCTGAACGTGAATCCCCTTTTCTCTGACCTAAACCTTGTATTTATAGTGGAGAATCTCCCAAAATTCGTTGGGAAACCCTAGCTGACTTTCTGTCACTTTCCTTTTCCGAACAGGATTTGGCTTTAGTTGATTCCTCATGGACTTGGGCCTTCTTTTCCTCTTGTAATTGGGTAAAATATCTCTGTATAAATGCCAAAATCTCTCTAAAAAGCATTGCCCAAGTTTTGGAGAACAATTGGGCCTTGTTGAGCTTCAGTCCGTGTTGGTCAGTTTTTCCGGTCAAACCGAACAGCATCTAGAGAAATGGGCTTAGAGCGGACATCAGGGCTCCGATTGACGAACCGTCAATTTGGCTGTTAGCTAACATCCGTGTGGTTGCCTCTAACCATGCGGAGTTTGGTGTGGTTCTCAATATCGGTCAACGTTCTAATATGATCTTTGAAAACTGACTTTTTCAGCAGAAACTAACTTTTCTGCTGAAATCACACCAAAATGCTCCATTGAGTCCCTTTTTGCATCATTTGACCTATATGCTGCACACTTGCACAAAACTAATTAAATGCAACCAGTTTATGCTCAAAACACTATCAATAACATAGAATTGGAAGGGTTAAACATAGTCAAAACGTTAGTGATCAAATGCCAATAAGAATTATTAGATGGCAGTACGATTGTGTTATGGCCTTACCCAACATAGTGATAGCGCATTTGAATCATGAATGTTGTAGAAAGAAACAAAGCTTTTATTCTCTTTCTTGTTGTAGAATAATATGGCCATGGAGAGAGAAGGAGAGAAAGAGACTTCAGAATAGGGGATTCATATCTGAATGTGTGTTTACCCCTTGTATAGTGTCTGTATTTATAGTGGAGGATTCCCAGGGTTTACTAACCCTAATAGGAATGAGTCTCAGAGTCCATACAGTATTCCTACTTCTAGGTTTACACAGTCATACATAAACATAGTTTATAACACTCCCCCTTGAATGTGTAGAACATGAAAAGTAGTCGCATTAGATCTTCGTAGACTGTTGATGAAGTCAATGGAGTAGGCACTCGGGAATACGTATGTCCAAAAGGGATCCATTCAGGGATATGCTAACACCAAAACCTTGCTAAGGAAAACTCAGTGGGAAAAAGCCAAAGCGAAGGAGAAAAGGTGAGCATGCGCATGTCGACACTTAAGCAGTCAGAGGTATGACCAACCCAACGCGGGTGCCTCGTTAAAAACCTTGCCAGGCAACAAAACCCAGTGGGAAAAAGTTGACCTGTTCTAAGGTTTAGGGTTTAGGGCGATGAGCTCGGCATAATTCGAAGAAGTAGCAACTAAAGTCTGCTTCGTAGACCTCCAAGATATCGCGATATTCCTAATGGTAAAGACATAACCAATTTGGGAACGTGCCTTGTGCGGGTCTGATAAGTAACCTGCGTCAGCATATCTAACAAGGCAAGCATCATTCCAATGATCAAGGGGGAATGATCCATCCGGAGATGCATAGGGATAGAATAAGCCCATATCCGTCGTACCTTTAAGATAGCGGAAAATGTCTTTAACACCATTCCAATGGCGGCATGTTGGCGCAGCTACATCGAGCTAACAAATTCACAACAAACGAGATGTCCGGCCTAGTGCATTGAACTAAGTACAATAAAGCGTTGTTTGCACTTAGGTATGGAACTTCTAGTTCCAATAACTCTTCATCATCCTGTTTAGGATGGCATGAGTCTCGTTTAGCATCTAGCGTTCGAACGACTATTGGTGTACTCGAGGGCTTCGCTTTATCTTCATTAAAGCGTCGCAACACCTTGTGGGTGTAGTTCGACTGATGGACCAGAATACCATCAGTGGAGCGCTCAAGCTCAAGGCCGAGACAGAAACGAGTTTTCCCTAGGTCCTTCATCTCAAATTCCGATTTTAGGTGCGAGCCAATTTTCTCAAGCTCTTCTAGAGTACCAATGAGATTCATGTCATCAACAAAGACTGCAACTATCACAAATTCGGAATGTGCTTTCTAGTTAAACACGCAGGGGCATAGTTCATTATTCACATATCCCTTAATGATCAAATATTCACTTAGACGGTTATACCACATCCACCCAGATTGTTTCAATCCGTAAAGTGAACGCCTCTATCGAATCAAGAGGGTGTTCCGTGGTTAAGAACTATTTGACTCAGTCAGCTGAAGTCTTTCTAGGACTCTCATCTATATCTCTGTATCAAGATCCCCATAGAGATAAACTATAACCACATTCATAAGCTACATGTTCAGTTCTTGGGAAACTATCAAACTGACAAGGTAGTGGAACATTATTACGTCCACTACGAGAGAATACATCTCATCGTAATCGATTCCAGGGCTAATGAGAGAAGCCTTGCACTATGAGGCGTGCTTTACATCGCACTCTTTCATTCTTCTCATTACGCTTCCTTACGAATTCCCACATGTAACCTATAGGGTTCACATTGGGAGGTGTGGAAACTACTGTTCAACCACCTTTCTCTTTACTAAGGACTCTAATTCGACCTGCATTGTTTCTTTCCATTTTAACCAATATGTTCTACATCGACATTCATCAATGGAACGTGGTTCGATATTGTCGCATTTTGTTGTATCAGTGGTCACTGCATATGTGAATGTATCATCGATGATTATCTCATTTTGATTCCACAACTCATCCAAAACTAGTATAATGGACCGAAATCTCATGATTCTCGGGAGTAGGATCTGGAGTCTCTCCTGGGACGTCTCCCAAGACATATCCATAGTCCTTAACAATTTCATGATTTGGATCAGTTGAGATAGCGATAGGATTCGGTTGTGCCATGCATCTCCTCTTCTAGGGAGTGAATCCTTCGAACCGACTAATCTGCCTCGCCTCTGGCCGACGACAGATGATTGGCGCCGCCGTGTATGCTGTCTCTCTAGGACAGTACATCATTCTTACAAGCATGTTTGCAGCTGGTATATATTATCTCGTCACTTTAGCTAGATCAGAGCGGGCGTCTGGCATGCATGTGCAACACTCTGAAGATCTAGAATACATCGCACTTGCTTATCATACTGTGCGGTACGGGGATCAGGATGAGACAGAGTGGGTATAATCCACGTCAATTCGTGTCGTTCATCAGGAACGATGACGTTCTCATCTCCCCCTAACGACGGGAATACTGTCTCATCAAAGTGACATTCGCAAATATGCGAGAAAGAGATCGCCGGTAAATGGCTTGTAGAAGCACATAATAGAGGGGAATTCATAACCGACAGAGATTTCTAGCCTCTGTTGAGGACCCAATTTGGTACATTGCGGCAGTGCAATTGGCACATAAACTGCACACCCAAGAATGCGTAAATACGAAATTTCAGATTCGTACCCAGTAACCAGCTGTAACGCCAAAAAGGGTTGGGTGGAGATGGGCCTAAGCGGACCAATATGGCTACATGCAGAATTGCATAGTCCCACGCAGAAACAGGAAGCCTCGTGCTCATCACCAAGGTCCTTACGCTCAACTAAAGATTCTTTTTGAACGCTTCTGCGAGACTTGTGGGAACATAGGGGGTCATGATGTTCAACCACAATCATAAGGGACGTGCAATAATTATCGAAAACCTTCGATATAAACTCTCTGGCGTTATCAAGTCTTCTAGACTTCAATGGATAACCGGAGTGGTGAGCCCTCAATATGGGCCAGGAGTTTAGCAAAAGTAGCGTTCATGTGGATTATAGACATGTGACCAGCGAATCGGTGCATCAACCAAAACCATAAAATCTTTAAATGGTCCGCAGATTGGTTGGATTTGTCCACAAACTTTCCCTTAAATACGTTGAAGAAAAGAAGGAGAACATTAAGTATCTTTGCATGGGAAGGTAGAGTATACCTCGTTCCCAACGAGCATGCTTGGCAAAGTGTATGTAAATACACAAGATCCTTAAGAACATAGGGGTTCCAGTTGAGGATACGGCGCATCCACTTCTACCAGGATGTCCCAAACGGTCGTGCCAAAGCAAATAAGTGCTCGAGTTGGCTTAGCTTCATGCTAGCTACATGGTGCGCCCTAGCTTCATGCTATCGGCGCGACACACCTCAATCGAGCGAATGATTGTGTAATACAACTCATGCGAAAGGCGTTCCATCTTCTCCAATATACGCTCATGGCCGTATAAGTTGGAGGTAATGCAAAGATATTCCTTACCATTTTCTTCTGCGGTTACATCATGGTAATTGTTCAATCGAATATCCTTCTAACTCAATAATGTTCTTTCGGAACAGGGTGAGTATAAGGCCTCTGTGGAGGTGTGAAGTTAGATTTATATCTCCAGGCAGGGAGAATATCATGTGCAATCGCGCTGTTAGCCAGACATCTAACGTCCCACTAGACATACCTCAACATGAGTTAATTGAATCGGTCACATGATCAAGGAAACTTCTAATTCCAATAGATTCAATTAATTGATATTCGAGAACAATATACAAGTACTAAAACAAGCACCAAATACTGAACTAAATCCGAATGAGAGAGCAAAATCTCAGTTTGCTACATAATCATCGGCCAACAAGGCCGTCCCATGTCTCTCTTGGTTGCTTATCGGAGTTGTACTCATAATCAACATTAGAAGGGGCGCTATGAGTGCGCAACTAATGGATGTACCACTACCACGATAGCATATGATTGGCTATTTTGTGATTGGGAAGGATGAACATTTCCCTAACTCTTGAAATTTGGTGCCATAGAATCGCGGTTTGAGCTCCCAGAAAACGCTTATGCTTGCTCGAGACAATGGAGTGGTTCGAGCTAATGGGACGCGAGATGTTGTGCTTTTCAGCGAACAACAAAGCACTCCTATAAGAGATCATTTTAGGTCAAGTCCGGCTTGCAAAGCCCAATGAGGGATCAGATTCTACAAACTTCAAATGTATGTTTATTCACAGACTTCGAGTCTTGTAACATAAGTTTTGCCAATCATGTCTTGCTTTAGGCAAGTAGATCAAGAGATCATGCTTCTCGTGATCTCTGAATAAGAGACGAGCGTCAGTTTTGTTCATAAACAAAACAACTGACAATACTGGCATCGACAACGCCAATGGGGGAAACCATTTGGTGGGCGCGGTCTCAAAGGTCTTAGCTGAGAGCTCAAGGTCCTTACTACCATGAATCCAGCGAGATTAAAATCTATGCGATGGAAACTTGATGCTGGTGAGATTTCTCTCGGATTTAGGCATGGAAACTTCAAGTTTCACCATGCGCGGTGAGTTTTAGGAAACATCACGTTTCGATGCTCGAAACTTCAAGTTGAGACTTTTGTATGAACTGACAGTTCAATGATATTTGCGTACTCAATCGCATTGGCAAGATGCACGAGTCTTACGCAAAGAAATCATGCCTTTTGGGTCTTTCGGACCCGCATGGTTGGGCTCTAATTAGAGTGAAATCTAATTGAAAGAGGGGCAATAAAAACCCAATTTATTATTGTTTGAAAATAATAATTTAAGCTCAAAAAATGGTGAAGCCCAGCCCAAAATAATTGGGGGGAACCAACAAGGGCCGGCCCGGTTTTGGCCCAAAGTGGCGCCAGCCCAATCTCTGTCAGCCCAAAATAAATTGGGAAAAACCCAAATTAAAATAATTTGGCCCAAAAAAATGGAGCCCAGACCTCTATTCTGGAAGCCCATCCGAACAAGCGCCTGTGCTGGGCCCAATTAACAATGGCCCAATTCGGCCCAACAGTCAATAGTCCAGCGTGTTCGGTCAGTACTGCCGAACAGGGGAAAAAGGAAGCCTGGGCGAGTTCGGGAATAGCTGCAGAACGTGGGAAAGGAATCTGAGCGCGCGTTCGGGTAAGACATCCGAACGACTGAAGGGCTTGCGTGCGCTTTCGGGAATGACATCCGAACGACTTCAAAAACCCAAGGCTGCCTTGTTCGGTGGAGATTGCCGAGCATATTCAACCAGGTTAGTCTGGTTTTACCGAACATTGCTCGCCGTCGCGTGATCTGTCAGGATCGGCGGTAGCTGGAGCCTGCGGCGGTGGCGACGGCTGTACAAGCCCGTTGTTGGCGGTACTGACGCGGCGAGCTCGGCGGCACCACTGACACGGCAAGCTCGGCTGCGATTTTTGGTGAGATTTACTCGCCAGTTTCTCCAATGTCGGCGATGGATCTCAGGCGATCAATCGATTCTGGACGAGCACCTAACCCAATGGCAAACCTTAGGTGTCGCGTGCTCGTTTTAAGAACCCAACCGGAATCGATGCAAACGCAATCGGGATCGGTCGGCGGCGGCAGTTGGAGAAGACGACCCAAAACGGCGTCGTTTGCGCGTGGTTGGGTTTCACTGCTGAGCCGTGCGAGCCGTGACATGAGTGCCGGCCTTGCTTGATGGCTCGGCTCGGCTCGGCTCGGCTTCGAGAAACAGAAACTGTTTTCTTTTCTTTTCTTTTTTCTTTCACACACCACTCAACCAAATTGATCAAAAACAAAATATGTATCATAAAACAAAAAATCAAATTGAAAAATTGAGTTTTAGAATTACTTGATGAAACGTTGGGTTGAGCAAACGTCGGGTTTGAAAAATTCTGCAAGAATTCTGAGAACCAAAATCCTTCAAACCGATGTTTAAGAATTTGATACAGAAAACCTTCAAACTCCGTAAGCGTAGCGTCATAGCGTGCTGATAATGTGTTGTAGAATAATATGGCCATGGAGAGAGAAGGAGAGAGAGAGATTTCAGAATAGGAGATTCATATCTGAATGTGTGTTTACCCCTTGTATAGTGTCTGTATTTATAGTGGAGGATTCCCAGGGATTACTAACCCTAATAGGAATGGGCCTCAGAGTCCATACAGTATTCATACTTCTAGGTTTACACAGTCATACATAAACATAGTTTATAACATTTCTCATACATTTTATTCATCCCTCCTGATTTGGCTTCCGTTGGAAGTTGTGGACCTATTAGTTATTGTCAAAAAAATCTAAATCAAAGCTATATTTCAGGTATGGTTATTCATGAATGGATCTCAAGATGAATCGAAATAAAATGAATAAAAATTATGGTTGAATGCATACTAGCGAGGGAGGTATGAACGCAATACAGTTAGTTTTTCCATTAAGGGTAATTAGGTAATATTTGGGTACATTAAGATATTTTATTTAACAAAAAAGGGGGGGGGGTGGGGGTGGGGGGTTTGGTGGGGGGGGGGTTTTTTTGTTGGGGGGGTGGGGGGGGTGGAGAGGGGGGGTGGGGAAGGGGGGGAAAGGGAAGGTGGGTTGGGAATGGGGGGAGTGGGGGAGAAATTAAAATGTGAGGGGAAGAAAAAGTTTTACATAATAAAAGATATTTTTTATTTTTTTTTTTTTAGAATTAAAAAAAAAAAAAAAAAAAAATATAAAAAAAAAATAATTGAGGGGGGCTTATAGATGGTAGATGTACGTCTTTATTAAAAAAGGGGGGGGGGGGGGGATGGTTGGTTTTTTTTTTTTTAAAAATATTTTTTTTTTTTTTTTGTTTATCCCTTAATTTTTTTTTCTTTAATGGTTGAAGAGAGTTTGCATGTGAGCTTGGCAAATTTGATGTTGGCAACACAAAGAAGGAGACTAAAGGACTATATAAAGGGAAGAAGGCTAAAGGGCTACATAAAGGGATAAGAGCAACTCCACCGGACGGGCGGCAGCGCAGGCGGGCTGCCCGGCTAGCCCGTCCGGGCTCCTGTTCACGCCACACCGGCGAGGTACACATCGGGCGAGCGGCGGGCTTGACGGAAGAAGGCGGGCGGGCCGGCGACGCTCGCTCGCGCCCGCGACCGCGGTCGGTGAGGGGAGTGGGCCCCGCGCTGACGTGGGATCGCACCCACCTTTTTTTTTTATTCGGGCGCGTGTACTACACGCGCGCGTGAGGGAGCGTGGCTGGGCGGCTGAGGGGTTGTTCGGTAGTGGCGTCCGAACAACCGAATTTTTCTGAGGTTTCTGTTCGGCAGCCACTGCCGAACACCAAAAAAAGCCTAACGGCTATTTTTTTTTGAGTTTGCTGACTGCCACGTGGCAGCATCTGGTGCGTCCGCCAATATAGCCGTTGGCAATCAACGGTCCAGATGCTGCCACGTGTACTGACCGTTTGAAAATTTTTTTTTTTTTTTTTTTTTAAAAAAAATTTTTTCCCTATAAATACAATCCTTCATATAATTTCTCATACACCAAAATTAAATTTCCACTCCATCATTACACACCATTTTGCTACTTTCTTTGTCAATTTGCATACAAAATTTCCTCATCTTTTTCCAATCAAAATGTCTCGTTCCTCCAGAGCTAATGCAGCAATCCCGGGCAGTGTATGGATTGAAGCAGAAGTTATCCAGTTGTGCAAATCTTGGAAATCTGTATGTCATTGCTCGATCACCGGTACTGAAATGCGTACACCCCAAATGTGGAAAAAAATTACCCAACACTATATTGCTCATATGCCCGGTACGGTTCGAAATGAAGGAGCTCTACAAAGTCACTGGAGGAATTTGAACAAAGAATTCAAAACATGGAGGGATGCATTGAACAAAGGAGCGCAAAATACCGGGAGCGGCTATGCTTTGGATGACGAGGTAAACATTTCAGAAATTTTGTTTTTTTTAACATTATATTTTGGTATATAATTTTAATAATTTTGATGATAATTTTAATAGATAAGACATGCGCAACTGTGGTATCAATCTGAAATGAAAGGGGCTAGTTTCGGACAATGGGGCGGTTGGGACATTGTCAAGGATTGTCCCCGGTATGTACAAGTCCGCATACCGGACCCAACCCCTGAACCATATGATTTCACAGGTGAAGGTTCATCAATGGGAGCGTCATCGGGAGGAACCCCAATGGGAGATTCATCGGGAGCAACCCCAATGGAAGTGAATTTAGCCGATGATGTTGACACTATTGCAACACCTAGTTCATCGACTCGTCCTACAGGAAGAAAGGCTGCAAAAAAAGCAAGGAATCAGCCCCCCAGTCTCACCAAAGCATTGTGCGAAGAATTTGCGAGGAATTCCGCACTTCGTGTTGAAGAAGCAAGAAGAAGGGAAGAGGTCCGACAAGCAGAACGAGCAAGAGAAAATGAGCAACTGCAACAGGAACATGAATATAAAGTTATGTCAATGGATTGCACTTATATGACTCCAAATGCAAAAGCCTATTGGGCGGAGGAAAGACAAGCAATTACTCGTAGACGGAGGCTTTTTAGGGAGGCCCAAGAGGCTGAGGCTTCCGCTTGGTTTCCTCCTGAAGAGTGATTTAATTTGATGTTGTTTTTATTTTATTTTATTACCATGTAATATTCATGTTTTATTTTATTAGTATGTAATGTTAAATTTCAAATTTAAATAAAATCTGTTTTATTCTTGTATGAATAAAATAGTTGTACGAATAAAATTTGTATGAATAAATTTTATGTGTAGATTACTTGAATATAATATTGGTGATAATTTTTATACATGTTTTTGAAAAAAAAAAATTAAAAAAAATTATCGCCTGCGCCTACGCCTACATGGGTGTGCGCTGTTTTTTTGACGGAAGGCTTGCCCGATCACTATTCATCGCCTGCTCGCCTGAGGAGGGCAACAACCCACTTCGTGCCTGCGCCTGGGCCTGCATGGGTGGAAATGCTCTAAAGGTATCCACCCTCAAGCCCTTTAGCCCTTTTGGTGACATTTTAGCCCTTTAGCCATCATAATGCTAAAGATGGTTGAGATTAGTAGTATTTGAGCTGCCCTTAAATTCCATTGTTAGAAATGGTCTAAGGTGCAGTGCAGCTGGTTAAGGGGGTGATGTCTTAAGGTTGGGTTAATTAAGGGGGTGATGTCTTATGGTTGGGTTAATAATACTTTATTTATATCAGGGACTTGTTAGTAATTCATAGAAAAGTGGTGCAGTTTTTGGTTAATAGAAATTCATTTTCTTTTTTCTTCAGATATATAAAATCATTTAGGAGGTCAGTTTGAAATTTGGTGGGACTGCTTGTAGCTGAAAAAAAAAAAAAAAAAAAAAATTGCAACAGTGGTGTTGCGGTCGAGTTGTGTTCCCAGTGGAGAAAAACACAATAGCAACTGTTAAACAGTCCCTAATATGAATTTGTGTTGTGCTCGGGTTCCGTCCCAAAGAGTGCGAGACTGATATTTAGTCCCTAGAAACCCAATTTAGACACTACCAATGAAACGGTATCTGGGGTTGTCCCTTTTGTTCAAAATCCTTGTAGTGTACATCATGGGACTTCCTACAACCTACGCCATTTTCATAGATTACATTGCATGACTTCAACTTCTTTATAGAAAAATTTGAGTCATTCACTATTAGTTAACTTGGGAAGTGAGATGGAGTCATTGCTTCAACATGCAAACCGTGTGAAAACCTAATGAAAAAGACCTTGCTATGTAACGGTTCCCCTAAGCTATATTTCTTAAAATGAAACAAGCAAAAGCATGACTAATAAGTTTGTATACTAATAATTTCTTATTTGTGAAGGGTCATTGAGCACTTAACCTACTTCTGAAGTGAACTTACGTAGATTAATGTCTTATATTGGCCTGAAGCGCTACTGAAACTTCCAAGGTGTATATTTCTAGAGAACGGATGGAAAATCGTAGGACAGCAACCATTGTTGGGAACGTTACATTGACAACTGGTGATCGTAGATGCAATCTCACTAAGTACATAAGCAGATTGAAGAAATAACATCAAAACAAATTTTGGCAGCTACTTGGATTTGAAATAGTGAACCTTGCGCGTGATTGAACATTTATTTCACATGATGGGGAAGGCTTAGATACGTCACATTGAAAGCTTGGTGGACTTGCGAGAACACAAGTGTGAAAGCAAATATCCACATACATGCATAGTGGCATATATCAAGCATCAACAGGTCCTTTACATGGTTACGCAGGTATTCTGAAACCAGATGCGATGAGACTTTAGAAGTGTGAATGAGAAAAATTATTTTACCGTCACTCTCACCGTAGAGGATACAAGCAAGCACGTAGAATTTTCAGATTTGTTTGGGTTGAAGAAAAGGAAAAACACAAGGTTCATAGTCCTTTCCTGATATCAAAGGTTCAATTCTCTTAGGCCATCTTTATGCTAAATCTAACCCTCAAAAAGTACTTTTAAATTTTAAAGAAAATTACAAAATGATACTATTTAAAAGATAAAATGCCCAAAAAGCTTATGACAAGTTAAATATTGCAAAATAGTACTGTCTTGACACATGACATGATTTAATTAGTCAAAACCTTTTAACTCATTAACGCCGTTAACTAACAGCCGGTTGTAGTGGGTGGTATAAAAGTACGCCGGAAATTTGAAGAAACACCTACAAATTTGAAGGAACAACTCCTTCAGATTTGAAGAAACATATCCTTCAATTTGAAGGATCAGTATACGCGCGGGTCACTAGATTTTTCAAATTTGGTTGCCAACTGGATGGTTGGGTATTGATGGGAGGGAGCGGCAGTTGGGAGAATGCGTTTTTAGTGAGCTTTTGAAAAAGTACTATGATATGGTAATAAAATTTATGAGGTAATATTTTTAGATATAATAAATGTGGTACAGTAGTTTTTTTGTCTCATCATTATACGTATTCACGTACCGGCCAAAATCCCGAGGTTATCTTTCTCCATTTCTGGGAATTCTTGTTTTTGCACTGTAAATAGACAGAAAATAAAGATCTGAGTGACAGCGGCCAACTCACATTAAATATTTGACCGAGATAGACAAACTAACTAGCATGATCCAGTCATACATTTATTTTTTGCCTGCAAATCCATTTCAAGTACATCTCTACGGCTTCCAGCCCACATAGCTCCTTCACAACAGGCATTGTAGCGGGGACATCCAACTGGAATATAGAAGCCGACCCATTTAGGCCGCTCCACTGAAGAAGCTGCTTTCTTGATTCTCTAATGGCATCCCTTGTAGCACAGTGAACTGAAACAGCGAGAAGAAGTGGCGGCTCACCAGAAGCTGCACAACATTTCAATTTGACTTGGAACAAGGACTCGTGCATGAATTTGTGTACACTAGAAATTCTGGGGAATTCCAGAACCTACCTAGAATAGAATTTGAAAAATAAATGCACATGGATTTTCTATGTTGTACCTGCTAGTATGCACAACTGGTGTTATTATATACCTAATATGCCTCGTACAGAGTCATTTTCTTTGCCAGCATGCTAGATGAGCATTCATACTGAAAGGTACCAATTTCACTAAATACAAAGATCGGCCCTATAGGATAAGCCAACTAAACAACCTGAGGACCCATTGATGAATGGCCCTCTAATACAATAATACCATATGAACATAAATCAGACATGGGATCCTGTAATATGCTAAGTTACTGAATATTTTTTTTTCGAGTTCATGGCCAATTTAACCAAAAAAGAAGAGACAACTATAGACTGTTGCCAGTATTTATCTTCCTCACATACTTCTCTTTAGTTTCCATTTCTATAAATAACATTTGTTTTCACTCCAGTAATCGAGCACTTCAGTTTTGTCAATTGCCTAGTTTCATTAGCAGAGGCATTCAGTCAAAAGTGAGCCAAATACGAAGTGTTAAAAAGAATTGAGTGGCATACCTTTTGAAGAGAGTACACGCTTACTGTGATGGCCACTGTTCAGTATTTCAACATTGAACTGTTTAGGTATGGTGTCGATTGAGGGGATCTTATATGTCCATGTACTGTCCGAAACCACCAATCCATCTGAGTTTGTCAAGTATTCTTCAAGCAAGAAAAACCCAATTCCTTGAACAAAAGCACCTTCGATCTGCAGGAAACATGTGATCTATATCATATTAACCACATAGAAAAAGCCAGTGAACTGATAATGTGGAACATGAAACACTATACCAGGTAAAACATGCTGACGATTCTGCCCATGGAATCTCATACCTTTCAATTTGCATTGCCTCATACATAGCATACCAAATAAGACCCTATTCAACTACCACTGAGCTTACTTCGTATTCAAGAATAATTTGGAGCCATGTAAATTGTAAACTAATTTGCAGTCAGTGGAATGTGAATTCAATCTTGCTAACCTGTCCTAAATCCACAGCGGGGTTGAGACTCTGACCACAATCGTAGATAATGTCTGAGCGCAGAATTCTCGTTTCTCCAGTCAGAAGATTTACCTCCACCTATGACCAGATAGTTTTGTTGTCATTCGTGTACAAATATCAATTCGTAGAAAACTGGTATAAATGTTATTATAGCAATATGACTTGCTGTGCAGTATGTAAGCTGCATCTCTTACATCATAAGGATTGCTGTTACAACCAGGTATTTCAACCTAACTTCTACAGAGAGTATACCAAAAAACAAAGAACAAAACAATCTTCAATTCATCAACTGATTACCATTCTGGTCTTGTGCTTCTTTTAAAGGCAGTGGCTAAAAAAGGCACGTGCCAGTACGTGATCAACAGACTAACAACCTGTTAACCACTAACCTACTTCTACCAGACTAATTAACAGCTAACCACCAATTAACAACATAATGCTATCGTAACAATTGCTGAAAATTCACCAGGAGCAAGAGAACTACAATATGCAAAAATATTTCAAACAGTAAGAAGTAAGATCGTTAAGGAATGACTTACCTCACTAACAGCAGCACCATAGTTAAGGTATTCCATTGAAGCCAAATCAGGGACATAGTAAGAACTTGCTGATAAGTTCAAAGACTGCATGCTTGCCTGCATTTTGACAGAAAAATGATAGACACTAATGAAGGTATATATATAACCTTTAGAACTTTTAAAGGAAATCCAAGAGAGAGTAAGTTTCTAATTTCCGTGGCCTCTGAATCCAAATCAGAATACCTGTTGAATAAGCATCTCCCATTTAATAGAGCCCATTTGCTCCTGAAATCTTTCCTTGAGAGGGTTTAGCCTCTCAACCAAGGTATTACAGCATAGTCTAACTGCCTCACAGCTCGACTCGGATGTAGTGCTTCCAGCAGTAAACCCTCCTTGGATTAAACTCAAAGTATCAGATTGTACAACCCGTACTTTATCCAAAAGATCTTCACTACCATCACATTCAATTGAACCAAGAGCAAAAGCCGTCATCTGTTTTACCTTCGTCCAAAGCCCCTGACCCAATTCAATTCCTCCAACTTCAACAACAACAGACCCATCACTTAAGATGCTGACTTTTCCTGGAGTTGGCCTCAATGAAACTTCATGCACTATAGGTACTCGAGAAATTCCTCTTTTGTTCCATTTATTGCGTCTATTAAATTCTCTCACCATCTCAGTCCTCGAGTTAAAGCTTGAAGACACGGCCAACTTGTCCCATATCAAAGGTAGAGTATACTCTAGAGGTTCACCAGCGCTGTCTACATAAAATAAATCAAGGCTGTTATAAGTGTGAAGATTTATGTTTCTCACACAATCCACTTCCATGGAAAGAGTCGATGCTACGTGCTCAATTATGGCTTCAGCAATATATGACCCCTGCACCTCCCCAGGGGCTCGCATAGCAGACCTACTCGGAGTATTTGTTTTGCACAGTTTAATATCAACAGACAGAGCACCCCAGTCGTACTTCTTAAGTGCACAGAGAATATTGCGTCCCATGATTGGACTTATATCAGGGGACCACCCTGCATTGAGCAATAAATCAAGTTGTAAAGCTGTAATTTTCCCATCAGACTTGAATCCCACACTGTATGTTATCTTCATAGGATGCCTTCCTCCTGCCATTATCATATCAACCTTGCGATTGAGATATATCCTTACAGGTTTCTGTAATTTGTATGCTGCAAGTGCACATGCAGTTGCGACCTAAAATATCAGAAATGCAAATAAGGCCTTTTATTCCATTCAACATAAGGGGAATCAAATCATGAAAAACAACACCTACACAGACAGGTGATATGTTACGTGTGTGGTGTGCGTGCATCTGTTAAGCGGAAGCATGTTTTTGAGATAAAGCTTGTTGATTTACCATTGATTATGACGAATAAAGTTATTAGGATATAGACCAGAAACAATGTCATATTCTAAGAACCCTCACACTTGTAGGCCTCTCACCACTGATAAAAAGTGAAACACCATTGCCCGTTCACTAGAAACCCGAACACAAACTTTAGGTTACAGTTGTACGATCTGCATCCGATCTCGTACCCTAGTAGCATATAATTTGCCTCATATGTACACTTCCCTCTGGCATGGGAGTCCCCAACACTTCCAATTCGACAAAAATTTTTTAGAACATATGTACTCTATTGATTATATCTACGTTCTGTTGGAGGTTGTAGTTACAGGGATCAAAACTTCTCCTACTCTGATACCATGATAAAGTATTTTGGTCACTATTCTCAAAATTTATACCAGATTATGCTACTATGTATGTATATCTAGTTGTGTATATACATAGGCATTTTTTAAAATAACATTAGGTTCATCAATTCGACTCATGTCAATGTCAAAACCCATTTGAATGAAAATCCAACAATTACTAAGAAACATGCCATTTGCTTACATACTCTAACTTTTTATCATTGATATGTGTAACATTGTATGTTTCTCTCTATCTGGATTTGTGTCCCACACAGAGGATATGAAGTTATATGTGTAGAGGATGTTAGATTTGAATACATCGGTGACGCATTTCCTACCGCTTAAGCCCAAAAAAAGTATCGTATTCACGTTTTTCTTCAACGGAAATGGCATATTCATTCTCACCACAATAACTACATCTACAGTGGAAAACCTCAGTCAGAACTTAAATGATGTCATAAAGACGGAATATAAAAATCCTGTAGCTAAATACTCACAGGCATGGCTTTTATGGCCTTTCCACCAAATCCTCCTCCAGCTCTTCTGGTAATTACACGAACATTATGTTCAGGTATACCAAGACATTTTGCAATGGTAGAGTGTGCGAACTCAGGGGCCTGCATTGAACTGTAAACCAGCATGCAATTGTCTTCATCTGGCACAGCAAGGGCAGTTTGTGTCTCCATATAGAAATAGTATTGTGAACCAAGTTTGATCTGAAAGCCATGTATGCACAGATTTCAAAGTTAGAAGATTCTACAAAGATACCGAAAACTGAGCCAACATTATATCTTATACTCTTCTTCTTTACTTAATTCATAAGGTATTTTCTTGCATGTATAAAAGGAGCAAAAATATATTATCCAGTATCCAAATTATAAGGAACATGGAACAGTGCAAAAAGGCCGGAATATTGGGTCAGGAAGGGGACTAGAAGACAAAGCAGAATAAAAGATAAAGGTAACATACCTCAGCAGATATAATCTTGTAATCAGCTGCAGCCATTCCCTTTGATATGTCACCAACTTGTTTCGGGTACAAAAAAGGAGGGATCTCAAAAAAACTAGATCTCTTTACAGCCTCTTCGACGGATAGAATAGGTGGTTCCAGATCTTCCATTTCATAATCAATGACTGCAGAGTTTGCAACGAAATCTGCATGTTTCTGTGTATCTGCAACCTAAAAAAATTTTTCCTGATGAGTACATTGACAAACAATCAGAACAAAGAAGAAAGAACCTAGTCTATAATGACATTTTGAATTAATAGCATTTTCCATAAATTTGATTTCCAGCACATGGAATTACCACAAAAGCAAGACGTTGACCAGCACATTCAGTATGATCATCAGCAAACAGAGGTTCGCTACCAAATATGGTTTTGGACCCGATGTTCTCGCCACAGTTAGGGATGTCTTTAACAGATATTAGTGCAGCAACTCCCTCTGGATGTAGTTTAGGTTTGAAAGTTATTTCCTTCACTCTAGCCAAAGGCTCAGTACTATAAATGAACGCTCCATGTAAGCAATTTGTCGGAGACGGTATATCGTCTACATAGACAGCCTCGCCTACATCATGATAAATGAATAAGATAAGTACTTCAATTGTCAAATCTAGAAGCGCCAAGAAAGGGTATAAATATCAATGGAAAAAATACATATGGTCAGCCGAATTGAAATAAATCATGAGATGGATTACAGTAGAAACTGTTGAAACTGAAGCCATATCCCGATTGGAAAGCAATCTATAACTATTCAAATCAGGAAAAGGGAAAAAGAAAAAGGGTCAACCAGGCTCAGTGCTATAAGCTAGGGGCAGGAGGACAGAGAGACAAACAGACAGTCAGATAGACAAACAGAGACAAAGAGGGAGAGGTGGCAGGAGGAAAGTACTGTCTACCTGGTGAACTGCTTATCCACACCTGGTCATCAATTTGCATTTGGTTGATATTGGTTTAATAAAGATGTTGTTTCTCATTGGGAAGACAACATGATCACAAACAAGGGAAAAAGAACCATTTCTACAAACCTTTAAAACGACTGGATAAGAGGATAGATATCCTGAAACGGATTTCAAATGAGTATGTCGAGTCTATCATATACAATAATGTTCTCAGCTACATGAAAATCATTATACATTTTGGGTAGATAACAGGGTTATAGATGCAATCCAATGCCAAAAAAAAAGGACGAGAGTGATAGGAGCCTGGATCTAAGGATTACTTTTGTTGAATATGTAATTCTACGGACAGTTTGACAGATCATATCTACCAAAAATCAAAATTATTTACTAGCTACCACCATTAACATCAGAGAAAGCATAAAAAAGAACGCTGGTAATTAAACATCCTTATGTTCAAGTGGAACATAACAAACCTGAAGCTTGGATGAGTGCTCCGGATTTTGTAATTGGCTCACCAACTGGATAATATTCTGTATTTAATTCAAGCACCTGCTTAGCAGATGAGAGAACAGTAGGAATCGTATTTCCATAACTTTGATTCAATTTTAGCTTAGAAGCATCGGCCAAGGATCCACTGTCAACGAATGGACTGAAAAACTCAAAAAGAAAATCAGCAGCCAAGCTTACCCTGTAAGCAGGACTTGTAGTACCTTCTTCTGGAATCACAGTAGCTCTAACTAACTTAATAGCTTCATACAAAACACCAGCACTAATTATTTTTCCAGTTAAAAATTCCTCAACCTTTCTTGCTCTAATAGCATGTTTAGTTCCATAAGCACCAAAAGCCAAACAACAACGATCTACCATAAATCCATTCAAACTTTTGCAAGATGAAACCTTAGCTAAGAAGGCAGCATTTAGATAAGCTAATGCGTTTCCAAGGGGCCTGGGTGCAGCTCGATAGGTTTCAAACAGAAACATGGAATTGGCCTCTGGAGAAACTTTTCTACCTCTTTCCAAACTTGGGATTTTAACACTCAGAAGCACACTACTCGGATCCAGTGGAGGTCTCTCCAAAAATTCCTCCAACTTTATTATTTCAGATTTAGAACCACTCATTATTCCTACATCTGTGTCCACAGCAAGAAGTATTGTAGCAATATCAGAAGGAAAGCCTTTTGACTGTGCCATCACCAAATTCCCTCCTATACTAGCTGTATTTCTGACGAACCCTGAAGCTACTTTCTCCATGTGATTGGCAATTTTATTTAACACAAACTCATCTCTTGAAGGAAATTCAACTTTGTTCCTTTTTCTCAATGCTTGAATAACAATAGAGATTGTTACAATTGCTCCAATCTCGACCCCTGTAGAATCCATCCTAATCATTGATAACTCAGGAACATATCTGAGATCAATGTATGTGTCATAGTGTTTTAGCTCCTTAAAATAGCCCATCCCTGTGTTACCAACAACTAATTTCATCTCATGTCCTTTACTAAACTCATTACCTTCCAACAAGTTTTGCAGCTCCTCAACGCTAACCGGACTGGACCAACCATATCTCTTAGGATCCAAAAACATTGAAGAACTAATCTTGCTTCTCAAGAACTCAGGAAATGTACAGATCTGACCGTTATTTTTATATGGAGGCAAACTGATTATCTTTACTTCCTTACTCTCTCCCTTTTTCCAAAACGAGTTAAGCCCCAAGTCCTCCATATCAACATCAGCTGCAAAACTCTTGCAGGCATCAGCAATTGATCGATACCCGGTACATCTACAGAGGTTTCCTGAAATAGCCTTTTCAGCTTCAGCAACTGTCAGCTTGGAGAACCCAGGAGGGGGCTCGACTCGATCGGTCTTTTCAGCATTGACAAGAGCTCCAAATAGTGAAACACACATGCCAGGAGTACAAAAGCCACATTGAGAAGCATGGAAACCACTGAACCTTTGGTGAATTGGGTGGAACCCGTCTTTGTTGTTTCCGAGGCCTTCGGATGTTGTAATTGCGCATCCATTTATACTACAAAGTAGGGTGAGACATGAACTAGCAGTAAAATCATTCACTTCGTCAACAACAGGGTCATACTTGGACAGTAGCACAACACACGCACCACAACCACCTGCAACCATTATGTAATCATAAAACTTTTCTGATTTTGAAGCAGATTTATAAACAAGCATACAGGAAAAGTTTAAAAAACCTGTAATCCAAATTAAAACCAGACTTAATATGGTTATTCGCAAGACCTTAAATTACAGATTCGCCAGCATAAAAGAAGCCTGTTTAACCATAATTGCTCCGCAAAAACGCAAAGTTAGAATCTTTTAAGAGAAACACAAAGTTTATTAGAATAAATATACAGAGATACACACATAGTTCATATAAAAAAAACCTCTAATCCTCCAGCTTCTTAGAACTAGAAAACCTCCAACTCACATTAACAAGCTGTTTAAAACAACAAAACCCAGGATAATAGAAAATAGCAGTACACAAACAGTTACATTACAAAAAAGAAATTTATGACCACCTCCTTTCAATCAGCACTAGTAAGGAAGAAATGTAAAAACCCTACAATTACAGGAAAACGAAGCCCACAATGATGCCTAACAACAAACTTTGTACAACAAGTCTTCCATTTCCTCCCCTTGAAGAGATTAAGCAGAGGAAGAACCAAACCTCCACATCAGTCAGATATTGGAAAGTAATAACCAACACGGTCATTGGCTTTCGAAACCAATGAACCACTTTTTCTTTTGCTCAGTTAGGTAATAGTATAGTTACATGTAACGAGCACCTATTCCAAATTTCCAGCAAGAAACAAAACGACATTCACTACCAAAAGTAGCCAATCAACTTGTTAATCACGCACTCTTTTCAACCGAATGTTATGTATGTATATATGCGTGTGTGTGTGTGTGTGTGTGCGCGCATCAAGGCAGCATAGACAAACAAAACCCATGTGCCCCAACATGTCAATTGCCTACGACAAGTCTACAACACACTCAAAGTGCAAAACACAGGGAATTAATCACATCAATCACAACCATATTCACAAATCAATAACAAAAGTGGAGAAGCAGATTGAAACCCAAAATTGCAAATCATAACACAAAGCCTTTCTCAATTCAAGCCACAGAAAACCAAGAGGAAATGAAAGGGTAGCAGACCTTCGCCGCAGCCGAGCTTGACACTTTTGAAGCGAGTCCGAGTGCGCAAGAACTCGAGCAAAGTAGTCGAAGGGTCGACAGTAGAGAGCTCGAACCTCTCCCCGTTAACTGCAAATACCAGACTTCCGGTTTGCGGTTCCGATTCCGCCATTTTTGATAGGCGGCGGCGTCGAGCTTCAGAGGTGGAGGAGGTACAGCTACTAGGAGGAGGTTTCTCATCACTATAAACTATCAGCGGAGAAGAAGAAGAATCTAAATGTGATGTCACAATCAGAGATGTGTTTTTACTTTATCCGGACGAACAAGTTTCGTGCTTGTACCTCTCGGAATTTACCAATTTCGCACAGAAGATGACGATTTTTAGCTGAACAATAGAGATAATAAACTCAATAATTACACAGGTCAAAATCGAATCACATTTTTCCTTACGAAGATTTCGTTGCTAGTTGTTACATACGTGAAGTAAGTGCTCTTATTACTCGGCGCAAACTAAGATCGACACCGGTATGTCTCACTAAGAGCATCTCCACCCATGTTGGGTGGATTGCCTTAGGCTTAGTTTGGTGAGGCTGAAATTATAATTAAAGCTGCTTCTGCTGAAATTATAATTAAAGCAGCTGAAAAAATAAATTGCGAAGCGTTTGGTAAAATAATTTTGAAAAAGTATTGTGAATAGAAAAAAGTAGAAGTTTAGTATTTGGTAAACTTTTATACAAAATTATTGTTGTTGTGATTGTATATAAGCAGAAAATAAGCAGAAGTCGATAAGCAGCATTTCAGCAGCTTCTGCTTTCCTTCACAAATTCAGCTTTAAAAATAAGCTGGATTATAAAATAAGCAGCTTTTGATAGTTTACCAAACACAAAAATTATTTTTTAAGTGCTTTTTATTTAATTTAAGTGCTACCAAACTAGCACTTAGTCTAAGGGCAATTTGGAGGCCAACAAATTGCCTTTGTTATTTCACCCAATAAAGGCAATTTGGAAGACAATTTGAAAGGCAATTTGGAGGGCAAGGAATTGCATTTTGTTTATGTGTTAAATTTTTCCTTGCAATGTTTAATTTTTTGTTATAGTATATTAGAAATATTGTGGTATTTATAGGAAAAATAAAATTTAGGGTATTTTTTTGAAATTTTTTTAAAAAATAATTACAAAGCAACGCCAAAAATAATTGCAAAACAGCCCCAAAAATTATAAAATTACCCCAAATCAGATTTATAAAACAAACCCAAAAAATAAAACAATTACAAAATGATCCCCAAATCAACGGTCCAGATCTGCTCGGCAGATCAATCCAACGGCCCACAACCCTCGGCGCTAGTGCGTGCTGACGTCAGCATGCACTTACAATTTTTTTTTTTTAAAAAAGCTGGGTTTGTCAGCTGGCCGCGTGGGCTTTGTCGGAAGACTGCGTCCGAGACCGCAGTCTCGTCCGACGGCTATCGACGAACTCAGACTCGCCGTCGCCCCCAAACCCGTCCGATTCCCCTGGCGATTTGGCACCGGTGGAGGTGGATTTTGCACTTTCCGTCCGATTCCGCGTCCGATCGAGCGAATCGGACATCCCGGTGGAGATGCTCTAACAGAGATTGAATTAAACTAAGTGGACCCCCTCTCCTAGGTGTGGGTTCGGTCGGCATATCGTACCAAACCCCACACACCGTGTATCAACTATATAGAGCCATTTTCACGAAATTCAAACTATTATCATACCAAAATTTCGGTAACCAACATTACGGTTTGTTATTGGTATGGTTTGGTATCGGTACAACCAAATTCCTATTCAACAATTTTATCTATATGTATTTTACAAAATTAAAGTTCAAAATCCATACTTTCATTTTACCATGTTCAATTTAAGTTCAACCTACTAAACTTTAAAAGTGCTACAACCCAACATCCAATTAATCTCAAATAAAACAAACAATTCAAGAGCTCTTTTGATGTAAAATAAATAGTAAAGGCATCAACATTTTACAATACAAATTCTTATGTGATGATATCTTCAACGTTCTATGTACTTGAACTTCCGGATCGACTACAAGAAACCACCATTGTTTGCATAGTTACATTTAATAAAATATCATTAGAATATGAATCTGGATTTGCTATGGAAGTCGTCCAAGAGCGTAAAGAGAATAGAAAAAATATCTATATATACTTTGGTATTGAGTATACCATGGTTTTAGATATCCTCTACCACAAACCGTACCGAAAACTTTGGTATGGCACATTACCGTACCAAATAGTACTTGTATCGAATTTGTACCAAATCGAAATGTACCAATCGGTATGGTACGATTGGTTTTCAGTCTTCGGTTAGAAATTCCACCCCTATCCTCTTCCGCAACTTGCTATCTAGACGTTTTGGATGTGCACGGATAGAATAGTCTCATTTAAATCAGGGTTAACTGTAAGTATGCAAATATTTATCTTTACTAAATAATAAATAAAAAAAGATCATATCAACCTCCAGCAGTTATCTTAACACACTTAATATTCTCAAAATGCCCATCACTTATTTTAGTTAAATTTTCTCCTTGCATCCATTTTATGTTCTAAAAAGGTCCTTAATCAAATGTGGAATTTGTTTTACACATCTATCACTAATTTAACTTATGCAAATTAATTTTACAATACAAATTAACAAGAAAATTAAGAACAAGATGAATTTATTTCCATTGATTCATGAACATGACATGAAGCAGCCATCAAACTAGCAAGAAGTAGTAGCAAAAACACAAAAGAACCCATTACCGAAAAAGTTATGAAACTAGCTCATGATAATTCACAAGATATGAAGCCATTACACTTTGCAAGTTTCGGTGTGATGGTACTAATACCACAAGATATGACATTCGAACTTGAAGAAAAAGTAAACTAGGGTCGTGTTGGAGATGTTGGTTATACAACCTTTCTAGGGGACTTCTTGATCTGCCAAATCCTTCTTTTGGAGTAACATTAGCTCCAACCCCAAATGATCATCAATCTCTATAAATAACTAGAGAAGTTCAGTTGGCCAACTAAAGACGGCAAATTTTCTAATCAACCGACCAATCTGGCTAAAACAAGCAGGTTGGGTCGGTTAAGTAATGATAGAGAGTCCGTGGAAAAACCCGCCCACCCAAACGATGGTACAGGCACGGGCGCTTTGTCATTGCAAATACCCAATAGCATCCAACCCGACCGATAAATTCCCCTACTATTTATCTGAGCTTGCGAACCTTTTTAAGTGAGATTTGGAATCGGGTGCGCAATATTGGCCTTCATCTTTGCTCTTTCCAAAAATGAGTTGAGAAATTAAAGGGATATGAGATAGGGCTTTGGATTGGGTGCGCTACTAATGCTTGAATTTCATGAATGAAGTAGGGGGTTACAGTTGCAAATCAGAATAGATCACTCACGGATCTGGGAATGATGAATAGGTTAACTTCACTCAAACCAACAATAACTTAAATTTGGCAGGGGGTATTTTCAGGGATATGGTGCTGCATTGATTTTCTACTCAAATCATAGTTCTTTAATCTAATTGAAAAAACCGCCCAACCTGACCGGTGTATAAGAGCATGTCCACCGCAGGCCGAATCGGAGGGGTCGATCAACCAAATTGACCGAGGGCAAAGACAAGCGGCCTCCAACGCCGAAGAATTGGTCTGCGCGATCGAGAGCTCGGCGGGTGAGGGCGAAAATCGCCTTCGCCTTTGCCACCGGTTTCGACTGTGCTGACTTCAGGTGAGGTTTTCGCCTCCCTATCGTCCTCTTATCTTCGAAGCTCCTCCGCCTTGGGTTGCTGCATGTCGCTGCCGTGGCTTCATCGACAATCAGCAAGGTGAGGTTTTCACTCTTTTCAATTTGTTTTTGTTGAATTATGCCATCCGAATTTTTGATTGAAGATAGGGGTTAACTATGGCAAAATTTCTTTGGGTAGTGATTAGGTTTTTGTTTTGATTGATTAAGTTTTGAAAGATTTGAAGAGTTTCGATTGAAGGTTGGGTATTTTGTGTTTTTGTGTGTTTTTTTTTTTTTGTTTTTTTTTTTTGTTTTTTTCTTTTTTTTTTTTTTTTTTTTTTTTTTTTTTTTTTGTTTTGGGGGAGGGGGAGTGATTTTTCTGTTTTTTTTGGGGGGTTTTTTTTTTTTTTTTTTTTTGTGTTTTTTTTTTTGTGTTGGGGTGTTGGGGTCGTGTCACGTGGGAGAGGGGGGGGGGGGGGGGGGGGGGGGGTGGGGGGTTGTGGGTGGGTTTGGGGGGGGGGGGGGGGGGGGGTGTTTGTTGTTTTTCCCGAAGAGGTGGAAGTGGAATGAGTTGGGGCGCGGGGGCGGTGGCGGGCGGGCGGGGGGCCC
The DNA here is from genome assembly GCA_033992175.1 of Spiraea crenata. Taxonomy (NCBI): domain Eukaryota; kingdom Viridiplantae; phylum Streptophyta; class Magnoliopsida; order Rosales; family Rosaceae; genus Spiraea; species Spiraea crenata. Next base: position 57,096 of record JAVBHV010000007.1, on the reverse strand, counting down.
GGTTTTTGGGTAGAAAAAAGCGGCTGTAGCAGTGAATAGTTGAGTGAATAGTAAAGTTTAGTTACCTTTGACCCTTGGGGGTAGACTCCCTTTTATAGAGGAGGTGAAGGGATCATACTTTCTTTTATCCGATGTGGGATAGAGTGCACCTTCATAGTGTTATCTTTGTGACTTTGGGCCCTCGTGTAGGGCCCACCGCTTGTCGTATGAACGAGGTTAGTGGTTCTATGCGGAGCCCGCCGTGAGGCGACTCTACGAGGTGTGTTTGGGCCGTCGTACGACGTTTCGTGTGGGGGCCACGTATCTCGTAAAACGTGCTTGTGGGACTCACGGAATTACCCATGAGGTATTAGGTTGTCTTGCCATGTGGCGTAAGGGACCTACAAGGTGCCATGTGGCGCTTTGGTTGTGGATCCTATGTGTCAAGGGTGGGGCATGGTATAAACAGAAGTCCCCCAAGTTCTCGACTAAGGGGCGCACTCTTGGTCGGGGACTTGTACAATTGTCCATGCTTGACACATATGATAACCACGGGCCTTCGTTTGGGTGCATGTGAGGTAGGAGTCCCCCAAGTCCGCGGGCAAGACGTGCGGAAGCCTAAGTTGGCGGAAGCGTCGTTCGGCGGAAGCCTAAATTGGCGGGAGCCTAATTTAGGGGAGCTTCGTTCGGCGGAAGCCTAAATTGGCGGGAGCCTAATTTAGTGGGAGCTTCGTTCGGCGGGAGCCCAAATTGGCGGGGGCCTAATGTATCTCAAGTGCGAGGCGCCGGCAATGAGCTAGGCGCCGGCAATGTTTGTTGGCTCGGAGGTTCGAGGGTTCGTATCGTTGACGGGAGCCTCGTTTGGACCTCCGAATAGTTCTAAGTGCTAGGGCACGATTATTAAGAGTGATTCGAGGGTTCGAGGCTTGGCGGGAACCTCGTTTGGACCCTCGAGAAGCTTAGGGGTCGGCGGCGTCGGCAGTGAGCTAGGCGCCGGCCATGTTTGTTGGTTCGGAGGTCCGAGGGTTCGTTTCGTTGACGGGAGCCTCGTTTGGACCTCCGAATAGTTCCAAGTGCTAGGGCACGATTATTGAGCGCAATTCGAGGGTCCGAGGCTTGGCGGGAGCCTCGTTTGGACCCTCGGGTAACTCAAGGGTCGGCGGCGTCGGCAGTGAGCTAGGCGCCGGCCATGTTTGTTGGTTCGGAGGTCCGAGGGTTCGTATCGTTGACGGGAGCCTCGTTTGGACCTCCAAATAGTTCCAAGTGCTAGGGCACGATTATTAAGCGTGATTCGAGGGTCCGAGGCTTGGCGGGAGCCTCGTTTGGACCCTCGAGCAGTTTAGGGGTCGGCGGCGTCGGCAGTGAGCTAAGCGCCGACCATGTTTGTTGGTTCGGAGGTCCGAGGGTTTGTATCGTTGACGGGAGCCTCGTTTGGACCTCCAAATAGTTCCAAGTGCTAGGGCACGATTATTGAGCGCAATTCGAGGGTCCGAGGCTTGGCGGGAGCCTCGTTTGGACCCTCGGGTAAGTCAAGGGTCGGCGGCGTCGGCAGTGAGCTAGGCGCCGGCCATGTTTGTTGGTTCGGAGGTCCGAGGGTTCGTATCGTTGACGGGAGCCTCGTTTGGACCCTCGGGTAACTCAAGGGTCGGCGGCGTCGGCAGTGAGCTAGGCGCCGGCCATGTTTGTTGGCTCGGAGGTCCGAGGGCTCGTATCGTTGACGGGAGCCTCGTTTGGACCTCCGAATAGTTCCAAGTGCTAGGGCACGATTACAGAGCGCAATTCGAGGGTCCGAGGCTTGGCGGGAGCCTCGTTTGGACCCTCGAGTAACTCAAGGGTCGGCGGCATCGGCAGTGAGCTAGGCGCCAGCCATGTTTGTTGGTTCGGAGGTCCGAGGGCTCGTATCGTTGACGGGAGCCTCGTTTGGACCTTCGAATAGTTCCAAGTGCTAGGGCACGATTACAGAGCGCAATTCGAGCGTCCGAGGCTTGGCGGGAGCCTCTTTTGGACCCTCGAGTAACTCAAGGGTCGGCGGCATCGGCTATGCGAGGCTGCGGATGCGAGGCTGCGGCTGCGGTGCGCTAGCGTGCGCGAGGGTGCGGCTGCGTTGCACGGGGCTGCGGATGTGAGGCTGCGACTACTGCGCGAGTGCGCGCGCGAGGCTAGGACGAGTGCGCGCGCGAGGCTAGGGCTGCTGCGCGAGTGCGTCTGTAGCCAACCTATGGGAGCGCGTGGGAGCGCGTGGTTGGAGCGCAGAGCGCGCGTGATGGCGCGTGGAGTAAGGGTTCGGCATAGGACACGTGGCAATCATCCGGCGGCTGTCTTTGGATGGACGCCTGGGGTCTGAAGAAGGAAAAACTAGGGTTTCCGCCTCCCTTATAAGTAGGGTGAAAGTGATTTCATTTTTTCACTTTCACTCAACACACCAAAAGTTGAGAGCGACTTCTTGAGAGAGAAGGGGCGATTTCCGACGAGAAGAGCACGGCGGCGACGATATCCGGTACGGCGGCGGCGATTTCCGGTGAAGCAAGCGGCGGCAGAGTTTTCTTCAAGGTGTCGATGCCTAACTCTTTGTAAAATTTCTTTTAAATTTCCACTTGTGATAGATATGTGGGATATGCATGCGGGCTGTGCGGGATATGTGGGATATGCCAAGCACAAATATCTTGAAATGGAAATATGCATATATATGGGATACATATGCTTTACACTTGAGTGGGGCTAGATATTTATGGGTTTAAAGTATAATATACATGTAGATAGATATTTATGTGTATTCATGAGTAGCGACGCCATATGTAGTTGTTTAATATACATATTGCCGACGTTTATGGTATTTGATAATAACACGCATGTGTATAGCGTCTTACATATATATATGCATGTGTGATTATGTGTTCGGTGGTTGGTGGATATGTATGCTATTGGATCGACGCTTGTTTCGTAGTAGTAATGGACATAGAGATATATATGGATACATGTGTTACTAGATATAGCCGATGCGTATGTGTGTGGGTATAGACATATAGCCGACGCTTGTGTGATCATGTGTTTGCCTAGGCTTGAATGGGGGTTTTGTACCGAAGCCTAAGTGGGTTAGCCGATGCCTAAGCCTTTGTCATTTGCGTTCGTGTGTAGATGTCGAACACAAGTGACGACAGCCAAAAAAAAAGTGACGAGTCCCCAGCCCAATTTTCCGAGGCTTCAATGACACCTCAATCCCCATTGGCTTCGCCTAACTTGACTCCTCTAATGGTGGGGGCTCCTGGGTCTCCGGTGCCGACTTCTCTGGTTAGTCCTTATAGTGGCGAGGAATTGATGCCGCTTCAGCACGAGGCCCAGGTGTCGGTTGGACCTGTGCCGAGCTTCCAGACAGGGCAATATGGAAGTATGCTGAGGGTGTCTGGGGAAGTTTTGGAGAGGAGCCAAGGGGGTGGTGAGCCTCTAGCTGATTTGGAGAGCGATGATGAGGCAGAGGTAGACCAACCAGGGTGGTTAGTGACGATGAGAGTGAGGACGAGGCTGCAGGGTGTGAAGCGTCGGATGTTGAAGTTGTAGATGAGGGCGATGCATCTGACTTGGAGGCATCGGATGATGGAGAGGATGGGGAAGAGGTAGATGATATGGAAGGGGCGTCGGTTCAGACGGCCATTCCCCTGATGGTGGTTAGCGAGGGGAAGTCGAAGCAGGTATTCCAGGGTAGTTTTTGTGATGATCCCAGGCTTAGGAACAAGCTTACAGAGGCCGACTTGGAGGAGCTAAAGCAGCTGTATGATATTCCTCCATCCGTGAAGTGCCGTATCCCAGCCCTTGGAGAGACATTATCGAAGTCGAAGAATCCGGGAGAGACTTTGATTCTAGCCGATGCTTTTAAATACGGATTGCGATTGCCTCTGCATCCGTGGATTCGGGAGTTCATGGCTCGAGCTGGCTTCGCCCTGGGCCAATATGGAGTCCATTGCTGGCAACGGCTTTCTGCTTGCTGCGTTCTGTGGTTTCAAAAGAAGGGAGCCTTGCCCTCTCAAAACCAAATGCGATATATTTGGAAGTTGATGAAGAATGCTAGGAACAAGGATAGCATAGTCTTTCAAGCGATGGTTTCCGAGGCTTCGGACATAGATATTGGTGGGAGGGCAAGGAGAATCACGAGGGACGAGTTTGGGAGGAAGGTCAACAAGAAACAGCTGCGGAAGGAGGAAAACGCCCGAAGAAGGGCTGAGATTGCGGCGGCCAAGAGAGCGGCGGAGGAGAGGGGGGAAAAGTACAAGGCTCCCAAGAGGATAAGGGAAGCCACCTCTGAAGGAGGGTTGCCTCCGAGGGCGCATGATAGCAGGTTCATTACGGGCGTTGACACTAGTAACAAGTCGTGGAAAGATAGATTCTTTTTTGTGAGTGGGGCGTGGGAGGTTCCGGAGGGTGAGGCTGCGCCTAAACGTAGGGTTAGGGCAGACTTTAGAGCTATACCACCTGGTAGGGAACCCAACTCGTCCTCGTACTTGAATATGTGGTTTATTTGTGCGGATTGTTTAAACTTTGAACTTTGTGTTGACAGTTTAACATCTTTGTTGGCTTACGTTGCAGGAGGAGTGAAGTACGATGGCAGTTTGTTGGAGCCGAAGGAACTGGACGAGATCAGGGAGATCCTACAACTATCCGACTATCAAAGGAGCGTTGGCGTGCTCTGCACCGAGGAGAACTTGGCGGAGTGTGGATTGATAATGGGTAAGCAAGTGTTCTGTGTCAATGCTTAGCACTTTATGATTGCAACATCGTTCCGTCGATGCCTCATACTTGCGTTGTGTTTGTGATAGGTCATCCTAAGGTCACCGAAGTTGTGGGCAAGGAGGCGGATGCCGATGCTCCCGGTGCGCAGGCTCCAGTTGGAGCTCGGAAGAGGTTGACCCGGGTTGGTGCCAAGGAAGCTCCGTCCACCGTTCAAGCCTTGCCAGCTCAGGCTGAAGCAGTTAAGGGGGTGGAAAAATGGAAAGGGGGCGCCCAGGAGTTAGTCCCGAGGGCCTCGAAGATGCAGAAGGTGCCGGAGGTGCCGAAAGAGGGTGCCTCCAAGTCCACAGAGTCGGAGGCTGGAGGCTCGGCTGGAGGAAAGGGGTCTATAAACCCTTCTGTGGCAGAGGAGCTCCGAAAGAGGAGGGAAGAGTTGAAGAGGGCCAAGTCGGCCAAGTCATCGACAAGTGGGGTCGGATTTGGTGCTCCCGCCGCCACTCTTCAGGACGTGACTTCCCACACGGTCCCCAAGGAGATGTTTGCCATTCTTCACAAAGTGCATTCGCTTGGGGAGGCTAGAGAGCAGTTGGGGATGGGCTCCCCGTTCCTCCAAGGTGTTTATGGGGATTGGGAGGCGGAGATGATGGCTCCCCCGATGCCCGGCGCTCCGGAGGAGGAATATGTTGGTACCCTCCATGGTCCTGGCACTGATGCCGACGATGTGGAGGCCTCGCTGGCTATCCCTCGGGGTCTGCTCCCAGCACAGAGTGCTATGCTCCGGGGGCAAAGGGTGTCACTGCGGGATTTTGTGAACGCATCCCCGAGAGCTCGGACCGTCTTCCACCGGCACTTCTGGCTGAGCTTGGCGGCTATGTAAGTATTTCAGTTGTAGCTATCCTTTTTTTTTTCCTTTCCTTGGGTTGAATGTTTATGCTTAACCGTTGGAGAATTTTTGTGCAGTTGATGGGCAAAGTGTTCCGCACCAATGCTCGGAGCAAGAGGGCTTATGAGAGCCTGGCGGCGACGGTGAGTGCCCTCCGGAAGGAGAATGAGGAACTCAGGGTGGTGGCCGATGCTTGGGGGAATGAGGCTAAGGTCAAGGAGCTGGAGGAGGCCTTACAGCAGCGGGATGCGGAGGTAGCTCGATGGAAGTCGTCCGCCGCGGCTTACAAGAGCCAGCGGGAGGCGCTAAGGAAGGAGAAGACTGAGGTCGTGGCGGCGGCAGAAGCAGCGGCGGAAGCTCATAAGGAGGAGCTGTGGGCTTTGCAAGCTGAGAGGGACCGCATCTTCAGCCAGCTAGAGCATTCAGTGCATAACAGCGGCGCCGAACCCATGCATGTGAACGAGTACAAGTACTGGCTCGTGAAGACAAATGAGGGTTTGCCGATTAACTTCGAGTTTGAGCGGCTGGCGATGGAGACGGACATCACCCCCGTAGCGCCGCCCTAGATCCCTACTCTCTGCCCTTGGAGATTGTGCTTGCTCCTTTTCTTTGCTTGAAAGTGATTCTCTTATGTTAGAACATTTGGAGGCTTCGACCTCCTGGTTTGTAATATTGTAAACATTAAGGCATCGCCGTGGGGCGATGCTATTTATGTTCTTTTGCTTTGTGTTGTGCTTTTCAAGCTTTAATAAATCTTTGCATTGTGTTATCCGAAGGCTTTGTACACACTATAATTTTGTCATAACTTGATCATAAAACATGAAGTCTCGGATAAGGGCGAGAATAAGATATTTTATGCAAGCGACGAACTCATCTTGACTGAGGGTTAGCCTCGGGAGGCGTAATGAAATTATACAAAAGCAAGCCTCGAAAAGTAAGAGATTAGGGTAACGCTTTGTCAAAAGTGCAGCCGCTTGAGGCCTTTCATTTTCGTGGCCTTGGGAGGCAAAATGAGAGTACATAAGGGCGAGCCTCAGGAGGCCGGGATTAAACGCATGAATAAGTAATGGAAACTCGGCCGTTCGGACATATCATTAGAGTAGCCTCAGGAGGCGAAATTTAAGTACATAGCTTGAAGCCCTAGCCCGGGGGGCGAGACAAAAGTTACATGAAGGAAATGATAATAAAAATAAACGAGAGATAGCCGCCTGGGCTGTTGTAAGTGTTGGGGGCCTCAAGTTACTTGTAAAAGTACTTCAAATGGTCGCATTCCATGGGTGCCCAAGAACTTTGCCTTTGGTGTTGCGGAGAGTGTAAGTTCCTTTTCGGCAGATCTTGATGACTTCATAAGGTCCTTCCCAGTTGGGTCCGAGCGTTCCTTCTCTTGGGTCCTTGGTTGCGAGCGATACCTTTCTGAGTACCCAGTCCCCGACTCTGAAAGATCGGGGGCGAACACGCGAGTCGTAGTATCGAGTTACTCGCTGCTTGTAGGCAAGGTTCCTCATGTGGGCCTTCTCTCGGTGTTCTTCGATTAAATCCAAGCTGACGGCTAAGTTTTGCTCGTTTTGGCCCGCATCATAGGTCTCGAAGCGAGCCGTCGGCTCTTCTATCTCGACCGGGACAACTGCTTCGCTACCGTAGGCTAGTGAGAATGGGGTCTCATCAGTCGAAGTGCGGAAAGTAGTACGGTAGGACCATAGCGCTTCGTGAAAGATATCCGCCCAAGCTCCCTTTGCCTGATCGAGCTTGGTCTTCAGAGTATGCTTGATGATTTTGTTGATTGCTTCCACCTGGCCATTCGATTGAGGATGGGCCGGGGATGAGAAGAAAAGCTTGATGCTGAACTTTTTGCAGAAGGCCCGGAAGGGCTTACAATCGAATTGCTTTCCGTTGTCAGTAACGATGACATTAGGGACTCCAAACCGAGTGACAATATGGCGCCAGACGAAGCTTTGGATCTTGGCCGTTGTGATGGTCGAGAGAGCTTCGGCTTCCACCCACTTGGTGAAGTAGTCGACTGCCACGACCGCAAACTTGACCTTTCCCCTACTGAGGGGCAGAGGTCCAATTAGATCAAGCCCCCACTGAGCAAATGGCCAAGGACTGACCATGGTCGTTAAAGGTTCGGCTGGCAAGTGGGGGACAGTGGCGAATCGCTGGCATTTCTCACACTTTCGGACAAGGGATTGGGCATCCGAATGAACAGTAAGCCAGTAATACCCTTGTCGTATGACCTTGAAAGCAAGGGAGCGAGCACCAGAATGGTTCCCGCAGACACCTTCGTGGACCTCTCGGAGCACCCTTGAACCTTCGCTGGTTGTGAGACAACGAAGGCAAGGTGTGGAGAAGCCGCGCTTGTAGAGCTTTCCTTGAATGATAGTGTAACGGGCAGCCTTGTGGCGAAGCCTCCGAGCTTCTAATGGATCGGTTGGCAAGGTCCCGTCGGTGAGATATGCTCGGTATGGCTGCATCCATCCCTCCTCTGGTTGAATGTTGAATACGCAAAGGGAGAAGGAACTTGGGGTTTGCAACACTTCAACCGGGATCTTTCGCTTTGCGGGCTCGGTGAGAGCCGAGGCCAAGCGTGATAAGGCATCTGCATGACTATTCTCCGAGCGTGGGATCTGGGTGATCTCGAACTTGGAAAATTTGTTGCGGTGGTATATGACTTGAGCTAGGTATGCAGCCATAGAGGGGTCCTTAGCGGTGAAGTTTTCGGTGACTTGGTTCACAACCAATTGGGAGTCACTAAAAACTTGTAAATCATCTGCGCCTAACTCTCGAGCGAGGCGGAGACCAGCGAGCAAAGCTTCATATTCCGCGCCATTGTTAGATGTCTTGAAGGCGAAGCGTAGGGCATATTCATATGTTTGGCGATCCGGTGAGACGATCACAAGCCCAGCCGCACACCCCCCTTGATTGGCGGAGCCATCCACATAGAGCTTCCAACGGGGGCCGTCGGATGAGCTTGGTGAGGCCTCAGTGGTCGTTGCATTAGGTCCTTCAGTGAGCGCGGGCTCGGACAAGGTGGGGGTGAACTCCGAAATGAAGTCTGCAACTGCTTGGCCCTTCTCGGCTGATCTCGGCTTGAAAGATATGTCGAACTCGCTGAGTTCGACAGACCATTTCACTAGTCGCCCGGAGGTCTCTGGCTTCTGAAGCACTTGGCGCAAAGGTTGGTTGGTCAGCACTTGGATCGAGTGTGACTGGAAATAAGGCCGAAGCTTCCTAGCCGAAGAGATGAGGGCTAGTGCTAGTTGTTCAATGGCAGGGTAGCACCGCTCAGGGTCTGTCATCGACTTGCTTGTGTAATAAACAGGGTGCTCGACTCGGTCGACATTCTTGATGACGACGGAAGATACTGCTTTGGCAGAGACGGATAAGTAAAGTTGAAGCGTGTCGCCAGCCTCCGATTTGGCTAACACCGGGGCTTTACCCATATATTCCTTGAGTCCATTGAAGGCAGCCTCGCACTCGGGAGTCCACGTGATGTTCTTTTGCCCAGCCTTCAGAGCTTGGAAGAATGGGTGGCATCTATCCGTGGCTTTAGAGATGAAACGGGGTAAAGCCGCGACCCTGCCATTGAGGCTTTGGATGTATTTTTGTGTTCTAGGTGTCTTCATCTCTAGCAAAGCTTGAATTTTCTCGGGGTTGGCCTCAATGCCCCTCTGGCTTATCATGAAACCCAAGAACTTCCCCGAGCCTACTCCGAAGGCGCATTTTGCCGGGTTAAGTCTCATGTTGTAAAGCTTGAGCTGTGAAAACATTGCGGAGAGGTTGTCGACGTGGGAGGCTGCGGTCTTGCTTTTGACGAGCATGTCGTCGACATAAACTTCCATGGTCTTTCCGATAAGGTCGGAGAAGACCGAGTTGACCAATCTCTGATATATGTGGCTCCGGCAGTCTAGAGTCCAAAAGGCATGACTTTGTAACAGTAAAGCCCCCTATCCGTGATGAAAGCCGTGTGCTCCTGGTCATCCGGGTTCATGAAGATCTGGTTGTAGCCTGAATAGGCGTCCATGAAGCTAAGGAGTTCATGTCCAGCCGTGGCGTCGATAAGCTGGTTGATGTGTGGAAGAGGAAAACTATCCTTGGGGCAAGCCTTGTTAAGATTGGTGAAATCGACGCACATCCGCCACTTGCCTTTGGACTTGGGGACGACAACGGGGTTGGCGACCCAAGTCGGGTAAGTTGCCTTACGGATGAAGCCAATGTCGGATAGCTTGTCGACTTCGGCTTTCATGGCTTCATAACGCTCCCCGTCAAACTTCCGACGCTTCTGCTGGATGGGCCTTGCTTTCGGGTCGATGCTTAAGTGATGGCTTATGACATCTATTGAGATGCCAGGCATGTCGCTGTAAGACCAAGAAAACACCTCAGCGTTGTCTTTGAGGAACTTGATAAGGGATTCCCGAACAGTCGGAGGGAGATTCGCTCCGATTTGAACTTGGCGCTCGGGGAATTGGGCTGATACTGGAACCAACTCTAAGTCTCCCGCCGGCTGGGCCTGGGGAGTCTCCCTTTCGTCCCTGGGGTCTTCAGGTCGGCTAGTGAGGGTGCTGCCCAAGGGGGGCGTTGGCGCCGTCCCACTCACCGAACAAGTCTCCTTTGGGATCGGAGCCTTACCCTTAGACACCGCAGCATTGTAGCAACTTCGAGCTGCGTGTTGGTCTCCGCGGACGCTCCCAATGCCGTTTGGAGTGGGGAATTTCGTCAAGAGCATGCGGGGGTGTATCGCCGTGTCTAGCTCGCAAAGCGCGGGTCGTCCCAGGATCACATTGTAGGTCGTGGGACAATCACAGATGACGAACGTGACAGTGATTCGGGCTTGCCTTGGATAAGTCCCTATTGCCATTGAGAGGTAGACACTTCCCAAGGGGCGGACGACATCTCCCGAGAAGCTGACCAAGGTCGTGGTGTCGCGGTTGACATACTGTGGCGAGATGTTGAGTTCATCAAAAGCTTCCTTGAAGATGATATTGACAGAGCTGCCGGTGTCCACAAGGATTCGGGCGACACTGAAGTGGGAGATTTGGGCCATGATGACAAGAGGGTCATCATGGGGGCCAATGATGTCTCGCCCTTCCTCCTCTGAGAATGTTATAGGCTCCCATCCTTTCTTTGGCAACTTGGTCGCACGGGAGCCTAAGGACATAACTTCGGCCCGAGGCTGGGCCTCTCGAAGGTAATCCTTCCTTGCTCGATTCGTGCCTCCTCCAATGGTAGGTCCTCCGCTGATCATGTGGATTTGGCGAAGGGGTTGTTGGCGTGGAGCCGGTGCCGGGCGTCCAGCCAAGAAATCTCCCAACTTTCCTTCCCGAACTAAGCTCTCCACATGATCTCGGAGAACTGAGCAATCATCAGTGTTGTGGGTATTGCTCTCATGATACCGACAGAATTTTCCGGTGTTTTCTCTGTCTCTGGGGTCAGGTTTCCGAGGTCGAGCCTGAGGAATTAAGTCCCCTGCCCCTAAGAGAACAGACTCATATGAGGAGTTCAGCGCCGCGTAAGTATTGAACTTGGGCTCGTAAGGTGTTCGTCGGGGACGACCTTGCTCGGCATTCCTTTGGGGAGGCGGCGGTGGTGGAAGAGCTGGCGCCTGGTAGGTCTGGAAGACAGGCTGAGCGTCGTTCCGTCCCTTCTTTCCGAAGCCTTGGTGGGAGCTCGCATCTTTCCTCTTATTTCCGAAGGCCTGGGGCTTCGGAGTTGGGGGTGAATAAGATTGATGCTTTGAATAACCCTTGGCATATTCAATGGCGGGAGGGGCCGATATCCGACCGGTCTCGATGCTAACCGCGGCTTGCCGAGGGTCTGGAGCCGGGGGCTCTGGTTCCACAAGGCCACCGTTGTTTCGGAATTCCGCCTGGGCGTGGTCATTTGCGAGTTCCATCAAGCGATTGTAGCTAGTGTTGTTATACCTGGACATGTTGATGTCGTATTTAAATTTGCCCTTACGAAGACCAGAACGAAAGGCTTGGGCTGCCGTTTTGTCGTCGGCTTCGTAGCATCGCCCATACTCGTAGTTGAATCTTCCCACGTAACTCCGAAGTGTCTCTCCTTCCGCCTGGGTGACCAGGCTCAAGTCATTGCTGCTATAGAAGCTAGTGCTTTGGCTTCGGTGTTGGTTTATGAAGGCTTGTTCCATCTCCTCCATACTGTTTATGCTCTCTGGTGGAAGTCTGAAAAACCAATTCAAGGCGGCTCCTGCGAGAGTACTTGAGAAGAAGAGGCATTGGAACTCGTCACAGAGGCCCCGGTAGATGACCGCCGACCTGAAGCTAAGTATGTGAGCAGTTGGGTCTTCACCGGGCTTTCCCGAGTAGGTCTCCACCCTCAGAGGCTTGGTGTCGACATCTTGCATCATGCTGGTGAATGCAAGGATGCGTGCGGTGTATGGCCCTTGCCTGAGTCGAGGGAGTGAAGGGCTGGACACCTGCTGAGCCGCCGTGAGCTTCTCAATTTGCTCTCGGAGCATGCGAATTTCCTCGGCTCCTGGGAAGTCTTGGAGGTTGGCACCCGCCGTGGATGGTCCAACCGCTGCCTGCGAGGCACGCAACGGTCTTTCCAGTATGGGCTGGCGCTGTGTTCTGGGCGCAGGTAGTTGAGGACAAGACTCTGCCTCGTCTTCATCTCGCGTGGCTTGCACTGGCTTAGGCCTTGGCGGGGGACCGAGTCCTTCGGGGTTTATGTCCTCAGAGACATAGTGGACTTTCCCCTTAGCCTTTTGACGTATGTTGTCATTGATGCGGTTGTGAGCGTTGGTATAGACGACTGGCACCCCTCCGTTGCGCGCTAAGAAAATCGGCCCTTGGTAGACTGGAGATGAATTCGAAGGCCTTGGGTGCCTGATGGGAGCCTGAGTAGGGCGAGCTTGGAGGGCTTCCGCGGCTCGGGAAGTGCCAATAGCAGGGGCTATGGGACCTGGAGTCGGGAATTCTGGAGTTTCAGGCGTTCGTTGAGGGGGAGTTTGTGCTGCCCCATTTCGCTGCTCCACGATCTGTTCCCTCATCCTTTGCAATTCGCGCCTGGCTGCAATGAGCTCGTCCGTAGAACTCCTATACGTATCGTGTATGACTCGGTTGACGTGGGTGAGCTCGGCGTTGTGCTTGTTGGTGGCCTCGAGGGTCTTGGCAAGCTCCTCCATTCGAGCCATCATACTAATTCGAGAAGGTTTATGGGCCCTCTCTCGCTGAGTTCCCTCGGCTTGCGAAGCCTCGGCTACATGGGAGCTCTCAGCGGCAGGTTCATCAACTTCCTCGCGGTCGCGTTGGCGACCTTCCTCGGTACGAGGGTTGAGGAGGTCTCTAGTGGTCCTCTTCGGATTCGGCGGAAGATTGGACGTTGACATTGTCTTAGAAGAGTGGTAAAACACGGGGGAAGTAGTTGGTTTCCCACAGACGGCGCCAAACTGTTTGTGTCAAAATCTAGGGATCTTGACACGTCACAGTAGAGAGGACGTGGAAGCGGGGGCTTCCACGTTGGGTGCGAGTTTTGAAGTAGTTTCGGGGAGGCGAGGTGTTTGGTGCTTCTTCGAATAACCTGTAAAATGGACTAAGTGTTAAGCTCGGAGCACCGGTGTGGTGCCGGCCGAATGGGCTTCGATGCTTAAGTCAGAAAGAGCGACTGTAGCTGTGAATAGTCGAGTGAATAGTAAAGTTTAGTTACCTTTTACCCTTGGGGGTAGACTCCCTTTTATAGAGGAGGTGAAGGGATCATACTTTCTTTTATCCGATGTGGGATAGAGTGCACCTTCATAGTGTTATCTTTGTGACTTTGGGCCCTCGTGTAGGGCCCACCGCTTGTCGTATGAACGAGGTTAGTGGTTCTATGCGGAGCCCGCCGTGAGGCGACTCTACGGGGTGTGTTTGGGCCGTCGTACGACGTTTCGTGTGGGGGCCACGTATCTCGTAAAACGTGCTTGTGGGACTCACGGAATTACCCATGAAGTATTAGGTTGTCTTGCCATGTGGCGTAAGGGACCTACAAGGTGCCATGTGGCGCTTTGGTTGTGGATCCTATGTGTCAAGGGTGGGGCATGGTATAAACAGTTATAAAGAACAGATTTCTCAGAAACTTTTATGAAGAAGCTTTGTTCATCGAACCACTGGAAATTGATATGCAAAATGTTTGAATTTTCTCCAGAAATGTGACTGTCCTCCCAATTGCCCTCCAAATTGCGTTTTGGGGTCGAAACAACAAGGGAAATTTCTTGCCCAATTTGTACCAATTTCCTTAAGGCAAAGGCAGGGTTTGGGGTGGGCATGCTCTAAATGGGTTAGGTGGATCGGGTTGCTCATTTACCTGATGGTTTTGGGTTAATATTCCGACTATCCCTAGTTTACTGCTGGTTTGGGGTCCAACCCGTCTACCCTTCTACATCTAATTTTTTTTCTTCCAAATTTTCTTCTTTTGGCCTAGCATTACCCCAAGCCTAAAAAGATCCCCCATTCCTACCAATATATCTCAGTAGTCCAATCAGCTACGAAATAAGGACTTCTCTATCTATTTTCCTTTTCAAATTCTTCTATTGGTAGCATTACTCCAAACCCAAAATGATCATCCATCCCTATTAATAAACATGCGAAGTCCGTTTGGGCACCAAATAAAGACTTCTCAATTTTTTTCTTTTCAAATTATTCTTTTGGATTACCATCCCCCAAACCCAACATGATCATCTATCCCTGCAAATAAGCCTCCATTTGGCCATTAAATAGGAACTTCTCTAACTATTTTCCTCTTTAGATCTTCTCTTGGTCTAATATTGCCCCAAATGTAAGATGATCGTCATTCCCTAAAGAAATAGCTGAGAAGTTTATGGTTCCTATTTAAATTTGCTTTTATAAATCCTTCGTTTGCTCTAACATTACCCATGTCCAAATTTTATTAAACATGAGAAGTTCATTTGACCACAAGTTAAGGTCTTCTCCATCTAGTTTTCTTAAAAAAATTTATCTTTTCATGGAAAATTTTGAGAATTAACCCATTGTTGCAGTATTGATCATCAACACAAAAGGTTAAGAGAGAGATGTCTATATATAAAAAGAAGAGAGCTAATATGTGTCAAGGTGTGTTTGCCTTCTTGCACTGTGCATTTATTTATAGTGAACCATCTTAGAGTTTACCAATCCTAATGGGATTAGGCATGTCTGTTATAGAGTCCATATAGGTTTCCTACTTCTAATTTACACAATCATACCTAAGTACAATTTCCTACAAGCCTTGAGTGTGGGTTTAAGGCTTAGGGTTTATGAAAGAATAGTATTTGGGACAGTTTTTATTGAAAAAGAATTAAACACAGCTACAAAACGTCGTTCCCAAATGATTTGACCATCATATGACCACAGAATCTCAACATGAGTTTTTGCCACTGCCTGGACATCAGGCAATGCATGTGGAGTAAATGGGTCGTTTCTCATTGAAAAAGAATCAAATACGGTCACAAAAACGCTATTATCAGCTTTTAGGTGAAAACCGAAATTGTACCCAAATGAGTTCACCATCGTATTCCGAATTGAGTTGCTTTCTTAGTTATAATATTATGCTATGCAAGAACAGTTACTAGGTCAGTTGTTGAAAAAGAATTAAACACGGTCACAAAAACGCCGTTCTCTTCTTTCAGTTGAAAACCAAATCATACCCAAATGAGTTGACCATCATATGACCACGGATCCCGACACGAGTTCCTACCACTGTCTGAACATCAAGAAATCTATGAGGAGTAAATGGGTCATTTCTCATTGAAAAAGAATCATATACGGTCACAAAACCGTTGTTCTCTTCTCTTAGTTGAAAACCTAAATTGTACCTAAATGAGTTGACCATCGTATTCCGAATTGAGTTACTTCCTTAGTTACGACATCAGGCTATGCAAAACCAGTACTTGGTTCAATATTTGTTGAAAAAGAATTTAAACACAGTCACAAAAACATCGTTCTCTTCTTTTAGTTGAAAACCGAAATCGTACCCAAATGAGTTGACATTCGTATGACCACGGAATCCCGACATGAGTTCTTGCCTCGGTCTGGACATCAAGCAATGCATGAGGAGTAAATGGATCATTTTTTTTTGAAAAAGAATGAAATACAGTCACAATGATGTTCTCTTCTTTTAGTTGAAAACCGAAATCGTACTTGAATAAGCTGACC
This sequence comes from Spiraea crenata, assembly GCA_033992175.1. Lineage (NCBI taxonomy): Eukaryota > Viridiplantae > Streptophyta > Magnoliopsida > Rosales > Rosaceae > Spiraea > Spiraea crenata. Next base: position 41,370 of record JAVBHV010000007.1, on the reverse strand, counting down.
ATCATGATCTGAATTGAGTTGTTTCCTTAGTTACAACATCAAGGTATGCAAGAATAGTAACTGAGAACGTAACTTACCGAGAAACAACTTAAGGCGTGAATGGAATAGTAGGACTTTCTGACCTACGACAAAAGTCTTGTGATGGATCATGTTGTAGATGCATGAACTCTCGTATGTGTTGTTTCAGATTTTCTTAAGCTCATTTAATTGTAACTTCCGATGAATTCCAGCTTTATCTAAATCCATATTATATTGCTTGACTGTCCAATATGCTTTGTGTTCTAACTCTACTGGAAAATGGCACAGTTTTCCATAAACCAGCCGAAAAGGAGACATCCCAATAGGTGTCTTGTAGGCTGTCCTATATGCCCAAAGTGCATCATATAATCTCAAATTCCAATCCTTTCTATTCGGTTGCACAGTTTTCTCCAAAATGAGCTTGATTTCATGATTAGATACCTCTGCTTGTACACTTGTTTGTGGATGATATGGCGTAGAGACTCTGTGCATAACATTGTACCTCTATGGTTACTCTATGGAGGATCCAAACAAACATCTAATTAATGGAGTTTCAGTTCATGTGCTCTAAGCTAATGAAGACATTCTTAAGCTGAAGGCTTCCCTTTTTTGCTAGCTGACTGTGCAAAGGATTGGCGCTATGAACTGCCTAGTGAACACATCAAGTTGGAATGCAAAGATGAAAGTTTTCTTGAGAAATATTTCTCTACATCTCGAGTCATCATGCTAAGAAAGAAGATTAGAGGTAGACAACAGGTGCATGATGAATCCTATGCAGCATACTATGTCCACAACATCAAATGAAGGATGAGAATCTCCTTGCTTCTCTGAAGGGCTCCTTCCTCTCGAGCGCCAAATGTTAGATACTTTTGCTGGAGGATCCTTTGTGGACAAGTCACATGAAGATGGAAAAGCGTTGATCGCTAATCGTGCCCTAAATGCCCAACAATATGAGAGCATTGGACCTTCTACCCGTAAAGTCAACGAGGTAAGTACTATTTCGAATTTGGAAGAACAAATTTCTAAACTTACCTCTCTTGTGTCTCAGGTTGTGACTCCCAAGGTTCATGGTGTGGCACAAGTTTGTGGAGTATTCTCTATGCAAGGGCATGCAACTGACAGCTGCCCACAACTGATTGAAAATGGTGGATGGTCTGCCAAAGCCAAAGGCTTCCAACAAGGACAAAACAGGCCAAGAAACGATCCATTTGCAGCCACATACAATGAAGAATGGAAAAACCATCCGAATTTCCATTGGAGCAATACTGAAAACGTTCAAAAGCCTCCACATGGCAATTACAATCGTCCTCCACCCGGCTTCTATCAAAAACCTCAGGCTCCTCTAAACCCTTCTTTTTCAAATTCTAATAATTATGATGAGATCATCAAGGGAAAATTCTACAGTCCGCCAGGGCTTTTTAAGAGTAATTTGGGAAAATATGTGCAAGGCACATAATGTTTTTAAACAAAAAAACAAGTAGGTGGACTAATCCACCTGGCGGACCGTAGAAAGTGCCATCATCAAGACTCTAACCGCCTACTCAACCTTTGATGTATGGACAAAATAATAACAACAATTAGATTGCACTCATCAACAAAGACATAGTTGAAATGAAGAAGCAGATGAGCCAGATTGTGGACTTTGTGAGCAAAATCCATGAATGTGGGAAACTTCCAAGCAACACCCAACCAAATCCAAAAGGAGGTTTTGAAACTGCCAATGTTGTGACTACAAGGAGTCAAAAAGTCTTTGTAGACCCACCAAGGCTGCTAAAAACGTCCCTATGCAAGTTGAGGAGGAAGAAGAGACCAGGATATCGAAAAAGGGAGGAGAAAAGGACCCTGCCACGTCCAAAGAAGAGACCAAGATGTCACCACCTCTTGTGCAACAATCAAATCATAAGGGTAATGATTCTAATTAAATTAATTCAATTAGTGCTAACCCTACTTCCTCTTGCTTGCCCTTCCCACGCAGATTTGATAAATCCAAGAAAGATGAAAGCGAGAAGGCGATCTTGGAAACGTTCAAGAAAGTGCAAGTGAATATACCTCTTCGTGATGCTATAAAGCAAGTTCCAAAATATGCTAAGTTTTTGAAGAAGCTTTGTAAAACAAGGAGACATATTCGTGAAAAGAAAGTAGTGAAGGTTAGTGGGAACGTCTCAGCTGTGATTCAAAGGAAACTCGTTCTCAAAGGCAAGGATCCGGGAAGCTTCACCATTCTATGCGTCATTGGAAACATGAGGTTTGAAAGACCTATGTTAGACCTAGGTGCTTCTATAAATGTCATGCATTATTCTGTTTATGCATCTCTAAGTATAGGAGAACTTAAAACTGATAATGTAATAATTCAATTAGCGGATAGGTCTCATGTGTACCCAAAAGGGTTGTTGGAAGACGTTCTTCTGCAGGTGAATGATTTGATTTTTCCAGCTGACTTTTATGTTGTGGAGTTGGAGAAGTCACCTTTGAATTCAACGCCCTTACTGCTAGGCTACCCCTTTATGTGGACATCGAGGAAGAAGATTGATGTTTATGGTGGCTCTTTGACCATGGAATTCAATGGAGATGCGATAGGATTCAACATATTTGAAGCTATGAGGTATCCGTTAGATCAAGTTCAATCTTGCTTTTCTATTGACATTCTTGATTCACTCTACGCGCAGAAGTTTCTCCAAGCTTTGAATGAGGACATTTTGGTTACAACCATTAAGCAAGGAGCTGGATTTACAAGTAGTGGCAACCCCATTCCTCCAAAAGAGCTCACAACATCACTTGACAATGCCGCCATGGAAACCGTGGCTTCTCTTGAGACGTTGCCATGTATGAAGTACTCTAACCCTTTGTCAATTGAGTTATCTACTAGTAAACCTCTTCCATCTGTGATTCAGGCCCCAAAATTTGAGCATAAGGGTGGGCTGCGAAAACCTTTTAACATGGGCATGGTTTAGGTTCTATTTGCTTCAAAACCTTTCTCTGTGCTTATGTTCTGCATTGCATGCTAGAATCTGTTTTACATTCAGGACATTGTACGATTTAAGTGTGGGGGGAAGGCTAATCGATTTACAGAATCAATTTTAAAAAATTAAAGAGAAAACAAAAAAAAGTTTTCGTTTTTGGTTTGTTTTGAGTCATAGAATCCTTCCAAAGTTGATGATGAGGACTGAACTTACATGCATTAAGATGACGCATAATCATTACTTAAAGTCTATGTAGTCTTTGGTTAGTCTGTGTACATCATTATTCTGTAAGAAACTTTGAGCACATAGCCAATAATTGACAAGGTATAGGTTTAAATGACCTGAGCATGTGATCACTTGGAATAAACCTACCCTTATGTGAGATTTTGAGACTTAATAGTACAGTGACCATCATATTCGCAATTGAGTGGCTGCATTTGTTGGGACATCAATCTATGCATGAACAATAATGTGGTCAGTTTTTGTTGAAAAAGGAGCAAATACGGTCACAAAAACGTAGTTCTCCTCATGGTGTTAAAAACGGAATGAGTACCCAAATGGGTGTCCATCATAATCGGAATCGAGTTGCTGCTTTATTCTGACATCAAGCTATTCATGAACAGTATTTTGGTCAGTTTTTGTTAAAAAAAAAAAAGAAAATACGGCCACGAAAACGCTGTTCTCTTCCTCGTGTTAAAAACCCAATGAGTACCCAAATGGGTGTCCATCATATTCGGAATCAGGTAGCTGCATTTGTTGGGACATCAAGCCATAAATGAACAATAACGTGGTCAGTTTTTGTCGAAAAAGGAGCAAATACGGTCACAAAAATGCTGTTCTCTTCCTTGTGATAAAAACGGAACGAGTACCCAAATGGGTGTCCATCATAATTGGAATCGAGTTACTGCTTTTATTACGACATCAAGCTATGCATGAACAGTTTTTTGGTCAGTTTATCTTGAAAAAGGAGAAAATACGGCCACGAAGACGCTGTTCTCTTCCTTGTGTTAAAAACCGAATTAGTACCCAGATGGGTGTCCATCATATTCGGAATCAAGTTGCTGCATTTGTTGGGACATCAAGCTATGCATAAACAGTAATATGTCAGTTTTTGTTGACAAACGAGCAAAATACGATCACGAAAACACTGTTCTCTTTCTTGTGTTAAAAACGGAATGAGCATCCGAATGGGTGTCCATCATAATCGGAATCGAGTTGCTACTTTTATTACGACATCAGGCACTATATGAACAGTAATTTGGCCAGTTTTTGTAGAAAAAGGATTAAATACGGTCACGAAAACGTTGTTTTCTTCCTTGTGTTTTGCTCCTTTTGAACAAAAACTGACCAAGTTACAGTTTATGGATAGCTTGATGTCTTAACAAAAGCGGCAGCTCAATTCCGAATATGATGGTCACTCATTTGGGTACTAATTCAATTTTTAACACTAGGAAGAGAACAGCGTTTTCATGACCATATTTGCCACTTTTTTAAAAAAAAATTGACCCAGGTACTGTTCATGCATAGACTGATGATGTCAAAAAAGCGGAAACTCTGTTCAGAATAGGATGGTCACTCAGTTCGGTACTCATTCGGTTTTTAACACAAGGAAGAGAACACCGTTTTCGTGACCGTATATGCTCCTTTTTAAACAAATACTGGCAAAGTTACTGTTCATATAAAGATTGATGGTGTCACCAAAGCGGAAGCATAGTTCGGAATAGGATGGTCGCTCAGTTGGGCACTCATTCGGCTCATTCGGTTTTTAACACAAGGAAGAGAACAGCGTTTTCATGACGGTATTCACTCCTTTTTCAGCAAAAACTGGCCAAGTACTGTTCATGCTTAGATTGCTGTTTTCACCAAAGCGGAATTTCAGTTCGGAATAGGATGGTCGCTCAGTTGGGTACTAATTCGGTTTTCAACACAACGAAGAGAACAGCGTTTTCGCGACCGTATTTGCCCCCTTTTTTGCAAAAACTGGCCAAGTTACTGTTCAGGAACAGATTGATGGTGTCACCAAACCAGAAACTCAGTTCGGAATAGGAGGGTCGCTCAGTTGGGCACTCATTCGGTTTCTAACAAAAGGAAAAGAACAGCGTTTTTCGTGACCGTATTTGCTCCTTTTTCAACAAAAACTGGCTAAGTTACTGTTCATGCACAAATTGATGTTGTCACCAAAGCCGAAACTTAGTTCGGAAAAGGATGGTCTCTCAGTTGGGCACTCATTCGGTTTTTAACATAAGGAAGAGAACATCGTTTTCGTGACCGTATTTGCTCCTTTTTCAACAAAAACTGGCCAAGTTACTGTTCATATACAGATTGATGTTGTCACCAAAGCAGGAAACTCAGTTCGGAATAGGATGGTCGCTCATTTGGGTACTCATTCGGTTTTTAACACAAGGAAGAGAACATCGTTTTCGTGACCGTATTTGCTCCTTTTTCAGCAAAAACTGGCCAAGTTACTGTTCATACATAGATTGATGTTGTCACCAAAGCGGAAACTCGTTCGGAATAGGATGGTCACTCATTTGGGTACTCATTCGGTTTTTAACGCAAGGAAGACAACAGCGTTTTCGTGACCGTATTTTCTCCTTTTTCTACAAAAACTGGTGAAGTTACTGTTCACTCTTAGATTGATGTTGTCACCAAACCGGAAATTCAGTTCGGAATAGGATGGTCTCTCAGTTGGGCATTCATTCGGTTTTTAACACAAGGAAGAGAGCAGTGTTTTCGTCACCGTATTTGCTCCTTTTTCAACAAAAACTGGCCAAGTACTGTTTCCTGTGCAGATTAATGCTGTCCCCAAAGTGGTAACTCAGTTCGAAATAGGATGGTCCCTCAGAAGGGTACTCTTTCGGTTTTTCGGGACTGTATTTGTTCCATTTTCATCAAAAACAGGCCAATTTACTATTCATGTACAGATTGATGTTGTCACCAAAGAGGAAACTATGTTCGGAATAGGACGGTCACTCAGTTGGGTACTCATTCGGTTTTTAACACAAGGAAGAGAACAGCGTTTTCGTGACCGTATTTGCTCCTTTTTCAATAAAAACCTGCCAAATTACTGTTCATGATGAGATTGATGTTGCCACGAAAGCCGAAATTCAGTTCGGAAAAGGATGGTCGCTCAGTTGGGCACTCATTCAGTTTTTAACACAAGGAAGAGAACATCGTTTTCGCCACCGTATTTGCACCTTTTTCAACAAAAACTGGCCAAGTTACTGTTCATCTACAGATTGATTTTGTCACCAAAGCGGAAACTCAGTCCGGAGTAGGATGGTCGCTCAGTTGGGCACTCATTCGGTTTTAAACACATGAAAAAGAACAGCGCTTTCGTGACCGTATTTGCTCCTTTTTCAACAAAAACTGGCCAAGTTACTGTACAGATTGATGTTGTCACCAAAGCGGAATTTCAGTTCAGAATAGGATGGTCGTTCAGTTGGGCACTCATTCGGTTTTTAACAAACGGAAGAGAAAAGCATTTTTCGTCACAGTATTTGCTCCTTTTTCAACAAAAACTGGCCAAGTTACTGTTCACTGTTAGATTGATGTTGTCACCAAAGAGGAAATTCAGTTCAGAATAGGATGGTCGCTCAGTTGGGCACTCATTCGTTTTTTATTACAAGTAAGAGAACAGCGTTTTCTTCACCGTATTTGCTTCTCTTTCAACAAAAACTCTTCAAGTTACTGTTCATACTTAGATTGATGCTGTCACCAAATCGGAAACTCAGTTCCGAATAGGATGGTCGCTTAGTGGGGTACTCATTCGGTTTTTAACACAACAAAGCGAACATCGTTTTCGTGACCGTACTTGCTCCTTTTTCAACAAAAACTGGCCATGTTACTGTTCATCTACAGATTGATGTTGTCACCATAGCGGAAATTCAGTTCGGAATAGGATGGTCGCTCAGATGGGCACTCCTCAGTTTTCAACACAAGGAAGAGAACAGCGTTTTCGTCATCGTATTTGCTCAATTTTGAACAAAAACTGGCCAAGTTACTGTTCATGTACAGATTGATGTTGTCACCAAAGCGGGAACTCTTTGGAAGAGGATGGTCACTCAGTTGGGTACTCATTCGGTTTTTAACGCAAGGAAGACAACTGCGTTTTTGTGACCGTATTTGCTCCTTTTTCTACAAAAACTGGTGAAGTTACTGTTCACTCTTAGATTGATGCTGTCACCAAACCGGAATTTCAGTTCGGAATAGGATGGTTCCTCAGTTGGGCATTCATTCTGTTTTTAACACAAGGAAGAGAGTAGCGTTTTAGTCACCGTATTTGCTCCATTTTCAAGAAAAACTGGCCAAGTACTGTTTCCTGTGCAGATTAATGCTGTCCCCAAAATGGCAACTCAGTTCAAAATAGGATGGTCGCTCAGTTGGGTACTCATTCGGTTTTTAACTCAACGAAGAGAACATCGTTTTCGCCACCGTATTTGCAACTTTTTCAACAAAAATGGCCAAGTTACTGTTCATCTACAGATTGATTTTGTCACCAAAGCGGAAACTCAGTCCGGAGTAGGATGGTCGCTCAGTTCGGCACTCATTCGGTTTTAAATACATGGAAAAGAACAGTGCTTTCGTGACCGTATTTGCTCCTTTTTCAACAAAAACTGGCCAAGTTACTGTTCATCCATAGATTGATGTTGTCCACAAAGCGGAATTTCAGTTCGGAATAGGATGGTCGTTCAGTTGGGCACTCATTCGGTTTTTAACACACGGAAGAGAAAAGCGTTTTTCGTCACAGTATTTGCTCCTTTTTCAACAAAAACTGGCCAAGTTACTGTTCACTATTAGATTGATATTGTCACCAAATTGGAAATTCAGTTCAGAATAGGATGGTCGCTCAGTTGGGCACTCATTCGGTTTTCATTACAAGGAAGAGAACAGCGTTTTATTCACCGTATTTGCTTCTTTTTCAACAAAAACTCTCCAAGTTACTGTTCATACTTAGATTGATGCTGCCACCAAATCGGAAACTCTGTTCCGAATAGGATGGTCGCTTAGTGGGCTACTCATTCGGTTTTTAACACAACAAAGAGAACATCGTTTTCGTGACCGTACTTGCTCCTTTTTCAACAAAAACTGGCTACATTACTGTTCATCTACAAATTGATGTCGTCACCATAGCGGAAATTCAATTCGGAATAGGATGGTCGCTCAGTTGGGCACTCTTCGGTTTTTAACACAAGGAAGAGAACACCGTTTTCGTCACCGTATTTGCACATTTTTGAACAAAAACTGGCCATGTTACTTTTCATGTATAGATTGATGTTTTCACCAAAGCGGAAACTCTTTGGAAGAGGATGGTCACTCAGTTGGTTGCTCATTCGGTTTTTAACAGAAGGAAGAGAATAGCGTTTTCGTGACCGTATTTGCTCCTTATTCAAAAAAACTGGTGAAGTTACGTTCACTCTTAGATTGAAGCTGTCACCAAACCGGAAATTTAATTCGGAATAGGATGGTCTCTCAGTTGGGCATTCATTCGGTTTTTAACACAAGAAAGAGAGCAGCGTTTTCGTCACCGTATTTGCTCCTTTTTCAACAAACTTTGGCCAAGTTCTCTTTCCAGTGCAGATTAATGCTGTCCCCAAAGTGGAAACTCAGTTCGGAATAGGATGGTCGCTCAGTTGGGTACTCATTCGGTTTATAACTCAACAAAGAGAACAACGTTTTCGTGACCGTATTTGCTCCTTTTTCATAAAAAACTTCCAATATACTGTTCATGTACAGATTGATGTTGTCACCAAAGTGGAAACTATGTTCGGAATAGGACGGTCACTTAGCTGGGTACTCATTCGGTTTTTAACACGTGAAAGAAAATTGCGTTTTCTTGACCGTATTTGCTCCTTTTTCAACAAAAACCGCCCATTTACTGTTCATGATGAGATTGATGTTGCCACAAAAGCCGAAATTCAGTTCGGAACAGGATGGTCGCTCAGTTGGGCACTCATTCGGTTTTTAACACAAGGAAGAGAACATCGTTTTCGCCACCGTATTTGCTCCTTTTTCAACAAAAACTGGCCAAGTTACTGTTCATATACAGATTGATTTTGTCACCAAAGCGGAAACTCAGTTCGGAGTAGGACGGTCGCTCAGTTGGGCACTCATTCGGTTTTTAACACAAGGAAAAGAACAGCGCTTTCGTGACCATATGTTCTCCTTTGTCAACAAAAACTGACCGAGTTACTGTTCATCTATAGATTGATGTTGTCACCAAATCGAAATTTCAGTTCGGAATAGGATGGACGCTCAGTTGGGCACTCATTCGGTTTTTAACACACGGAAGAGAACAGCATTTTCATCACTGTTTCTGCTTCTTTTTCAACAAAAACTGGCCAAGTTTTTGTTCATACTTAGATTGATGTTGTCAGCCAAGTGGAAGTTCAATTCGGAATAGGATGGTCGCTCAGTTGGGCACTTATTCGGATTTTTACACAAGGAAGAGAACAGCGTTTTTGTCACAGTATTTGCTCCTTTTTCAAGAAAAACTGGCCAAGGTTCTGTTTTTACTTAGATTGATGTTGTCACCAAAGCGGAACTTCAATTCAAAAGAGGATGGTCGCTCAGTTGGGCACTCTTTTGGTTTTTAACACAATGAAGAGAACAGCGTATTCGTGATCGTATTTGGTCCTTTTTCAAGAAAAACTGGCCAATTTACTGTTCATACTTAGATTGATGCTGTCACCAAAGCGAAAATTCAGTTCGGAATAGGATGGTCGCTCAGTTGGGCACTCATTCGGTTTTGAACACAAGGAAGAGAACATCATTTTCGTCATCGTATTTGCTCCTTTTTCAACAAAAACTGGCCAAGTTACTGTTCATGTACAGATTGATGCTGGCACCAAAGCGGAAACTCAATTCGGAATAGGATGGTCGCTCAGGTGGGCACTCATTCGGCTTTTAAAACAAGGAACAAAACAGCGTTTTAGTCATCGTATTTGCTCTTTTTCCTAGAAAAACTGGCCAAGTTACTGTTCATACTTAGATTGATGTTGTCACCAAAGTGGAAAGTCAGTTCCGAATAGAATGGTTGCTCAGTGGGGTTTCATACGGTTTTCAACACAACGAAGTGAACAGCGTTTTCGTCATCGTCTTTGCTCCTTTTTCAAGAAAAACAGGCGAAGTTTCTGTTCATACACAGATTGATGGTGTCACCAAAGTGGAAGCTCATTTCGAAATAGGATGGTCACTCAGTTGGGCACTTATTCGGTTTTTAACACAAAAAAGGCACCAGCGTTTTCGTGACCTTATTTGCTCCTTTTTAAACAAAAACTGGCCAAGTTACAGTTCATACTTAGATTGATGTTGTCACCAAAGCGGAAACTCAGTTCCGAATAGGATGGTCGATCAGTGGGGTACTCATTCGGTTTTCAACACAACGAAGAGAACAGAGTTTTCCTGACCGTCTTTGCTCCGTTTTCAACAAAAACTTCCCGAGTTACTGTTAATGAGTTGGTTGATGTCATCACACAAGCTGCAACTCGATTCGGAATTTGGTGGTCACTCATTTGGGCACTCGTTCGGTTTTTAACACAGGGACGAGCACAGGGTTTTCGTGACCGTCTTTGCTCCGTTTTCAACAAAAACTTACGAACTTACTGTTCATGAGTTGGTTGACGTCATCACACATGTAGCAACTCGATTCAGAATTTGGTGATCACTCATTTGGGCACTCGTTCTGTTTTCGTGGCCGTCTTTTCTCCATTTTCAACAAAAAGTTACTAAGTTATACTAAGTTACTGTTCATGCGTAGGTTGGTGTCGTGGCAAAAGCAGAAGCTCGATTCGACATCTGATGGTCACTTATTTGGGCACTCGTTCGGTTTTTAACACATGGACGAGAACAGCATGTTCGTGACCGTCTTTGCTCCGTTTGCAACAAAAAGTTACCAAGTTACTGTTCATAAGTAGCTTGATGTCATCGCGTTAGCAGCAACTCGATTTGGAATTTGGGGGTAAACTCATTTGGGCAGTCGTTCGGTTTTTAACACAGGGACGAGAATAGCTTTTTCCTGACCGTCTTTGCTCCGTTTTCAACAAAAACATACCAAGTTACTATTCAAGAGTTGGTTGATGTCATCACACAAGCAGCAACTCGATTCGGAATTTGGTGGTCACTCACTTGGGCACTCGTTTGGTTTTGAACACAAGGATGAGAACAGCGTTTTCGTGGCCGTCTTTGCTCTGTTTTCAACAAAAACGTACCATGTTATTGTTCATAAGTAGCTTGACGTCATCTTGAAAGCAGCAACTCGATGCGGAATTTGGTGGTCACTCGCAAGTGTACTATATCGTACAAGTAATAGTAAGTATAAGAGTGTCGAACCCACGAGGATTAATTGTTCTACTTGTGTAATTAACTAATTTTTATGCTAATGCATACACCGAAGTGTAGGACTAGCGAGAACGATTGGTTGAGATTTTCTAAACCTTAAACTAAAGAACGGAAAACAAGAAATTATAACAAAACAAAGCTGCAAATTAATGAAAAGAAATGGCAAAGAAAGATTAAATCAAGATAAAGAAGCCTAGGGCAACGATTTCACCACAATCAATCCAACTTAAGTTAATGATTCAGTTTACTATTACACTCATGTCATGTTGATGGTTAAGTTCCCATAATTACACAATATCCGTGTCGTTCAGATTATTATGCATCTTTCTATATGCTAACAGTCCATGTCGTCTAGATCAGTTAAACACACAAAAAGTCATTAAGTTCTTTGGATACTTTTGGAAAACCACATAAACCCTAGTGCATGTCGTCTACATCAAGGAATTTATGATAACAATTGCAAGAAGCTAAACTCAAGTTAAGCATGTCGTCTACTATAACTTGCATCAAATAACTCAATTAACAATCACAAAGAAGGCAATCAAGTATGAACACACGGCAATTGATATTCAACATAGACATAAATTCAATAATAAACTGAAATTACAACTCAAGTATTCATGATTGGGCTACATCGAGCCCTAGCAAGAAGGGAACCAAAACCGCCGAAACTTCGGCTTCGAAATAAACTAAGATAAAAAGGTGAAAGGTAAGGTAAAGGCAGAGATATCCGGCAGCAAAGCTGCTGCCCAACTTATATAGGGAATTACAAACCCTACTTCTAATCCAAAAAGGTAACTAATTCAATCACAACTCCTACTGCACCGGGGAGAGCTTGACAGCTTCTTTCCTGACTGATTTCGGGCTTCCAAATGGGCCTGCCAAAATTCACCAAAAATTAGGCTTAAAGATCTTGGTCTCATCTTCAATTTAAGTACTCGCGGGCTTCTAGCAAAAATCGGTAAAGGCTTCAACGATCTAATCTTTCACAGCTGCGCAAATCTGTCAGAATTCGGAATTGGGCCAACTTGTAAATTCAATATGAAATAAATGGCCCAAGAGAAAAATCCTGGATCTGGGGGGGGTTGTTCTTCCCCCCCCCCCCTCCCTCTTTTTTTTTTTTCTGGTAGTTTTTCCTTTTATCCCCCCTTTTTTTTATTAAGGCGCCCCCTCTGTTCCTGTGCAGATTTTTTGTGCACCACAGAGATATATCCTTTTTTTATTTTATTTTTGGGGTATGGGGGATCTATTTATGGGTAAAATATAGAGTAAATAAGCACCTAACACCGTCTTTGCTCCGTTTCCAACAAAAAGTAAGTAAGTTATAGTTCATGAGTTGGTTGACGTCATCACACAAGCAGCAACTTGATTCGGAATTTGGTGGTCACTCATTTGGGCACTCGTTCGGTTTTTAACACAGGGACGAGAACAGCGTTTTCGTGACCGTCTTTGCTCCGTTTTCAACAAAAACTTACTAAGTTACTGTTCATCAGTAGCTTGACGTCATCACACAAGCAGCAACTCGATTCGGAATTTGGTGGTCACTCATTTGGGCACTCGTTCGGTTTTTAACACAGGGACGAGAACAGCGTTTTCGTGACCGTCTTTGCTCCGTTTTCAACAAAAACTTACTAAGTTACTGTTCATCAGTAGCTTGACGTCATCACACAAGCAGCAACTCGATTCGGAATTTGGTGGTCACTCATTTGGGCACTCGTTCGGTTTTTAACACAGGGACGAGAACACCGTTTTCGTGACCGTCTTTGCTCCGTTTTCAACAAAAGGTTACCAAGTTACTATTCATGAGTTGGTTGATGTCATCACACAAGCAGCAACTCGATTCGGAATTTGGTGGTCACTCATTTGGGCACTCGTTTGGTTTTTAACACAAGGACGAGAACAGCGTTTTCGTGGCCGTCTTGGCTCTGTTTTCAGCAAAAACGTACCAAGTTACTGTTCATAAGTAGCTTCACGTCATCTTGAAAGCAGCAACTCGATGCGGAATTTGGTGGTCACTCATTTGGGCACTTGTTCGATTTTTAACAAAGGGACGAGAACAGCGTTTTCGTGTCCGTCTTTGCTCCGTTTCCAACAAAAAGTAAGTAAGTTATAGTTCATGAGTTGGTTGACCTCATCACACAAGCAGCAACTCGATTCGGAATTTGGTGGTCACTCATTTGGGCACTCGTTCGGTTTTTAACACAGGGACGAGAACAGCGTTTTCGTGACCGTCTTTGCTCCGTTTTCAACAAAAACTTAGTAAGTTACTGTTCATAAGTAGCTTGACGTCATCACACAAGCAGCAACTCGATTCGGAATTTGGTGGTCACTCATTTGGGCACTCGTTCGGATTTTAAACACAGGGACGAGAACAGCGTTTTCGTGACCGTCTTTGCTCCGTTTTCAACAAAAAGTTACCAAGTTACTGTTCATGAGTAGGTTGACGTCATCACAAAAGCAGCAACTCGATTCGGAATTTGGTGGTCACTCATTTGGGCACTCGTTCGGTTTTTAACACAGGGACGAGCACAGCGTTTTCGTGACCGTCTTTGCTCCGTTTTGAACAAAAACTTAGCAAGTTACTGTTCATCAGTTGGTTGACGTGGTCACCAAAAGGAGGAACTCGATTCGGAATATGGTGGTCACTCATTTGGGCACTCGTTCGGTTTTTAACACAAGGCCGAGAACAGCACTTTCGTGACCGTGTTTGCTCCGTTTGCAAGAAAAAGTTACCAAGTTACTTTTCATAAGTAGCTTGACCTCATCGCATAAGCAGCAACTCGATTCGGAATTTGGGGGTCACTCATTTGGGCTCTCGTTCGGTTTTTAACACAGGGACGAGAACAGCTTTTTCCTGACCGTCTTTGCTCTGTTTTCAACAAAAACTTACCAATTTACTGTTCATGAGTTGGTTGACGTCATCACAAAAGGAGCAACTTGATTCGGAATTTGCTGGTCACTCATTTGGGCTCTCGTTCGGTTTTTAACACAGGGACGAGAACAGCTTTTTCCTGACCGTCTTTGCTCTGTTTTCAACAAAAACTTAGTAAGTTACTGTTCATCAGTAGCTTGACGTCATCACAAAAGGAGCAACTCGATTCGGAATTTGGTGGTCACTCATTTGGGCACTCGTTCGGTTTTTAACACAGGGACGAGAACAGCGTTTTCGTGACCGTCTTTGCTCCGTTTTCAACAAAAGGTTACCAAGTTACTATTCATGAGTTGGTTGATGTCATCACACAAGCAGCAACTCGATTCGGAATTTGGTGGTCACTCATTTGGGCACTCGTTTGGTTTTTAACACAAGGACGAGAACAGCGTTTTCGTGGCCGTCTTTGCTCTGTTTTCAACAAAAACGTACCAAGTTACTGTTCATAAGTAGCTTGACGTCATCTTGAAAGCAGCAACTCGATGCGGAATTTGGTGGTCACTCATTTGGGCACTCGTTCAATTTTTAACAAAGGGACGAGAACAGCGTTTTCGTGTCCGTCTTTGCTTGTTTCCAACAAAAAGTAAGTAAGTTATTGTTCATGAGTTGGTTGACGTCATCACACAAGCAGCAGCTTGATTCGGAATTTGGTGGTCACTCATTGGGCACTCGTTCTGTTTTAAACACAGGGACGAGAACAGCGTTTTCGTGACCGTCTTTGCTCCGTTTTCAACAAAAACAAAAACTTAGTAAGTTACAGTTCATCTGTAGCTTGATGTCATCACAAAAGGAGCAACACGATTCGGAATTTGGTGGTCACTCATTTGGGGCACTCGTTCAGTTTTAAAAACAGGGACGAGAACAGCGTTTTCGTGACCGTCTTTGCTCCGTTTTCAACAAAAACTTAATAAGTTACTGTTCATCAGTAGCTTGACGTCATCACAAAAGGATCAACTCGATTCGGAATTTGGTGGTCACTTATTTGGGCACTCGTTCGGTCTTTAACACAGGGACGAGCACAGCGTTTTCGTGACCGTCTTTGCTCCGTTTTCAACAAAAGGTTACCATGTTATTATTCATGAGTTGGTTGATGTCATCACAAAAGCAGCAACTCGATTCGGAATTTGGTGGTCACTCATTTGGGCACTCGTTCGGTTTTTAACACAAGGACGAGAACAGCATTTTCGTGGCCGTCCTTGCTCTGTTTTCAACAAAAACGTACTAAGTTACTGTTCATAAGTAGCTTGAGATCATCTTGAAAGCAGCAACTCGATGCGGAATTTGGTGGTCACTCATTTGGGCACTTGTTCAATTTTTAACAAAGGGACGAGAACAGCGTTTTCGTGACCGTCTTTGCTCCGTTTCCAACAAAAACTTAGTAAGTTACTGTTCATGAGTTGGTTGACGTCATCACACAAGCAGCAACTCGATTCGGAATTTGGTGGTCACTCATTTGGGCACTTGTTCGGTTTTTAACACAAGGACGAGAACAGCATTTTCGTGACCGTCTTTGCTCCGTTTGCAACAAAAAGTTACCAAGTTACTGTTCATGAGTAGCTTGACGTCATCACAAAAGCAGCAACTCGATTCGGAATATGGTGGTCACTCATTTGGGCTCTCGTTCGGTTTTTAACACAGGGGACGAGAACAGCGTTTTCCTGACCGTCTTTGCTCTGTTTTCAACAAAAACTTACCAAGTTACTGTTCATGAGTTGGTTGACGTCATCACAAAAGGGAGCAACTTGATTCGGAATTTGGTGGTCACTCATTTGGGCACTCGTTCGGTTTTTAACAGAAGGAAGAGAACAGCGTTTTCGTGACCGTCTTTGCTCCGTTTTCAACAAAAACTTACCAAGTTACTGTTCATGAGTAGCTTGAGGTCATCACAAAAGTGAGCAACTCGATTCGGAATATGGTGGTCACTCATTTGGGCACTCGTTCGGTTTTTAACACAGGGAGGAGAACAGCGTTTTCGTGACCGTCTTTGCTCCGTTTTCAACAAAAAGTTACCAAGTTACTGTTCATGAGTAGGTTGAGGTCATCACAAAAGGAGCAACTCGATTCGGAATATGGTGGTCCCTCATTTGGGCACTCGTTCGGTTTTTAACACAAGGAAGAGAACAGCGTTTTCGTGACCGTCTTTGCTCCGTTTTCAACAAAAACATTACTAAGTTACTGTTCATGAGTAGCTTGATGTCATCACAAAAGTAGCAACTCGATTCGGAATATGGTGGTCACTCATTGGGCACTCGTTCGGTTTTTAACACACGGAAGAGAACAGCGTTTTCGTGACCGTCTTTGCTCCGTTTTCAACAAAAAGTTACCAAGTTACTGTTCATGAGTAGCTTGACGTCATCACAAAAGGAGCAACTCGATTCGGAATATGGTGGTCACTCATTTGGGCACTCGTTCGGTTTTTAACACAGGGACGAGAACATCGTTTTCGTGACCGTCTTTGCTACCTTTTGAACAAAAAGTTACCAAGTACTGTCCATGAGTAGGTTGGCGTCATCACAAAAGCAGCAACTCGATTCGACATATGAAGGTCACTAATTTGGGGACTCGTTCGGTTTTTAACACAAGGAAGAGAACAGCGCTTTCGTTACCGTCTATGCTCCGTTTTCAACAAAAACTTACCAAGTTACTGTTCATGAGTAGCTTGAGGTCATCTTGAAAGTAGCAACTTGATCCGGAATATGGTGGTCACTCATTTGGGCACTTGTTCGGTTTTTAACAGAGGGAAGAGAACAGCGTTTTCGTGACCGTCTTTGCTCCGTTTTCAACAAAAAGTTACCGAGTTACTATTCATGAGTAGATTGAGGTCGTCACAAAAGTAGCAACTCGATTCGGAATATGGTGGTCCCTCATTGGGCACTCGTTCGGTTTTTAACACAAGGAAGAGAACAGCGTTTTCGTGACCGTCTTTGCTCCGTTTTCAACAAAAAGTTACCAAGTTACTGTTCATGAGTAGCTTGAGGTCGTCACAAAAGTAGCAACTCGATTCGGAATATGGTGGTCCCTCAATTGGGCAGTCGTTCGGTTTTTAACACAAGGAAGAGAACAGCGTTTTCGTGACCGTCTTTGCTCCGTTTTCAACAAAAAGTTACCAAGTTACTGTTCATGAGTAGCTTGAGGTCGTCACAAAAGTGGCAACTCAATTCGGAATATGGTGGTCACTCATTTGGGCACTCGTTCGGTTTTTAACAGAGGGAAGAGAACAGCGTTTTCGTGACCGTCTTTGCTCCGTTTTCAACAAGAATTCACTAAGTTACTGTTCATGAGTAGTTTAATGCCCTACGAAAGGTAGCGACTTGATTCGGATGACGGTGGTTGCTCATGTGGGCACTTGTTCGGTTTTTAACATGAGGAAGAGAACAGCGTTTTCGTGACCGTCTTTGCTCCGTTTTCAACAAAAAGTTACCAAGTTACTGTTCATGAGTAGCTTGAGGTCGTCACAAAAGTAGCAACTCGATTCGGAATATGGTGGTCCCTCAATTGGGCACTCGTTCGGTTTTTAACAGAAGGAAGAGAACAGCGTTTTCGTGACCGTCTTTGCTCCGTTTTCAACAAAAAGTTACCAAGTTACTGTTCATGAGTAGCTTGAGGTCGTCACAAAAGTAGCAACTCGATTCGGAATTTGGTGGTCCCTCAATTGGGCAGTCGTTCGGTTTTTAACAGAAGGAAGAGAACAGCGTTTTCGTGACCGTCTTTGCTCCGTTTTCAACAAAAAGTTACCAAGTTACTGTTCATGAGTAGCTTGAGGTCGTCACAAAAGTGGCAACTTGATTCGGAATATGGTGGTCCCTCAATTGGGCAGTCGTTCGGTTTTTAACAGAAGGAAGAGAACAGCGTTTTCGTGACCGTCTTTGCTCCGTTTTCAACAAAAAGTTACCAAGTTACTGTTCATGAGTAGCTTGAGGTCGTCACAAAAGTAGCAACTCGATTCGGAATATGGTGGTCCCTCAATTGGGCAGTCGTTCGGTTTTTAACAGAAGGAAGAGAACGGCGTTTTCGTGACCGTCTTTGCTCCGTTTTCAACAAAAAGTTACCAAGTTACTGTTCATGAGTAGCTTGAGGTCGTCACAAAAGTGGCAACTCGATTCGGAATATGGTGGTCCCTCAATTGGGCAGTCGTTCGGTTTTTAACAGAAGGAAGAGAACAGCGTTTTCGTGACCGTCTTTGCTCCGTTTTCAACAAAAAGTTACCAAGTTACTGTTCATGAGTAGCTTGAGGTCGTCACAAAAGTGGCAACTCGATTCGGAATATGGTGGTCCCTCAATTGGGCAGTCGTTCGGTTTTTAACAGAAGGAAGAGAACGGCGTTTTCGTGACCGTGTTCGCTCCGTTTTCAACAAGAATTCACTAAGTTACTGTTCATGAGTAGTTTAATGCCCTGTGAAACGTAGCGACTTGATTCGGAATACGGTGGTTGCTCATGTGGGCACTAGTTCGGTTTTTAACACGAGGAAGAGAACAGCGTTTTCGTGACCGTCTTTGCTCCGTTTTCAACAAAAAGTTACCAAGTTACTGTTCATGAGTAGCTTGAGGTCGTCACAAAAGTGGCAACTCGATTCGGAATATGGTGGTCCCTCAATTGGGCAGTCGTTCGGTTTTTAACAGAAGGAAGAGAACGGCGTTTTCGTGACCGTCTTTGCTCCGTTTTCAACAAAAAGTTACCAAGTTACTGTTCATGAGTAGCTTGAGGTCGTCACAAAAGTGGCAACTCGATTCGGAATATGGTGGTCCCTCAATTGGGCAGTCGTTCGGTTTTTAACAGAAGGAAGAGAACGGCGTTTTCGTGACCGTGTTCGCTCCGTTTTCAACAAGAATTCACTAAGTTACTGTTCATGAGTAGTTTAATGCCCTGTGAAACGTAGCGACTTGATTCGGAATACGGTGGTTGCTCATGTGGGCACTAGTTCGGTTTTTAACAAGAGGAAGAGAACAGCGTTTTCGTGACCGTCTTTGCTCCGTTTTCAACAAAAAGTTACCAAGTTACTGTTCATGAGTAGCTTGAGGTCGTCACAAAAGTAGCAACTCGATTCGGAATATGGTGGTCCCTCAATTGGGCAGTCGTTCGGTTTTTAACAGAAGGAAGAGAACGGCGTTTTCGTGACCGTCTTTGCTCCGTTTTCAACAAAAAGTTACCAAGTTACTGTTCATGAGTAGCTTGAGGTCGTCACAAAAGTGGCAACTCGATTCGGAATATGGTGGTCCCTCAATTGGGCAGTCGTTCGGTTTTTAACAGAAGGAAGAGAACGGCGTTTTCGTGACCGTGTTCGCTCCGTTTTCAACAAGAATTCACTAAGTTACTGTTCATGAGTAGTTTAATGCCCTGTGAAACGTAGCGACTTGATTCGGAATACGGTGGTTGCTCATGTGGGCACTAGTTCGGTTTTTAACACGAGGAAGAGAACAGCGTTTTCGTGACCGTCTTTGCTCCGTTTTCAACAAAAAGTTACCAAGTTACTGTTCATGAGTAGCTTGAGGTCGTCACAAAAGTGGCAACTCGATTCGGAATATGGTGGTCCCTCAATTGGGCAGTCGTTCGGTTTTTAACAGAAGGAAGAGAACGGCGTTTTCGTGACCGTCTTTGCTCCGTTTTCAACAAAAAGTTACCAAGTTACTGTTCATGAGTAGCTTGAGGTCGTCACAAAAGTGGCAACTCGATTCGGAATATGGTGGTCCCTCAATTGGGCAGTCGTTCGGTTTTTAACAGAAGGAAGAGAACGGCGTTTTCGTGACCGTGTTCGCTCCGTTTTCAACAAGAATTCACTAAGTTACTGTTCATGAGTAGTTTAATGCCCTGTGAAACGTAGCGACTTGATTCGGAATACGGTGGTTGCTCATGTGGGCACTAGTTCGGTTTTTAACACGAGGAAGAGAACAGCGTTTTCGTGACCGTCTTTGCTCCGTTTTCAACAAAAAGTTACCAAGTTACTGTTCATGAGTAGCTTGAGGTCGTCACAAAAGTGGCAACTCGATTCGGAATATGGTGGTCCCTCAATTGGGCAGTCGTTCGGTTTTTAACAGAAGGAAGAGAACGGCGTTTTCGTGACCGTCTTTGCTCCGTTTTCAACAAAAAGTTACCAAGTTACTGTTCATGAGTAGCTTGAGGTCGTCACAAAAGTGGCAACTCGATTCGGAATATGGTGGTCCCTCAATTGGGCAGTCGTTCGGTTTTTAACAGAAGGAAGAGAACGGCGTTTTCGTGACCGTGTTCGCTCCGTTTTCAACAAGAATTCACTAAGTTACTGTTCATGAGTAGTTTAATGCCCTGTGAAACGTAGCGACTTGATTCGGAATACGGTGGTTGCTCATGAGGGCACTAGTTCGGTTTTTAACACGAGGAAGAGAACAGCGTTTTCGTGACCGTCTTTGCTCCGTTTTCAACAAAAAGTTACCAAGTTACTGTTCATGAGTAGCTTGAGGTCGTCACAAAAGTGGCAACTCGATTCGGAATATGGTGGTCCCTCAATTGGGCAGTCGTTCGGTTTTTAACAGAAGGAAGAGAACGGCGTTTTCGTGACCGTCTTTGCTCCGTTTTCAACAAAAAGTTACCAAGTTACTGTTCATGAGTAGCTTGAGGTCGTCACAAAAGTGGCAACTCGATTCGGAATATGGTGGTCCCTCAATTGGGCAGTCGTTCGGTTTTTAACAGAAGGAAGAGAACAGCGTTTTCGTGACCGTCTTTGCTCCGTTTTCAACAAAAAGTTACCAAGTTACTGTTCATGAGTAGCTTGAGGTCGTCACAAAAGTGGCAACTCGATTCGGAATATGGTGGTCCCTCAATTGGGCAGTCGTTCGGTTTTTAACAGAAGGAAGAGAACGGCGTTTTCGTGACCGTCTTTGCTCCGTTTTCAACAAAAAGTTACCAAGTTACTGTTCATGAGTAGCTTGAGGTCGTCACAAAAGTAGCAACTCGATTCGGAATATGGTGGTCCCTCAATTGGGCAGTCGTTCGGTTTTTAACAGAAGGAAGAGAACAGCGTTTTCGTGACCGTCTTTGCTCCGTTTTCAACAAAAAGTTACCAAGTTACTGTTCATGAGTAGCTTGAGGTCGTCACAAAAGTGGCAACTCGATTCGGAATATGGTGGTCCCTCAATTGGGCAGTCGTTCGGTTTTTAACAGAAGGAAGAGAACGGCGTTTTCGTGACCGTGTTCGCTCCGTTTTCAACAAGAATTCACTAAGTTACTGTTCATGAGTAGTTTAATGCCCTGTGAAACGTAGCGACTTGATTCGGAATACGGTGGTTGCTCATGTGGGCACTAGTTCGGTTTTTAACACGAGGAAGAGAACAGCGTTTTCGTGACCGTCTTTGCTCCGTTTTCAACAAAAAGTTACCAAGTTACTGTTCATGAGTAGCTTGAGGTCGTCACAAAAGTGGCAACTCGATTCGGAATATGGTGGTCCCTCAATTGGGCAGTCGTTCGGTTTTTAACAGAAGGAAGAGAACGGCGTTTTCGTGACCGTCTTTGCTCCGTTTTCAACAAAAAGTTACCAAGTTACTGTTCATGAGTAGCTTGAGGTCGTCACAAAAGTAGCAACTCGATTCGGAATATGGTGGTCCCTCAATTGGGCAGTCGTTCGGTTTTTAACAGAAGGAAGAGAACAGCGTTTTCGTGACCGTCTTTGCTCCGTTTTCAACAAAAAGTTACCAAGTTACTGTTCATGAGTAGCTTGAGGTCGTCACAAAAGTGGCAACTCGATTCGGAATATGGTGGTCCCTCAATTGGGCAGTCGTTCGGTTTTTAACAGAAGGAAGAGAACGGCGTTTTCGTGACCGTGTTCGCTCCGTTTTCAACAAGAATTCACTAAGTTACTGTTCATGAGTAGTTTAATGCCCTGTGAAACGTAGCGACTTGATTCGGAATACGGTGGTTGCTCATGTGGGCACTAGTTCGGTTTTTAACACGAGGAAGAGAACAGCGTTTTCGTGACCGTCTTTGCTCCGTTTTCAACAAAAAGTTACCAAGTTACTGTTCATGAGTAGCTTGAGGTCGTCACAAAAGTGGCAACTCGATTCGGAATATGGTGGTCCCTCAATTGGGCAGTCGTTCGGTTTTTAACAGAAGGAAGAGAACGGCGTTTTCGTGACCGTCTTTGCTCCGTTTTCAACAAAAAGTTACCAAGTTACTGTTCATGAGTAGCTTGAGGTCGTCACAAAAGTGGCAACTCGATTCGGAATATGGTGGTCCCTCAATTGGGCAGTCGTTCGGTTTTTAACAGAAGGAAGAGAACGGCGTTTTCGTGACCGTCTTTGCTCCGTTTTCAACAAAAAGTTACCAAGTTACTGTTCATGAGTAGCTTGAGGTCGTCACAAAAGTGGCAACTCGATTCGGAATATGGTGGTCCCTCAATTGGGCAGTCGTTCGGTTTTTAACAGAAGGAAGAGAACGGCGTTTTCGTGACCGTGTTCGCTCCGTTTTCAACAAGAATTCACTAAGTTACTGTTCATGAGTAGTTTAATGCCCTGTGAAACGTAGCGACTTGATTCGGAATACGGTGGTTGCTCATGTGGGCACTAGTTCGGTTTTTAACACGAGGAAGAGAACAGCGTTTTCGTGACCGTCTTTGCTCCGTTTTCAACAAAAAGTTACCAAGTTACTGTTCATGAGTAGCTTGAGGTCGTCACAAAAGTGGCAACTCGATTCGGAATATGGTGGTCCCTCAATTGGGCAGTCGTTCGGTTTTTAACAGAAGGAAGAGAACGGCGTTTTCGTGACCGTCTTTGCTCCGTTTTCAACAAAAAGTTACCAAGTTACTGTTCATGAGTAGCTTGAGGTCGTCACAAAAGTAGCAACTCGATTCGGAATATGGTGGTCCCTCAATTGGGCAGTCGTTCGGTTTTTAACAGAAGGAAGAGAACAGCGTTTTCGTGACCGTCTTTGCTCCGTTTTCAACAAAAAGTTACCAAGTTACTGTTCATGAGTAGCTTGAGGTCGTCACAAAAGTGGCAACTCGATTCGGAATATGGTGGTCCCTCAATTGGGCAGTCGTTCGGTTTTTAACAGAAGGAAGAGAACGGCGTTTTCGTGACCGTCTTTGCTCCGTTTTCAACAAAAAGTTACCAAGTTACTGTTCATGAGTAGCTTGAGGTCGTCACAAAAGTAGCAACTCGATTCGGAATATGGTGGTCCCTCAATTGGGCAGTCGTTCGGTTTTTAACAGAAGGAAGAGAACAGCGTTTTCGTGACCGTCTTTGCTCCGTTTTCAACAAAAAGTTACCAAGTTACTGTTCATGAGTAGCTTGAGGTCGTCACAAAAGTGGCAACTCGATTCGGAATATGGTGGTCCCTCAATTGGGCAGTCGTTCGGTTTTTAACAGAAGGAAGAGAACGGCGTTTTCGTGACCGTGTTCGCTCCGTTTTCAACAAGAATTCACTAAGTTACTGTTCATGAGTAGTTTAATGCCCTGTGAAACGTAGCGACTTGATTCGGAATACGGTGGTTGCTCATGTGGGCACTAGTTCGGTTTTTAACACGAGGAAGAGAACAGCGTTTTCGTGACCGTCTTTGCTCCGTTTTCAACAAAAAGTTACCAAGTTACTGTTCATGAGTAGCTTGAGGTCGTCACAAAAGTGGCAACTCGATTCGGAATATGGTGGTCCCTCAATTGGGCAGTCGTTCGGTTTTTAACAGAAGGAAGAGAACGGCGTTTTCGTGACCGTGTTCGCTCCGTTTTCAACAAGAATTCACTAAGTTACTGTTCATGAGTAGTTTAATGCCCTGTGAAACGTAGCGACTTGATTCGGAATACGGTGGTTGCTCATGTGGGCACTAGTTCGGTTTTTAACACGAGGAAGAGAACAGCGTTTTCGTGACCGTCTTTGCTCCGTTTTCAACAAAAAGTTACCAAGTTACTGTTCATGAGTAGCTTGAGGTCGTCACAAAAGTGGCAACTCGATTCGGAATATGGTGGTCCCTCAATTGGGCAGTCGTTCGGTTTTTAACAGAAGGAAGAGAACGGCGTTTTCGTGACCGTCTTTGCTCCGTTTTCAACAAAAAGTTACCAAGTTACTGTTCATGAGTAGCTTGAGGTCGTCACAAAAGTAGCAACTCGATTCGGAATATGGTGGTCCCTCAATTGGGCAGTCGTTCGGTTTTTAACAGAAGGAAGAGAACAGCGTTTTCGTGACCGTCTTTGCTCCGTTTTCAACAAAAAGTTACCAAGTTACTGTTCATGAGTAGCTTGAGGTCGTCACAAAAGTGGCAACTCGATTCGGAATATGGTGGTCCCTCAATTGGGCAGTCGTTCGGTTTTTAACAGAAGGAAGAGAACGGCGTTTTCGTGACCGTCTTTGCTCCGTTTTCAACAAAAAGTTACCAAGTTACTGTTCATGAGTAGCTTGAGGTCGTCACAAAAGTAGCAACTCGATTCGGAATATGGTGGTCCCTCAATTGGGCAGTCGTTCGGTTTTTAACAGAAGGAAGAGAACAGCGTTTTCGTGACCGTCTTTGCTCCGTTTTCAACAAAAAGTTACCAAGTTACTGTTCATGAGTAGCTTGAGGTCGTCACAAAAGTGGCAACTCGATTCGGAATATGGTGGTCCCTCAATTGGGCAGTCGTTCGGTTTTTAACAGAAGGAAGAGAACGGCGTTTTCGTGACCGTGTTCGCTCCGTTTTCAACAAGAATTCACTAAGTTACTGTTCATGAGTAGTTTAATGCCCTGTGAAACGTAGCGACTTGATTCGGAATACGGTGGTTGCTCATGTGGGCACTAGTTCGGTTTTTAACACGAGGAAGAGAACAGCGTTTTCGTGACCGTCTTTGCTCCGTTTTCAACAAAAAGTTACCAAGTTACTGTTCATGAGTAGCTTGAGGTCGTCACAAAAGTGGCAACTCGATTCGGAATATGGTGGTCCCTCAATTGGGCAGTCGTTCGGTTTTTAACAGAAGGAAGAGAACGGCGTTTTCGTGACCGTCTTTGCTCCGTTTTCAACAAAAAGTTACCAAGTTACTGTTCATGAGTAGCTTGAGGTCGTCACAAAAGTGGCAACTCGATTCGGAATATGGTGGTCCCTCAATTGGGCAGTCGTTCGGTTTTTAACAGAAGGAAGAGAACGGCGTTTTCGTGACCGTGTTCGCTCCGTTTTCAACAAGAATTCACTAAGTTACTGTTCATGAGTAGTTTAATGCCCTGTGAAACGTAGCGACTTGATTCGGAATACGGTGGTTGCTCATGTGGGCACTAGTTCGGTTTTTAACACGAGGAAGAGAACAGCGTTTTCGTGACCGTCTTTGCTCCGTTTTCAACAAAAAGTTACCAAGTTACTGTTCATGAGTAGCTTGAGGTCGTCACAAAAGTGGCAACTCGATTCGGAATATGGTGGTCCCTCAATTGGGCAGTCGTTCGGTTTTTAACAGAAGGAAGAGAACGGCGTTTTCGTGACCGTCTTTGCTCCGTTTTCAACAAAAAGTTACCAAGTTACTGTTCATGAGTAGCTTGAGGTCGTCACAAAAGTGGCAACTCGATTCGGAATATGGTGGTCCCTCAATTGGGCAGTCGTTCGGTTTTTAACAGAAGGAAGAGAACAGCGTTTTCGTGACCGTCTTTGCTCCGTTTTCAACAAAAAGTTACCAAGTTACTGTTCATGAGTAGCTTGAGGTCGTCACAAAAGTGGCAACTCGATTCGGAATATGGTGGTCCCTCAATTGGGCAGTCGTTCGGTTTTTAACAGAAGGAAGAGAACGGCGTTTTCGTGACCGTGTTCGCTCCGTTTTCAACAAGAATTCACTAAGTTACTGTTCATGAGTAGTTTAATGCCCTGTGAAACGTAGCGACTTGATTCGGAATACGGTGGTTGCTCATGTGGGCACTAGTTCGGTTTTTAACACGAGGAAGAGAACAGCGTTTTCGTGACCGTCTTTGCTCCGTTTTCAACAAAAAGTTACCAAGTTACTGTTCATGAGTAGCTTGAGGTCGTCACAAAAGTGGCAACTCGATTCGGAATATGGTGGTCCCTCAATTGGGCAGTCGTTCGG
This sequence comes from Spiraea crenata, assembly GCA_033992175.1. Taxonomy (NCBI): domain Eukaryota; kingdom Viridiplantae; phylum Streptophyta; class Magnoliopsida; order Rosales; family Rosaceae; genus Spiraea; species Spiraea crenata. The sequence goes on along the minus strand of JAVBHV010000007.1, from coordinate 15,134 downwards.
TTTTTAACAGAAGGAAGAGAACGGCGTTTTCGTGACCGTGTTCGCTCCGTTTTCAACAAGAATTCACTAAGTTACTGTTCATGAGTAGTTTAATGCCCTGTGAAACGTAGCGACTTGATTCGGAATACGGTGGTTGCTCATGTGGGCACTAGTTCGGTTTTTAACACGAGGAAGAGAACAGCGTTTTCGTGACCGTCTTTGCTCCGTTTTCAACAAAAAGTTACCAAGTTACTGTTCATGAGTAGCTTGAGGTCGTCACAAAAGTGGCAACTCGATTCGGAATATGGTGGTCCCTCAATTGGGCAGTCGTTCGGTTTTTAACAGAAGGAAGAGAACGGCGTTTTCGTGACCGTCTTTGCTCCGTTTTCAACAAAAAGTTACCAAGTTACTGTTCATGAGTAGCTTGAGGTCGTCACAAAAGTGGCAACTCGATTCGGAATATGGTGGTCCCTCAATTGGGCAGTCGTTCGGTTTTTAACAGAAGGAAGAGAACAGCGTTTTCGTGACCGTCTTTGCTCCGTTTTCAACAAAAAGTTACCAAGTTACTGTTCATGAGTAGCTTGAGGTCGTCACAAAAGTGGCAACTCGATTCGGAATATGGTGGTCCCTCAATTGGGCAGTCGTTCGGTTTTTAACAGAAGGAAGAGAACGGCGTTTTCGTGACCGTGTTCGCTCCGTTTTCAACAAGAATTCACTAAGTTACTGTTCATGAGTAGTTTAATGCCCTGTGAAACGTAGCGACTTGATTCGGAATACGGTGGTTGCTCATGTGGGCACTAGTTCGGTTTTTAACACGAGGAAGAGAACAGCGTTTTCGTGACCGTCTTTGCTCCGTTTTCAACAAAAAGTTACCAAGTTACTGTTCATGAGTAGCTTGAGGTCGTCACAAAAGTGGCAACTCGATTCGGAATATGGTGGTCCCTCAATTGGGCAGTCGTTCGGTTTTTAACAGAAGGAAGAGAACGGCGTTTTCGTGACCGTCTTTGCTCCGTTTTCAACAAAAAGTTACCAAGTTACTGTTCATGAGTAGCTTGAGGTCGTCACAAAAGTGGCAACTCGATTCGGAATATGGTGGTCCCTCAATTGGGCAGTCGTTCGGTTTTTAACAGAAGGAAGAGAACGGCGTTTTCGTGACCGTGTTCGCTCCGTTTTCAACAAGAATTCACTAAGTTACTGTTCATGAGTAGTTTAATGCCCTGTGAAACGTAGCGACTTGATTCGGAATACGGTGGTTGCTCATGTGGGCACTAGTTCGGTTTTTAACACGAGGAAGAGAACAGCGTTTTCGTGACCGTCTTTGCTCCGTTTTCAACAAAAAGTTACCAAGTTACTGTTCATGAGTAGCTTGAGGTCGTCACAAAAGTGGCAACTCGATTCGGAATATGGTGGTCCCTCAATTGGGCAGTCGTTCGGTTTTTAACAGAAGGAAGAGAACGGCGTTTTCGTGACCGTCTTTGCTCCGTTTTCAACAAAAAGTTACCAAGTTACTGTTCATGAGTAGCTTGAGGTCGTCACAAAAGTGGCAACTCGATTCGGAATATGGTGGTCCCTCAATTGGGCAGTCGTTCGGTTTTTAACAGAAGGAAGAGAACGGCGTTTTCGTGACCGTGTTCGCTCCGTTTTCAACAAGAATTCACTAAGTTACTGTTCATGAGTAGTTTAATGCCCTGTGAAACGTAGCGACTTGATTCGGAATACGGTGGTTGCTCATGTGGGCACTAGTTCGGTTTTTAACACGAGGAAGAGAACAGCGTTTTCGTGACCGTCTTTGCTCCGTTTTCAACAAAAAGTTACCAAGTTACTGTTCATGAGTAGCTTGAGGTCGTCACAAAAGTGGCAACTCGATTCGGAATATGGTGGTCCCTCAATTGGGCAGTCGTTCGGTTTTTAACAGAAGGAAGAGAACGGCGTTTTCGTGACCGTCTTTGCTCCGTTTTCAACAAAAAGTTACCAAGTTACTGTTCATGAGTAGCTTGAGGTCGTCACAAAAGTGGCAACTCGATTCGGAATATGGTGGTCCCTCAATTGGGCAGTCGTTCGGTTTTTAACAGAAGGAAGAGAACAGCGTTTTCGTGACCGTCTTTGCTCCGTTTTCAACAAAAAGTTACCAAGTTACTGTTCATGAGTAGCTTGAGGTCGTCACAAAAGTGGCAACTCGATTCGGAATATGGTGGTCCCTCAATTGGGCAGTCGTTCGGTTTTTAACAGAAGGAAGAGAACGGCGTTTTCGTGACCGTGTTCGCTCCGTTTTCAACAAGAATTCACTAAGTTACTGTTCATGAGTAGTTTAATGCCCTGTGAAACGTAGCGACTTGATTCGGAATACGGTGGTTGCTCATGTGGGCACTAGTTCGGTTTTTAACAAGAGGAAGAGAACAGCGTTTTCGTGACCGTCTTTGCTCCGTTTTCAACAAAAAGTTACCAAGTTACTGTTCATGAGTAGCTTGAGGTCGTCACAAAAGTAGCAACTCGATTCGGAATATGGTGGTCCCTCAATTGGGCAGTCGTTCGGTTTTTAACAGAAGGAAGAGAACGGCGTTTTCGTGACCGTCTTTGCTCCGTTTTCAACAAAAAGTTACCAAGTTACTGTTCATGAGTAGCTTGAGGTCGTCACAAAAGTGGCAACTCGATTCGGAATATGGTGGTCCCTCAATTGGGCAGTCGTTCGGTTTTTAACAGAAGGAAGAGAACGGCGTTTTCGTGACCGTGTTCGCTCCGTTTTCAACAAGAATTCACTAAGTTACTGTTCATGAGTAGTTTAATGCCCTGTGAAACGTAGCGACTTGATTCGGAATACGGTGGTTGCTCATGTGGGCACTAGTTCGGTTTTTAACAAGAGGAAGAGAACAGCGTTTTCGTGACCGTCTTTGCTCCGTTTTCAACAAAAAGTTACCAAGTTACTGTTCATGAGTAGCTTGAGGTCGTCACAAAAGTGGCAACTCGATTCGGAATATGGTGGTCCCTCAATTGGGCAGTCGTTCGGTTTTTAACAGAAGGAAGAGAACGGCGTTTTCGTGACCGTCTTTGCTCCGTTTTCAACAAAAAGTTACCAAGTTACTGTTCATGAGTAGCTTGAGGTCGTCACAAAAGTGGCAACTCGATTCGGAATATGGTGGTCCCTCAATTGGGCAGTCGTTCGGTTTTTAACAGAAGGAAGAGAACGGCGTTTTCGTGACCGTGTTCGCTCCGTTTTCAACAAGAATTCACTAAGTTACTGTTCATGAGTAGTTTAATGCCCTGTGAAACGTAGCGACTTGATTCGGAATACGGTGGTTGCTCATGTGGGCACTAGTTCGGTTTTTAACACGAGGAAGAGAACAGCGTTTTCGTGACCGTCTTTGCTCCGTTTTCAACAAAAAGTTACCAAGTTACTGTTCATGAGTAGCTTGAGGTCGTCACAAAAGTGGCAACTCGATTCGGAATATGGTGGTCCCTCAATTGGGCAGTCGTTCGGTTTTTAACAGAAGGAAGAGAACGGCGTTTTCGTGACCGTCTTTGCTCCGTTTTCAACAAAAAGTTACCAAGTTACTGTTCATGAGTAGCTTGAGGTCGTCACAAAAGTGGCAACTCGATTCGGAATATGGTGGTCCCTCAATTGGGCAGTCGTTCGGTTTTTAACAGAAGGAAGAGAACGGCGTTTTCGTGACCGTCTTTGCTCCGTTTTCAACAAAAAGTTACCAAGTTACTGTTCATGAGTAGCTTGAGGTCGTCACAAAAGTGGCAACTCGATTCGGAATATGGTGGTCCCTCAATTGGGCAGTCGTTCGGTTTTTAACAGAAGGAAGAGAACGGCGTTTTCGTGACCGTGTTCGCTCCGTTTTCAACAAGAATTCACTAAGTTACTGTTCATGAGTAGTTTAATGCCCTGTGAAACGTAGCGACTTGATTCGGAATACGGTGGTTGCTCATGTGGGCACTAGTTCGGTTTTTAACACGAGGAAGAGAACAGCGTTTTCGTGACCGTCTTTGCTCCGTTTTCAACAAAAAGTTACCAAGTTACTGTTCATGAGTAGCTTGAGGTCGTCACAAAAGTGGCAACTCGATTCGGAATATGGTGGTCCCTCAATTGGGCAGTCGTTCGGTTTTTAACAGAAGGAAGAGAACGGCGTTTTCGTGACCGTCTTTGCTCCGTTTTCAACAAAAAGTTACCAAGTTACTGTTCATGAGTAGCTTGAGGTCGTCACAAAAGTGGCAACTCGATTCGGAATATGGTGGTCCCTCAATTGGGCAGTCGTTCGGTTTTTAACAGAAGGAAGAGAACGGCGTTTTCGTGACCGTCTTTGCTCCGTTTTCAACAAAAAGTTACCAAGTTACTGTTCATGAGTAGCTTGAGGTCGTCACAAAAGTGGCAACTCGATTCGGAATATGGTGGTCCCTCAATTGGGCAGTCGTTCGGTTTTTAACAGAAGGAAGAGAACGGCGTTTTCGTGACCGTGTTCGCTCCGTTTTCAACAAGAATTCACTAAGTTACTGTTCATGAGTAGTTTAATGCCCTGTGAAACGTAGCGACTTGATTCGGAATACGGTGGTTGCTCATGTGGGCACTAGTTCGGTTTTTAACAAGAGGAAGAGAACAGCGTTTTCGTGACCGTCTTTGCTCCGTTTTCAACAAAAAGTTACCAAGTTACTGTTCATGAGTAGCTTGAGGTCGTCACAAAAGTGGCAACTCGATTCGGAATATGGTGGTCCCTCAATTGGGCAGTCGTTCGGTTTTTAACAGAAGGAAGAGAACGGCGTTTTCGTGACCGTCTTTGCTCCGTTTTCAACAAAAAGTTACCAAGTTACTGTTCATGAGTAGCTTGAGGTCGTCACAAAAGTGGCAACTCGATTCGGAATATGGTGGTCCCTCAATTGGGCAGTCGTTCGGTTTTTAACAGAAGGAAGAGAACGGCGTTTTCGTGACCGTGTTCGCTCCGTTTTCAACAAGAATTCACTAAGTTACTGTTCATGAGTAGTTTAATGCCCTGTGAAACGTAGCGACTTGATTCGGAATACGGTGGTTGCTCATGTGGGCACTAGTTCGGTTTTTAACACGAGGAAGAGAACAGCGTTTTCGTGACCGTCTTTGCTCCGTTTTCAACAAAAAGTTACCAAGTTACTGTTCATGAGTAGCTTGAGGTCGTCACAAAAGTGGCAACTCGATTCGGAATATGGTGGTCCCTCAATTGGGCAGTCGTTCGGTTTTTAACAGAAGGAAGAGAACGGCGTTTTCGTGACCGTCTTTGCTCCGTTTTCAACAAAAAGTTACCAAGTTACTGTTCATGAGTAGCTTGAGGCCGTCACAAAAGTGGCAACTCGATTCGGAATATGGTGGTCCCTCAATTGGGCAGTCGTTCGGTTTTTAACAGAAGGAAGAGAACGGCGTTTTCGTGACCGTCTTTGCTCCGTTTTCAACAAAAAGTTACCAAGTTACTGTTCATGAGTAGCTTGAGGTCGTCACAAAAGTGGCAACTCGATTCGGAATATGGTGGTCCCTCAATTGGGCAGTCGTTCGGTTTTTAACAGAAGGAAGAGAACGGCGTTTTCGTGACCGTCTTTGCTCCGTTTTCAACAAAAAGTTACCAAGTTACTGTTCATGAGTAGCTTGAGGTCGTCACAAAAGTGGCAACTCGATTCGGAATATGGTGGTCCCTCAATTGGGCAGTCGTTCGGTTTTTAACAGAAGGAAGAGAACGGCGTTTTCGTGACCGTCTTTGCTCCGTTTTCAACAAAAAGTTACCAAGTTACTGTTCATGAGTAGCTTGAGGTCGTCACAAAAGTGGCAACTCGATTCGGAATATGGTGGTCCCTCAATTGGGCAGTCGTTCGGTTTTTAACAGAAGGAAGAGAACGGCGTTTTCGTGACCGTGTTCGCTCCGTTTTCAACAAGAATTCACTAAGTTACTGTTCATGAGTAGTTTAATGCCCTGTGAAACGTAGCGACTTGATTCGGAATACGGTGGTTGCTCATGTGGGCACTAGTTCGGTTTTTAACAAGAGGAAGAGAACAGCGTTTTCGTGACCGTCTTTGCTCCGTTTTCAACAAAAAGTTACCAAGTTACTGTTCATGAGTAGCTTGAGGTCGTCACAAAAGTGGCAACTCGATTCGGAATATGGTGGTCCCTCAATTGGGCAGTCGTTCGGTTTTTAACAGAAGGAAGAGAACGGCGTTTTCGTGACCGTCTTTGCTCCGTTTTCAACAAAAAGTTACCAAGTTACTGTTCATGAGTAGCTTGAGGTCGTCACAAAAGTGGCAACTCGATTCGGAATATGGTGGTCCCTCAATTGGGCAGTCGTTCGGTTTTTAACAGAAGGAAGAGAACGGCGTTTTCGTGACCGTCTTTGCTCCGTTTTCAACAAAAAGTTACCAAGTTACTGTTCATGAGTAGCTTGAGGTCGTCACAAAAGTGGCAACTCGATTCGGAATATGGTGGTCCCTCAATTGGGCAGTCGTTCGGTTTTTAACAGAAGGAAGAGAACGGCGTTTTCGTGACCGTCTTTGCTCCGTTTTCAACAAAAAGTTACCAAGTTACTGTTCATGAGTAGCTTGAGGTCGTCACAAAAGTGGCAACTCGATTCGGAATATGGTGGTCCCTCAATTGGGCAGTCGTTCGGTTTTTAACAGAAGGAAGAGAACGGCGTTTTCGTGACCGTCTTTGCTCCGTTTTCAACAAAAAGTTACCAAGTTACTGTTCATGAGTAGCTTGAGGTCGTCACAAAAGTGGCAACTCGATTCGGAATATGGTGGTCCCTCAATTGGGCAGTCGTTCGGTTTTTAACAGAAGGAAGAGAACGGCGTTTTCGTGACCGTCTTTGCTCCGTTTTCAACAAAAAGTTACCAAGTTACTGTTCATGAGTAGCTTGAGGTCGTCACAAAAGTGGCAACTCGATTCGGAATATGGTGGTCCCTCAATTGGGCAGTCGTTCGGTTTTTAACAGAAGGAAGAGAACGGCGTTTTCGTGACCGTGTTCGCTCCGTTTTCAACAAGAATTCACTAAGTTACTGTTCATGAGTAGTTTAATGCCCTGTGAAACGTAGCGACTTGATTCGGAATACGGTGGTTGCTCATGTGGGCACTAGTTCGGTTTTTAACACGAGGAAGAGAACAGCGTTTTCGTGACCGTCTTTGCTCCGTTTTCAACAAAAAGTTACCAAGTTACTGTTCATGAGTAGCTTGAGGTCGTCACAAAAGTGGCAACTCGATTCGGAATATGGTGGTCCCTCAATTGGGCAGTCGTTCGGTTTTTAACAGAAGGAAGAGAACGGCGTTTTCGTGACCGTCTTTGCTCCGTTTTCAACAAAAAGTTACCAAGTTACTGTTCATGAGTAGCTTGAGGTCGTCACAAAAGTGGCAACTCGATTCGGAATATGGTGGTCCCTCAATTGGGCAGTCGTTCGGTTTTTAACAGAAGGAAGAGAACGGCGTTTTCGTGACCGTGTTCGCTCCGTTTTCAACAAGAATTCACTAAGTTACTGTTCATGAGTAGTTTAATGCCCTGTGAAACGTAGCGACTTGATTCGGAATACGGTGGTTGCTCATGTGGACACTAGTTCGGTTTTTAACACGAGGAAGAGAACAGCGTTTTCGTGACCGTCTTTGCTCCATTTTCAACAAAAAGTTACCAAGTTACTGTTCATGAGTAGCTTGAGGTCGTCACAAAAGTGGCAACTCGATTCGGAATATGGTGGTCCCTCAATTGGGCAGTCGTTCGGTTTTTAACAGAAGGAAGAGAACGGCGTTTTCGTGACCGTCTTTGCTCCGTTTTCAACAAAAAGTTACCAAGTTACTGTTCATGAGTAGCTTGAGGTCGTCACAAAAGTGGCAACTCGATTCGGAATATGGTGGTCCCTCAATTGGGCAGTCGTTCGGTTTTTAACAGAAGGAAGAGAACGGCGTTTTCGTGACCGTCTTTGCTCCGTTTTCAACAAAAAGTTACCACGTTACTGTTCATGAGTAGCTTGAGGTCGTCACAAAAGTGGCAACTCGATTCGGAATATGGTGGTCCCTCAATTGGGCGTCTTTTGTTTGTTCCCTACCGTTTTGTCTATGTTGTCCCCCCCCCACTCTTTTTTTTTTATAGTTTTTTGGGCATAAACTGGTTGCATTTAATTAGTTTTGTGCAAGTGTGCAGCATATAGGTCAAATGATGCAAAAAGGGACTCAATGGAGCATTTTGGTGTGATTTCAGCAGAAAAGTTAGTTTCTGCTGAAAAAGTCAGTTTTCAAAGATCATATTAGAACGTTGACCAATATTGAGAACCACACCAAACTCTGCATGTTAGGGCAACCACAAGGATGTTAGATAACAGTCCAAATCGACGGTTCATCAATCGGAGCCCTGACGTCCGCTCTAAGCCCATTTCTCTAGATGCTGTTCGGTTTGACCGGAAAAACTGACCAACTCGGACTGAAGCTCAACAAGGCCCAATTGTTCTCCAAAACTTGGGCAACGCTTTTTAGAGAGATTTTGGCATTCATACAGAGATATTTTACCCAATTACAAGAGGAAAAGAAGGCCCAAGTCCATGAGGAATCAACTAAAGCCAAATCCTGTTCGGAACAGGAAAGTGACAGAAAGTCAGCTAGGGTTTCCCAACGAATTTTGGGAGATTCTCCACTATAAATACAAGGTTTAAGTCAGAGAAAAGGGGATTCACGTTCAGCCTCCTTCATCCTTCAGCCTTGGACTTTGCTTTCTGCTCCTGAGCACCGTCTGCTGCGCTACCACCGTGAAGATCACCAGTTTTTCCTATCTCTTCATCATTAGTTCGTATCATGCTTGTTCAATACTCTTCTGTATCGTTCTTGTTCATGATGTGTAACTAAATTTTATCTAGGAATCGCGATGTAGCCCTTGCAAACTGTTCTGTGCTATTATGATGAATGCAATCACATGATATCTGATTCTTGTTTTCTTTCATTGATTCAATTATAAGGTGTTTGTTTCGTTTATGATTGGCCATCATATCTGTTGCATATCATCGTACTTAGTCATAATTAGCTTAGACACCCATGAGTAATTGTGATGGACTTATGATTGAAAAGAAGAAGCTTACTATGCAGACACCATGCCATGTGACTCTTTGGTCCTTAAATGTGTTTCCTTTGTTCTTTTTGCGTTCTATCTTGTTATCTAGACTAGACACCATAGCTAGGGGGGGGGGGGGGGGGGGGTGGGGCGGACACGGCACACGTAAAAGATTATATTATAAAAGAAAAGAGACCCTTGGTTTTAGATGTTGTTTGTGGTTTTGGGTTTTTTATTATAAAAGAATTGGGTGTTTTGTGGTGGTGTTTTTTTTTTTGTTTTTTTTTTTTTTTTTTTCTTTTTTTTTTTTTTTTTTTTTTTTTTTTTTTCCCTGTTTATTTTTTTTTTTTTTTTTTTTTTTTTTTTTGCAAAGCCAAACCAAAAACCTGTTTTCCCTTTTCGTTTGCTTTTTTTTTGTGTTTTTTTTTTTTTTTTTTTTTTGGTGGTTATTTTTGGTTTTTATTCAGTCCCTGTGGGTTCGACATCTGTACTTGTGCACTACTATACTAATATATCGTTTGTGTGCGATTATATCATCAACATTGGTTTTTAACAGAAGGAAGAGAACGGCGTTTTCGTGACCGTGTTCGCTCCGTTTTCAACAAGAATTCACTAAGTTACTGTTCATGAGTAGTTTAATGCCCTGTGAAACGTAGCGACTTGATTCGGAATACGGTGGTTGCTCATGTGGGCACTAGTTCAGTTTTTAACAAGAGGAAGAGAACCGCGTTTTCGTGTTCGTCTTTGCTCCGTTTTCAACAAAAAGTTACCAAGTTACTGTTCATGAGTAGCTTCAGGTCGTCACAAAAGTAGCAACTCGATTCGGAATATGGCGGTCCATCAATTGGGCAGTCGTTCGGTTTTTAACAGAAGGAAGAGAACAGCGTTTTTGTGACCGTCTTTGCTCCGTTTTCAACAAAAAGTTACAAAGTTACTGTTCATGAGTAGCATGAGGTCGTCACAAAAGTGGCAACTCGATTCGGAATATGGTGGTCCCTCAATTGGTTAGTCGTTCGGTTTTTAACAGAAGGAAGAGAACGGCGTTTTCGTGGCCGTCTTTGCTCCGTTTTCAACAAAAAGTTACCAAGTTACTGTTCATGAGTAGCTTGAGGACATCACAAAAGTGGCAACTCGATTCGGAATATGGTGGTCCCTCAATTGGGCAGTCGTTCGGTTTTTAACAGAAGGAAGAGAACGGTGTTTTCGTGACCGTGTTTGCTCCGTTTTCAACAAAAAGTTACCAAGTTACTGTTCATGAGTAGCTTGAGGACGTCACAAAAGTGGCAACTCGATTCGGAATATGGTGGTCCCTCAATTGGGCAGTCGTTCGGTTTTTAACAGAAGGAAGAGAACGGGGTTTTCGTGACCGTGTTTGCTCCGTTTTCAACAAAAAGTTACCAAGTTACTGTTCATGAGTAGCTTGAGGACGTCACAAAAGTGGCAACTCGATTCGGAATATGGTGGTCCCTCAATTGGGCAGTCGTTCGGTTTTTAACAGAAGGAAGAGAACGGGGTTTTCGTGACCGTCTTTGCTCCGTTTTCAAAAAAAATTACCAAGTTACTGTTCATGAGTAGCTTGAGGTGGTCACAAAAGTGGCAACTCGATTCGGAATATGGTGGTCCCTCAATTGGGCAGTCGTTCGGTTTTTAACAGAAGGAAGAGAACGGCGTTTTCGTGACCGTCTTTGCTCCGTTTTCAACAAAAAGTTACCAAGTTACTGTTCATGAGTAGCTTGAGGTCGTCACAAAAGTGGCAACTCGATTCGGAATATGGTGGTCCCTCAACTGGGCAGTCGTTCGGTTTTTAACAGAAGGAAGAGAACGGCGTTTTCGTGACCGTCTTTGCTCCGTTTTCAACAAAAAGTTACCGAGTTACTGTTCATGAGTAGCTTGAGGTCGTCACAAAAGTGGCAACTCGATTCGGAATATGGTGGTCCCTCAATTGGGCAGTCGTTCGGTTTTTAACAGAAGGAAGAGAACGGCGTTTTCGTGACCGTCTTTGCTCCGTTTTCAACAAAAAGTTACCAAGTTACTGTTCATGAGTAGCTTGAGGTCGTCACAAAAGTGGCAACTCGATTCGGAATATGGTGGTCCCTCAATTGGGCAGTCGTTCGGTTTTTAACAGAGAAGGAAGAGAACGGCGTTTTCGTGACCGTGTTTGCTCCGTTTTCAACAAGAAGTTACCAAGTTACTGTTCATGAGTAGCTTGAGGTCGTCACAAAAGTAGCAACTCGATTCGGAATATGGTGGTCCCTCAATTGGGCAGTCGTTCGGTTTTTAACAGAAGGAAGAGAACGGCGTTTTCGTGACCGTCTTTGCTCCGTTTTCAACAAAAAGTTACCAAGTTACTGTTCATGAGTAGCTTGAGGTCGTCACAAAAGTGGCAACTTGATTCGGAATACGGTGGTTGCTCATGTGGGCACTAGTTCGGTTTTTAACACGAGGAAGAGAACGGCGTTTTCGTGACCGTCTTTGCTCCGTTTTCAACAAAAAGTTACCAAGTTACTGTTCATGAGTAGCTTGAGGTCGTCACAAAAGTGGCAACTCGATTCGGAATATGGTGGTCCCTCAATTGGGCAGTCGTTCGGTTTTTAACAGAAGGAAGAGAACGGCGTTTTCGTGACCGTCTTTGCTCCGTTTTCAACAAAAAGTTACCAAGTTACTGTTCATGAGTAGCTTGAGGTCGTCACAAAAGTGGCAACTCGATTCGGAATATGGTGGTCCCTCAATTGGGCAGTCGTTCGGTTTTTAACAGAAGGAAGAGAACGGCGTTTTCGTGACCGTCTTTGCTCCGTTTTCAACAAAAAGTTACCAAGTTACTGTTCATGAGTAGCTTGAGGTCGTCACAAAAGTGGCAACTCGATTCGGAATATGGTGGTCCCTCAATTGGGCAGTCGTTCGGTTTTTAACAGAAGGAAGAGAACGGCGTTTTCGTGACCGTGTTCGCTCCGTTTTCAACAAGAATTCACTAAGTTACTGTTCATGAGTAGTTTAATGCCCTGTGAAACGTAGCGACTTGATTCGGAATACGGTGGTTGCTCATGTGGGCACTAGTTCGGTTTTTAACACGAGGAAGAGAACAGCGTTTTCGTGACCGTCTTTGCTCCATTTTCAACAAAAAGTTACCAAGTTACTGTTCATGAGTAGCTTGAGGTCGTCACAAAAGTGGCAACTCGATTCGGAATATGGTGGTCCCTCAATTGGGCAGTCGTTCGGTTTTTAACAGAAGGAAGAGAACGGCGTTTTCGTGACCGTCTTTGCTCCGTTTTCAACAAAAAGTTACCAAGTTACTGTTCATGAGTAGCTTGAGGTCGTCACAAAAGTGGCAACTCGATTCGGAATATGGTGGTCCCTCAATTGGGCAGTCGTTCGGTTTTTAACAGAAGGAAGAGAACGGCGTTTTCGTGACCGTCTTTGCTCCGTTTTCAACAAAAAGTTACCAAGTTACTGTTCATGAGTAGCTTGAGGTCGTCACAAAAGTGGCAACTCGATTCGGAATATGGTGGTCCCTCAATTGGGCAGTCGTTCGGTTTTTAACAGAAGGAAGAGAACGGCGTTTTCGTGACCGTGTTCGCTCCGTTTTCAACAAGAATTCACTAAGTTACTGTTCATGAGTAGTTTAATGCCCTGTGAAACGTAGCGACTTGATTCGGAATACGGTGGTTGCTCATGTGGGCACTAGTTCAGTTTTTAACAAGAGGAAGAGAACCGCGTTTTCGTGATCGTCTTTGCTCCGTTTTCAACAAAAAGTTACCAAGTTACTGTTCATGAGTAGCTTGAGGTCGTCACAAAAGTGGCAACTCGATTCGGAATATGGTGGTCCCTCAATTGGGCAGTCGTTCGGTTTTTAACAGAAGGAAGAGAACGGCGTTTTCGTGACCGTCTTTGCTCCGTTTTCAACAAAAAGTTACCAAGTTACTGTTCATGAGTAGCTTGAGGTCGTCACAAAAGTGGCAACTCGATTCGGAATATGGTGGTCCCTCAATTGGGCAGTCGTTCGGTTTTTAACAGAAGGAAGAGAACGGCGTTTTCGTGACCGTGTTCGCTCCGTTTTCAACAAGAATTCACTAAGTTACTGTTCATGAGTAGTTTAATGCCCTGTGAAACGTAGCGACTTGATTCGGAATACGGTGGTTGCTCATGTGGACACTAGTTCGGTTTTTAACACGAGGAAGAGAACAGCGTTTTCGTGACCGTCTTTGCTCCGTTTTCAACAAAAAGTTACCAAGTTACTGTTCATGAGTAGCTTGAGGTCGTCACAAAAGTGGCAACTCGATTCGGAATATGGTGGTCCCTCAATTGGGCAGTCGTTCGGTTTTTAACAGAAGGAAGAGAACGGCGTTTTCGTGACCGTCTTTGCTCCGTTTTCAACAAAAAGTTACCAAGTTACTGTTCATGAGTAGCTTGAGGTCGTCACAAAAGTGGCAACTCGATTCGGAATACGGTGGTCCCTCAATTGGGCAGTCGTTCGGTTTTTAACAGAAGGAAGAGAACGGCGTTTTCGTGACCGTCTTTGCTCCGTTTTCAACAAAAAGTTACCAAGTTACTGTTCATGAGTAGCTTGAGGTCGTCACAAAAGTGGCAACTCGATTCGGAATATGGTGGTCCCTCAATTGGGCAGTCGTTCGGTTTTTAACAGAAGGAAGAGAACGGCGTTTTCGTGACCGTCTTTGCTCCGTTTTCAACAAAAAGTTACCAAGTTACTGTTCATGAGTAGCTTGAGGTCGTCACAAAAGTGGCAACTCGATTCGGAATATGGTGGTCCCTCAATTGGGCAGTCGTTCGGTTTTTAACAGAAGGAAGAGAACGGCGTTTTCGTGACCGTGTTCGCTCCGTTTTCAACAAGAATTCACTAAGTTACTGTTCATGAGTAGTTTAATGCCCTGTGAAACGTAGCGACTTGATTCGGAATACGGTGGTTGCTCATGTGGGCACTAGTTCGGTTTTTAACACGAGGAAGAGAACAGCGTTTTCGTGACCGTCTTTGCTCCATTTTCAACAAAAAGTTACCAAGTTACTGTTCATGAGTAGCTTGAGGTCGTCACAAAAGTGGCAACTCGATTCGGAATATGGTGGTCCCTCAATTGGGCAGTCGTTCGGTTTTTAACAGAAGGAAGAGAACGGTGTTTTCGTGACCGTGTTTGCTCCGTTTTCAACAAAAAGTTACCAAGTTACTGTTCATGAGTAGCTTGAGGACGTCACAAAAGTGGCAACTCGATTCGGAATATGGTGGTCCCTCAATTGGGCAGTCGTTCGGTTTTTAACAGAAGGAAGAGAACGGGGTTTTCGTGACCGTGTTTGCTCCGTTTTCAACAAAAAGTTACCAAGTTACTGTTCATGAGTAGCTTGAGGACGTCACAAAAGTGGCAACTCGATTCGGAATATGGTGGTCCCTCAATTGGGCAGTCGTTCGGTTTTTAACAGGAAGAGAACGGGGTTTTCGTGACCGTCTTTGCTCCGTTTTCAAAAAAAATTACCAAGTTACTGTTCATGAGTAGCTTGAGGTGGTCACAAAAGTGGCAACTCGATTCGGAATATGGTGGTCCCTCAATTGGGCAGTCATTCAGTTTTGAACAGAAGGAAGAGAACGGCGTTTCGTGACCGTCTTTGCTCCGTTTTCAACAAAAAGTTACCAAGTTACTGTTCATGAGTAGCTTGAGGTCGTCACAAAAGTGGCAACTCGATTCGGAATATGGTGGTCCCTCAATTGGGCAGTCGTTCGGTTTTTAACAGAAGGAAGAGAACGGCGTTTTCGTGACCGTCTTTGCTCCGTTTTCAACAAAAAGTTACCGAGTTACTGTTCATGAGTAGCTTGAGGTCGTCACAAAAGTGGCAACTCGATTCGGAATATGGTGGTCCCTCAATTGGGCAGTCGTTCGGTTTTTAACAGAAGGAAGAGAACGGCGTTTTCGTGACCGTCTTTGCTCCGTTTTCAACAAAAAGTTACCAAGTTACTGTTCATGAGTAGCTTGAGGTCGTCACAAAAGTGGCAACTCGATTCGGAATATGGTGGTCCCTCAATTGGGCAGTCGTTCGGTTTTTAACAGAAGGAAGAGAACGGCGTTTTCGTGACCGTGTTCGCTCCGTTTTCAACAAGAATTCACTAAGTTACTGTTCATGAGTAG